>OV816024.1:149419911-150635514 GCA_929113105.1 Agrypnus murinus | reverse complement strand
CCGAAGTGAAAAATTTAAACGTAGTTTTATAGACACTTGTATAAAAGATTTAGAAGTGGCCATTAAAAAGAAATGTTGATGACGTCATCCATCAAACGAGGATGACATATAAATTTTACGTTTTTGGATTTCTTCGAAAATTCCGCATTTCCCAACATTTTGAATTGTTCCATAGTTTATACAATCATCAGTTGATAAAAGTTTTCTGAATCTTTAAGTCGTTTAATCGTAAATACAGAAATAAATTTTATTTAATATTATGTTTATTATCTTTAATAGAAATAAGTTCAACAAAATGACTTTGTAGTAATAATATCAGAGTATCTAGAGTTTTTCTAAACCTCTAAGTATTGTTGAAAATGTCTTATTTGTTTAAAACATATCATCTCAGTCATTCAAGTCAGTATCACAAATTATTTGCAAAACTGTAATGGAACAAAATGGAATTTGCCAATGAATAAGGAAGCTGTGTTATTCAGCCAAAATTTTTTAAATTTAAAGATTTTGAGAATGTTTCGAATTTTTAATTCAATGTAGTGTGCATTTAAATCAAAAACTTATTTCGGGGATTTATTTAATAGTTTTATTGTTAATTTAAAAGTAAAAAATAAACGTTATTTGAATGGTAGATTGTAATTAATTTAAAAAAATCTGCTGCTTTCAAACAGGAAGTATCAATATTTAATTTTAAATTCAGTGCTTTTTATATGAATGTCAGGTTGTTTTTAATTTAATAATATGCCGTTTTCCTATTAAATGCAACATTCTTTTAAGTTATTGGCGTTAAATGCAGACCACTGTTGAATTGAATGTATTATATCCCTTCAGTAAAAATAACAACTTACTGTTATTAATGCTTTATTGACATCGAAGCACCTATTACAAAAATAAAAAGTAAATTTTTTTTATTATTGAAATAAAACAATAATTTATAAAAAATACAGAACATAAACAGTTTGCTTATACATAAATATTTATTTCTTAAAAAACGTTTGCTGGTAACATTATAGATATGCATCGGTGGACTTGTGAAAGAAGTTAATGATTCCATTATAATATATTATTTGGTAGTGACCCTACTTTGTAGGATAGGTAATGTTCATTAAAACATTTAATACTAATTTCAGTAGCTATTACAAAAATTTTAGGACAGTTGTTTAAGATAATATCTATTATTTTATATAACGCGTTTCCTCAACGTTCAGGTTTTTAAAAATCCGTATAGTTCAGACTCTCTTTGTTGGGATTGCTTATATGCAATAATTTCAATGAGACCATTTGGAATTTGTTCAAAACGTTCTTATTGAGAACCATAGCACCTTAACTAGCATAAAACACTTGTTGCGAATTCCTTCCATTTTGTTCGGAACGTAAAATAAAGACTAACTAATTTAACCGTGTGCACGTTTTAACGATATAAATGAAAATGCCGAATTAACTCAAATTAAAAGAATTGCGGTCAAAACAAACCCAAATATCTTATTTCAAAAACATTTCTTTGTGCATCTAATAACAACTTATACTTTTATTTTAAAACCACACCCACTTGAATTAAAACCACTTATTTACTTTAAAAGTAGTTCTCATTTCTATGTATAACAAGAGCACGTACACTTCAATTCAAAGATTTTAAAAATAAATAAAATGCAATGCAACTTATAATTGAGAAATATGTCTAATAAACCTTGCTTTTAAAGCAAAGCCAAATACTACTTACTTTGTTTTAAAAACATATTTTGTTTCAGAAGTAAAACATTTTTATTTTAAATACCACCCGTCTTGAAATTTAATATACCTGCATTTAAAAGATTTGGCATTGAAAAGAACGCATTTACTGTTCAAACAAGGAATTTATAATTGACATAAAAGTAAAATGGATTTCAAATTAAAAAATCAGTTGAAAGTAATAAGCAAAATCTAACCATTTTATTTAAATCTACCATGCATTTTTTAAATTCTAAAGTAAATGCATTTATTTGAACATCGAAAGTTAGAATTTTTGTTATAGAAACTGAAATTTCTTTCTTTAATAGTTTTCCTAATTTAAAATTGTAAAAAATCGTTTGTTGTAAATACTTTTTCCGGTCACTATGTATCATACTTTCTTATGAAAAATTAATTTATACCTAGTTATACCTCTGAATTATAAATTGTTTAGCCTTTTATCTAAGTTTTGTCAGATAATGACAGGTAAATCGGAGCAACAGAAATTACATCCAATAGCTTCGTATACTAGTGAAAGCTTTATTACTCTGCTGATATAACCTCAGTTCCGGTACCTTCGAATCATAGATATTATGATTTCCTTTCTTTCTACTGTCGCCTTCACTCTGCAATTTATAGCTAATTTAAATTATTGTCATGCAATAAAACAACTACTTCCATCGAGTTTTTCTAAATAATTGAATACCGAAAAGATGAACAAAAAGAAACTTTATAATTTATTTTGTCTTATTCGAAATCTCCAAGAACTTTAAAAGGTTTCGAGATTAAATTTTTGATGTAAAATCGATCCAGTTAATGTATAGCGTTCAAATAGAAAATGAGATTTATTACTTTCATCTAAATCCATCAAAGATCTTTATTGGGTTAATGCATTAAAAAGGTACAAAATCTGTGAAAATCATTAAATATTCATTGACAACAAACTGTAATAACTTGAAAGCCCGGGAATACTGAATTTGCTGTTGAAATATTCACAAAGAAAAATACTAAAAAATAAAATAACACAAATCACCTGAATGTAACCTTATGTAAACGAATTTTTCAAAAAGACAGAATAACAATTTATCCACTAGAACAAAATGTAACTGTCAAGTCTGTTTTAAAAATTATAAATGTAGTCAAATTTAGGACAACTCGTATTGTTTGTAGATATTATCCTGTGAATTGTGGGTGTAATAATTCAAAATAAAATAAAATTCATTCATGTGTTGTCTAGAACGGAGCTAAAAATTATGATTTATGTTTTATTTTTGTTCCAGGATCAAGTATGCTCTGGGTGGCGGTTCTGGGCGCCGTTTTGGTGTGGTCCGCTGCCCCAGGGGCCGCTCTTCGTTCTACACAGCGCGGACAAGGTAAAATTAATAATAATTATTACTCTGTTATTTCTAAATATCAATTCAATGCAAATTTTATACTTTATAATCTAGCAGGAACAAAAGGTGATTATTAAATCACAATAGAATAAAACGAAATTTAATCATTCCTAGACTAGCTATTTCTTATTCACTATTTTAATTAAATTATAGCAATCTAATAAATGACGTTACAGAGACCTGTAATAATTGTAAAAGTTAATTGTTAAAACGTGCAAGGCTTGATTATGCGCCCCAGTTACACTAGAAATGAAAAATTATCAATAGCAATTATTATTGTAGATTGTTTTAATGATAAATATTATTGGTTTATTCTGTAGGGAATATTTTGTTTTTATATTGGGGCCAAGTGAAATTAAAGTGCGGTGTTAGATCTTGCATGCAAAATTTCACTGTTAGGTAACTTATATCTTAAGTCTTACTTGGTATGATTAATGATCCTTTAATTTGAGCCAAGTTAAACAAATAAATTATTTTTTTTCTCAATTCCAACTACAACTCGTAGTGCAAGACTTATTTCTTAGTATTACAATATATCTCGTGCCTATTACCTTTAATAATATTTTGTTTGATTTTAGCATACCAAATAAGTCCAAAGCCTTGTTGGGTGGATGGCTTAGAAGGTACCTGCATGTTCGTATGGGAATGCATAAAATCTGAGGGCTATCACATAGGAATGTGTGTAGACAGTTTTATGTTTGGGTCTTGCTGTGCCTATAATGCAACTGATAATGTGGTAGTACCTCATCACCAGCACGATCGGCCTTCTGTGCTTTATACAGCTCCTAGTCATAACAGTGATAGTTCTCATAGGCCCGTTAGTCACAGACCAGTCACTATTAAACCTAAGCCAACAAGGTAATTATTGCTATATATCCATTACTGTTTACCTATACTTAAGATAAATACATACTATAGAGTTATTATGTAAATGTATAATATTACTTTAGGTTCCTGTTTGAATCTACATTAGTTACATGTGTGTGGAAGAGAGCGTTATTACATTTCAGCATTGTGATGGTAGAGTCTGTATTGTAACGTTCTTTTTCAAATAATAATACAAGTGCTGTTTAAATCGTCTATTCACAAACAAATATTTATTTATATACACTAATGAATACACTATAAATTAACGCTATGATTATAAACCATTAAAAACTATTATTTACAGACTATGAATTTCTAATACAACATTTATATTCACTATTTATTTTGTAATACACAGTTAATGACTTGCTGTTGACTGCCTCTCTTTTATCCGCAATCCGCTTTTATATCTTCATATAAACGCACCAGAAATCGCTGGAACCTTCTATGTATTCTTAGAAAATGCTAGAATAAACCACGTCTGATTTCCATGCTTGTACGATGCGTCATTTTCTCGAAGGCGGCAGAACACACCACCTGTCGCTCGAAAAGAGGTTCGTTCCTTTTCTCTCCCGTTACACTGCCCCCCTCTTCAAGTCTGTTCTGTCCCAGAACAGGTTTTATGCTCTGGTTCCTGTAGAACGGGTCATGACGATATCGACAGTCTTCACCTCGACTACACGTTCCATTACGGTAGAAATAACAGTCTACACTCTTCGTTGGCCTTGATGCGGGCTGTGGGTCAAAACTGCAGACGAAGATCTTGACGTCCGTACCTCTAAAGATAACTTCCAGCATGTTTCTAACGATTCTCCAATCCAGCTGGTCCCGCCCACAGCCGAGTTTGGGAACTGCCAATTTGTTAATTCCCCTGGTAAGCAACTCGATTCTCAAATTCCATAGTGCCCTCCACAAGTCGGCGTAACTCGGTTTCTGGTAGTAAAACTGCTTGGTTACTAAGTAGTAAATGGATCGGTCATGATCAGTCAAGCGTAAGGATTTACCAACAGAGGGATTTTGTTCTCGAAGTTCATTCAGCCGTCCAAATTTATTTCTAAACACCACTGCGATCCCCCTGGACATACGAAGATCCTCGGAGACACAGTGGGCAATGGAATAATCACCAGGGACCCGGAAGAGATCTTGTTGCATCTCAGTCGTGACTCCGAATCGCGCTTTTCTAGTTCCAGAAAACGCAGCCATAAATTCTCTAAAGGTTGGCTGATCATCTCCAGGCCTTACGGTATTGATAGCCACCTCAGCCTCATCTTCCGGAACTGCGTCATTATTTCCCTCATAGTGCGCCAGACGATTGGAGTGTACCACCTTTGGTTTCCCTCTTGGCAATTTCTGGATGCGATAAATCAAGTCATTTATTCGTTTCTTCACCTGGTATGGACCCTCCCAATTTCGCTGTAACTTTGGAGAATAGCCACGACGCCTTTGCGGGTTGTATAACCAGACAAGCTCTCCAGGTTGAAACCCTCCTTCTTGGGCTCTCACATCGTACGTAGCCTTCATCCGGTCACTCGCGATTCGACTATTATTTCGGGTTCGGTCGTGAATATCCTCCAACTTCTTCTTTAAGTTGATGACATAATCATTCCCGGCTACCTCCTGCTCTATAGGTGGAGACCCAAATTCCAGATCACACGGTAACCGTAACTCGCGTCCAAACATCACAGACGCTGGTGACTGACCGGTTGTTTCGTGGACCGATGCACGATAAGCCATCAGAAACAGATGCAGGTATTGGTCCCAGTCTCGTTGATGATCGGAGACGACCTTGGCCAAATATTTGCCCATTGTTCGATTCATGCGTTCTACCATTCCATCGGACTGCGGATGTAACGGTGTGGTCCGAGTCTTGCGAATGCCCAACAATCGACAGACTTCTCCAAAGAGTACAGACTCGAAATTGCGGCCTTGATCCGAATGCAGCTCCATGGGCACTCCGAAGCGACTGAAAAACTCTTTGACTAGTACGTCAGCAACAGTCGCAGCTTCCTGGTTTGGTAGGGCATATGCTTCTGGCCATTTGGTAAAATAGTCCATTGCCACTAAGATGTATTTATTCCCATCGTCAGTTTCGGGAAATGGTCCGGCAATGTCTATAGCTATTCTCTCCAGAGGACTACCCACATTGTACTGCCTCATAGGTGCTCTTCGTTTCCCCAAGAGTCCGTTGCCAGTGGCACATAGTTCACATTTCCGGCACCACTCCTTCACGTCTTCTTTACAGTTGACCCAATAAAAACGCTCCTTAACTTTCTCCAAGGTCTTTTTCACACCGAAGTGTCCTCCGGAGGCACCGTCATGGAGATGTCGCAATACTGTAGCCACTCGGCTTCTTGGAACCACGAACTGAGACCTAATGGTGGTGCCATCTTCACTCTCCAGTACTCGCTTCAGGAGATCGTCTTCCACCTTCAAGGACTCCCATTGGGCCCAATAGGCTTTGAGCGTTCTGTTAAAAGGGCTGACGGCCTCCGAGGCAGGCCTTTCTCCCACGCGCTTCCATTCCAGTACCATTTTTAGTTCGGGATCAGCCTCCTGCTGTCGTTGCAATTCTTCCGGCAACCAATTGTCGTTGACGATGGTAGTCCTTAATACTTGGCAAACCCTCTCTTCCAAACGAGAGCAATGACGGCAATCCGTTGGACAGGGTCTTCTTGAAAGATCATCGGCATTTCGATGACTAGTGCCCGCTCGATGTTCGGTGTCAAAGTCGTATCCTTGTAATCGTTCGATCCACCTTGCGACCTGGCCTTCAGGATTACGGAATTGTAGAAGCCATTTCAACGCTGCATGGTCCGTCCTCAATAAAAACTTCCGTCCGTACAAGTATTTGTAAAAGTGCTCAACGGACTTCACGACGGCCAATAGTTCTTTTCTGGTCACACAATAATTCTTTTCGGCTTTAGACAAAACCTTACTAAAATAGCCGATGACCTTTTCTTGTCCATCCTGTATCTGAGAAAGTACACCCCCAATGGCCAGATTACTTGCATCTGTGTCAAGTATGAATTTCCCTTCTGTCCGTGGATAGCTCAATATTGGTGCGGTTGTCAGGGCACGCTTCAGCTGTTGGAAAGCTGTTTCACACTCTCCGCTCCAAACATACTCGCGCCCATCTTCAGTTAACCTTGTCAGAGGTTTCGCTATATTGGCAAACCCAGGAACGAAACGCCTGTAGTAGGTACATAACCCAAGAAAACTACGAACTTGGTGTTTATCTTTCGGTGTTGGCCACTCTTGAACTGCACGAATCTTATCGGGGTCGGCTGCCACTCCATTTTGTGATACGACGTGCCCGAGATATTTCACTTCCTTTCTGAATATGTGGCACTTTTTCGGACTCAGTTTCAGATTGGCTCCACGTAGTCTTCGGAACACTTCCTCTAGATTTTTCAAATGTTCGTTGAATGATTTTCCGACTACAATCACATCATCTAGGTATACCAGGCAGGTCTTCCACGACAACCCTCTCAGGATGGTCTCCATTAGACGCTCAAAGGTGGCCGGAGCGTTACATAGACCGAAAGGCATAACTGTAAACTGCCATAGTCCGGAACCAATAGTGAACGCGGTCTTCTCCCGGTCTTCAGGTTCCATTTCAACTTGCCAGTAACCGCTCTTCAAGTCCAAAGTCGAAAACCATCGTGAACCAGACAGGGTATCTAACGTGTCGTCGATGCGTGGTAAGGGATAGCTGTCTTTCTTGGTCACGTCATTAAGCTGCCGATAGTCCACACAAAATCTCGTTGACCCGTCCTTCTTACTGACCAGGACCACCGGTGATGCCCATGGACTGCTGGATGGCTCGATGATCCCTTGTTCTTCCATATCAGCAATAATCTTTTCGGCTTCTGCTCGCCTTGCTAGAGGTAGACGCCTCGGCTGCTGACGGACAGGCATAGAGTTGCCTGTATTGATTTTATGTTTTACTATATTTGTTCGTCCCTTCTGGCTATCGTCAAGAGCGAAGATATCTTGGTATCGGTGAACCAAACCCTGTACCTCTTTCACTTCCGTTCTGTTAAGGTCTTCGCACGAACTAGTAACCATACCCACTAATTTTCCACCATGGTCTTTGGGCACTGGTTTTGGAACATCAGCCATACACCTGGCTACTCGGAATACTGGCACACACTGTCCCACAAGGGTACTCTTCTTCAATGTCACCGGATCCACATTAACGTTCATAATTCTCACCGGTACTCTCTTTCCAACCTTGATCAGCGCTTTTCCCACCAGTATGCCACTATGGATCTTCTTATCACAAACAGGCTCCATCATTCGCACACATCCTACCCGAAGATCTCCATCCAAACCCGCCTCGACAACCATCTCGCTTTGACCCGGCAATATCACATCTTCAGTCAGCAAAACCCTTACAACCGGATCTTCTCGTGGATGCAACGGAAGTTCTTCGTTACCGACCTTCAAAACACCCTCTTTCAAATCCAACGTAAAACCAAATTTTCTCAGGAGGTCCATTCCCAAGATGAAGTCATCAGTGATATCGGCCACCAGCACCTCATGATCACGTTCTTCACTTCCAATGCCAATCTTCATCTTCACCACTCCGCGTGTTGGTATCACTTCACCTGTTGCTGTACGGAGTTGAGTAGTTGTCTGTAACAGCTTCATACTTGTTCGTAGAACGGTAGGGCGTATGATGGATTTTGTCGCCCCCGTATCAACGAGCAGTGGAACAATTCGATTCGCGATTTTCCCATCTATGAACAAACTGCTGGTACTATTCCCTGATGTTACGGCATGGACGATGATCTCTGGGGGATCTTTACTAACAGTCAACGTTCGCCCTCTCTTGCCAACCCCTTTTAACTTTTCCAACGATTGTACTTTTGTTATTTTGGGACAACGCCGTTCTACATGTCCTTGTTCGCCGCAGTTCCAGCAACGGGGTCCTCGAACTTCTTGAGGATTCTTTTTACGGTTCTCTTCCTTCTGAAGAACTCTCATTAATAATTCTTCTAGGCGATCTTTAGAACCTTCTTCCAAAACGGTCCGAACACGTCCGTGACCTCGGGACGCTTGTTTTGCAGCTTCAAATTCTAAGGCGTGAACAAGCGCATCATCAGTTGTTCTTGGTCGTGCCAGCCTCAATGATTGTTGTGTTTCTCCGTCTCTTAACCCATCAATGAAGGTCTGCACAGCCAGTTGTCCCAGAAATGAATCGGGTGCCGTAGGGTACGCCAATCGGACAAGCCGCGCAACATCGGCTTCAAACTCCTGCAGGCTTTCTCCATTCTTCTGGATACGATTCTTCACTTGCGCGTGATACACTTGTTGAAGATGCGCGTCTCCATATCTCATTTCCAATCTAGACACTAACAATTGGTAATCATTTTCCTGTCCTGCTGGGATTGTTTGCAGGACGTTCAACGCGTCTCCACGCAAAGCCACAGTTAAAGAAACGGCCTTTTCCTTGCCTGTCCATCCATTGGCCCCAGAAGCCGCCTCAAACTGTTTGTAGTAAGTGGATCAAGGTATCTTTCCATCGAACGTGGGTGGTTTTACTTTTTATCCCTACGGTAGGAACCTTCTCTTCTTTAAATTGTTTCGTTCCTTCATTAAACGGCCACTCAGACGTTGAGGGAAACCGTAGTTGATTCATTCTATCTTCCAGCATTTCGATCATATCGTCTTTCTTAGTTGTTGGTGGTAATTGCATTTGGGCTATTTTCTCTTCTACCATCTTTATTACCCTATCTTGTTCCGCCAATCTACCTTCCAATAGTCCTAACGCACTGGCATTCTCCAAAAATTCTTCGAAAACTTTATCTTCCAACGCTTTGACATTTTCCAACAATTCTCCTTTCATCATTTTAACATTTTCTTCCAGTGCTTTAGTATTTTCAAGTAATTCTTGTTTAAGCATTCTAACATTTTCTTCGGACTTTCTAGAATTCTCTTCGGACTTTTGCAGTAATTCTTCTTTTAACATTCTGGAATTCTCTTCAGACTTTCTAAAATTCTCTTCGGACTTTTGCAGTAATTCTTCTTTTAAAATTCTAGAATTCTCTTCGGACTTTCTAGAATTTTCTTCGGCTTTTCTAGAACTTTCTTCCATTTTACTTAACAACAAACTAGTATCAATTGCGGGTCCAGGTATTTCGAAGCGGTAATTTTCAGGATCTTCCTTCTGTTCTAAAAGCCATTCTCTTAGCCGATTTATCAAAACTTCTTTCTTTCCATTACTATCCAAGTCCCTCTCGTCCAACTCCCGCTTCAAATCTATTACTAAGAGATCCTTTAATAGTTTCATCACCATTTTAATTGTTTGTTGAAATTATGTTTTAACACCAAAAATTTTATTCTCACAGCACTTTAATTAATTATTACGCGATTTTATTTATTTTAGAACACCACACCTGACATCACTGTAACGTTCTTTTTCAAATAATAATACAAGTGCTGTTTAAATCGTCTATTCACAAACAAATATTTATTTATATACACTAATGAATACACTATAAATTAACGCTATGATTATAAACCATTAAAAACTATTATTTACAGACTATGAATTTCTAATACAACATTTATATTCACTATTTATTTTGTAATACACAGTTAATGACTTGCTGTTGACTGCCTCTCTTTTATCCGCAATCCGCTTTTATATCTTCATATAAACGCACCAGAAATCGCTGGAACCTTCTATGTATTCTTAGAAAATGCTAGAATAAACCACGTCTGATTTCCATGCTTGTACGATGCGTCATTTTCTCGAAGGCGGCAGAACACACCACCTGTCGCTCGAAAAGAGGTTCGTTCCTTTTCTCTCCCGTTACAGTATAATTACCCATTATTATTCATATAAGCACTGCAATCCTTATGAAACAATAGTAGTATGTTTAGATTCTCCTAAAGTATCCATTTGTAAACTCACTAAAATTTAAACAGAGTTAAACGCATACACACTTATCAACGCCGTTTATCAAGATACTTCGCTTAAACTAGAAAATCTGATGAAGAATGCACATTGCACTGATTAAACCGAAGCCAACTTTTCAAAATTTAAGAACGATTAAACCCTTTACATGTGTATTAACAAAATATAGTCCAGTAACCTTTTCATCAAAAGGGGGGTCTACCTTGCATGAAATAGGGTAGTAGGTTTCTTTTTTTATATTGTATGTGATAGTACCGAGATGCCAAATCAAATTTTTCGACCTCCACAACCTTCCGAATCACCGCCAAAAAGCGGTAAAACCGCCGAAATTTTGCAGTTTTTTAGGTTTGGCCAATTTTGACTATGAAGGAGCACTTTTTCAAGCAAGACAATTCTATTAGTTTAAAGTACATTAAATTTGCTGCAATTTAAGACCAAAATGGTTACTAAAGGTTTAATAGTTTCTGAGATATCGGTCCTCAAAGTTGGTCAAAATTACCGCCCATGCTATTTTTCAAGTATTAACCTATAGAATTGACATCAAACCTTTAATAATACTTTTCAAATAGTTCAATAATGTACAAATAGACAACGCATTTTGCGACTGGTTTCTGCATCAACCTCCATTCCCTAATATGAATGTCGTCATGTCTAAAAGCAGTGGACTTGTTGGAACGGAAGGGGTCAACTGTCATATGGCTAGAAATATTGATATAGAAAGTTATAGGGGAAAACTACGAAAATGTCAAATTCAAAAGGAAGAATAAAGTGGTATCTCTTTCTTCTTCTGTGAATACTGTGACTGTTGGCAAGAGACAAGTGACTGTTGACCCCCTAACACTGTTTCATAGACTATGTGTTATGAAACAGTCGGATGAAGAACTTCTTCACACACAAGCTTTCACCATATCCTCTGTCCCTATCAACACAGTAACATCTACTTTCAGAAGTGCGGAAGAGGTAACATACCAAATGTCCTCTACTCAACCACCTCAATATCTTCTTACCGTCACCTCATTCCCTTCACCCATGCTTTAAGTGGATGTGATTCTACCTCATGCTTCTTTGGCCAGGGAAAAGGCAAGTTGTTATCAGTAATTCAAAAGAATTCAGACCTCATGGAGAAAGCAGCAGTTTTTTCCAACTCGGAAGCAACACCTGACGAAGTAGCTGAAGCAGGAGAGCAAATTCTCATTGCGCTGTACAGTGGAAACAACTCAATGAAAAGTCTCATTGATCTACGCTATCAGCTCTTTGCAAAGGCTGCAACCAAGACGAGCTTCAACCTTGCCAGACTGCCTCCCACTCAAGACGCTGCCAGGTTCCACTCACTTAGAACCTATCACCAGGTGCAGAGGTGGTTGGGTATGGCTAGCGATCTGCTCGACTGGGGGTGGGTTCTTACAGCTCACGGCCTTTCCCCAAGAATGATGTCGAGGGATGCGGCCCCTTCACACCTCATGCAAATGATCTCCTGCAACTGCAAGAAAGGATGTGACAATGCATGCAGCTGCAGAAAAGCAGGCTTAAAGTGCTCTATTGTATGTGGCCAATGTAGTGAATAGTCCTGCGAGAATCGGCCAGATATCATCGTTGACATGGATACTGCCGAGATCGATGACCTACTAGATGACGATGAGCTAAATGGACTGCTTGTATATCCTGACAGCTCTCCAGATATGGAAATTGATCAGGTTGAAGAACTACAGGAGAACATGGACACAGAGGCTGAAGAGTATCTTGAACCTGGACCTTCCAAGAGGTTTAAACAAAATTGAAACGCGTTTTCCCTGTCGCCTTTTCATATTTCTGGTAATACCTAATTGACAACATGAACCATTTACAAGGGATTATTTTTAAGATTCCATTGTAAAAAATAATTTTGTTTGAATAAGACTAAAAATTTTCTATTCTATTCAATTCTATTCTATCCTAGCCTTATTTTGAACCTTTGAACTCAATTCTATAGGTTCCCTTAACTAATATAAATATTTATAATGTGGGTACGAACCTTGAAATTAAGAAATTAAAGAAAGCTGATTTTGTGTTTGGTTTTGTCTTCGCTTAAACTTATCAAATCGTTTTCCATCGGTTCTCCAATAAATTGAGACCATTGGAGCTTCAAGGACGATGTGAGCTTTATGATTAGTTCTTGGACCATCAAAGGGTTGTCGAGGTAGTGACTGAGCACAGCACTTCTGATTATGGTACATAAATTGCTCGTGGCAATTGAAAATTGAACTATCGACTCCAACTTGACATTTTTAATGACAGGTTTCTTTCGAATTTCGTCTACTTGCCGTTAGATTATTTGTTCTGAACGGCCAAAGTAAGTTCTTAACAACTCGATTATCTGACGCATGATGGACACTACTACTTTCCTGGCAAAATAATCCACAAACAATATTCGATTGTTTGAAGGCACTTATAAAAATTGACCATTCTTTTGTACGGGTACCACTGAACGTTGGTAATTATTTCAATATTAAGTGTCTTGCCGACCATTGATATGCATTCGTGGGCACTTTTATATTCACACCCTCATACGCTTGTTTTGCTAAGCTCTGAGAATACAAGTTTGGTTCATTTGGCATTTGGAATCGATTTGCGAACGAGTTTCAATCATTTTTTATTACATGAGTTCGATTGGAAGCAATATTACGCGAAGAAAATTAATTAATCCCATTCTCAACAGGGTACGCTATCGACAACATTTTTGAGATGACACTACAGTTTTCTTCATTGGTTTGAAAAACAATTCGGAGAGCTTCGTCAATTGCTTGTTTTTCTCGCTGAATCACTTCTCTTTTTTGTTTAAGAACTTCTCGTTGCTTTGCCAACAATTTCGTTATACTAACTTCAACGAACTGTCTGGAGCGCTTTGAAGTTTTCGATGCCACTGAGACTGGCAGATGATCCTTTTGTCTTGAGTTGTATCAGGTCACCCGACAGTACTAAATTTGCATTAGAAAGCTGATTACCGGCCACAAGAGATGCATTTCTACTTCGACTAATCCCAGTTGAAGATGATGCTTCATTTGCAAATTCCAATAAATCATCAAATTGACTGCTATTCTTTTGAAGACGACCTGCAGAACCATTTTTCCATCGCTTCAGCCTCTTTTCTAGTGAGCCCAACGCAATTGAAGTGATGCCACTGCTCGTAGGTTCTATCGCAGAGCATCATGTTGTCGTTTCCGGGCCTCGGGAAGATCGGACATTGAGATTTCTTTTTCTTCCTTAATCATAGCATTTTGATGAACGTATTTCAAGATTGTTGCGGCGATTTTAAAGACAGCTTTTTAGCATGCAACAGATATATTTTTAAATATCTATTTGTTGGCTTAAACTACCTAAAATAATAACCGGCTTTATACATTCCAATTTTAATTACCTACTTGCAAATATAAGCTTACGGTTGTTTTTCTATAACTATACAAATTTTACAATAATTGTATTCTAAATATTTACCAAATATATTTTGTGTTTCACTTGCATATTATTTGTTGTTTATACATGTGATACGAACTACATAAACAACTCCATAACAACCAGGGCATTATAAGCGGGCGGTATAATTCATAACGCCCGCATAACGCACTTTACAATGGGAGCCGGCGTTACATTCAATAGTAATTTGGATCATTAGGTCAGAACCTATATGTTTGCGTACGAGTATGTTGCAACACAACAAATAACGAGTATTTGCACGTAGTTTGTGGGCGCGTGAACCACCGTGATCGGGCGACTTCCATTCCTCGGGCCTTCTGGCCCTCGGGCTGGAGCATCGTTGCCCTCCTGGCATTATCACCAATCTAACACCCTTGGTACATAAATAACTATTAGACGTGCGTAAGCGACAGTTTTCAGGTCCTGTCCCCAGGTTGCTAGACTAACGCTATGTCCTAGGGAAATACGGTAACTGCGGTACGTCCGATGCGTAGCGTGCAATGCGTTAATCGCAAACGACAAAACCTGAAGAAAGTAATTATGGTGTCCGAAGTTAACAGTACGTTTCTGCGATTTGCACGATTTTGCGTTGTCGCATCGCACGTTATGTTTTAAAAATCATAATCTTTTGTTTTCCAACGCAGTAGTCGTTGAGCCCGCCAATGGAAGTTCTTATTACAATACATGCAGGATACTTAAACGCCCATTCAAACGTGTTACAGACAGTATTAATAGTAATACACAATATGAATAGTTTTTTATAAAATAAATTTATAAAAATAACCTGTGCTATTTACCTTTTTATTTATCTTAAGGCTAGAAAGGGCCTTTCCTTTACTGTAATAGGTACTTGAAAATTACTTAGGCAACACTTTAGATTAGGACGGTCACCCGCAACCGCACATGCTATATACCATTCGATGCGTCTCATCCAGTTGAACCATAGTGTCCAGAGTGAAATTTGAGAATGAGCAACTGTTTTGGACGACCTAACCTAGCCTAACCTATAACCTAATCTAGGACCTAACCTTTAGCCTATACTATAACTTTATTTATTTATAATAACCTATAACCTAATCTACAACCGAACTTATAACCTAACCTAACCTGACCTAACATAACCTTACTTAGGTTTAATTTCTGTTTGCGTTGTTCATTAATTGATACGTATTTTAATTTAATTTTGATTAGGTTAGGGTAGATTAGGTTAGGTTAGGTCGCATGCGCATTAAAACATGCATTTTCAGATAGGATGATGGAATTAAGATGGAATCTATGGCTTCTCTTCCAAAAAAGTTTTTGGCAATTATCTCGAAAACTACTGCTCCTCTTCCCAAATTTCACTTATGGACACTATTGTTCAACTCGATGAGACGCATCGACTGGTACATGTGCGGCTGTGGGTGGCAGACGTAAACTAAAGTACAGTCATTAGTTGAACAATGGTAACAAGAATCACGGATTGCTTCCTCTTCGTAATCAACAGTAGCTGGGTTATCATCCTTGTGTAGTGACGAGATGTATTTTCATCTGATTACAACTGTTCATACATGTGATTTAATCTATCTTTGTAAATTCTATGTGTGGTTTTTCTTTTTTTTTAATTTTCTTGAAAATCTTTAATTTTTAAATTTTAAATTTTTAATGCTTCTGACAGAGCCATTATTGAGAAATGCATTTATAAGATAATAATTTATTGATATGCAGTATGCGTTATCGCATACGCACGATGTGCTATTTTTTTATTATCCTATTTACATTTGAAAAATGCAATCGCTGGATCCGTTTTGCGGTGCGTGCGTTTCTCGCACCGTGCGCACCGCACATTCGTATTTATCTAGGACATAGCGTAAGACCCATAAACAGCGCATTTTGTTGTATATTTTCTGGACTTGCCACTGTTTGTGTCTGGTTTGTTTTTCCTTATTAAATTCATAAAGAAGCAGATAGTTACAGTTAATAAAACAATATTTTGTTTTCTGTAACTATTAAGCTCCGGTTCTAACTGTATGAGATTAATGTAATTAATAATAACAGGCCACTAAAATTACTATAAAACCCAAAATTAGTATACATATTAAGAGAAAATATTTGAGATGACGCTCTGTTAGCTTAAAAATGCAGTAGTATAATTTATGACTGTTTGCTATTGCCACATAGCTGCTCGTATGCTTTAGATTAATGATCTCGTAAAGTCAATCAAGAATTATTACTTTAACACTGCCCTCACTGGACCTATACTATTAAATAATTGCAGGTTATCTGTGCATAGTATCTGGAATATTAATTTGTTTTCTGGAATGAAGTGCGTCTATTTTATGCTCACTAATTAACTAGAAGTTATCTTCAGAAAAGTAGAAGTAATAAATAGAAATACTCTTTTTTTATTGAATTATATTGCACATTAATTTATTATAACTTTATGAATTGGAAATTAAATAATGCAGTATATCCGGATATTTCTGAGTTACAATGAGTTATTGTAACTGTGCTGTTCCTGATTACAAAAACCAATAGAATATGAGCAGGTACTATCTCAGAAGACTATAAAGATGATTTTTATGACCAAGATTGTACTAGAAATAGTGCAAATAAACACTTAAAAATATTTAAGGAACAGAAAACAGAAAAGTTTATGCTCAAAGCCGGAGTAATCTATGAAAAACTAAACTTAATTAAATCAGTAGTATTCCAAAAAACTAAAATTCAAGAAAGCAAATGAAATTAAGTTTATCCTTTAAATATAAAGGCAATTTTATTAAAATCTCTAAAAAAGAAAAATAAGTTAAAAGAATCTTTTATATGTAATATGTCTAGAGCGCCTGAAAAATGCGCTTTATTTTTCAGGCAGCTTTAACACACAAAAGTAAGATTAATTTCCAAGCTTTTCTTTTACTTCTAAAGCCTTGAATGCGTGATAAGTTTGTTTTTATAATAAAAACATCGTTAATAATATAAAATTAATATTTATTTCTATTTTCAGTCGGCCACATGGAAGTCAATCAGGATATTCACGTCCTGTTAACGGAGCGACATCTCGACCATCAGTAAATCTTCACGTGAAACCAAACGAAAGTTCATCAAAACGTCCGACTCAACCACCACGACAAAGTATTCGACCAATGAGTACAGACTCCTTTTCGCCGATAAACAGCATATCCGGCGGACCTTTCACAAAACCAGGCTGGCAGGCAACTACCGAACCGGGGTTTATAACTTCTCTCAATCACAATGCAATGCATTCCGGCTCTAAACCTAATGTATTGCAGTGGCAAGTTACAACTGAACCGGGATTTGTGACAAGAATTAAAACGAAACCAAGTAGTAATAAACCAAAAGCTCCAAAACCTTCGAAAAAGCCGTTACAAGTTACTACAAGCAAGAGTACGGTGAAGTTCAGCACGAAAAGTTCTCGACCAACAACTACCTCAAGGTGCTTTTCTATTAATAGGATTATGTTTTAATTTAATTTATTTCAGTTAACGAAAAAAATTCCAAACCTTTTGACGAGGATAAGTAATCTGACAAAAGAAGTTAGGGATAACTTTTTAGATCTAGTGGATACATTGGGGTTTTATTTTATTTTTTGTTAGTAAACTTTAAGTAAGGATTTAAAAACAATTACCGCTATTGGATTTAAGCTGTTTAGATTGAAAAAGACCATGTTTTTACGTCTATACAACCCGAGATTACGTTGATGTTCCTTTTATTCTTCCCTTTCGCATCTAAAATTTTATTCAAACCCAAGATTGTGTGTGTGATATTAGCCAAGATAGTTGATGACGGTTGAGTGCGTGACGTGGAGTATTTTTGTCCCAAGCGATTTTTAAAGCGGAAAATCTAGGAAAAAGACCGAAAATTTTAAATTTAGACATAAGATTTTGTTCTACGTAAATATATGTATATGTACGAGAGCAGGTTGAAAAGTCAGTGATAAATGAATCAAGGAATTAAGTTTTTGGGTCAGAATTAATTTATTTTTCAACATAATCTCCTTTTAGCTCGATACACTTATTCCAACGAAATTCCAGTTTTTTATAGCTTCAGTGAAATAGGATTTGTTTCGGCTATCACCTTAGTATTCGACTGAAATCTCTTCCCAGCAAGCCATTTCTTTGGATTTGGAAACCGGAAAAAGTCGCAGGGCAGATCCAGAGAATATGGTGGGTGGTGTAGCAATTCGTAACTCGACCAGTTTAGCTGTTGCATGAATCGATGAATGTGCACTTCTGTGGTGCACTTCCTCCAGTTTCTTCAGAGATCGAAAGAATGAACTTAGAGATTTTCCAATAAACTAAATAAAAGAGCGTAAAACTTCGATTTTTCAATGGCCGATCAGTGAAGATTCTACGAAATGTGTACGAATTTTCTATAGCCGCAGGTATAGAGAGAAATGATATAGAGGCTCGACTGTTGTAAATTTTACACGAATTCATATGAAAATGAATGCAGACTTTGAACAGATCCATATTTCAGGCGTGTTAGTAATTATCGAAAAAGTTCAAACCAGATTGTATCTACATCGCTAAGATCGGACAAGAAATTGGAAAGATGGCACCAAAACTGGTTTCAATACAATTCACATCGAGTAGCATTTGACAACACCTTAAAAATCAGTAGATGTACTGACACAAGCATAAGCGTACTTAACTGTGATTGTGACCTAGTCAAATGGTAGCTTTTGCTTTTAACTCAGTACTGACCTCAATTCACAGTAAGGCTTATTATCACGCTTTTATTGCTTTCAATAAACCTTCCAGTGAATTCTTTTATTATTCGAATGAATAACATTGGTCGACACGAATGTCACTATTGGTGTATTATTCAGTTTTTAAATTTATTTTTGATTGGTAATACTCTCTTCTATAATCTTCAATAACTCCTTGAGAAGTTGTAAATATTAAATTATTAAGTTATGGCTATAAATATAAATCATAGGACCTCGGTCAAGTCTTCCCAGTCAATGTAAATTTGAACCCCATTCTGTTGGAAATACCCTTACCTTAATTCGTCATCATTAACGTCTCCATAAATGAAGACCAATACCTTTAACCCTAATTCTCAGCATCAAGCGTTCTCAAAATGATAACAGCCTGTTAATAGTTGCTCGAGAAGATACAAGTTATTACGTTCTAAAAATATTCAGCCACTTATCCTTCTACTACAACTACTGCCTAGACTCCAGTTCTTTCTAGGTGTAGAGGAGTTTTGATAAAAAAGAAGATTGCTAAGACTACACATCCTATTTTGGGAATTAACATGCCTATAGAGGTGGAAGACAAGTTCATCAGAAGGTTTTCTCGAAGGCTTACTGTTTTGGAGGTTATGTAAAAATCAGTGGTATAATTCCTGTCTTTGGGGTCTATCATCATGAGTATTTCTTGAAACGCTGACAATAAGTAGTTCTGTTTAAAAATTTGCTGGAAAGTCCTACATGACAGATTTAGTTGCAATTGCAAATGACAGACTGATGCAAATGCAATGCATTACAGGTTTAATATCTTCTTAATTTCCTATTGACACGATGTGTGAAAAACACCGCACGTATTATATGCACTATTTTTTGTAATTATCTGAGAAGGCAGAAAATGTACCGTTTTTGAAGTTGTTGATTTTCTGAAAAGAAGAAATGTACATTTGTCACGTATTATTTATTAAAAGTACATTTTAAGAAATCGAACACAAGTACATTGTTTTTTGCATATTTATTTTTTTACGAAAAATTGTAATGAAAGTAGCATTTTTAAAATTATTTCTTTGTATATCAATAGTATATTATAATAACGTTGTCCGACTGATCTGTTCTCAGTGATGCTAGAAACGAGTCGGCGGCAACATATTCCGCATTACTCAACGTCCGAATGTCTCTTTTCCGCTCATATTCCCTCTTTATTGAATAATTCACACCTAAACGCACATTTCAGAGCATATTTAACAAGCGTAAATAACGAAATGTTTTAAAACCTGTTTATTCTATTGTACAAAGTAATCTAACGAAATTCTCATATCTGTTTGTCCATTACTGATTCTAAAAATTAATTCTTATGAAATCCAGCTTCCTCCAATTTCAAATATTCTTTTCTGGGGAATGAGTTTTATTTCACAAGAAATAGATAAATATGTATGTTTAACATGTTTCAGTTTTTTTATCCAGTTAATTAACGATTGCAATTAAAAATCGCAACTAACGTTTTTGCAACTAATAATAATGTATTAAATTTCGAATTTAAATAATAAAAGGTTAACTATAAATGTCATTATCTGGTGTTTTGTAGAAACAGATCGCATTTCAACTTTGTCCCAGGTATAAAGAAACCCAAATAAATAAAAAGAGTAATTGAAATAAATATCTTTATGTGCAACGTTCAAATTTCATCTCTGAACTTTTATTAACGACATTTTTATTTTGCTGTTGAAAAACTGCTACTTAACTCTTGAATCAATTTCACGTTTCCTTATTTTCTAATCACCCTGTAAATTTCATCAACATCTGACTGTGATTAGAGATTTAGAAACAAAAGAAGCAAAACTTTTTACAAAGAACTACCTTTTCTCCAAAAATAAGAAATAAGATAATTACAAGTATAGTTAGATCCATCTATGGACACTATATACAGAGGTTGTGTAAAATTTTGGAAAATCCTACAAAATTCTGATAATAGCATTGCAGGTAATTGCACTAAAATAAATTTTTGCTAAAAGGAACAGCATATGGAATTTTCTTACGGTGGTAATCTTTGGCGGCCGTCAAAATATTTATGTGTATCTCTTTAAATGGAAAGGTTGTGGCTTGGTTAGTGGTGTGCAGGACGACTGACCAAGAAACCCGAGTTGAAAATATCACCGGATTTTTAAACATCGCTTCCCCCTCGGACTCAAGTAGCACATGACATTGGCTAAGAATTGTTTTCATATTGCCCTCAGATTGATTCAGTGTCGTTGTTACTACAATAGCCTGCCATTATTGATGCAATGTTGCCTTGGAAATGTAAACCAATATTACCCCAACATTGTTTTATTAGCTTCAGCCGATTTTTGGGTTTATCAATATTGGCCCTAGATGTGTTTTTACATTGTTGTTGTGTGCAATATTTTTCCAATATAGTATATATCAATATAGGGTCAATATTTAAATCGTTATTTATGCCAACGATCCAATATTGTGCCAGAGACATTGTTTTACTAGCTTCAGCCGATTTTTGGGTTTATCAATATTGGCCCTAGATGTGTTTATACATTGTTGTTGTGTGCAATATTTTTCCAATATAGTATATATCAATATAGGGTCAATATTTAAATCGTCATTTATGCCAACGATCCAATATTGATCCAGAGACATAAAAATAGTTTTTCATCAGTTTCAATGCTCATTAGTATGACGTAGACAATTTATCTCAAAAGTAGTTTTCATTGACAATGTCGAAATTAACATATTAATAATAATTTATGGGATGTCTTGTAAGTAAAAAATAATAACAGAAAATAAAACGTGGCAACTGCGCATCTTATGATATCTTTGCGTTTGTTTTGTAGTTACTGAATCTTCCGGTTTGTGGCTTGTGACTCATTAAGCAGTACCATGGTGGTTTCATGGAAGTTTTGTTTGTAAACGACACACCTTGTTTCTTTTTTGTTGCTGTTCATGCGGCTCCTGTAATTTGGGTATTAAACTCTATTAATGACGTTATGCACCGCTAATCTAAAATACAGTGATGTACTCTAAATATTTATTATACACATGTTAAGTTCTAAAATTTATAATGAACGATTTCTCTCAGTTCAAGTGGAACATTTTCTCCAAAAATACAATAACAGCATAGTGAATAAATAGACTACTTGCATTTGTGATATACTAGCATTTTAAACTATCTACTACCGTTCCATGCTTTCGTTCAGATAATCTACGTCGTTTGCACTGACAGCTGGAACCACGGAAATGGTATTTTTTGCGTGATTTCAAAATAACAATATTGTATGATTTAATAATCGTAACAGTAACAGTTGCTGTAGAGTAAAGCAGTTCATGTATTTTACATTTAAATATTTCTAATGGTTTCATTATTTCAAAGGAGTACTGAAACTCGTAACTCCTTGAATTGAAAAGGTTTTTTTGAGATTTTTTTTAATAAGATGCATGTAAAAAGAGAAAATTTACGTTAAAGCTAAAAACTGGTATGCGACTACTGCTAGGGATTTACCTACTAACTGATAACTGTAACCCAAGCTCGTGGTTTTAAGGGATTTCAATATTCTAAGGAGGGACACATAAAGTAAGAAGTGACCATAGTAGACCATTGGTTATAAACTAAAGACTGTAGGCCACAGTCAATAGTCTGCATACTATGTACTATAGATTAAGGACTATAGTCTTTGCATGTAGATTATAGACCATAAACTGCGGACTAGAGACAACACACTGCCTACAGGTTACATATCATAAATTATATAAACTAGACTATCCAAACAGATAAAACTATAGACAGTAGATGATAAATCACATATTCTAGAGTGTAGACTATTGAATTGGAGATTATAAATTGTATACAGTCCACTGTAAACTGGAACTGTTAGTGTTAGCAATAAACTGTCTAAAAAAAAACTGTTTGACTATCACAATGTGTCTAGTTATTGGCTATCTAACATGCACCTGTCTACTATAGACTATGGACTATAGATTATGTAAATTAAACGTTTTAGACATGAACTAATCTTGAGTGTGATCCAGCATCTGTTAAGAATTTTAAAAAGTTCTGTTTACATTTTAATAACGACTTTGTTTTATATGTTAAAGGTGATGCAGTAAAATTTTTAATTTGCAGGAGATGCAGGAGTTTTTTCTGTGTTAATAATTAAATATATCAATTTGTTTTCAATATGATCATTTCGGATACTTTTTTATTTAATAAATCCTTCTTTAGTAGAATTCAGGTCTCTTGCATGGTCAGATAGTCCTATATTTGGTTTATGAGGAGTTGATATTTTGATTTTAATTGAATTTTTATGTTGATTTATTCTTTTTTTTTAATTTCGTTTTGTCTGTCCAATATAATTGGTATTACAGTTATTACAATTAATTTTAAAAATTATATTTGTTTCATTTTCTATGTCTGTTTTATTTATCTTTTAAATTACTGAATTTTTTTCCCTATTGTGTTATGAGTATGTAATTTTAATTTTATGTTTTTTAATTTTTTTGCTACAAATTGCCAAAACAAATTCATATTTAAATTATTAACAATAAAAACGACTCATTAAGAATTTTAGTTATCATACATCTTCACATTCATTAGTCAGTTTTATCACATAGCAATCACTTTATAATGCAAATTACTAATCGGATCGACTAAATTTTCAATGTTATTTAGATACAAGAATAAGATAGACATGACACAATTCATTTTTAATGTCTCTTGCGTCATTTAGACAACAAAAGCTATTTTTTAAGCATTAATAAAATATTACATCTTAAAAAAAAACATAATCTTATTCTATTGTTTAAATTTTTAAAGCTCGTAAAGTTATCACGCACTTTGTATTTTGTGGAAAAGTTAGTACCTCGTTTGTGTTCCTTTAGGCTTTACGACTTTTCGTTTGTGCTTTCAAAGCCAACAAAGAAAATATAACAAAGAAGCTATTTCAAACCACTTCAAAAATTCCTTATTTTTACTTTAATAATATGTGTCTTCTTCTAATAACATTTAGGTATTAGGTCAACTTTCGAATATATGTAATTAAAAGAAAAATAAAATTCTTATTACAATCAATAATCAGTTTATGATAATGAAACAATAATTATTAAAAAAGAAAATGTCAAAGGCTAGTTTATAAGAAATTAAAATTTCTTTAATGACAAAAGACTGACTCGACAGATTTACATTTTTTTATTATTCCCTTATAAGCGGGATTTTCTAAAATTGCTTTCAATATTTTAAAAGGCTAATTTAGAGGACTATACTAAGTTCTTTCTGAAATAACGACCTTTTAAATAAATTGCTCTAATATATAATTGAAGGTTTTTCACAGGAATATGAACAGCGAACAAAAAGTTAAAATATAGAAATTTATTACGAATATGTGATTGCATTTGCCAATTAGTTAAATATTATAATTTTTAAGTTATATAAGTTAATTTGTTATCAAGTAATTGTTTGCTTAGCTTAATAGGTATACATTTTAATAGTCTGAGTAGCTTTTCATTCATATAAGGTGACCCAAAGGCAGGAATACCCTAATTTCTTCCAAAATGGCTTTTGCCATGCTTTTGTTCAAAAACGCCTTAGATGTCGACTTCATCTTAGTACTCTTCTACTTTCTGCAAATTCTACGGTTAGTGAGAAAACACTAATATTGTACGTGTTGTATACACTATTTCTAGCAAATTTCTGAAAAAAATGAAAAAAGAACTTCTTTGCAATTTTAAATTATTATGTCAGCTTTTTAGTTGTCATTTTTAATGTCAAAAGAAGATTATTTTTTCACTCCTGTAAAATTTTGAAATAGTACTCTTTTCACTCTTTCCAGAAAATTCAAAAACAGAAAATTCACACACGTGCAAGATTAGTGTTTTCTCCACGCGATGTATTTGTATCCATGTGTTTGTCGAACGAGGCTTACCATTTTACAATTTTTACAACTAATAAAAAAATACTTACTTTTTGCAACTTGTAGAAATAACTAGTTTTTACTAAAGAGTAAAAAAGAGAACGTTGCAACTAAAAAGTTGACATTTTGACAGAAAGTTGTAAAACGTATCTAGAATATTCCATGGTGTTCTGTAAAAGACAGTTATGAATTTTCATTTTCATATAGAACATCTATTTTGAAGTAGGTAAATGATAGAACGATGGCTTGCATTTTTTGATGGACATGTACAATTAAGTATTGTAATTATACTAAACCCTGTATGCCTAGAAGAGATTGACGTTGAAGAGCAGATAGATAGTGACGCTGCTAATATTGAAAAAGAAATACCTATCTTAAATGAAACTGATGAAGCTGTTGCACTAACTGAAATTGAAGAAGCTATTGCAAAAACGAGAAGTGGAAAAGCTCCAGGTCATGCCGAAATAACACCAGATATGATCAAACATATGGAAAAAGAAGCCATCAACTTACTACATATTACCTGCAATAAGGCAATGAAGGTAAAACACTAAAAGATTGGGAAATAGATGGCATACTGCCCTTATTTAAAAAAAGGGGACAGGAAGGAATGTCAAAATTATAGAGGAATTACCCTCCTAAGCACAGTAACTAAGATATATGAAAGAATACTAGGAAACAGATTATGTTCTATTGTAGAGCCACAACTAAAGGAATCACAAAGTGGGTTCCGAAAACATCTTTACCATGAAACAAACAATTGATAAAATTTTAAAACAAGGGAGAGAGGCATATGTGGCCTTTATAGACCTGGAAAAGGCTTTTGATAGCGCACCCAGAAACCTAATATGGAAGAGCTTAAAACGAAGAGGTGTTAATAGAAAATTAATTGAAGCAATAAAAAGCCTCTATCAACATAATGTAAATTACGTCATAGCCCACAACAAGACTTCTGAAGAGTTTATAACAAAAGATAGCCTACATCAAGGTGGAGTACTTAGCCCATTACTCTTCATTATACTAATGGATGATATTATTAAACACGTATCTACCAAAACAAAAAGACTAGATGTGGGTTATAGGAATCTGCAGAAGGTGGGTATCACATAATGTGCATTTGCTGATGATGTTGCTATAATGGCTAGCTGTGAAGGAGGGGGATATGTGGAAGGAGGCACTCGCACAACATAAATTAAGGATAAATGTAAATAAAACAAAGGTAATTGTGAAAACAAATAATGAGAATAAGGAAACCAACATACAACTAGATGAGATACAAAACATACTACAGTATATGTAAAACAATAGTCAAAAAGATAGAAGTATCAAGTAACACCAAAATGCTTGTCTACAAAACCATCTTTCAGCCAATTCTGCTATTTGGAAGCGAATCGTGGGTCCTTTCAAGGAGTCTGAATAGTAAAATACAAGCAAACAAGACGTGAGCGTATAAAAAATCAGGACATAAGAGTCGAATTAGGAGTTAAAGCAATACAGGAAATAATAGAAGATGAGCAGTTAGGATGGTGGGGGCATCTACAAAGACTGGATCCTAATAAACAGGTTAGAAAAATATGGGACGCAAGAACAGTAAATAAGAGACGCAAAGGCAGACCAAAAGTAACATTTGATGAAAAAATTGGAAAAGTACTAAGTAGGAAGAAAATAAGTTGGCAAGAAGCAAAAGTACTCGCACTGGATAAGAAAGAGTGGAACAAGTTATGTTTCATAGTGTTTAGTGTAAACGTGAAAATATTGTATAAGTGACTAGAACTGAGCATACTATTCCCGACATCTTAGGGTATAAAGGTTTTGATTATATATATAATTATAATAAAAGTTCATATTTGTATAATTCGAAAAATATATATTCTGATTTCGTTATGTTAATGACATTTTAATTTGTTTTGACAGGTAATTTTGAATTTATCAACTAGTTCTTAATTCTTATTAACAGTTTCCACCAAAATACAACTTCAACAAACTAAAAACAGAATAAAATAAGGCTGTGTAGTTTAGATTTGCATAGCCTTTAGAATTAACACACACAATAAAATAAATTTTCCATATACAGAAAGCCTACACATACAGACATCACTATTTCAAATGAATTAAAACGTAAACTAAAAGCTTACGCATTGTTAGAACACAGACTTAACTATTATTAACTACTAAAGAAATTTCAATCATTAAACAACTAAATATAACACTCGCAAATCATTAGAAAAAAGATTATAAGTTAACTATTAAGATAATATATGTATTTCCCTGACATTTAAACAAAAGTCACAAAATACCATATTTTGGCAAAACATCCATACAGTTTCTAATATAATACAAAATCACTACAAAACAATTTTTAAAACTCTAATATTTTTCATTTTTATTTAATACTGACGATAAATGCACGATATCTAAAATCCAGCATTAACCCTTTGTATTTGTTCTTTTGTAGTTCGGTATATATTGGTCGCTCTTCAAGATTTTTACATAAAATCATAAAATAAAACAGAAAAATCTAATTACATCAAAACATCTTTTATATCGGAAACACGCAATGGCACCTCAAACTAACATCAAGTTGCTAAACATTTGTAGCAACAATCACAAATTAGACATTTTAGAAAGTTTCGAGATATACAAACACAAACATTAGGGTACCTATAATGAACGAACAAATTGAGATTAGTGATTTTTCGTTAGTAGAATTAGTTAGAATTTAGTTAGATTATATTATTTTATCTAGTTATGTAGTATGTAGGTAGCTATTATATTTATCATAAGACGTGCAAGTAAATCCGTAAATTTACTAATAAAAATAAAGCGTTGTACTTCTAAGTATTTGCATTGTCTTTAAATGTAAACAAGTCGAGTTGAAAAAATCATTTGTACCTGGAAGAAACATATTAATGTTCACCAAATACTTTTAAATTAGTCGCGCTTAGTTTAAAATTTAATCACATTTCCGAATGTGATATTAACATCAAATAAATATCAATAACATCAATTTAATATTTAGTAACTTTTATAGAAAATTACGAAAATCTCGTCAAAACAGACGGTTAAAAGGCTAATTTGTTGAAGGATTTCCTTATATACAATTATACATACATCGTATGTTCTCTCATTACAATCCTTCGGGTTTCAATGAGTGATTATTTAAATGAACGCAACTAAACAAAACCAGCTAAAAATGCTGCGCCTACTGTCAGACGAATTTCTGAAAGCCACAGCCCTACTCAACTTACCCACGCACCATAAAATTTTACATTGTATCCATTCATATGCTTGATATATACAAACTTTTTAAACTTCAATTGGTCAGTTTGTCCGGGTTCATTAAGAGATAGGACATTAATTCTTCTGACATTCCTATTCTACTTTTTCATCAAATAGGGTCGATCGGGGCTAATATAATACAAAAATATACACTTTTCACTATATTTCCTAACCATCTACATTAAGCCATTTAAAAAAATACTGGGATATATAATTCGTATTGGTAAGTCTATTTATGGGTGCACAAAAAAATGTAGTTGCAGTACCAATGCTAAAAAATAAAAACTGTGTATCATAATAACCCCGCCTGGTGGGGCTAATTTGATACGATGATGGGGCTTAAGTGATACAGCATTGTATTTCATTTAATATCGTTAATAAAAGTAAGGCGAGACTGAAATGATACAGCTCTGGGGCTAATGTGATACCAGTAATTTTTTCAAATTTTTATCTTTAGCCATATAAAAGATACAAGCGTGTCTTGATCATGTTTTTTTGCTCAAAAAAAACTCCTTGAGAAAGAATAACAATAGCACAGTTTATTGACAAAAATTAACATTTTTAACATTTCATACATTTTTATCAATGTTTCTTGTATGAAATTATTGAATACTATAATATTCAAAAGTCGAATTGAAAATCAATTCTCCTCTCCTTCCCAAAGCAGGTTCAGCAAGTTTTTCTACCACATCTTCATTTTCAATAAATGACACATCTTCCGGCTCTTTCCAACAAAAAACTGTGGTATCTTCATGTGTCTCTTTTATTCGTGTGAATTTCACTCTTGGTTCACCAGCAGCTTCAATATCCATAACTTGACCAACGTAATGATCACTTTCTTCTTGGTTGCAAATTTAACTACAACCCAGTCATTGATTGTAGGTGTAGTATGTTGGTCATGCGTGTCACTATTATTGCAGTTTCCTAAAGTCTTCTCAAATTCCAAGTCTGACTCTTCTTCTCTCTGCATGTCTTGTATAAAATCTTCCCTGTCGGAATCACTGCTATCCTCATCTGCAAAATCAATTTCACTCGAGATATCTGACTCGCTGTCTGACGAAACCGTTATTTTCTTACGCTTCTTTTGTTTTCTCTGTTTTTCCTGACTTATCTGACTCTCTTCCTTTCTTGTTATTTCGTCAGAACACAAGTTCACTTCTTGGTAGCATTTTCAGCTGGTTGGGTTTCTAAGGTGCCTGAAGTGGTTGTTTTCTTATTTTTCTTATTCACTCCTCCCCCTAGTTTTTTAAGTCTTTTTCGGCTTTCTTTCTCTTCCATTTCTTGTTTATTTTTGTGTTCAGCAGCAATCCACTCTTCACTAGTAACGATTGCTGCCGTAGAAGCTAGTTTTTTTTTGTTTTTTTTTTGAGCAACGGTTTTGTTAAGTCTTTGTAGAAGCAACATCTCAAACGAACGGGAGGTAGTACTTGGAGTGCTGATTATTGGAGTAGAGGAACCAGAGTTCCTGTCTGCACTTGGGCTGGCTGTGAATGATTGAGATAGACCAACTGAAGATCCACATTCTGCTAAAGTAGAAGTTACTGTCAATGCAGAATCACTAGACGGTGGTGGCTGTGACCGGTTGGAAGACGAAGGCTGATATACATCGCGTGACATAGAAACTTCGGCAGATGGAACAGCGTTGTCTGATTTCAGCAGATGTGAATCCCGCTTTTACATTGTCAGAAGGTAATCCTTCATACCAAATACTGCAAAGAATGTTTACAAATTCACTCTTTATCATTTTCCGTTGATTACTTCTGTACCACTGAAGGATGTTTAGATCCCACGTATACTTGAGTGTTTTGAAACTTGCCTTGTCCAGGGGCTGCAAAACATCTGTTGTATGAACAGGCAGTTTTACTATAACAACTTGCTGGTTTTTGGCGTAGATAGGTTTCTCAATATCCAGGTGAGTTAAATGGCCGTCAAATATTAAGAGGAGCAGTCTCTCCTTTACTTCCTGACAAAATTTTTCAAAGTAGGCATGGAATATAACAGATGTCATCCACCCCTTTTCACTACATGCATAGAACGTACCAGGCACATCATTATCCCCTTTCCAACTGGACCACAAGTTAGCGCCTTGGAAGACTATTAATGGTGGCATTACTTTACCTGCAGCATTACAGCATGCCAAAACTGTAGTGTTTTCTCTGCCACTTCCTTCTTGAGTTCGATAAGCTTTCTGTCCAACACCAGAGAGTAGTTTAACTCTAGAAGGATCGGCACAAAAAGATGTCTCATCCAGGTTGTAGATATGGCTAGGTTTATCATCTAGCTTTAGTTCCTTCATCTGTTCCTCAAGCAAGTCATAAAAATGGTATATGATGAACGGGACACTGGTATTTAGACGCCGAGATTTTTCTAGAGGCTCCATTTTTTTAGGCTCAATTTATGTCTTTGACAAAAACCCTTATACCAATCATGCCCCGGTCTATTATATCTAAATGGAACCGTCAGTGCATTTTGCTCCACGTATTCTTTCACTACCTCCAAGACTTCTTCTTTGCTCAACGCAAAACCATTTTTTGCCATAGTCTTGAGATTTTCGGCTAACGATGCCTCAGTTTCTTCTGGCAGAGCTTTCTTGTGTCCAACATGCTTCGCAGTGTTGTCCTCAGTAGGATTATTAGTTTTTTTAAGTATCGGCATAGGAACATTTTCTCAATCTTAAGATCCTTAGCCACTTTACGCAGAGACTGGCCTTCATCTATCATTTTTTTAGCACGATCAAGTAGTGTCTGTGGATAAACTGTTCTTGTCCCTTTACGAATGTACTTACGCACCATTTTAACACGTCCTTCTGTATACGTCGAATAAGTTTTTTAAAGATTACAGTCACACACTGAAACCGTTGGCTCTAATCAAACAGAGTATAAAGCTTGTGTTTGTGATCTATAGCTGGCCCTGCAACAAAACAAAACAAGAAGAAATGCAAGAAAGTTACAAAAACTAATAACATGCACAATTTTCAAGATTTTGCAATATCAAGATAGCCCCTTCAGCTGTATCACAATAGCCCCCTTGTTTGTATCAAATTAGCCCCCTATATGTGACGTCATATATCTCGTGCTAAGGTTACTTATTTTGAAGTTTTCAAATGCAGAAACATAAAGCTATCTTCCCCCAATACGGGTGGGGCATTAAAACGTTTCTACCTCAATAAACAACGGAGTTAGAATAAAAGTTTACACTCAGTCACTGAAATTTTTTGGCTAAAAAAAATCACTGCTGATTATTTATCTTTTTATTGTCCACTTACCATGCAATAATGAGTAATTCCGTTATGCCCAACAATAATAGAATGTATTACTTAGTCAGTAATTTTTTTTGGCTATTTTTGGCTTAAAGCTTATGCCCAACAATAATAGAATGTATTACTTAGTCAGTAATTTTTTTTGGCTATTTTTGGCTTAAAGCACGTAAATAATTTTCTAGTGTATCATATTGGCCCCACTTTTCAAGGTGTATCACATTAGCCCCGATTGACCCTATCTGATTCCGTAATATCCGTTCAAAATTTAAAAATTCCGGAAAAACGGACACACATCGAATTTCGTGAAAATTCTTCATAGCAAAGATTATGAAACTCCCTTGAGAATTGTTTGTAATATGATCGCGAGCAAGCGATTAGATTGGTGGCGTGTACGCAGGTAAGCGAGCTGTAAGTGGAGAATCGGCCTCGAGTGTATTGAAATGCAAGGATTTCAAATAATGCTTTTAAGAATTAAATAATTATAAAAATCGAAAAACTAAGGAGGAATTACGTAAATAAATTAGTAGGCCCAACTAAGGCACATGAGAGGAATTTATCATGTGAGGTATCCATTGTTATCCATTTATTATATATTATCATAGACACTCACTGATTTTATGGGCTATTTTGTTTATTTATTTGTTATACATTTGGAATTTATTATATTTCTATTTACTTAAATTAATTATTTCACTATAAACAGATATCTTTGACATTGTAATTTTGCTATATTATAAACAATTATAAAGATTTGTATTTAAAAAAAATTGTGTTTAACAGAGAAATAAACTTTATTTACTTACTTAGGGAAATTAAAACAGTGATGAACTTTCTTGTCTCAGCTTATGCAACATTACTGATGACCGTGCATCATTCTGCTAGAACTGTACACGTTTTTATTAATACGATCATCACGTATTTAAGAGACTATCTGCTATTATCAAATGATATGCATTACTTCAGTGATGGAGAAGCATTGCAATATGAGAACTGTAAAAACTTTAGGAATATTTGCTTCTATGAGCAGGTCTTCTCTATAACTGCTGCTTGGAACTTCTTTGCCATATCACATGGTAAAAGTCCTTGCGATGGAATAGGAGGTACTGTTTAGCATCTCGTAGCTCGTGCACGCCTATAAGCAACAGAAACAGGGCACATGTTCACTTGATCCCAAAGCATTTTGAAGGCATTCAATTCTCCTACATATGTCTCAGCTGAAGAAATAAAATACACACTGGCTTACATGAAAGGTTAGCATGCGTGAAAACAGTTGCAGACACACGCAGCCATCATCGTTGTCTTTCAAATTAGTGTGTATAATTTTTAACATACTAAAGTTTCACTGTTAGTGCATAGACAAGCGAATGCAGTCTTAAGTCACTAAAAGTGGCACTTTAATTCTTTCCAAAAGGAATTATACTTTTATTGCCAATATGCAAAATAGTTTCATCATAGGCAGGCTAAAATGTACTTACGTAGTTTTGTAATAGTAATTGGTCTCCGTTTTCCAGCTATAACAATGGCTCACAGTTCTGAAAATCTGTAATCATTATTTTGTCACCAAAGGACCTGTCTTAATGAAAGATCTTATTTTAGTGACGTTAAGTCTCAAGATTTAATAATAGGTATGACTCATATTTATTAGTAGTTACGTTAGCTAGGACACAACTTTTCGATGTCCTTAAATTATTAAAAGTTTATGAGAATTTCATTCACTTCTTTGCTATAATTCTACAGAAACCGAACCTCCAAGAGTACGATTTTTGAACAATTGTTTTTGTTTGTTTTTAATGACCTAAAATTCTTCTAAAACTTTTCAAGAATTGCTAAAATAGTTGCTAGAATGCCCAAGCGTCTGACGCGGCATGCATCCGTTACAAACATAAACGATACATAAAAATAAATCAATCATGCATGATTATAAATAAATAAATGTTATTACTGTTTTCTCCAACTATCAACATCGTTCTTTAGCTCGTTACTTGTTATTTTTAAGACTGATAAATTGAATAAATATTAAAAAATACTCAGGAATATTTAATATATTCGTTTCACATGTTGGGCGATGCTAAACCCGATGGTAGTTTTTACCATACTATCGACATATTATGAACTGGTCGGTTAATAGAATCATGATCTGTTGATGTATATCCGATTTCTCGTCGATAAAGCCTCCGAATGCAGTTCGCCGTGTCGTCAGATGGGCACGTTAAGCAGTCGGTCTTGACAAACACATAAACATTTTTCAGTGGTTGGCGTTAAAAATAGTACCGCATTATACCATGCACAAGTATGTATTTACTTCAGTGGTTTGGCAATGTAATTACAATTAATATTATATAGTTATCAAGAGTCGTACGTAATGAAGGAGGATACATACAACATGTTTCTTACTACAGACATATCAATCAGATTATAATAGTTAAGTAAAATTCTTATAATAGTTATCGATGTTCTATGGTATCTTAGTACTTATTATGTTGCACTATTTTTATGACAATACACATCACATTAGTCACATATTGCGAGTAACGTTAATTCGATCCCTATATTTAAGCCTGGTGGGTGAGTGTGAGATTTAAAGACAGTTAGACCTGGGTGATGACGTTACAGTAAGGTATAAACAGCAGTGTGCTAGGTTATGGTTTACGAGTTTCACACTTTACTATATTTGGTGGATTCTGTGTATAGTTACGAGGTAAGCGCCATAAACTCTCGGCATGGCAGGCTTCTACAGGTGCCAAAATGTTCAAACTTGGTTGCGTCATAGTTAAACATGTAAGAAGTCTACACTATATATATTACGGCTAGAAGCGTAATAGATGTTAGTAGCCACTCAAGCATCGTGTCGTAAGCAGCTAACGAAGATTGAGTATCACGCGGTCATTAGAATTTTAACAAAAGAATGACACACGCCTAATCAAAGCAAACAACGTTTAGACGGCGTTTATGGTGATTTCTCTCCTTCATATTCCACTGTAAAAAGGTGGTCAAAATGTTTCCATTTGGGGCAAGAATCTCTTGGAGATGATGAGAGCACTGGTCGGCCAATTAAAGCGGTAACGCCTCAAAAAGTTGCAATCATTGAAGAAATGGTATTAGAAGATCGCCGTTTGAAAGTTAAGGAGTTAGCAGTGATGTCTGACATTTCGGAAACAAGTGTTCGCCGAATTCTTCATGACCATTTGGGTATAAATAAAATTAGTGCAAAATGGGTACCACGTCTTCTTTCTGCTGTTCAACGTTAACGTCGTGTAGAATGTGCGCGCCCGTTTTAAACTTGTGTGGAGACGATCCAAAGCCGATCTTGGAGTCCAGTGTCACTGCAGATGAAACAATGGTTTTGTATTATGATCCTCTATCCACATAGGAATCGATGGAATGGCGGCGACCCAATGAACCTCGTCCCAAAATGGCGAAAGTTGTTCAATCGACAAAGAAATTTATGCCAACAATATTCTGGGATTGTGACGGCATTTTACTGATTGGTTTTAAAGAACGCAATACAACTGTTAACAGTACATATTATGTACTGTAGAATGTAGAAAAACGCCAAGGAAAATTGACAAGAGGTGTTCGATTATTACACGACAATGCACCCGTTCATACTGCCGCAATTTCACAAGCTGCCATTCGCGAATGCGACTTTGAAGCATTGGATCCCCGACCGTACAGTCCGGATAAGGCACCTAGTGACTATTATTTATTTTCCAATTTAAAGAAAGACCTTAGGAGACGTCGTTATTAAGGACGAGAACTAGTTGCAAGCAGCTGTAATTGAACATTTTGAAGGAAAAACTTGAGATTATTTTTACAATGGCATTGAATTGTTAATTCCACGTTGTAATAAGTGTATCGACATTAGGAGAGATTATATTGAAAAATAAAAATTATTATATTTTACCAAGTTTATTTTTTCTATATCAGGCCGATAATTTATGGCGCTTAATTCGTATATTAGATATAAAAAATATCCTAGATAAACCAAGAGTTTGTACCTGTGCAGTTTTTATAAACCTCAGAACATTCGAAACTATTAACCATTTATATATTATTTTTAAAATTAGAAAAAAACGATTTAGTGGTGTGGTCCTACCGTGGTTTTATAATTATTTATCAAAAATAGGTTCAAATAACTAATTTCAACAATGTGATAACAAATCCGTAGATACATGATATCGGTGTGGTTTGTACAGTGTTAATGGGCCACTGATGTCCATACTTTATTTTAATGATCTAGAAAATATTCTAAATACTTACGATTTATCATGGACAGGGGAGTAAAATTCGGTAAGCACGTAGACTTTATAAGTATGTAGGAAAATAGGGAAAAAAATAAGTTTCGTGAGCTGAGTGTCATCGTTTTTATCCATACCTACAAGAGTTTAACAGTTTACAACACACTTATTCTAACACACTTTAAGTTGGTTAAATTTGGAGAAACTATTTTTAAAATGTTAGATAATTCCTTCCCTGATTACTTAAATTGTAGGCTTGTACCAGTTATAGTTGTACATGAGCCACACACAAGAACGGCAGGCTCAATCAATTTTTATGCTGCGACTAGCAACAAACCGAGTTTTATGACATGTTTATTCCACGAAGGTATCATGCATTGCAATCGGCTACCTTATCCTAACAAAAGTAGCAAAAATATAAATTAATTTTAAAAAGCACTAATTAATTATTTGAAAGCTATATTAGATCATTTTTGTAACTGATATTGTCATATATTAAAGCCAAAGGTAAACTGTATAGTTAGTTACTATCAAGGTCCGTTGATGCTTGTATAATTATATCCAAAGTAAAGGTTATCTCACCCATTTCCACTATTGGCTTTTGAAATGGGCTCAAAAATGGCGCCTTTTTGGCGGCAATTTTAATTTGTCATGAATTTGTCAAATCAAATATTTACATAACATACAGAAAAGGTTACGAATATTTTAATTAAAACAAATCAATAATACTATGTATTAACTTATTAACAAATAATATTCTTAGGCATTCGAATTATCTTCTGTTATTGAGTAATTTTAACTACTACTACTGAATAAAACCACGAAAACATTAACACATTAAAAAACGATGGTCTAAAATGGCGAAGATTTATTAGTTATATGTACAAAAGTTATATGAACAAAACAACAATAACAACTAAAGCGGATATTTTAACTGTGATACAACTAATTTATTAATGGTATCTCCTTCAAACAGTATTTGAGTTTCTCTTGTTTGTTATCCAAATATGGCAGAAAGCCATATAAAAGCCGTGGACGGAAATCTAACTTCTGTAAATGTCTGTACAGAACGGAGTATGATGCAAGTGGATGCTGCAACTATTTTTTAAGCTTTTGTAACCTTTCCAACCAGCTAAAAATTAAGAATATATTAAGTAAGTAATTGAAGATTATCCTGCAAATCGTATTTGTACTGCCATTTTCAAAATTTCCAGCGGCCACATCGGTATTTTTAAAACCTGAAGTGAATAGTGTCTCTGTTCCTTTTAGTATCTGCATGAGAATGTGCTGTAGTATTGTCTTTTAAAGTATATCGAATCTCTCTCTTTCAATCCTTCCACACTCTCAAATTATTTTAAGCTTTTCTTTAACATATCCAGTATTATTTGATGATTGTGTTTGCCAATTGGATGACCTGTTTCCTTTATTGCCTTTAAAAGTTTTAATTTTTTTAATTAATTGCAACTACATTTATCTCTTCATTGAATCTTTTACGTTTCTTATTAACTGTAACTATATTAGAAACGTTAAATAACGTAGGAATTGCGTTTCATTTCAATATTTACCATTCATCTTTTCTTCTTGTTTCAAATTGCGTTGCTTCAAAATGGAACTAGGGGAAATGTAAAACGGTAATAACAGAGTGTGTAATCTAAAGACTATCCTTTCTCTATGCTTAAATAATTTATATTATTTCTACATGTAATTTTATTAAGACTCAAACTTGCTTACTTTACATAATCTTGAGTATTCAGTAATTCCCAATTCTGACTTCTACGCATATCTATAAAAAATTTGTCTTATTTTCCTATCTTTTGGAAAAAGAAACAAACGTGCACCATTCCGGGAATTGCTAGAACAGTTTGGTGCACTACAACCAGTAATTTTTTGGGGAATAGACTTCGGCGTTTCACTTATGTCAGAAACTGACAGATCGAACTTGGGCTCAAATATGGCCGTCTCAACTTTGATGAGATGACCTATGTATGTGTACTAGGTATACATACACATGAATGGACCTTGGTTACTATATACGCTATATCTCTATGATAAATAAAGTATCATTTATTAATTCACTAATTTTTTAAGTTATATTTACCCACGATAATTTAACTTTTCAATTATACTAGATATATCATACAACAATTTTTTGTTCTATGTTCCCTGCTGCAATTACTATTTTATCATTACTTTCAAATTGCTACGTACCGCTAAAGATTTAGAATATATTGCTTGTCATCACTTCAACTTAAATTAATTGACTTCATGACAAGTTACTAATACGATATTTACTGCGATTAATGATAGCTATCTGTTTAGTAGCATGACAACCACAGAAAATCTACTTATTCATACAACAGAATATTGTTCTTATGTTTCTAATCTAAAATTTTCACCACAAAATCACGCTCAACTATTTGTAATATAGATTAATTTGAAATTGCGTGGTTTTATACTGAACGGTTGAAAAGTTTCGCACACTTATCCGCTCTGAATTTATTGATTATGTGACAAAGGTTATCAAATTTAGTATAAGTTCTAATTTGTAGTTTAGGAATTATGAAAAAAACTAGGTCATATCTTGAAAAGAAAATCGACAATGAAAATAGCTTTTAAACTTTTCTTTTTTTCAGACCAAAGCCAACCGCATCCCATTCTGGAAATGCAAACACGGAAGTTACATCTCTGAAACCTTCAGTAGCACCGGATATGACGCCCACGTCTACATTCAGTTCAGTTTCAGCATCCAACTCGGAATCAAGCGGTGGGTTCTAGCATATATACGGTTTAGAATAAAAGCTTTTCGAAAATGTTAAAAGAGCAAATATGTTTTCATCAAAATTGCATTAAAAAAAAGGTTTGTGTATCCTTGTGTTCTTTGTGTTTACAAATCCCTCTTTATAGCATTATAGTAAACATTATAAAACTAACATTTTGTCATGAAATAATAAATTAAGGAATTGACTGGATTCCCTTGACAAACCTAAAATTAGATTTCCTTCCTATCAAACTTTTTCGCACATCTAAATCTTCCAATAAGCAACACGTTTTTGCAAAAAAACACTAATGAAACATAAGAAAATACAGAACAAAAAACATAAAGAAACATAAGAAAAAAAGCAGAAGAAGGTTTATCCCCTAGATTATTTAAGAGGATTAATAGAGTGCGATTGAAAAAGTTTGCCCCTTCAGGTCGTAAACTTTAACTTTTACTGGAAGCCTTGACGAACGACGGTATGCTAAAACTAAATCTTACTTTTTTATTTTTCGTTAAGCCTATAAAACCCGCAATATTACTTAACTCTAATTATTATTACCAAGTGTGAAATATTACAGATTATCTGAAAAATTCGTTTCGCCTTTGTTATAAAAATTCCTTAATCAAAACTTTTTACTTTCAAATTGAATTTTGAGGAAGAATGAGGATAAAACCGTAACAAATACAGAATATTAAAATTTAAAGGAAATTGGAAAGCCAATAAGATATTGAAAACTGCAAAAAAGAAGCAAGGAAAATGGTAGAAAGTCTGACAAGTACCTAGGGATTCAAAGAAGTGTTAAGAATTATAAGAAGTTTTTATAGAACCTCTATAAATCTAACTTGATTAAATCTGATAGCTATCGAGAGATAGAATTACTTACAGACTGCAAAGATCTACTAAATAGCACAAAACTTTCCTGAATTAAATAACATAAATTGAAAGAATGGTAAAATATTCAAGAGGAAGTGGAAATTGAGTTATTTATCAATTGTGACGAAAAAAAGGAAAAAGGAAAAACTTGACTCTAGAGTAATAAATGCTTAACAGATAAGCTTAGAATATGAACGATGCTATCCATGCTAATTTTATCATCTTCCTGTGCTTTCATACTTGCTTAATAGTTTTAATGTAAGGAAAAAACCTAAAAATAAAAGAATAAAAAATAGTGATTTCTTCTGATATTTTAATATCTACTACTACAAATGCTTTAATCAGATCCCGCTGTCTGGTTCTAACAATTTAAAAGATAAAATAATGCATAAATCTTTCTCGGTAGAATTGTGCGCGAAGCAAACGCGGTTACAAGGATTACCAAACTAGCGTTACTACACTGTAACTTTCAGAATGCACTTAAAGCCAAATAAAAACTACAGGATAATTCGACAAGTTGGCACAGATGAAATTATTAGTCCTCAAGAATTTTGGTAGGTATTATTGTTATTATTACTAATAACTTCAATTATCAAATAAAATTTTGTATTTTTCTTATAGCAAGATCATTTTTTTACCTTTAGTAGTCCTACCTTTTAATTTTAGTACGGTTTCCAAATTTCTAGTAAACACAGTATGTAGGCGTATTCACATGCCATGATAAAATCAGTCTCTATCTAAAGTCATGATTAAAATAAACATGAAAAGAGATAGCTTTATCTGATTCTAATAGGTAGAAACAATAAGAGTTAGTCGCTATGGTAATTAAACATGTCGTTTATTTTTAATCGTAAATTTTGAATATGGCCCTGTGTTTTATCGAAAAATTGTTAGTGGAGTACAGTCATCTTGACATTGAAAGCATGTATGTAGAACAAGAGAATGGATACTGTTACGATAAAATGAAGGACTCTTTTGAAGGAATACTTCAAGATTTGGTCAACTTCAGCAGTAGATATGAGAAATAAAAATACTAAACAACCTACTTGGCTCCATAGTTTACTTGGATCAATTTCGTAAACTTTGCCTCTGCTTTGATAAGTATTGCTTGTTACTTCTCATTCAGATTTATTGCCTTTTCTTTATTTTGGGCGGTGAATTATGATGGCGGAACATCTCTTTTGCCTCATGATACCGATTGCCTTGTTGGCAGTCTTATGGCCGACGTACCAAACATCGCATGTACATGCGATCTGCTGTTTTTCTTCCTTAAAAGAATCAATGTTTTTGATATTTTAACTTTATTTAGTTTGTTTCTTATACACGTATACGTAGTGCCAGTCTCGGTGGATTAGTGGTTTGCATGTTTGCTTCATAATCCAAAGATCGCAGGTTCGATCCCCGGCCGAGCTGGTAATTTTTCATAGCGGAGAAAGATTTAAAACATGCCTTCTTTTCGGATAGGAAGTAAAACTGTATCCCTACTGGGGGGTGGAATTCCCCCAGATTCGGCTAAATTCTAGTAGGGTCGGCCAAATGATCATAGCAATCGGTGACATGCGGTACGAAGGATGCTCCGCCATCCTGATTCCTCGCCCAAAAACAAACACACAAACAACGTATACGTAGTCATACATGTGGTATTATGTTCTATACATTAAGGAAAGCTACTAATACTGACTCGCTTATATTTTACAATACAAACCGGTTGAAAATGCCAAATCTAACATTGTCAGACGAACTACTGCATGTATTATTTAACAAACACCCCCGACTTACCCACCAACCGACTTATTACCCTCTCCTCGGTTTACTGATGCCCTACTTACCCGCTTACCCCCCATTTCCCCTACCAATTCCCATTCTAACTTATTTCATCCGGACTTTCCCACCGGCTTACCCTCTATCTGGCCTACGCACCCACCCCTTCAACTTACCCATCTGCTGTCACCATAACATTTTACATTTAATTTATTGTACTTATATCATATGCTTAATATACCTCTCTAAACTTTGTCGGCCAATTTGGCCGCGTTCCTTAAGAGATAGAACATTAGTTTCTCACACATTTCTATTCTACTTATTAATAAAATATCCGAAAAAACGGACAATACATGTTGAATTCCGATACGTACTCTTTTTAGAAGGCGTTCGTGAGAAATTTGGGTTTGTAATTTCATTCTTATTAGAAGCTATTCTAACATTAATCTTTTGTTCTATGCCTTTCTCATTTCTACCTAACGTTAAATAAATCAAAATAAACATACAAAGTACTCAAAGTCACATTGAATGCATTTTTCACGACAACTATGCAACTAACCATTCGTTATTTTAATTTAATAAAAACTAAAGTAAATAAATAACATAACTAAAAAACTATATACCGTGTCTCATTTGGTAGTATAGGAATTACTACTCACCCACCCCTTCAACTTACCCATCTGCTGTCACCATAACATTTTACATTTAATTTATTGTACTTATATCATATGCTTAATATACCTCTCTAAACTTTGTCGGCCAATTTGGCCGCGTTCCTTAAGAGATAGAACATTAGTTTCTCACACATTTCTATTCTACTTATTAATAAAATATCCGAAAAAACGGACAATACATGTTGAATTCCGATACGTACTCTTTTTAGAAGGCGTTCGTGAGAAATTTGGGTTTGTAATTTCATTCTTATTAGAAGCTATTCTAACATTAATCTTTTGTTCTATGCCTTTCTCATTTCTACCTAACGTTAAATAAATCAAAATAAACATACAAAGTACTCAAAGTCACATTGAATGCATTTTTCACGACAACTATGCAACTAACCATTCGTTATTTTAATTTAATAAAAACTAAAGTAAATAAATAACATAACTAAAAAACTATATACCGTGTCTCATTTGGTAGTATAGGAATTACTACGCACCCACCCCTTCAACTTACCCATCTGCTGTCACCATAACATTTTACATTTAATTTATTGTACTTATATCATATGCTTAATATACCTCTCTAAACTTTGTCGGCCAATTTGGCCGCGTTCCTTAAGAGATAGAACATTAGTTTCTCACACATTTCTATTCTACTTATTAATAAAATATCCGAAAAAACGGACAATACATGTTGAATTCCGATACGTACTCTTTTTAGAAGGCGTTCGTGAGAAATTTGGGTTTGTAATTTCATTCTTATTAGAAGCTATTCTAACATTAATCTTTTGTTCTATGCCTTTCTCATTTCTACCTAACGTTAAATAAATCAAAATAAACATACAAAGTACTCAAAGTCACATTGAATGCATTTTTCACGACAACTATGCAACTAACCATTCGTTATTTTAATTTAATAAAAACTAAAGTAAATAAATAACATAACTAAAAAACTATATACCGTGTCTCATTTGGTAGTATAGGAATTACTACGCACCCACCCCTTCAACTTACCCATCTGCTGTCACCATAACATTTTACATTTAATTTATTGTACTTATATCATATGCTTAATATACCTCTCTAAACTTTGTCGGCCAATTTGGCCGCGTTCCTTAAGAGATAGAACATTAGTTTCTCACACATTTCTATTCTACTTATTAATAAAATATCCGAAAAAACGGACAATACATGTTGAATTCCGATACGTACTCTTTTTAGAAGGCGTTCGTGAGAAATTTGGGTTTGTAATTTCATTCTTATTAGAAGCTATTCTAACATTAATCTTTTGTTCTATGCCTTTCTCATTTCTACCTAACGTTAAATAAATCAAAATAAACATACAAAGTACTCAAAGTCACATTGAATGCATTTTTCACGACAACTATGCAACTAACCATTCGTTATTTTAATTTAATAAAAACTAAAGTAAATAAATAACATAACTAAAAAACTATATACCGTGTCTCATTTGGTAGTATAGGAATTACCATGTTCTTTTAAAGAACTGTTTATCTCTTCCAAGTAAATAAAGTGTTGCCCACAAAATGGGGATAGCTAATTGGGAAACGGTAACAACCTTTAACCGCAGTTAAATCTGTCGGCTGCCAGCTAAGTAGTGTGAGGTCGTGGGTCTCACAAGAGGTCTTCTGCAATGGGCGCCAAGAATAGTCTAAAACAGCTCCAGCATTTGCCAATAAAATCCGAAAAGAACAACACATTTGCGACTACTACCAATGTGGTCGACTTTTCCTAATCTTGAATTCTCAATGGCTGTAAATACAAACCCCAAATACCAAACATACAGATAATAAGTCGTCAAGGGGTCAATAAGGGATGTACAGTTCTTTATTATCAAATGAATATATTAGTAGGTAAAAAAATTAACACAACTTATCCAGTGAGGTTAACAATGATAATAGCCTTGGCAAAAATAATTAATTATATATATATACAAGTTCATAGGAGAGAAATCATGCGAGTGACTAGTTACTTTACATCTGACTAAACTCACAAAATGTAATAAACAAAAGGGCACGGTAAATTATCGCGACTACAGGTACCAATCAGATTGCATAACCCTCAACTCCAGTAGTGAGCTGTTTAACTACTACTGAGCAAAACTTATTCGTTTTCACACTCGCAAATTATTCCTAACAATGTAAGATGATAAAATAGTTTACATCAAATAGATACGTAGATATAAGTGCTACACGTGCACTAGGTTAAAACAATTTTATACTAAAAGTTATAATATACAAATATATACAGTAAAGTGTTAAATGCAGTAAGAGGATTGTCAAACGTTATTTTTTTATATAACCAGTTGCTATAGTTATAACTGACTTACGATACAGGTGTCTTCTTTCACTCCGAAGAGGAACGCCGCCAACCACTTCGAACATAGTGGTGTTTTAACAACCCACACTTACAATGAAGTGGATGTAATTATGGTTAGATAACCAGGAAGATATAAGATATGCAAGATAAACCAGAAAAGAAACGGTCTGTAACAAATAGAATCAAATTACCAAAATGTACCAAACAAACACTGTATAAATACTTTCGGTGAAATGTGACCTTAAGAGATAGTTATACCGCCTCCATATGTGACTAACGACGATTATATATCGAAACCTAACAAAAGAACTAAGTATAAGACACTGGATGATAGAAAAGTTAAAACAATAAAAACTAACGAGAACGTGCTCCTATAACCTCTAAAAAGAAGTAGTGGAAACATCCCATATGGTTCCAAAAAAACTTGCAAATCATCACCAAACATTAATTATAGATCTGCACAAATGCAATTCCCATATCACAACACCAAGGAAAAACTAATTTAACGGTGATGCCACTAAAGTATTCTTTTTAAAGAAGTAGCACCACAATCGAACGAAAACGAAGTGAAGTCTCTTATCAACAATAGGAAGTCAGTTCCAAACTAAATGGCAACTACAAGGGGAGAGAATGCGAAAATCCCTAAACGCTATACAAGCTAATACAAAAGCATAACTATACAGGGTGCTACGAAATTAGCACGTAACAAAAGTTATTATTTATTTCTTAGCATTATTAGATTTGTTAGTTTTAACAGAACCCATATCCTAAAAATGGCAAAAGAATAATTATGTTTACTCCATGTTTTTTGAAGAAAAATTATTTAAATTGTCACAATCTACTTTAACACAAGTGTCTGCGCTCTATCGATATGATTCCATAGATCAGTTAGCCACAGCGGGTATAATAACCCTAGAAGTCGCTGCCGCACCAACTTATCTGGCATCTGAAATCAAACCTGTCATTACCCCGCTCTGGTTAACTGAGCTATGATATCTTATCGGCGCTCGAGTGCATCCCACCTATTTTAAAAGTATATTGTACTAATTTAAAAGGCTTTTTTTGATAAAAAAGAACCTATTTTTTTCGCTATGCTTAGGATATGAGTAGGTACTATTTAAACTAATGAACAAATTAAAATAATAACGCTATATACTTGAAGAGATTTTATAAACGGTTTTTTAAAACCACAAGTTAATCCACATATTCGACTTCCAAATTACGGTACATTATTATATTATTAGTACTTTGATTTAAACATTTTTTTAAGGACCTGGACGGAACTGAATTACTGCATATTGTTTCTAGCCTGATATGGCGAAACTCCATAATCATGAAATAAATAAAAGACTAGTAAAATAAGACACGATATCATGAAATAAGTTGTTTACCGTTTAAATTGTTCTTTTTGTAGTTCGATAAATATTGGCCAAACACTTCGAAATCTTGACATAAGATATAAAGAGCACGTGCAATGTTACAGAAATAAACATCCTGAAAATCTAATTATGCCAAACATCTTTTAGAACAAAATACATAATCACCCAAACGTAAATTAGACATTTTAGAAGCTTTTGAGATATTCAAACACAAACTCACGGTACTTTTAACGAATGAACAGATTGAGCTCAGTAATTCTCCGTTACTGGAAGTGTTAGATATTTAATTTTTATTATTTTTATCTAGTTATCTAGTTTTGTATTTACCTTAGCGACGTATTTGCTGTCGAAACAATTGTCAGACAGATTATAATAAACTTGTAAAACTTTTATCAATCTTTTATTTATTTCATGAATTACTGTAGCTGAAACCTTTACTTTTGAGTCGTGGTATTACAATCAAATAAAATTTTATCAATTAAGATTCTTTGAAACCTCAACATAACATCACATAATGTCATTTGTTCATAGCGCTACCATAATCAAAGCCAAAATGCCGTAAAGGCATAAAGCGGCTACCATAAATTAAAAATAATGGAGCTAGATTATTAGAATAAAGAGTAGAGTAGAAACAATTACAGAGTAGAGTTTTAAGAATAACTAATGTTTCCGTTTTGGTCTTCCCTTATCTTATTTTTCTGATTTTCTTTTATGCTTATTATTTCCTGTCTTTATATTGTTCTTTTTAATGATATTTTGATCCCAAATCGGTATAAGGGCAGGCTTTGCTTTAATTGCTGATGTTATCAACCCCTTAGTTTTCTTTTGTCTTAGAGCTGTAGCAAGTTTTGCACTTTTTTTGGCAAAATGTTAATATCACCCCAAGCGCTTGCAATTACTTCCTAAAGAAATAGGAGAGCAAGTAAACTGAGCCTGTGCCCTTAATGTATTCGTAATCTTTTTTTCCATCATGACTGTCAACTTTGGTACCGAGATAGACTATTTTACATTTCATAAAACATGACTGTATTAAAAGAAACCTCAAAAAAGCAATCTGCTACTTTATTGTTTGTACAAAATTTCCCCATACGTTAGTATAAATGTAATCTTCACACTTTGGTATAGGCATACGCGAATTACTCTCGAGTTCTTTTGGTGACCTGCTCTAATTCTATATTAGCGTACCAAGTTTCGGTAAGGTAGCTGCTTATATACAATCCTCAACTGGAAGTATTGACCCTCTTCTAGAATATGTTTATGGATAAGCAAATCACTCAGCCAGAGATGACTCAATGCCCTTCGTGCTGCGTCCAATGGTACACAGATGACTTGATTGCCGTATAGATACTAAGATCATAACAAGAATTTCTGAATACAATATATAAACATGAATAGCCGATGAGGGCTTGCGCGTCAACTTTTTAAAAACGCACACACTATATTTTACACGAAAAAACAAGGGGAGAGGAACTAGAATCACTAGGACTTCTGGATGTGGAACTAAAAATGTCGGTAGAGATGCAGTATCTCGGAGTAATGTTGGACTCGAGACTAAACCGACACACAGAAAAACTTTATAAAAGGAGCATGAACTATGGTTAGATGTACACATGGAAAGTTATGGAAGTAGCGACTTTCCATGGTGTAGTAGATATATTAAATAATTAGAAGTGTTAATGCGCATAGAGATATACAAAAAAGGGTTATGATCATGGGATATCGCGTGTTTTTCTTTGCTTTTATGATGTTTTTACATGATTTAATATTTATCTATCAATATATGCACTGTTGACTTCTAAATAATATTAACACGTTTATTAATCCGTGTATGCAACACAGCAGTCTAACAAACACAGTCAAAAACTGGAAGTGATAACAACTTTCCTGGTGATGATTTTCCAGGTGTCTAGCTGTATTTGGCATATGTATATCATAAATGAAGCCGTAAGTGACAGTGAACATTCAGAGGGTTGGAATTCAGAAGATGAGAATTCCACTGCGATGTCATTTAAAATTAAATAACCCTGCAGTGAAAACTTAGAGTTTAACGAAAATAAACATGCATGAAAATATATATATGGAGTATTTATACAAACGTTAAATATCCGCTCTGAAGATATTTCTATTGTATATCTCTACGCGCATTAATACATCTAATTATTTGATATTATACTTTAGGATCTGTTGTGTCACTACAGTGGCTATAGCTGCCTCCGTAGTGACGCTTGTCGTTGCACTGAGCGGTTGGCTGCTACCTGTAAAACCTTATGTTGGACATCTTTTTGAGTTTGTTGCTTTTATTTCGTTCTATCTGCTATGCCGTCTTGAGCACTAATAAGTGCGAAACATGTGTAGACGGTGTAGGCAGCAACTCACTTTTTCTTTCATCTCTATTGCGAGATATCTCATGATTATAATCCTTTCTTATAGTAAATATACATAGTGGTGGTGCAACTGGGCATAATCTACGCCAAACAACAATAACATCTAGACTCAAGAAGGTACACAGGCTTGCTCTGGCTTATGAATCACAGCGCAGATAAAAACCACTCCAACTGCAACAATGGAGACACTACTAAACCTCATTCCATGTCGCCTTGCCAGAAAGGTGGAGGCAAGATTGAGCCTACGTATAGTCCAGTCAAACTAAACATTTAACTTGGAAAATGGAAGTACATGGGATTTTTTTCTTCCAGAATGTAGGGGGGTGGGTCTAGAAAAGCTTAACTTGAAGTTTTCGACCTCAAATTCATATGAGCTTTTTCCGCCATTTTGAAAAGAAGGTTGAAGTGTTATTTTGAAATTATCTGTGTAACAGTAGGTTCGACAAAAAATTTGTATAAAGCATTTTTGTCGGCAATACGATTGTCTACAACTTTTATTTGAAACTTTTTCGCGTAATATAAAAAATGAAAAAGTTCAAACTTTCATCAACTTTCAAGTTCACTTCTTTTCAAGATGGCTCATATGAATTTGAGGTCGAAAACTTCAAGTTAAGCTTTTCTAGACCCCCCTACATGCTGGAAAAAAAAATCCCATGTACTTCCATTTTCCAAGTTAAGCCCGTTTTTCGTACAGTTTGACTGGACTAGTAGACTTGTCGGCAAAATATGTAATACTCTTATTAGAACGGAACCATTTGTATACGCAAGCATGTGTATTAAGAATTAGCAGATATGAAGATAGACTACATGATGTACACGCAGTTTGTTAAGAAACACTTTAGCAGCATGGAACTGTTTAAATGAGATTATGAATTATGTTTAACTGTAGATTGTGTAACTGCGAACCAAAAACAGTACAACACCTATTATAAGACTGTGAGACTTAGCATCATGAAATTAAACCCAAATGAATGCATAACCCAGCTAGTAAAACATTCATATGAAGTAACACAGAGAAGAGGAGTATTCGTATAATCACGGAAGATGCACAATAAATCGAATGGTTGCGATACTCACTGGGAAAATATGGGAAACGAATTAGGCCGAGTTAAGAATTTAGTCTGACTACATCAATTCAGTAGTTATTTTTGGTGCTAACAGAAACCTTGTCAGACTAACATTGAAGTTATGGACAAATGTCAATTACAACTAATTAGCTGGATTAACCTCAGCTGGCTAAAGTTGGAGACAGACCTTCATACTCAAAATTTGTTAATAATATATAGTACGTTAGGTACTATTTACAATTCGTATTACTTGGAATGTCATCGATGATATTTCTGCAAATATTGATTTATTGTGTTGTATCTTTGAATCTTTGTTCAACTAATTTCAAATGGAATGAAAGCAACTGATTTAAAACAAATATACATTTTTTACACATAACATAATATCTCCAGGCTTCAATTCAAATCATGACATATTATAAAACAAACGCTTTTCGTTTTCCCTTGGGGCAGGTCTGTTATGCGGCTACCGGTAAAGTCAGAACAAAACACCGATAATAATAAATGAAAGAATCAAACATATTTGTTTTAGTTGTAGCAAATCTAATCGTTTTCTTTTATCTAGGCTTACGAAATTGAAAAACCAGTCATTTTCAGTAAGATATTATTGCACCTATTTTTCAACCCTAAATATATTCGCAAGAGATGAAAAATGTTTGTGAAGGTATCATAATGTTAAACATGTCAAACTTTACCACTAAATTTTCTACTACCCCTTTTAGAGATAACTATGCATATTTGGGATGTAACGTTCCAATCAGAAAATGGGATCCAGCTCGAGATATTTATTGATATATTCATACGTTATTATGATGTATGATACTTAAAGTTTACTTTCTATTTAAATGATGTCTGAGAAAATAAAATATGAGGGTATAAGTTTTCTTAGGCAATTTATTTTTAAAATGTCTACGTGTATCTTGGTAGTATAATTTTAAATAATTTTTTTCTTAAATTTTAAATGCAGGATGCGGATTGCCGCCCTTATTTCCACATCCCCAGACACGAATTGTCGGAGGAAAAAACGCTCCCTTCGGACGGTGGCCCTGGCAGGTAAGATAAGGAATTACTGATGGTTTCAAGCTCCTGTACTACTTTAATGCTGCTATAACACTTCATCACAGTAGATACGACAACACATTTATATTGCTTTATTTTTTCCTGCAACCTTAAGATTTATTGCATTTTATAACCGCCCTTTATTCCCACTACTATAGCGTATATATATGAACCCTCGTCCACAAAACCGTATACTCCTCTTTCCTTTACCTTTTTTTTAAATTAATTCTCTCTTTATTTTATCAAATTGGGTTTAGGTTGGAAAGTGAAATGGAGTGGTTTATGGTTTGAGTGTTTTGTGTGAAGGGGCTGGTCAGAAGAGAAAATAGATTAATGTTCTGGCTTTTGTTCATTTCGGTATTATTTTAAACTGAAAAGCAAATGTGTAAGGTTAAAATATATTTAATTATTTTATTTAGTAGGAAAAATAAGAGACAGGAATGTTTAGGGAAACTTCAAACAAAGGCACTTAAATATTACTTCGTGCATAGTAAAGTAGTGCTTGTTGAATTTATTCTCTAGGAAATCTAGGATAATAAAGCGTAGATTAGAGTGGTTCATTATTTTTGCATACGACCTCTAGCGTTATTTTACAAGAGATGTAAGGATGGTATTATTACATTATCGATTGTTTGTATATGTATACAACTACAACAAATTATTATTCTGGCTTTCATAATACAATATATAATTAATAAAATTTTTATTTCATCAGCAAATATTTTGTACGTAACTATAATAACTAGTACTGATTGTTAAGCGTTTGAATTCCCATCAGTTTTACTGCATGTAATTATAACAAACCTCCAATTTTGTACGCACCATTAATCAAAGTAATAATTTATTGATCAAAACATTATCCAATGTTTAAACATTTCTGCAATTGTATAATGAAACCACCATATCACAAGTAAAATTAATTGTTACCACAACATACATGACTCATAACCTGTGTTCTGTAACTTCAACGCTTTTGCTTTTATTTTTAACTACAAACAAGGGTAACTTTATGTTACAGCTCGCTATAAACATACAAATGCTCAAGCTTTTTCACATGTCCATAAACATCGCAATTAGAAATTGTGGAGATACTTTGTAGAAGATAAGTGCAGCCAACGCCAACGTCTTCTGTATCGCATAACGTTATTGAAACATCAAACAGCGATTTTAAAAGCTGCTTTGATTTCGTAATAAAATTAAAGATCGATACATTTATTGCACGAGAACCTTTCCTGCCGCTACTCTCATTTTTCTTGTTTTCTTTCTAATAATGTGAATAAAACGTAAAAGAGTGTTGTCGATACAGAAATTCCTGTACAAGTCTTCTGAATTGCTTTCATTGTAGTTTTATCGGTAGAAATGTATGTCTTGAGAATCGAATTTCTGTATTCGATATTTCGAGCTAAGATATTTTTAATGAAAATTCTTTTAAAGGTTTCAGTAAGGAGGACATCATTTTTTGGATTTTCGAGCACCCATAGATGCGGAGGCGCCATATTAAACGAGCACTGGATCGCAACCGCTGGACATTGTGTGGACGAGTGAGTATGAAACATTATTCTTAAGAAACGTTTCAAATAATCAATCATACTATTTAATCTCACGGCCTTCAGATGTTCGACTAGCACACAATGAGAAAGTTTCTTTTCAAAAAGTTCCTATAATATCATCATTTTTGTTCACTTTGAATTGTGAAAAGCACACATAAGCTGTGGATTTTTTTTCGAGAAATCGAGTTTCTTTTTGGTAAAATGGAATTTATTGTGGTTTTATAAAGAGTTATTTTCACATATTTACTGGAAAATGAGAAATTTCATAATTCAAATGGATTATTAAAAATGTAGGTTACGAGATTACGTATCACATAAACGAGATTTGTTTCATATTTCTGGAAATAAGAAACGAAGGCATTTTATAAAATTCCAATATAAAATGTTTGACGTATATTAACGTTCGATATAATTTATCAGTTTTCTGATATCTTCAGCAAACTTTTCTGTCAGTCTGAATACGTGATGCTACAGGGAAAATCAAATGAAGGTATTAATTTATTAGAGGGAAGATTTTAAATGTCAGAACCTAACATTTTTGTTACAAGCGTCTGGCATTTTGTACAAAAATTACATCATGATAAAAGTAAAACTTCCATTTTAACGTTTCCAGGCTATTAAAAATCATAAATATAGAAAAATCATAACATTTCCTAAAGCTTTAAATAATAATTAATTGATTGCGCAGTATATTATGTATTAAGGGATTAATTGAGTGCCTTAGAGCCCGTAGGTTCAGTTAGCGCCTTCGGCTTTCGCCTCAAGCGCTAAGACAATAAAGGGCTCTAAAACACTAATTAAGCCCGAAATGAATACCTTAGTTTATGTCCGGTCTAAGTTTAAGTTAATATTTATTTTAAAATAAAAATAATTTGAAAAGTGCAAAACTTCAAGTAGGTAGGTGTAGTGGTATATAATTACTGTTATTACCATAGAGACGGCGTAAAGGGTAGTTATTTTTCTAGCGGGCTCTAATAATTCTTTATGCACAGATGCATTATAATTAGACTATTATTGCAAGACTCATCTAAACATAAACGTCTTTTTTATTATACCTGCATCAGAATCGCCGTTTAAAGCACGCCTGAGCGTGCGAAAACAGACGATTAAAGCACGCCGAGCTTTAAAGGTTGTCAAGGAAACGAGGTATATAGGTAACATTATAACTTCATCGCTCTCTTTATTAAAAATAAATTATTGAAATAACAACATAAACCTAATTAAGGTAGAAATTCAAGGTACAATTTGCATTGTTAGATATTTGAATCTGATTAGCTCCCGATTTTGTCTTCTGGTTTTCAGTAACATTATGTCGACCATTATGTGATGTAGATGATCTAAACTCGTAGTTTATTTCCTCATTAGCAGCAACTGAGACACTAGTACTTTCACCACTGACCATTCCAGCAATGAGTTTTGATACCTTCGTCCTGTTTGCGATGGATTCTTCAATATAACTCGCTGCAACTGTAGAAGACTTCCAACCAACTTGACGCTTAAGTTGATCTATGTCCATTCCGCCATTTGCCATAATTGTAGCAGACGTTCGCCTGAAAAAATACCATTGTTAATCTTTAATTCATTTATAGAATGAGAGTAAACTACCTAAATGCATGACCAGTGTATTTGTCAGGGTCTGGTAGATTTAAGAAACGCGCTACCAGAGAGGGACATTTTCCGAAAGTATTAATTCCTACAACATGGCGAATACATCTGCCAGATTCATATTTTAAAAATACTCTGTCGGTGTTAACATTGCTTGGGCGAAGAGAAAGATACTTTTTAAACAACTGAACGTATGGTATGCCACCGTCACCATCTACAATAACGAATTTCCGGCCTTTGCCCGTTTTTAACGGACGAATGTTGACCACCAACATAGAACCTTCTTCTTTAACATCAGACATCCGCAAATCACACATTTCTTGTCTCCTACACGAACCAAAAATTCCACAAATGGTGACAACCTGAAAATTGAAAGCATTATCTGACTTTTTTTTAGAGAAAATTCATACACACCTTTAAAAACAAGAAGCTAGCATCAGGAGCGTCGATGAAAAATTTTCGTAAATCTTCGTCTGTAAACACCCAAGACTTTTTTGCCTCGTGCCCCCTGTTCAAACTTTTCATAAATGCATGTAGCTTATTATATTTTGATATGTCTATCCCACTTTTTAATCTTAACATTGCCTGCAATTTTGAATGAACGCACCATACCGTTGAACATTTATATGTCTTAGACTGAAAAAAAAGTCTAATATAACATTCCCGATTTAATGTGTTTATCAACTTACCATTTCCAACATATAAGCAAGCATCAACGTTTCATCTACGTTTATGGCTTTTTTCAGTTCCATCCACTTCACAAACTTTTCATATTCCTTTATGTATGCGTCTTTTGACTTCGACGGTAGTATTTTCGATTCCGCTTGTTCGGCCAATGCTTTTATATCGGGTGAAATCTCGTTTTCACTCATTTTTCCTCGATTTTTGCTGACACGACTGAATGCAACGACGGACGTGGACGCGAGAAAAACGTAAACAATTCTCGTAACTATAGTAGCAATATTATTATGCCCTCTCGATTTATCACGGCAAAAATGATTTCTAAGTTTTTAGTGCGTAATTTATTTCCAGTATTGCAGGTATAATAAAAAATAGCGTAAAGTATTCGTGGATAACTGGTCTTTAAAACACGTGCTCTATTTCGAGCACTCCGGCTACGCCGTCGTGCTCGAAAACTCGCGCGTGTTTTAAAGACCTTGTTATCCACTCATACTTTAATATACTATTTATGGTCCAAGGGCCTCTTTATGGTCAGACGGGCAATAATGAAACGTCAATTAAATGTCAGAAGTTTTTTGTAGAACTTGATTGATTCTAAATATAATTTGTAAACTTCTCACCAATGAAAATAAGCTGAAATTAAATATTTCAGAATAGTAACTATAGTAACGTACTTCAGATAAGCACATAAGTATACGCACAGCGGCTTGATGTACCTAGTTACTCATTTAATTATATTTATGCACAGATGCATTATAATTAGACTATTATTGCTAGATTTATCGGAACATAACTGTCTCTTTATGCCCCAAGGGCCTTTTTATGATCCGACGGGCAATAATGAAACGTCAATTAAATGTCAGAGCTGTATTTGTAGAACTTGATTGGTTCTTTATATAATTTGTAAACTTATCACCAATGAAAATAAGCTGAAATTAAGGATTTTAGATAGTAACTATAGTAACGTACTTCGTATATAAGCACATAAGTATACGTACAGCGGCTTGATGTAACCTACGTACTCATTTAATTATGTTTTTTACACAATAATAGATTTGAGATAAAAACAATCTGTGCATAAAATAGTGTATGCATTTCGGGCATAACTTGCTTTTATGGCCCTACAGCCTTTTCCTAGCCCTCGGCTGACGCCTCGGGCTAGAAATAACGCTTCTGGCCATAAAAGCTTCTTTATGCCCTTAATACATAAATAACTATTATATACAATAATAGATTTGACATAAAAACCTAATCTGTGCATAAAATAGTGTATGTATAGCGGGCATAACTTGCTTTTATGGCCCTACAGCCATTTCCTAGAAATAACACTTCTGGCCATAAAAGCTTCATTATGCCCTTAATACATAAATAACTATTATGTACCAAATGCGTTAGAATGATGATAACACCAGGAGGGCGACGATGTTCCAGCCCGAGGGCCTGAATGGCCCGAGGGATGGTAGTCGCCCGATGGGTATTATTATCTAGTAACGCTCGTCGTGCATACAAAATTTTAGGTTTCACCAGAATATGAGTCAGAATATAAGTCAAACAGATAAATGAGAATTTAAATTCAAATGTTTTTTGTTGTTGTTACCAACATAAAAACAAAAAAAATCCTAATAGCGCTAATGTCATCTAAAAAATAGATTCATTTTAACTAAGAAATTTTTGTCGATAATTAAGTCGACACAAAAGAATTCGTGGATCACACGCCCAGAAACTACGTGCAAATACTTGTTATTTGTTGTACTGCAACATACTCGTTCACCAACATATACTTTCTGACCTAATGATCCACATTACTATTGCGTAACGCCGGCTCCAATTGTAAAGTAAACCATGAGCGGGCGTTATGAATTATAACGCCCGCTTATAATGCCCTGGTTGTTATGGAGTTGTTTATGTAGTTCGTATCACAGATATAAACAACAAATAATATGCAAGTGAAACATAAAAGGTTTTTTAGACACCTAGAACTCTAATTTAGCAACCTGCGCTCTAAAAAGAGGCCGCTAAATAGGTCATAATTGCCCGACCGAACTTAATAGTTATTTATGTATTAAGGGCATAATGAAGCTTTTATGGCCAGAAGCGTTATTTCTAGCCCGAGGCGTTAGCCGAGGGCTAGGAAATGGCTGTAGGGCCATAAAAGCAAGTTATGCCGGCTATACATACACTATTTTATGCACAGATTAAGTTTATATGTCAAATCTCTTATTGTGTAAAAATATAATTAAATGAGTACGTAGGTACATCAAGCCGCTGTGCGTATACTTATGTGCTTATCTGAAGTACGTTACTATAGTTACTATTACAAAATATTTAATTTCAGCTTATTTTCATTGGTGAGAAGTTTATAAATTATATTAAGAACCAATCAAGTTCTACAAAAAACTTCTGACACTCAATTGACGTTTCATTATTGCCCATCTGATCATAAAGTGGCCCTTGGGCCATAAAAAGATGTTTATGTTTATATGAGTCTTGCAATAATAGTCTAATTATAATGCATCTGTGCATAAAAGTTATTTACTCTATCAAACTGTGAAATAAAAACTAATTTTTATCAACTGCCCTTGATAGGTTTAAGAAAGTTATTTTTATCAGACATTACCAGCTATTTAGTATTTCAATTAAAATAAGCTTTTGCGTACATGCTAGAATTTCTTTTTTTGTGTATAAGAGTCACTCTACACAGGGTGGCTGATTTTTTATTGTCCAGGTTGTACTTGCTGAAAATTAAAGATAGAGGAAAAATGAAATGAGATACTTGTTTAGCACAACTTGATCTATAAAATAGCACACGATTCTTTTCATAGCCAACTTATTTTCCGCGAAAATATCCAATTTTAACTTTTTAAATGTCTTGTATCTATAGTTAAATAAATTTATCTTTACAATGATATATCACAAGTTATCGTCCACTCATACATTTACAAAACATCATACTGTCCAAAATGTAAAAAGAACGTAAAGACAACGAATCCAATTTTCGCAGAAATTGAATTTTTAACAATTATTGGGTTGATGAGAACCCTAGCATAATTGCTGAAACTCATGGACAAGTACGTTTTTCAATTAATGTATGGATAGGGATGCTTAGCATCGAAATTTTAGAACCATGTTTTCACGATGGAACCGTGACCCAGGACAGAATTTATTATTTTTGCAAAACATCACTCTTTCAGTAGCTACACGACGAAACTTGTGCTTTCAAAAACTGTGCGAAACTTTCAACACCGTTTTGTAACCTCCTAGGTCAGCTGATTTGTCTATTCTTGATTTCTTTGTATGGGGTTTTCTAAAAAATCAAGTGTATGGAACTCCTCAAAATTTTTAGAAACTTCAAAATAAAATTACTGCAATTTGTTTGTTAATAGCACCTACAATGCTGCGAAAAGCAGGGGTAAACCTTAATAATAAAAAAGTTCCTTGATATTTTATCCGAGTCGTTTTCAAGAATTCTGCACCACCTAAAACTGAAAAAAGTAATTTGTTACTGCGTTATGCATAAATTTACTAAGGAGCAAAGAACAGAGCGTTTGCAAATTAACCGTGATATTCTTCAATTTTTGCATGATGGTGGACAACGTGTTATTCCTAAAATCGTCACAGGTAATGAAACATGGGTATATCTCATTTTACGAGTTAGGAGTGTTAGCTGTGAATCTATGAAGATGGCCCAACTCCCACAACACCAAGAAACAGAGCACTGAAGACAGTGATGTTTACTGTGTTTTCCAGAAGCACGGTACTGGTAAAAGCTGTCAGGCTGCAACATCAGAAGATAATAACAGTTTGTCTTTAGCAGGTCCTCGAGGAACTTATGGTAAAAGATTTACTACTACTTCATGATAACGTATCTTCTCATACTGCAAAAGTAACAGTAGACTGCTTAAAAGAAAACAAAATTAAAGTTATCTCACACCCAACGTATTTAGGTATGTGATTTAGCTATGTGTGACTTCTGGCCTTTCTGCAAACTGAAGAAACTTTTAAGGGGTTATCGTTCCAATTCGGTCTAAGGATTGAAGAAGTTATGCTGTTTTTGATACCCTAGAAAGAAGTGACTGTCACGTATTAATTTATTTCGTTACCTGATCAAATCCTGGTGAAAGCTATGCTATGCTAAATAATTGCAATATAATTTCTAGTAACAGTTCTTTACAAAAAAATATTTGGAAAAGCAATGGTGAAAGGCAGGCGCGGATTTAGTCTCTCTGACGTACTGGTCTACATTAATTTTGCCGCCCCTATAACCTTAATTCTTAATTCTATAAAGTAAAATAATTAAATCACTGGCAAAACTCAGCCTATAACAAGTTAATCACAACCAGTCTGTAATAGCAATTACCAGTGTCAATAGATACAGATTTCCCGCTGGGAGTGTGGTGAAGACTTTCGTTTCCATGGCGGGTTGCCCTAAAATACGCTGTATTTTCCTTCTAAACCAGGTTCCTTAACTTCCTTAACGATAGGGCTGGAACAGCGTTTCCTTCGTGGCCTTATCATCACCATAACGCTCTTAATAGACAAATAACTATTTTTACTTGTACATATTCTCGTGAAAAATAAAATCTTGTATGCACCACGCACCTTACTAGATGATGATACCCATCGGGTGACTTACTTCCCTTGTAGTCAAAGGTCGAACGGCGTCACCCTCCTGGCATTATCATTATTATAACACACTTGGTAGCTAAATAATTAGTATACACCACGAGCATTACTAGATGATAATGCTCATCGGGCAAGCATCCCTCGAGCCAAGGGCCCTCGGGCTTGACATTCTGCAGGCATTATTATCATCATAACACCTTTGGTACACAAATAACGAATGCCTGGACAAAATCGTTAGTTCATCTGCTGCTATATTTGTTATAGGTCACCCCGCAATTTTTTTCTTCAAAATCTCTTTATCGATTTTAAATGACTTGGCTGTTTCTTGTTCTGGCCTCTACACATACTCTATGCGAAATGTTTGCAAAAGTTTTCGGATGCTCTTATCAATTAGAAGACGTGAAGGTGCGGTGTGGAAGAATCCCCAACAGAACATCATTAAGCACGCAGTACTTCTTGAACAAGAAACAGTCACTTCGTAATTCAAAAGAAATTGCAGTTACCTTTAACAAATATCTATTTTGTTTTTGCTCGGTTATTATAATCCTATAAAGTTTACATAATCTTTTAAGCATCGTTCATGCCCACTTACATAGTATTTAGCTTTACAACACCTGATACCTTGATAATATTTGCATCTTACGAAATATTCGTAATGATAGGGCGTCGATGCGGCAGACTTCCGATCTAATTCCCAATCCCAGCTAATTGTATTCATTTCAGTACCCATTTACGTTGAATCTAGTGATTGATACGTTCAGTAGCAATGGCATTCGTTTTCAGTTGTCAGCTTCGCGAGTTGTACTACTAAATAAGTTCGTGGAAACAAAGGGATAATGGTTGAAGTAAAAGGTGTAACATCAGCACAAATGCACTTTTGGCATAGACAATGATTTTCTGTTCCTATTAATCCATCATATAAATTTTGAATGCTGTGACATTTTTCTCGGTCCAGAAAAGAAGGGGACCAAGTCACGAAAATGCGACTGTCTATAACTATGACATCAAGAGATAAGAACTTGATGAACAGATTTGTTGTCGCACCCTTTTTCCTTTCAATGTAAAACTAAAAAAGGTAACTCATACTGTCTTGTACGGTGAAAATATAGGAAATTCACTAAATAAGATTCGTTTTCGAACGTTTACAGCTACTTGACTTGGGTTAGTAAAGATTTCTCGAAAATCTTTTATAGGTATATGATTGGGTTGTTTAATTTATTGTTTGCTCGTGCTATATCTTGCACTTTTTGGAAGATATTGGCATGGTATCCTTTGTATGTTGTTACTAGTGGTCTGTAGATGTGCAGGAAACAGAAAACATTTGTGGTCGCGTATAACTATATAGCCCGGAAGACGTATAAATGGGAATGCAGGAGAACATGCAAAGAAAGTTCCGAACATGTGTAGATCATGTTCTACTGTATGTTGAGTGTTTGCGCTGTAGTTTTGCATTACGATGAGAGATTTGAACATGTGCAGCAAACAAAGAATCTTCCTAATCGCACATAACTATTTATAATTATATTTTGAATTATATTTATAATTATAATATTAAACGTTAGTTATTTATAATTTTCAACCCACGAATTATATTTTAAACAAAAATTTAAATAAACCAGTACTGTTGGATTAAAAAATAAACATTCTTTTGAAAACTTAATAGTTATTAGTTTGTCAAATAGTTATTAAATTATAATTATTTTCTGATATATTCTTACGTACATACATATATCCTCGATATTCGTTTTCAATTACTACAAATACATAATATATTCTTGTAAGATTTCGGCGTATAGTTCACTTAAAAGATGTTAAAGGTATAAAGTACGTGTACAATTTGATGTGGTACCTACCTACAAAAATTTGCAAATTGCAGAAAAACATTTGGTAGTAGTTAGTGGTCAACAAAAATTGTGATATGATTCCAACATATAGTGCTATTATGCTAAATTAATATGCAATACCCTGGTGTATTTTGTATGTTGCATTTTAAAATAATGCATAACCGCTCAAAATGCGCAAGCCATTTAACCTTTTATTACGCATTACGTTTTAAAAATGCAATATGTAACTGAAAATACAATTTATTGCAAAATAAAAGTTGTACAAGTGTACTTTTTATAACAAACCATGTTTGTTCGTGGTAAAATGCATACGTTCTTGTCACAACTAATTTAACCTAATGCTTTTAAATACTTGATTATTATTTTCAAACGCAATATGGAGCATATTGCGTAAGACTGTATATCAGTGGCGTGCGGTGAGAATTTAGGCTAGGGAAGCAATCGCGATTTTAATTTTAATAGACCTAGGTACATGCGCGGATTTACGGGGGGGGTGGGGGAAATCCCCCCATTTAGAAATAAGTATACATAGAATAGAAACAAATAATGTTTGTCTAATCATTATTTATTAAAACAATTATTTTTCAAAAAATTCCCCCTTCAAGATAATTCTCTGGATCCGCCACTGCTAGGTATAATGAAAAAACAGTGTTATAATTATTAAGCTTAATAGTTTTTCAAAGAAGAACTTCTAAACTTTATACTTATGAAATTTGTTGACTATTATTCTTTATTTAAAAAAAACTACTATGTATTCATAATGCAACTCGATTTTCCGGTCTTTCTTAGCAAAATACCAGTGCAGGTTTTAATCTTTGTTGTTAATTTTGAAAATTCTGGTTTTGATCTGCCTTTCTCAATAATTTGTAATTTCTCTCCAAAACTGTATACAGAAAATTCTTTATTAATATAAACTGAACGGAACTGATGTATCGGAAGTACTCGAACCTTCCACCGAAGCAGCTGAACTTGCAGTCATGACGGTAATGCAATTTTAAATTTGCATACAGAGCAAACTAAATAGAATTATTTGTCTTCCAATTTCCAACTTATATAAATTGAAATAATAAAATGTGACAAAACACAGTCTCATTCGCAGATTTACATTACTTAAGTAACATTAAATTTAACAAACACTAAATCAAACAAATAACCAAATTATAATAAATAAACATTTGGGCACGAACCACACTAAAAGTAACGACCAAACAATGCTAACCGCTTCGTCTGTATCACCACGCCCGCTGATCCACGCCAAGGTTAGGAGAAGAGTAGTTATAAGCAACGAAATCAGTGCTTATATGCAGTGTACGTAACACATTTGAATCGGTATTACCTTTCCGTGAAAGTTTAATCAGCCTAATTTAAATAGTACTTTAAATAATTATACTTTTTGCTGTACGGAATTGATATTGAGCTTTAAGTTGATTAAATATTACAAATTTAAATAAACGATAACCATAATTTTATAAAAATATTTTTGTTAGCATTGGTTTTTATTTTTAATAAATTCTCATAAATTCCATAAACTGCCACTGCCGTATACGATACATATATGATAACTACAACATCGCAATAAAATATATTAGTCAGTCAAAATGGACACAAAAACGTACCAAGTTCCAATTAATTCCGATGAAGCTGATTTTTTGTGTGAACCTTCATATTATCTTTCTAAACAAAATGCCATAAGTCCTCATCGATCGGGTTCAATCAGGTCATAAAAAACGGGTATTCGTTAATATCTCGTTAAAAGCTAGTTTTACGGTAAAAATGCTTCGTGTCAAACTTGTAGCTCATGTAATTTTCCACAAAATGGTTCAATGACTTTTTCACAGGAGTGACCATTTTCGAGAAATAGCAACACATATACTGCAACTTTCATATTTTTTTGAAGAAATGCACCTCTTTCCACACCACTTTCGAGGTAGAGTACTCGGCGCGTTTTTTACAAAGATTGACTGTCTCCAGACATCATTTTCACTAACGGAATACTTTTTCTTCTTGCTATGTATGGAGCTCCCAAGAAGATTGATTCAATTGACAGTCATAGATATTCAGCAGTTAAATTGTCTTCCTCCAACGTCTAGTACTGCTCAACAGCATTTTTATCGGATGTATTATAAGTTCAAATACGGTTCAGCAATTAACTGGCCCCTGAAGACTGGGATGGACATTGAAGAACAACGTTTTGAAGCCAATTCAAACTCTGCTCCCACCTGCTCCAGACGTAACTGCTGAATACTATACATAGTTAACATTAATAAAATACATAAATAGCATTTTATGCCGGTTCTAGTGCGCGATTTGCTATAGTAATAGTGCTATAGTAAGACAATTCTTCAATGCACTGCATTTCTGCCATTTATTGGCAGTATTAAAAGACGTGGTAGTATGCGTTTTCCAAGTATTACTATGGGTGTGTTTGGTTAAAGAAATGTCAGCATTCTTAAGACGCCTCCCCTACTCTTATAATTCTGTTAGGGTTTAGAAATTGATTTGAAGCAAATAGTTTACTAATTTTAGGTACAGTTTTACCTTGTGAGGAAAGCTTTAATTCAGAGGGAAATTCACTAGACTCATGATAGGAAAGTTGTCCTGTAAACGTACCTTCATTCCTTAGGTTATGTAAAAAACGTAACATATAAGTAATACGTTGAAATTTACGAAAGTTAGAAAAATGATAGAAATGGGATGTATCAGAAATAAAGTGTTAAGTACGACCGGTACGGTCTTGGTAAAAATGTTTACGAAAATGTATATCACATCCAAGCTCTTAGTTAGAGAGCTTAGAGTGTGGTTAATGCGGTAATGCAATTATTATTTTTGTATATTTCTAATGGACCTACCAGTATCCAGCCAAGTTTTCTTTTATGGAGAATGTGACTATTTTTAGGTTTTCATTGTTTTCTAATTATCTCTTGTAATGATTGATTGGATGTTCAATAAAGTTGACAAGAATTTACCAAATGTCTACCCTTTAAGTAGTTACAACAAATTTTGAGTTTCCTAAGTTTAACATATCTTAACTTAGGAGAAAGGGCTAGTAGTTTTGAACATTTATAGATAAAATGAACGCCCTTACAAAAGGAGCAAGTTATGTTAATGTTATCAGTTGGTTTAGAGTCTTCTCGGGTAACGAGATAATTTAATGATTTCACATCAGACTTTGTTATGAATTGATGGTTTTGAACCTTATCGTCTCCAAAGTTTCAAGTATCTGAGCTCTATTTTATAGAAACTCTAAGAGAGTTCTCTATTTTGGTACTTTCCATTCACGCCTTGTATGCATATCAAGTTTATTGCTTAATATGAATATTAACAAGATGTCCCAAGTATCAATAAATTGGCCTAGAGACTTAATGCCCTATGATTTCAAAAAGGTATAAATAATTTTTCTAAACAAAACGTAATTTTCTTTAGTGATTGTAGGAAGTTCAAATATACCCTTGACGTGGCTGTGCACAATAACACGCTTATTTTTATATCTGTCTTTTAAAAGTTCCTACGCCTTATTAAAGTTTTCCTTACTTACCCCGGGGACTAAATTACCTGAACTGAGTCACCTTTTAAGTAAGAAAGTAATAATATATTTGAATGTTATTAAGCGATGTATTACCAAGCACAAGTGCTTTGAAACCTACGTAAAATGGTAACCAACCTTCATAAGTGAAAGAAATGAAATGAAGAAGATCGGTTTTCGAAATTTTAACCTTAAGATTTAAAATTGAATTCATGTTATTAGACGCACGGCTCCTTGATTCAAATCTACGTTATATTTCTATATTATGGACCTACCTAATGCAACTAACTTAAAGATCGTAGGTCTCAGATTGACTTCTGCCAACCTTTCAATTTGTATCTGAATCTTTTCGAATTCATACCACACATCATCCAGTCTTTGGAAACGCACATTTAGTTCGTCAATTTTGTAACGATTAGTTAAATGATCCTTCACAACTCCGCATTTTCAATTTTTTTCATTTCCTCTGACATCTTAATTCAAAAATAGGCCAAAGTTAAGGAATTGAATAGCCTTGTTTCTATGTACATGATATGTAATATGTGAAGCACTGGGTCGTTACTGCCCAGTGTATTTGCCGGTTGTCTGATTTCTGCTAACCGAATTTGCGTTGATTCTTCAACCGCCTTAATGTATCCGGCTCGAAGGACCATGTTTCTTTTTTTGATGAATCTTCCACTAGTTTTTGAATAAATGAAATATTATGGATAAAATGGACTTTATTATGGGAACAGAATAACAATGTAATACATATGTCAGAAAGAATGACGATTCTTAATATTTTTTATGTTATACTATTACTATGCATTATGCAAACATTTAAAAATAATTAATTAACTATAGGGTGGGCCCAAAAATTATTATTATTTGTTTTAAAACTTATTGATATTTAATGAAGTGAATTTAGAAATAATGCAGAAGCCATTTATTGATCAAAACAGCTTCTAGTTATTTTTAGAAATATACTGGGTGGAAATAAATGATTTTCATTAAGTTACCATTGCATTCCCCATGTAAAAGCACGACGTGCTGCTCTACGAAAATAGAGAAGGCAGTACCATAACCTCAAACCAATAAATTCTATGAATTGTTTGACAGATTGATTTCATTTATTGACAGAACTAATTTAGTACTAAATTAAAAAGAGTAGAGCGGTACAGAAAAATTTACATGTGAAAAAATTCCAAAGGGAACTTGATGAAAATCATTTATTTCCACGCTGTACATTTTTGACTCGGGTACTGGGCACTGATGCTACAAAACAATTTTTTATACTTGCGTGTCTTAATGAACTCCATTAGGACACGCATTTGCGTGTCCTAATGAGATTTATTAGAGTACTGGAAACAGTAAAATTTTGTTTTTTAAAGTTGGTAGCACCTAACAGCTGTTCTTAAATATCAAACTTATTATATTTAAAAGTGCGGTTATGTTGTTATGTGATAAAATGCCAAACTTTTAAAATATAAATTAAACATACACAAAATAAATTAATTAAATTAAAAATTATTTAATAAATTCACAAATTATTCTTTATACATCTATTGTATTAAAAGTACAGTTATTATACACTTTGATTGTAACACCAGAAGTGTCCTGGGCATTAATCTTAAATGAAGGTAAATTTTGCCCCTCAACAATGTTTTGTTGACTCGTTATTGGGTTGCTGCTAAAAGTGTGTGATTCTTCATGTAAAAATGAAGCAGTGGAAGACTGGTCAATTGCCACTTGAGCCGTTGAAGTGGAAGTACATGGCTTATTAGATAGCAATTCAGCTACCTCCATTTTTTTTAACTGAAGCATCAATACAGCCCTCAGCCACAGCTGAAGACTTCCAACCTCCACGCCGTTTTATAGTTATTAAATCGCCACCTTTGTTTGCCAATTGGGAAGCACTTGAACGTCGAAAGCAATGACCTGTAAAAAGCTTCGGGTTGGCTAAATGCAAATAAGTGGCAATAATAAAAGGAACTTTTCCCATGGTGTTTATACCGATAGGAGTAGAAATACATTTTCCATTGCGGTAGGTTATAAAAAACCGCCTGTGGTTTATTTTCTTAGGCCTTAGGCTCAAATATTGCTTAATTAAATCAATCCACAGTTTCTCTGTAATTAAGAATTATCTTCGAACTTTATTTTTTGTTTTTGTTACAGTCACAGTGAACACATCATCTTTGACCACAATATCGTCTAATAACATGTTGGTCAATTCATCTCTTTGGCAAGCACCACAGAATCCCATTATTAACGCAACCTTAAATAATTGAAATATTTTAAAAATTGAAAGTATTTAGCACAAAATTTTACTTACTTTCATAGCTAAATGTTGGTTATTTTCTGCAGTTGTTATAAATCTATCAATATGGTTAAATTCCAATATTTTAATAAGATTAAGATTAATTAAGATAAGTTAATTCTTTTTAATAAGATGGAAGGAGAGAATATCTGACTATTTTACCTTCTTGTCACAAAAACTAAATTAATTTTATAAAAACAAAACAATTTAAATAACAAATGCTGAAGTTGGATTTTCAATGTAGCCAACTGTCAAAAGTACTTAACAAAATTTCACTAACAAATCTTATTTAAAACTAATTTATTTTTTAATAATTAACGAAATAACGACGCAAGTATAAAAAATAGTATAAAGTATTCGTTTCATAAGGCGTTTTAGCGCACTTGTCCGTTAGAAAACTCCCCGCTTCGCGGGTCGTTTTCTAAACTCGGACGCGTGCGCTAAAAACGCGTCTTATGAAACTAATACTTTAATATACTATAATTATACGCGATAATCATTATTAGATGATTTGTAGTGAAAAATGTGTATTTTAAATAAGTTAAATGTCTTTCTAATATTTATAATAAGTAAATGGGAAACAATAAAATTAAATAAAAAAAATCGTTAATTTTAAAAACATAAAAATGCTTTACAATTATTTAAGACAGGACCTAAATATAATAAAATGTACACGTTTATTGTGAAAAATATTTACACTTTAATTAGTAACCTAATTATTCAGATTATGTACACAAAACAGTCAACAAATTTGTTGTTCAATTAATCGACCCAACCATAAATTTGGAATACACTAACTAATAAAGCAAATAAGACCAAGAATTTAAAGCAAATATATCGTGTACTCTTAAACAAAACAAAGTTAGTTACAAATGAATCCTAATCTGAAAATCAATACACATTAGTTTAACTAAAATAGTTGCAAATTCTATAAGAACTCCTGAAGAAGAAGATCCTACACGTTTCTTATTGAATTGAATTCCTTTTGGGTGAAATTGTGGCCACGAAGCTCTCAAATTAATAGTTTTTGAATTACACAGCAGGAATGATAGGAAAAATTCATACTTTGATATATGCAGATTTTTAACCCGTACAGCCTCGGTAACGTAATTATCTCAATTATGTTGTTTTGCATTCATGCGATTCATGTGAAATTATATCGGGTGTCCCATTTAATTTTGACCTTTTATAAACCTATACAACTTTTGAATTGATTGAGATAATGAAATGCGGAGTTCACCAGTCTTCTTCTTAGTTTTTAAAGTTTTTAGTATCCGTCTTTTTTTGTCCACTTCCAGTTTAACTGAAAAATCTGAACAGTGATTTCAAATGGGATTGATGGGATGGGTGATTTCAATACAGGGTGGTGTTTTTATAAGCTCCTAAAATGAATACACCATGTTATTGAAATGCTACGAAGAAAGGATAGTTGTTTGCACAAATGTAAATGATGCATAAAAAGAGGACTAAAATTTTTACTTAATTTAAAGCGTGTAATGCATTGACATACTTGTCCAAACTGTCCACTGTTACTTCGTCTTGATTCGAGGCGCCCCATTATTGACTCTAGTCTTTTTGCTCTTTAGTTCTTTTCTAGATCAGGCAGAGTCGCAGAGTTTACCAGTCATCACCAGATAGATTTGTACTACTAATTCTTATTATTGCACTGAGAATAGTATGAAACTTTTGGGGAACTTTTGGTTTAACTTACGCTTCGTTCATTATTTGAAAACGAGTCTTTTTTTGGCGCTAGGGCGCAGCAGTATGAAATGCATTACGATAAAATGCGCGAGAAATCAAACATTTAAAAACAACAAACAAAATTAATCTAGCATGGTGCACAAACAATTAGTACATGTCTTTAACAGCATTACACACGAGGTGTTAAGTAGAAGGCATGACAACTTTGTAAAGCGAATAAATATATCCAAGTTGATAGACGGCATTTTGAACATCTTTTATAACTAACTAATGTTTAGTGATTTGTTTATTTTCTAACTGTTTAATGTTTAATAAATATCCTGTTACCCTTTGTTAGATCGAGTTTCATATGTACATTTTGAATATTAGCAATTGAAGTAACATGTAATTGTTAATAAACGAATTTACGTTTAGACGTATACAGTGATGTTTTACATAGTCTATACTTTGTGAATCATTATATTTTTCGTGGCATTTCAATGACATACAGTATTCACTTTAAGAGATTGATAAACCATCACCCTGTTATAATATACAAGACCAGTATAGTACTTTTGGAAATGACGAGCAATGGGCTTTCCAATACTGAAAAAATACACGGTGTTCTATTTGAAATCAAGTTGCCCTATTCTCGAAAATACGCTATGCCATTTTTCGATTAAACCGGAAGTGGGCAAAACAAGACGGATACTGAGAAAAAATACTTAAAATAAGAACTGTGTGCATCGTATTTCATTATCTCAATTCAGCTCAAAGGCAATTCAGGTTTATAAAGGGTGAAAATATAATGGGACGCCGGGTATAATTCCACATGGATGTAAAACAACATAATTATCTGTGTTAATCAAAACAAAAACAAAAAATATACACAAAAATGACGTTACCTAGGCTGTACATTAAAAATTCATATACCGAAATATAAATTGTTCCTGATCTTCGCGCTCTGTAACTTCGAAACCGTTAGTTTTAGAGCTTCGCAATTTTCATAAGAAACGTGAGGGGTCCTTTAACAATTATTGTTGTACAATGTACGTAACACATAACCAAACTGCAGCTACTAGTTACTGTTTATTTCTTAGGCACATACAGGGTGTATTACCACAAGGGCATCAAATGCGGCATAAGACAAACAAAAAATCCCTATAAAATTTTTTCTCAGAAGCATAGTTTTCGAAAAAAAAAATGCAAATTCAAAATAAAGTAGAGGCCGTTTTATGTTTACGTTGCTGATCGAACTTGCAACACAATTTTATAAGGTCAGTCAGTGAGATGATAATTTGCAGAATGCTATAATTAAGAATTAACGATATTAAAATCCTGGCGTTCTCATTATTAAAATGTTTAATTAATATAGCCCAAACAGGGCGACATGTCATAGTCCGGGGGATCCCCGTATCGTATTGCAGATATTAAAATTCGTAAATGTAATTTTCCTATAAAGTCGAATGGTTTATTATGTTTTTCAAATTGCATTGAAAGCCGCTCACACTAAAAAATCCTTTAATTTAATTAAGTTACATAAACGTGCTCTTTAAAAATCATACAATATTATTTTATAAATCAGATTAATCTTAAAGCTGTTATTAGACCTTGAATTTAAATACTCTTGAGGAAAAACGCACCACATGAAAATACACAAAAAATACTAAAATCTCAAACCGTCATATCTCGGATTTCGACTAAATTTCAAAAATTTATAACTTCGCGCTAAATCATCGTAGGTACTCGAAATTTTGAAAACTTTACAGAAAAAGGATTAACTTTATTTTCATTCTCCCCTTTACGAAAGTGTAGCTTTCTATCCTGATAAGGCAACCGAAAGCAAAATTAAAACATGCGAGGTGAGTGCTAGATATGAAAAACTTTCGACCCCTGGACAACGAAGTAAAACTGTCAATTTTTTTAAATATAATATTATAAGGTGGCTGTTGTCAACATTACCTTAGTAACAATAATGTTGTATATACAAACATTATTTTATTATAATCACTGAATCACCATTTTATCTATTTATTTACGGTGGTTAATAAATGTCAAGGGGAGAATGAAAAGCTTAATACATTACACGCTGCGAAAGCCCTTTCAGGTGCTCGGTGTTTTTAACTAACCTCGGCTACGTTTACGCTTCGCCTCGGCCAATCAAAAACACCTTGCACCTAAAAGTAAACTTTCGCAACTTGTAGTGTAAATATCTATTCCCTGGCGGTCGATTAGGTCCACAATTTTGTTGGTACACCGTACAAGCTGTTAAAGCTTGAAATTTTTTTAATCAAAACCATTTTTTATTCTTTGGGGGGCGGAGGCGGAAAGACTTAAACGTGACATTCGCTCACACACACAACTTAAACTAGACACTTCAAACTTCTTAGCACGTAACGGTTCATCCCTTTTTGTCAAAAATCCGCCGAGTTATGGCGGTTTGTAGTTTTGGTATTTTTGGTGCGTTTTCAAATGGTGTATTTTTTTCCTCGAGAATATTTCAATCGCTATGCAGCATAAACAAACACTGCTGTATTGACAAATTATTTTGTCTATTAGCTCTCAAATCTGAGCTGGCACTATTAACAGTTATTAATGATATCACCATAAACGCGTTTACAATTTTACATGTACTTTTCTAAAACAGTCTAAAAATTACTAAAAATTTTGACTTTCTCTAATCAAAAACCTTTATTAAGATTTTTTTGTTCCAAATGCCATTAGAAATGCTCTGGTCAAGTCTGGTGCATACCTTGTGAAACACCATGTATACCGCAGGTCGCCAATTCCTGAGGGGAACACATTTCTATTATTGATGTTTTCCAAGTCTAAAAATTGTTGCAGCAATCCAGTATTTAAATAAAAAATCTATTAACAATCAGAACAAGTAAGTACCAGTTTTAATGATTGTTGCTAAATCTCATCACCTCATTTATATTTTCACTTATTGAATCACCTTATTAATCACTTAGTGAAATATTCGTAATAAGATAACATAATTAAAAAAAAAAAACATAAAACTCGCTTCTTTCTGAGGAGAATAATTATTTTCTGGACTATTCTACATTACTATAATATAAAATTATCTGCATAATCGTTAGTGGTGAAACAAGCAAAAAAAATATATAAGATATAATTTTCTCCTAAAACTACTCATAGAGAGTGTCTTGTACAGTGCCGGCCCTAGGGGTTATGGCACCCCGATGAAAAAATCGTTTCAATAAAGTGTTCCGCAAAGTAATTTCGGCGCCATTTACGTATAGCGTCCCGATGCGACGCATCCTTTGCTTACCGTGTGGAGCCAGCACTGTTTTTGTAGCATAATTTAGTGTAGTTAAGTGTTGTATCAAGCGTTTATTACAGTTTGAGGTTGCTTTTTGCTAATTTCATCTAGTCGGTACTTTAATTTGAATTTTTGTTTAATGAGACAATTTATATCATGAAGGTGTACACTGTGTCATTTTGATATCGTAACACAAAATTTATTTTCTATAGTTTATAAACAATTACTATAATCTCGGAAATACAATGCAGTAGGTATAACCATCTTCTTAATCCCATCATCTATCACTATTTCATCATTCATAAATTTAAACAATAGCTAGACACATGAACAAAGCTCCCAATCATAACAATGGATAATATAGATGAAACAAATTTAAATTCAAAATCGGCAAGGCTCTTGCAACGCATCTTATTCAAGTATCACAAAATCAAGACTTTCCTATCAACATCATAAGAAAAATCAATGTGTATCAAATTCAGTAATTGAGGAAGAGCTTAGAAAGCATGCAATAACCCTATCATCTTAAATTTACATGGTAAGATTAGGATTTCAGTTAGCAGAATATACGAGGTGTGTCTAAAAAGTTCGGTGAATGGTATCAAATAACAAAGAAAACAAAAGATAGAAACAAATAATCTTGATTGACCTTCAAAATAATCACCTTGCTGCACACTTTTGACAACGTTCATAAAGTTTCTGGAAGCTGACAGCAAAGTCATCTTTAGGAATCGATCGCAGGATCGCTGTCACACGTTCTTGGATGGTCAACACGTCCTCAAAACTGGGAAACAGAAGTAGTCCGCAGACGCCAAATCAGGGGAGTACGGTGGACGTTCGAGAACAGTTACGCCATGCTGAGCTAAGAATTGCCGCAATCGAATCTGCTGAGTTCCTGTTTGTCGGCAGCCGACCCAAACGCCGCTCATCCTCAGTGGCTTCTGTTTCGTACACTTGCACTAACATTTCAGCATATCCTTCGTTGTTCTCCCCAATTTGTAGCAGAACTTCATGTTAACGCGTTGCTCCATTGCGCTGTGACAGTATGACTCACACTGACCACATTAGACTGCCAAGATTTGGTAACCTTGGCTGCCAGCTGCATTTCCAACTATATGGTGCTTCTAAGTATAACTCAGAATATATGCATAACAATGCGCGCGCACATTTGACACACCTCGTACATTTATATTGCTTTTGAAGATGATAATTGTGATATCTTTATACAAGATGATAGTAATAGATGATATTTTTTAATTTAAAGCAACTGGTCATTCATGATACTGTTTCAAATTGTCGAGTAAGTATCTCATCAAAAAATAATCAAGCTGAAAGGATTAGAAGAAAAAAAGACGCTATCCATCAACAATTGAATCAGTCCTATTTCCTCATCACTTACAGAAAATGAAACTCAAAACAACAATTTTCTCTAGATGCCTCAAATGAAACAAAACAACGAGGACAAATCCTCTCATTTCTACCAAATTTTTTCAAAAAAGCTATTGAAAATACTAAAGATCAAATAGAACAAAAACGAATAAAAATCAAAGAAAAGAAACAGGAAAGCAAAATTAAAAAGCTTAGTTTCTTCTTTGTAGTTCTTTGTTCAGTCTGCCTAATAACGACGCATAATACTCGCCCGTTATTGTCCTCCCGTATTGCAAGTAATAAAAATTATTCCTCGGGAATCCCAGAATACGGTAGCCATGACTTTCCCAGCAGACGGAATCGTCTATGCCTTCTTTGGAGTTGGCTCAGCACGTTTTGTCCATTGCTTTGACGCTCCTTTGTCTCCGGAGAGTAGTGGTGAATCCACGTTTCGTCAACAGGTATAAAACGTTGCAAAAATCTTTTTCATTACGTTTGAACATGTCTAGACATGGCTGAGAAATGGTCATTCGAACTCGCTTTTAGTCGATTGTCAACAGACATCTAGACCCATCTAGCACTAAGCTTTCTCATGTCCAAATGTTGATGTAAGATGCAATGTACGCGGTCGTATGAAATGCTTACTTTCTCTGCTATCTCTCTCAACTTTATTCGGCAATCCTTCATCACGATTTCATGGACTTTTGCAATTGTTTCTTCATCGGTAGCTGTTTTTGGTCTGCCAGAAAGTAGTGCATCCTCTATGCTTGTTCTACCGCGTTTAAATTCAGCAACCCAGTTTGCAACTGTTGCATACGAAGGCGAACACTCACCATGAACTTCTTCTATCTCCGTTTTTATTTGTTTAGCATTTAGGCCTTTAAAAAAGAAATGTTTTATCACTGCACGGAACTCGTTTTTATTCATGATTAAGAAAATGCACAAATTGTTTACTTGAATCCATAATAACGGCGTGTGTTTATGTCCAATGCGCTTGGCAAAAATTTGGCAATTGTTGTACGAACAATGGCGCTTTGAAAACAAGTGATCAGCATTAGAGTCACTGCATCTAGTCACCTAGGCCACGCTCTAGGTCGATCAGAGTAACGCAAACCGCCGCCATATTAAACGTGGATATGATTAAATTCAATACAGAACAAATAATGAACAATTTCGTGCTTCGTTTGCCCCAATATGGCGGCGGTTTGCGGTACTCTGCTATGGTACTCTGGTCGACCAGCTGGCCTAGGTAAGTAGATGCAGTGACTCTAATCAGCATACGCGCATAACGCCATCTTGTGGTTGATTATAGAAACATTCCGATCTATCCTCGTATGGCAAGGAGGAGAGCCAAGTCCAATATTGTTTCTTGCAAAAATTAAACCGAATTGAAGAAGAATTTAAGACACCTGGAATACGAAGCTAGCAGAGAAGAAGCTAAAGATAAATGAAACAATAAAAATTAATGGCTAGTGGGAAATCAAATTAGTTAGTTTTGTGTTAAATGGAAAAAGATAGAAAAAGTAGAGATCTTTAAATATCTGGAAGTATACCTGACTAGTAACTGCTTGAATTCAAAGTGCTTCCTAAGTGTACCGTAGCTTAAGAAATCCGTTTTCTGGTAAAAAACGGGTTTCAAGAAAAACGAGAATAAGCAACTAACGTTTACTGTCTCCAGCCTTACTGTGTGGAACTCCATAATCATGAAATATAATCAAATTAAAAGATTAATTTAAAGTTTCACAAGTTTTCTTAGTTTATCTTAACCTGACAATATATTTTTCGACATTAAAATGTCATTATCAAAGGTAGATAAGATTAATAAACAAACACGTTGCTAAGGATAAATACATACAGAAAATAGGTATACTACTCATAAGCTATAAGAATAAGTTCTTCGATCTTCAACATAATGTCGGAAGATGCAACTTTCCTGCATCAATTTAGGATATAGAACTTACGATTGGAATAAGAACCTCTCATGAACCACAGATTCTAAAGATTTATTTTCGTGGGCCACCTGTCTGTCATTAGACTTAATCCCCACGTTTCTTCCAAGGAAAAGTAATGAGATACGCTCAATCAGCACGCATTTGTATAACAAATGCTATCATAACTTACTAGTTGCAGCGAGGTTGCCTATTCACCCTCCACCAGCTCTCCTAAATTTACCTGCTGCAACTATTTAACTAATTATAATAATACACGGTGCTTATAAATACCTATGTTAACGTTTAACTTTTGGTATAATATGTTTCAAACAAAAATACTAAAGTGTAGAATCAAGTTCACATCAAATTGTGAAAATATACTGGGCGTTCAAATTTAAAATAAAAAAGCTTATAATAGCTGTAGCGCCTTTAAGAAAATTGTTTAACTAACCTATTTCTATCTAAATACTCAATAGCATTAATTGATGGTTCATTTGATAAACCAAGACAATTTGATAATACATACTTTCACTCTGGACAAATGACACTTAACCAATTACGACCTAGAATAGCTTTATGAGACAAATCATTTATTACTAGTAATGGTAGATCAAAAAATCTTTTAAAATTGGTAGTTACTACTTTAACAACGATTACACCTTTTATTTCTAGTTGCTGATTATTTGCTACTGTTAAATTACCAATATAAATATTTAAATTAATTTGTTTAAAATACCTTAGCTACAAATCATAGGTTAGCTCCTGGAACAGAATTTGTTGTTAAATTACACGTAATTAAGTTAATAAAACCTTTTGGGCAAAATTGAGAAGTGTGACCTTTCTGGGTACAAGAGAAACATATCCAATTATTTGCTGGACACCTATTAGGCGGACGATACGAAACACCTATGACATTTCGGTTTTAAAGGCTGAAATTTGCCACCTGACAATTGTCTCCTACTTTGCGGTTTGAGCACGACTGGAACGAAAGTTACGTTGCATCACTGGAGATGGTTTTTGATTCTTATCTATATTGCCGATCCTTTTGACGATTATAAATTTGACGTTTTGTTCGACATAACGAATTTGAAAACTTATTATTTTTTCTTTGGCTCATAATACACAAATCATTTGAGTCAGCGTTTATTGCAGAAATGTTCTGTCGTATTTGCAGTGAACTCTTCATTATTGTATCAATTTCCAATATTAATTTAACGTGGCATATTTCAAGTATTTTTAGCAGCAGAGGTGATTGTCCCCACAAAGTTTTTGTCCAATCAGAATATTAAAAAAAAATCCCATATGGATCCAACTGTATGGCAGACACTGTATTAGTCTATACACTATTCTGAGTAGGTTTGCGCAATAAAATAGCTGGTAACACGAAAATGCATTTCTCACAACTCTATTGACTGGCTTGCCAGTATAAACGAAGCCTAAAAGGCATTTCATCAATATAATGTTTCAATGAAGTGGTCAATAAGCATTCGCTTATGATAAAAGTAAAAGCCAGCCACAGACGGAATACTAAATCAGATATCAATAAATATGATTAGTAAAAAAAAGAAATGCTTATTGAGCACAATATAAAAAATATTCAAGCCCGTAACTTGTCCGCGGACCGGAAGTTTACTGCTTTGCTATTTATAACAGCTTGCCTTTTCCGTGTATTTTGATTTGTATACCTTTTTAAATTTCATACTGTAAGTCCGCTTTTACAGTATGAAATTATGCAAACTGCAAATAATTATATTATCTGATTCAGAGGAGATCAGAGGAATCCTGGATATCCCATTCCAACCGATATCCTAGTAGATAAATCTCACTATCATTTATATTATGTATTTAGCTTATGGAAACAGCTCTTGCTTTAATTATATTTTATGTAATCAACAAGACCGACGCATCCGTTAAATGAAATAAGCATGCATTGAAACGGAAAAAAGACCTTTAAAAATAACTGCATGATGATGTAAACTCTCAACAGGACAGCCGCTATAAATCAATAGTAATTAATGAAGGTCTCCTCTATAACCTTAATTATGTAATTATAAAAAAGTTTTGATAATAAATTTAGCTTCTTAACTTGCAAATTAAATGGGTAAACTTTTTAAAACCTTAATAAACGAGCAATGATGACAAGAACAGTTAATATTCCAAGCATTCCACATTAAAAACACCATCATTCTTATTCTTTATAAAAGCCCTTATCCCTCAAAGGTTCTTTAAATGACGGTTATATTTATTTCCATACTAAAGACCTACGTTTCAAACATTAATACCCTCCAAAATAATCACTTAGGAACGCTTTATTTAGAAAGCTTTTTAACTAACAAGGGCTGCTGATGAAAATGTGAAGAAATACTGCGTGTGTGTGTATATGCAGTTCTCTTTTAAAACAAAAGACTTCTTGTCATTTGTATTTGAATTCTCCCCTTCGTCTTTTCGGTCGCGATGATAATAATAATGACAGAAGTAGAAAAAGTATATTCTAGATAAGCATTTGCCTTCGTTCTTATAAAAGTTACTACTTCTTGGAGCGGCAAACTTTTTAACTTACATCCTTTTTTATTCATTTCAGTCTATTAACATCTCAAATACGTATCCGCGTGGGTGAATACGACTTCTCCAGCGTTCAAGAGGATCTACCATACGTCGAACGGGGCGTCGCAAAGAAAATAGTACACCCGAAATACAATTTTTTCACATACGAATACGATTTGGCACTAGTGCGGCTTGACAAATCTTTGGAATTTGCGCCGCACATCTCTCCGATTTGTCTCCCCGCTTCCGATGATCTTCTTATCGGAGAAAATGCTACAGTAACTGGATGGGGAAGGCTTAGCGAGGGTGGAACGCTACCTTCTGTATTACAAGAGGTAGGTAGATTTTTTGCTACGTCTGGGTCAATCACAAATTGAGAATTGATTTAAGGAAAAAATTCACCGAAAGAATTTTCCTTTAACTTTTTTGAGTTTTACAGCAAAGAATTTATGCATCGGCATAATGGTTTTGACTTAGTAGCAAATTCTTTCTATGACTTTTTGTTATTGCATAATATAGTTTTGATGCTTTTAGGGTTGTAAAACAATAATGGTATTTTTATTTTTCTTTTTCTTTTATGTCTTCTTTCAAATGACTTTTATGATTTCTTTTAGGAATATAATGTAAAGTGAAATAAACAGAACATTATGTTGATGCTACTGCAAGGGTATGTATTGCCGCGAATCGATTCAATTCAAGAATAAAATGAAATTTGTGCCTTGTGAACTAGAAAATTGTTTTTTTTTTGTTATCCTGTTATTGTTTTCTCGCGATAGAAATCAATATTTACTGCCTTACTTTCATTTATCTGAAATTTATCTTGAGTCTTAATGGAGACACATCTGTAAATAGGTGAAATTGTTTTCGGTTTTACGTTTTTCCATTGGGTCTAGTTTGCATTATATGCAACAACGTTTATTTTTAGATGACAAAGTAACATTTGTAATAAAGCAAGTTGGTTTGCTACTGACAGGTTGAATATTTAATTATTATTTGTATTGTACATTATAACTGAGTTTTATGATTAGGAAAGTTGAGAAGTTGATGTAAAACATTTTAACGCAAATTAAGCTGTTTGTCAGATAACATCATGTAAAACGTTTTCTTGAAAATTTAATTTTGGTTAGAAAATTATCTTATTTTATAATGTTAATCCCAAGCTAACATCTGAGTTTACACAATGGATGCTGAATTAAAAACTTTATTTTCACTGAGAATTAAAGTATACGAAGGCAATCCAACTTTTACTTAACAAAGTTGGGAGATTTTTGAAAATATGTTTTTATTTGTTCTGTCTTATTTATCTCAAAAAAATAATAACTTGTTACACGAGTGACGTTTTCTGAAATAGGTTTTATTTATAATAAAAAATGTAATAGAGCCTAACACTTTTCATAAATTTGTTTTAGTCGAACGTTTTCTGGAATACTTCCCAAAGTTGCTGTTGTTTTCTTTCTTTTATTTATTTTCTCTTTACAGTCAAACATGTATGTTGAAATATTTAGTTTTCTATAAATCCCCCCATATAAACATAGAAAGGGTAGGAAAGGCTTATACTGTTGTGCTATCGATGTGCCGTATTAGTGGAGTAACCTTACGTTTTTATCTCGGAACCGGTTGAAATACTGGGATTTTCATAATTCTTTTTTTTAAATCTTGTAAATATAAAATACTAAAACCTTTATAAATTAGAAATTGACGCTCAGATCGGGAAATGCGGTGAAACTCGGAAAACCTAAAATTTTTCCAAGTGGTCCAGTACTGGTCGCTCGACCATCTTAGAACAGGATAATTGTTTGTGTGTTATCACACCTATGTAGTGGTAGTTCGAAACCACTATTAATTTATTTTATTCCTTTTGGTTTAAATACGGCAGCCATATTTGTTTCGTGGCGCACGACGTTTCTTGCAGTTTTCTATGTAAACGAAAATCTCCATATCTCAAGAACGACTAGTCGTAGAGGTATGGTAAAAACCGTTGTATTGTTCACACATCGATCTACATTTGTTGTTATAAACTAAACTTTTGTAAGATGTTTCTTTATTGGTGCAATTTAAGCCCGAAGTTTAACAAGTTTTTTTTTGCAAAATTTCTGCTTTTTAGAGTGCCACATTTCCAGGAAAAGGTGAGGTTTCAGGCTGCATTCTAAGAAGGTATACAGTTAGAAATAGTTAATGTTCAAAATATTTGAAATCTGAAACTACACTATTTTGGTATTTATGGGCTTTTGAATTTACCGATTTCTTAATTTTTGGGCAAGTTTGGATCTCAATATCTCTGATGGGCATACATGGATTTGGATGCATGCATGGCAAGTGAATAAGACATATGAAGCATATGAAGACAAACTGTGGTAAAAATTTTAATTTTTAAATATTTAGCATGAGGACAGAGTTATGCTGAGTTGAAAACTGTAAATAAATCTTGTAAATGACTATAATACGTTCCAGTGATAAACTATGTAGTATTTTTAATATATGACCTCTACATTAGTAGTTAACTATGATGGTCAACTTGTAACCTATAAAGGTTTCAATGTTTTATATGTACCGCATTTAAAAAAAATCATTCAAATCCGAGTAGTTTCAACCGGTTCGGAGATAAAAACGACGGGCTTTTTCTTCATTTTTTGCCAACTTTGGACCTCAATATCTCTGATGGGCGCTGTTGAAATTTTGTTACATTATGCGCATATGAAGCAGTATATGATCGCAAACTATGGTAAAAATTTTAACTTTAATATTAGCGCGAGGACAGAATTATGCGCATTTGAAAACTGTAAATGTAAACCATCTCCATTAGTATTACTCAGTAAATCTACTTTTATTCTGGTGCTAACCTTGGTTTGGGAAAGTAAAATTATTATTACTATTATCATACAGTCATATGCTGTTGATAAAAGTCCTTGCAGTGATAACTAAATTTATTAATATAAGAAGGGTGCTTTTTCCGTGTTCGATTTTCCTCTCAATCCGTGTAAATTATATGACAGCTAACATGAGCACAACTAACACAACACAAGCTAACATCAAACTTAAAATATTTTTACTACAGTTTGCCATCATATAGTGCTTCATTTGTACGGAATATAAAAAAGATCCATCCATGCCCCTTAGAGACATTGAGGTTCAAAGTTGTCCAAAAATAAAGAAAAGAAGAACCTCAGTTTCAGATATCAAATATTTTAAACATAAACTATTCCTAATTGTGTACCTACTTAGAAAAAATGAACCCTGAATCCTCACCTTTTCCTGGGAAAGTGTCACCCCAGAAAGTGAGAACTTTGCAGAAAAGGTGTTAAATTTTAGGCTTAAATTGCACCCATAAAGAAGCATGTTACAAAACTTATGGTTAGAATAAGAAATGTAGTTCGGAGTGTGAACAATACAATGGTTTTTACCACACGTCCCTACGACCATCGATTCTTGAGATATCGAGATTTTTGTTTACATAGAAAACTCCAAGAAACGTCGTGCATCACGAAACAAATATGGCTGCCGTTTTTAAACCACAAGTAACAAAAATAAATTAATAGCGGTTTCGAACTATCAATAGATAACACCCAAAACATTATCCTGTTCTGAGATGGTCGAGCAACCAGTACTGGACTACTTGGAATTTTTTTAGGTTATTCGAGTTTTACCGCATTTCCCGATCTGAGCGTCAACTTCTAATTTATAAAGGTTTTAGTATTTTATATTTACAAAATTTTAAAAAAAGAACCATGAAAATCCGAGTAGTTTTAACCGGTTCCGAGATAACGCACTTTTTTGCCTAACACTCCTCCACTAAACGTGCTGATTAGATGTTGGAATGTACTGCACAAATGAAGCAGCTTTTCCGATTTTTAACCTGAGGAGCTAGGTCGATTCTCAGCCCCGCCCCCCTAAAATTTGGAAATTCGCCGATTTAACGACTGCAAGATGTAGTGCTCACATTGTGCTGCGTTGTGCCGTTCAAACAAAAAATCTAAACCAATACGCAGACGAATTTTTTGGACGTGTCACATTGAAGGTGCTAATTTGACTATTAGTCCCCCTAAAATTTAGAAATTTATTTATTTAAAGACTGTATCGTGTAGTGCTTACATTGTGCTGGATTGTGCAGCCCAAACAAAAAATCTAAGCCAATTTTCTGGGGTGCAACTTTGAAGGGGCTAATTATTCAATTATAGTAATATACAGCGTGTTTTATTTATATTTTGGGAAAAGTGACCAGCGTATTTTACTGACCAAGCTAATGAAAAAAGTTAATATAAACAAATATCCGGAAGGCCACTATTTTCGAGATACAGGCACTTGAGGTTTTAATAGAAGAATTAAAAAACAGTATTAATTATAATTGAATGTACTATGTAGGTAGTGAACAGGTCGTAAATGAGATCTTCTGTTATCTACATGTAACATACTTAACACTTGCGATTAAAACTTCTAAGTTTACGAATTAAAGAAGCTTGTAATGATATGAGGTAAAGTCCACTGCAAATATCCAGCGCGATTGATTCATTGATTCGGCGTTGTAGGAAATGTAACCAAAGTTGGTCAGTTTTATTTTGAACATCTACTTAGATAATAATTATTCTTAGTACTATCGATATTGAAATATTTATGTACTGCAAATTTTATGAAATAAGATTTTTAAATTGTTTTTTGAAAACTTGATATCTCGCAAGTCGTGTATTTTCGGATATGTGTTTATTTGATCTTTTTCCATTACTTTGGTCAGTAGAATTCGTTGGTGAAGTTTCCAAAATTACTAATCACCCTGTATAATTAAAATAGTATATACAAATACATGTTAAATTACTTATTAAGCTTTATATTGTCTTTATATTAGCTAACCTAAGATGTTTAGAGAGACTTCTGTAAACTAAATATTTTTTAGCAATCTATTATGAGAATTTTAAATTTTTGAAGCAAAGCTTTTATCTTTTCAATTCATGAGTGAGTGGAAAAGTATCACTTTCTTCTTTTGTAGTCTTAAATTACTTTTAATGTTTTAAGTAGAGCACACATTAGGTTCCGAGATCTGGATCCCCGACGTGAACCTAGGATCTCGTCCGGGCCCTGAACCAAATAATGACCGGACGTTTAGATTAGCTGTAATTTATTGCAGTAACAAGTTGAAGCTTGTTGAGGCTTGAGCCTCGAAGCTCAACGTATTTATGCAATAAATTAGAGCAAACTTAAACATTGCGTCATTACCTGGTTCACGTCGCGGACGAGACCATAGGTTCACGTCGGGGATTCAGATCCCGGAGCCTAATGTGTGCTCTACTTTACACGTTTCAATTTTACGGATCTTGTTATTAAATTAACTCAGCTCAAGTTGTACCTTAAAATATTAGGTGGAGTATTTAAAAAATCTTTATACGACGTGAGCACTACTTGATACCGTCCTGTAATCGGTCAATTTTTACATCGTTGGAGGGACTGATAATTGAGTTAGTCCCTTCAAAGTTGCACCTCAAAACATATGTCTGCTTGTTATCATACATTGTTATTTGTCCGATAAAATGCAGCACAACACGACCGCTACTTAATATTCTCGATTAATTGATTAACTTTTAAACTGTAGGTCGGCTAATAATCGAATTAGTCCCTTCAAAGTTGCACCCCAAAAAATTCGTCTGCGTATTGGTTTAGATGGTTTGTTTGAACGAGCACTACACGATGCAGTCTTTAAATAAATAAATTTCTAGACTTTAGGAGGCCAATAATCGAATAAGCCCCTTCAAAGTGGCACGTCCAATAATTCGCCCAATAAAAACACCGAGCACCTGAAAGGGCTTTTGCAGCATGTAATGTATTAAACTTTTCATTCTCCCCTTAACATTTATTAACCATCGTAAATAAATAGATTATATATACAACAGTATTGTTACAAAGGTAATGTTGACAACAGCTACCTTATAATATTACATTTAAAAAAATTTACAGTTTTACGTCGTTGTTCAGGGACTGAAAGCTTTTCATACCTAGCAACAACCTCGCATGTTTTACTTTCGCTTTCGGTTGCCTTATCAAGATAGAAAATTACACTTTCGTAAAGACGAGAATGAAAAAATTATTATATGTTACCAAAGTTTTTTATTTCTATATCAGGCCAAGAAGTTATGGCGCCTACCTCGTACTTCTACAAATACTTGTTAAAACTGATATTCTAGACGAACTGACTGCACAACAACAAGAGTTTACAACTTTATAGGTTGTTAATAATTGTTCACTGTCTTATAGACCGGGAACCAACGGGAAAAAAAGTGTGAGGCACCACGACGAAACTCGTTGGGACGCTAGCCAGTGTTATCTTTTACACCTTTGCGTAATGTAATTTTTTGACTGTGCCAAAAAATATGCCCTTGGGCATACTTGCGTTTCCCTGTAAAACATAACACCGGCTATCGTCCCTAAGAGTTTCGTTGTGGTGCCTTTCATACGTGTTATTTTTCGCTCTCAGTCTATTATATTTATTTAATTTGAAGTTTTGAAATCGGTTTTTCGTCATGGGGAAGGAGACTTGTTTGTCAGATTTTGTTAAAAACTGCCACTGAAATATTTCTAACCTTACACAGGGATAAATGTTTGTATATTTAGTGCACAACTGTCGAGAAAATTAAAACAAATTGTGTCTAAAACGGTGACAGGAACAATTTGTGTAATGTAATTGCATTGGTTTGTGCAAAACAAATTGTAATGTTTATACAAACAACTTATTATTTATATCTCCACACCAAATAGGTAACCACCTAGAACAATTTGTTTAAAGAATCTTCTACATTTTGTAACATAGTTTTGCACAATGCTGTATTAAACACTTGCGATTCTCATGTTGAATTTTTGCACAATGCTGTTGGAAACACTTATGAATATTGGAGTAATGTGTCTATAGTAGTTTAGTGCTTATTTGCACAATATTGTGCTTATTTTTTTAACCTTTAATATTTCTGGAAGAAACGATAAACACTGGGTGATTTAATGATACAAATTGTGCATAATCTTATCAAAAAGTTATATATTTATTTTAAACGCAAAAATACAAAGAGAATACAATCATATAAAGAAAAAAATACAAATTAAACAAAAGATCTAACTGAAATAAACGATTTACTATTTAAATTAGTAACAAACCATGGCATATAAGAGTGCAAATTTCAAGTTGGAAACATGCACTTTCATCTGATTTTATACTATGTGAGTGTTTCATTTTTATATACAATTATTTTCTCAATAATGCCAAAAATTGGAAGATCATCGGTCCATTTTCTAATTAATGGAAAATTTGGTTTGTAAAACGTTCCTAAGTGGTTGACCCAAGAAAACCAGAAAACTCCGCACCCAATTACGTCTGGAAAATAAATGTATAAATAAGTTATTTATTACATAGCACTTGCACTAAAATAAATGAATAAATTGAATGCGTCCCCAATCACAATAATAATGATTTAAAATATAGGGTAAAAATTAAAAATACTTACCTACGTTGGATTCGTAGTCTGCATGTATCACTATCATGAACTTACTAAACGAAATAGGTTCCATTTCCACTTAGCACAGCGTTTATTGCAGTTTGTTTATGTCTGGAGTCTGATCTGAAAGGGAATAAATGCAATTGGTCAATCTCACATTAAAAATAACCTTGACAAGTTTCGCTTAAATTGCTTTACAGTTTTCAATTTTATCTGTATTTTTTCTGCATATACAATTTAAAAAGCTGCGCAATACTGTGCATGATTACAGTTAAACAACTTGCATCAAAAGATACAACAAGACTGTGGAAAAACGCAGCACAATATTGTGAACTATTAATTCCTTCAGTTACTTCAATTTGCTTTGCACAATTTGTTAAAGTAACTCTCACAACGTCTTCAAACAATCTTATTAAGTAAGAATACGTAACGCTTTAAAATAATTGTGCAAAAGTACGATACAGCATTTTTCTCTGTGTACACAAATGATCCACGGAGGAAATGTTTTGTGTCGTTAAAGAAGAATTAACATTAATTTAGGCCGATGATAGACGACTCAGATTTTTACTGTGAATATTCAAGAAATTGTAGGTTTTGTTTTCAAGATCTCAGTTCCTAATAGTAAGTTACATATTCAACAGGGATAACTTAAAGTACGGTAAGATATTTTGATAAATGATTTAGACGTGAGTCCAATTGCAGCAAAAGTTCATTCCTCTTTTCTTAGGCAAGGAACGGATATACCGACCAGGGTAACAGCTCTTTAAATCTGGAAGGCAACCCATCCCATATTTGTTGAACAAATTATCATTGCTTGTACGAAATATTACACAATTGTTTTACTGTTTTATTCAGATTATTTTTAAGTTCTTTTAACAACAGAAATAAGGTATTGTTTTATCAAAATAAACTCAATGACAATTTACCAGTAAAATTGTCATTATAATTGAGTAAATATTTAATTTATTTTTTATTGAATCGCTCTTAATCTGTGTAGACAGCGCGGATCTGTTGTTTTTCTATTAAATTTTACATTTAAAACTTTTAATGTTACTTAACTTCTGTTTACTTTAAATTCTTCATCGAAAAAGTAATTTATTTTGAAACATTTAAATAACACTGAGTGTGTAATTAAACTTTCGATAAATTCAAGAAAAGAGAAATTAATTGCAAAGAAACTCCTCTTCTATGTTTGTCTTTGTGGGCTAAAAGTCAATTACAGTAACAGTTTAAACTGACGTATATTTTCACATCAATTAGGAAAGGATTATTTTAGGTCAAATAACGAAGGCTTTATAGGATCGGCATAAATCCTAAAGGGTAGGAATTTGATTCAATACAGTGTTTATTATTATTCAAATATAGCAAATTAGAGCCTTGTATACAGGTCTAAGATATTAGGTTAGTTCTGGAAGATTTCCAGGTTGGGGTAAATCAATTTCAATATGCTGTTGCAATATATGGTAATTCAATATATAGTCAAAACCAGCAGATTAAACAAGAAATCTTTGTTTTAGTCACAAGGCTAATATTTTTTTATTTTATTTTAGTAACCATTCATTTTCTTTAGTTAAAGTTTAACTTTTTGTTTACTGTTTTGCTTGTTTTTTGGTAATATGTTGGACAAAGTAATTTTTAAACGTTAATCTCTACTTAAGTAATTTTAATATACACATTAAGTAGTAGTTATGTAGTAGTTATTATTATTATTATTACATTAATAAATCAAATTCTAACCTCACAACTGTATAGAATATCCTAGATAATAGTGTTAGGAATTAATGTATTATAAAGCCCTAAAACCATAATTACGTTACTGTATTATAGTTTCCAATATTTGCTCTAATATTGAACATTGTAAATAATCATAATAGAGCGTTATCTCGGAACCGGTTGAAACTACTCGGATTTTCATGATTCTTTTTTAAAATCTTTTAAATATGAAATACTAAAACCTCTATATCTTGCTTGGAAATGCGGCGAAACTCGAAAAACTTAAAAAATTTTCCAAGTGGTCCAGTACTGGTTGCTCGACCATCTCAGAACAGAATAATTTCTTGTGTGTTCGAAATCACTATTAATTTATTTTTATTCATTTTGGTATTTGTTTCGTGGTGCACGATGTTTTGTTGCAGTTTTCTATGTAAAGAAGAATCTCAATATCTCAAGAACGGTTGGTCGTAGAGACGTGTGGCAGAACCCGTTGTATTGTTCACACTACGTACTACATAAACAATAAGTTTTGTAAGGTGCTTCTTTATAAGTGCAATTTAAGCCCGAAGTTTAACACTTTTTTTGCACAATTGCCGCTTTTTAGGGTGCCACATTTCCAGGAAAAGGTGAGGTTTCAGGGTTCATTTTTTTTCTATGAAAGGGTACAATTAGGAATAGTTTCAACTTTTTGAAATCTGAAACTTCACTGTTTTGTGTTTATGGGGTGTTGAAATTCTTGTTTTCTTTAACTTTGGACTTCAATATCTCTTATGTGCATGGATAGATTTCTTTTATATTGTAAACTGCAAACTGTAGGAAATTTTAACTTTGATATTGGCGTGCGCATAGAGTTGTGCTCATATTGGCTGTCATACAATTTACACGGATTGAGAGGAAAATCGGCCACGGAATCAAATTCATGGAAAAAGCACCCTTATTATATTAATAGCTTTAGTTATCACTGCAAGGACTTTTCAATAGCATATAACTATATAATAGTAGTAATAATAATAATTTTACTTTCTCAAACCAATGTTAGCACCATAATAAAATACATATAGTTTACTCAGTAATACTAATGGAGATGGTTTATATTTATAGTTTTCAACTGGGCATAACTCCGTCTTCACGCTAATATCAAAGTTAAAATTTATACTTTAGTTTGCGATCATAGTGTATACTGCTTCATATGCTCATAATATAACAAAATCGTATCAGCACCCATCAGAGATATGGAGGTCCAAATTTAACTGAAAATGAAGAAAAACTCCGTCGTTTTTATCTCAGAACCGGTTGAAACTACTCGGATTTGAATGATTCTTTTTAAATGTCATGTATATAAAACATTAAAACCTTTATAGCTTAAAAGTTGACGATCATAGTTAACTACTAATGGAGATGGTCATTTACAAGATTTATTTACATCTTTCAACTCAGCATAACTCTGTCATCATGCCAATATCAAAATTAAATTTTTTACTACAGTTTGTCATTATATATTACTTCATTTGCCCTGATTATAAAAAAGATACATGCATGCCCAGCAGAGATAATGAGGTCCAAACTTGCCCAAAAATGAAATTAAGAATTTCAAAAGCCCATAAATAATAAATAGTGAAGTTTCAGATCTCAAATATTCTAAACATAACCTTTTGCTAATTGTGTACCTTTTTAGAAAAAATGAACCCTGAAATATCACCTTTTCCTGGAAATGTAGAGCTTTAAAAAGCGGAAACTCTGCAAAAGAGTAGTTAAACTTCTGGCTTAATTTGCACCCATAAAGAAGCATCTTACAACACTTTTGTTTAGAACAGCAAATGTAGTTCCAAGTGTGAAGAATACATCGGATTTTACCATACGTCTCTACGACCAACCGTTCTTGAGGTATCGAGATCTTCATTTACCTAGAAAACTACAAGAAACGTCGTGCACCACGAAACAAATATGGCTGCCGTACTTAAACCAGAAGGAATAAAAATAAATTAATAGTAGTTTCGAACTACCAATACTTAGGTGTGATAACACACAAAAAATTATCCTGTTTTGAGATGGTCGAGCAACCAGTACTGGACCACTTGGAAAATTTTTAGGTTTTTCGAGTTTCACTGCATTTCCAGATCTGAGCGTCAATTTCTAATTTATAAAGGATTTAGTATTTTATATTTACAAGATTTTAAAAAGACTCGTGAAAATCCGAGTAGTTTCAACCGGTCCTGAGATAAAAACGTAAGGTTACTCCACTAACTAGTAATTGTGCCAAAATGATAAGTATATGTAAGAATCAATATTCAATTGGACACGTATTAACATATTACGAATTTTGTATACATGTTAGTAATTTTAAATGGATCTCACACTATTTTCACATAAATAATAAATACGAATATGAAAACGCAAATAACTACGTTGTTTCCATTTTGTCCCTGGATCGCAGAGGTGTACCGACGCTACGTGACGGCTGTAATCGACCGACATCATTCAGCATTAAAGCGTTTTTATATCATTTTTAAATACTATATTTTTCTGTTTCCTGGCACGTTTTTATCTCGAACGTGTTTTTGAAAGTGTCCGTTTCGTTAAGTTTCCTTCATTATAAATAAATCGAATGAGTTGGGTTCATAAAAACTAGAGCTATTTATTTTCAAATATGCGATATTTCGCAACTATTCTGTTTACATACTGTACGTTAATGACTTTTGTTCAACTATCGATTTTGTTGTAATTTATAAAAGTTCATTAATCGTAGCATCTGAAGCCACCTTACAACTTTTGGTATGTGAAAATTGGTTTCGCTTGTATTATTTTATTATACATTCAGTTTGCCGGTGTTTTATTTATAGTCCTTTTGTGTTTGGTTTTTTGTTTTGCTATTCATTATTATTCAATGGTTTTGTCTAAAATTGACGATGAAATTAATACAAAGAGAAAAATTTTGTGTTGAGAATGAACTTTAGTGAACTCTATTTCTAGCTTATACCACCCATCTTAATTGAGTTGAAAAATAACTTTAAATGCATTTTTTTAGTCAGTGTAAACTACAATAGTAAATATTACACTTATAGTAGAGTGAATTGAATCTTCAAAGTAATGCTTTTATAGAGTGAATTACTCTAAACTACATTTTTACTTTTACCAAACTTTTATTAATTATTTATACTTTTATTATATTTATATACTTTTATTAATTACTCCGTACTAGAGCTTTTACTCTTCTAGATGAGAAGAGGAATTAAAATAGTATTTTATTTTACAACAATAAATGTTTATTCTTGAAATTTAATTATTCATGAAAATTTAATAAATAAATTAAATTTAAAATGATACAATATGTTACAAATAATTCAGAGTGGTAGTTACCTTCCCGTTTAATTCTCGATTATAGTATGATTATATTCTGTTACACTTTGCGAGAATATTCTCACGCTTGTGTTAGAATGGTCACAGGTAGCGACATCTCATAGCTATTAATAAAATTTTACATTTTAAGACAACAATTAAAAAATATCTATAAATTATGGTAATATTGGTTGTAGATTATATAATTTAAGTATAAAGTTTAAGTGGAAAGCTTATCCATACAGTATAGAATTGGGAAACCACCGTTGTTCTTAGTGGTGAACCAAATCGAGTGATATTATTAGTGAAAAATATAACAAAAAGGAGAATTAATATTACTTACCTATATAATTGAAAGTCCTTTATTTAATTAGTTAAGATCAGGTTTTGTAAAGTAAGTTGCAATCCTATTTAATAAATGAAATTATTATCTTAAATTAAAATTAAAATTCAATTAGTTTACAAAACAATCGACTACAGAATCTAATATTTACCTAATAAAATGAGATTTTAATACTGTCGACAGCTTGATAATGCTTTTTCTTGGTTACATCAATAGCGCTCATTGTGGTAATAAAAAATATTTCTATTTATCATTCATATTTGATTGAAAAATTTGGTTTTTTAAATGGAAAACGTTTTAAGAAGTTTATTTAAATGAGAATTTAAACACAAACACAAACACAGAGAACATATAAATATTAAATGTACTTTATTTAAGGTTTAAGCTTAGGTGTTTTATAAAACAAGAGGTTGGAGTCTTATAACTTATGGGCTAAATATCTTAATCAGTGGCAGTCACAGCCTTGCTAAATGGGCAGTTATATACGGTATCCTGTGCGATCCTGTCTATAAAATTATGACAATTAGTGATGGTTACTTTTCGAAATTTTATACGTGCGACCTCACAAAACTGAACATCAACTTGCATTTAGCAAAGTCAACGCCTCCCTCTGACTTCATAATCATATTTGAGTATTTTATTCGTCTACTTCAGACAAGGCACTAATATTTAATTATAAATTCGTCTTATTCCAAATTGTGGGACATTCACCATGTTATATTAACATTAAATAACTAATATATATACAGCGTGTCGCAAATTAGGTGGCACCATTCTTGTATCTTTATAGTTTTTTATCGAATGTGAACCAAATTTTCCTCAAAGATAGAACACATTATAATGTGTGCTCTACTTGTAACGAACAATCATACTAACTTAAGTATTTTTTTTATCGGAGAATTTTACTAACCAAAGTTGTTACTAACCAGAATTGCCCAAAAAGCGTAGATCCAAAATTTCATTAAAAACTAAAATTTAAAAAATGTTCTCAGAAGTTGGCCATGGATTTTTATGAATAACAACGAATTAACAAATCATCGGTCAAATTGCGTTTGTCATGTTGTGTGCAATTAACATATTGCCTTTGAATAACATAAAATTCATTGCCACTTCGGAGAACATCCATTTTTAAAAATTTTGTGTGTTATTAATTTTGGATTTAAGCTTTTTGGGCAAATCTGAATAACTTTTGTTAGCAAAATCTTCCAATAAAAATGCCTAATATAATTTTTGGATTTTTTCCGTTTATTTTGGTATCGCAAGTGGCTTTTTATTTGAAGAAGACGAATGGTTTTCTAGTCACAAGTAGAGCATAATGTATTCAATCTTTGAGGAAAATTTGGTTTAGATTCGATAAAAAATAAAAAAGTGTAAGGGTGGTGCCGCCTAATTTGTGACACGCTGTATAAACATACTAACATGCCACACTATTCGAGTCTGTAATTATCACACAATTATTGTAAAACTTACCATTTCAATCTTCTGCTGATCACTATGAAGAACAACAACGATAATGGCTGGCAACCAACGGCTGCGCATGCTCACATTGTCTTGCCTATTCTGTTTTTCACTATGTAAAGTACATTTTACTAGATTTTACTTTGTTATTTTTTTAACTGCGAGTGCGATACTCAATGCAGTGCTTTTTCAAATCTATCAATGTTTACTTGTACTGAAATTAATTGGTAGGTGCTCTTGTTAATAAACGTAAATAAAAGTTGAAATATTTTTGGTGTTAATTTTAAGAGTAAAATGCCTCTCTAAAATATACCTAAAAAACTTACTTTAACCAAATGTAAATTTACCGGTTCTGATTTTATACTGTATAAATGGTACAACTAAACAAACATATGGTTTACTAGCTTACCCTCAAAAATTAACGACTAATAGATAAATAATACGAAAATAAAAGACGTATCAACTATTTACAATTTTTTAGGCTTTTGTCCAAGTGAAACCAAAAGGTAATCAACTCTCCCAAGTGCATTTTCTTTGGTGACTTTTGTTGCTTTATCGGAATTGTGGTAAAATTCTATAGACCTATTACAATTATATTGAATGAGAAAAGCACTCTAAAATATTTTCTTAGAATACAATATTTTTCAATCACGAGTATTTTTTAACTGAAAAAAATCGTTATTTTCTGAAAAAACCTTTTGGCACATTCTTACAATTTGGCAACCGTCGTTACAAGATTTTCAATATTCGTATTTTCTGACTCCTTTATATTATACCTAGTTATAAATAGTAATTACTGTTATTAGTTACGTTTAGTAATTGCATTTATTACAAAGATGAATCTTACAATTATTAGTCTCATACTTATAGTTATGTATACCTGGATACTTGTTATCTGTTTTGACCCGAAGTTCAATATTCCTAGTTTTCCTAGTTTTTCCTAAAGGCAATTTTGAGAAAGTATCAAATATAAAACATTAATGTAGAACACACACGGTCGTCCGCGGCCACGTCCCCGACAACGTCGGGAAAGTGTATCGGGTGATGTTGCAATGTTTACATTTGCTGTAATTTATTGCATAAACAAGTTAAGCTCCAGCTAGTTTGTATAATAAAATTATAAGTACCTATCGGATTTCTTTAAAACGTGTGTATGAAAAGGAAAGAAATAATTATTGAGTTCATAATAAAAGGTCGACTGAAATCTCTTTCTTTAATTGGAAGTATATTATGCAGTCAATAATGTCTTTCATTGTGATAAAAACGTTTTAACGAAATACGATACTTATAATTTTATTTACAAACCAGCTCGAAGCCAAACTTGTTTATGCAATAAATTAAACGTTGCATCATTATCCCGACCACGTCTCCGACTTCGTCGACGACGTCGTCGGAGTCGTGGTCGCGGAAGACCGTGTATGGTGCCCATAACAATCTCACTGTAACTTACACTTCGTTTAATTATTTTTTAAAGAAGAAAACTCGGGAAACTTTGAAGGTATTGTAATCATTCTTGAACTCCTTTACGTATGACTATGACAATGCTCTTAGCAAAAGGCAGTACTAGTTCACAGGCACAATTTTATAAAATGTTTTATAAAATATTTTAATAAAACAAGCAAAACGTATTTCTTGTATAGTATCAATATTACTGGTTTTCAGTTATTCCTAAAAGCTATGTAATATTACTGAAAATCGGAACAAAATCAATGCAATTAAAGTATAGTATACAAAAAGCATGCAACAATAATCTTTACTATCTTTTCAAAAATTGGCAATATTGTATTACGGCTTATATAACTATATCGATATTTTTATGTTATTTTTGTTCATTTCAGTTCTTATCACGAAGTGTCTTTTGATTTATAGGTACAAGTTCCGATAGTGAGCAACGATCGTTGTAAAAGCATGTTCCTCAGAGCCGGAAGGCACGAATTTATACCGGACATATTCCTGTGCGCGGGCCACGAAACTGGTGGCCAAGATTCCTGTCAGGGAGATTCTGGTGGCCCGCTACAAGTCCGTGGAAAGGATGGAAGATATTTTCTTGCTGGAATCATCTCCTGGGGCATTGGATGCGCTGAAGCGAATCTTCCGGGTGTTTGCACGCGAATATCTAAGTTCGTACCTTGGATACTAAAAAATGTGACTTAAATATGTGTGTGTGAGTGTGTTACGTAACAAATTATATTGTTTAATTAATAGCCTCGTTATTAAATTAATAAATTTAATAACAGAGGCGCGTTGTACGTATAATACTGTATAGAAAAGCTGACGCTCTCTATTATAGTCATACAAGCTGTGTGATATATTGTTATTAGAGATAATATATAAATAGATATTGCATTAGGTGCTATATGAAATTTGAGCGGCGATGATAGTCATCTCCACATGCGACGTTTATGAACTCATAATGGAATCCCACGCTGTCTATTAATTTATTTTCCGAGTGCAGAATGGCATTTCTGCATTTATTATAGAGGCGCGTAACGTTCATAAACGGATTACACCAAATGAGGAAATTAACAACCACTGCGCGTCCGCTATGGTGAAATAGCTTTGGGTAAAATGCGAAAAGACGTGCAGGCTTGACTTTTTCGAATCGGCGTAGTAAAAAAACGGAAATGTAATGATTCTGTTAAAAGTTTGCTTTAAAAGCATTCAGTTCTACATTTCAGCAACTAAATTCATCAAATTGGAACGTAATTACGTTCTATTCAGTTAAAACGGAAATAATTTTACCTATAAAATGCCATCAGAAGCTACAGGACATTGATAAAAAATTATTTTTGCTGTTGCTATCTTTATAAACAAAAAGGTTGTTCCTATGCGAGAGCGATTTGCTGAATTGCTGAAAAAATGTGATTATTGAGTCATTTTATTTTTAAGTAAGTTTTCAGTTTCTGTAAAAATCTAGTGTAATTATTCTTATGTCTACGTTTACGTATTTTTAATCTACAATATCAGGGCTCTATCTGTATTATTAGATATCTCAATTTATGCTTTTACAATAAACATAAGTATTTTTCTGTTAATATGTTGTATAAGATTTTAAATATCAATCAGTTTTATCTGATCCGATTTTATATATAATTAGTAAGGAAGTATAATTAAGTTTGTGTATAATAATGTTTGTATAAATATGAGATATTTTTTTATTATTATTTATCATATAATTGTGCTCCCAAAGATAAAATAAATATATATTTGTATCATGAAAATGCAACTTTAAAATACGCTTCCCTAACCTGTATATAAAACGATTTAGAATATATTATTCTTTTCAGATTCTTCCATACCCTCATCTAGTTTGTAAATTTGCCACTTTTACGATTCTTGTTTTAAATTTTAAATCCAACACGCTTCATAAAAAGCAGTGGATAACAACTTTTCCTCAAAAATTATTTAAATGTTCCCGCCTCTTATAATACCAGAACTGATTTTAAAATTCCCCCTAATTCATTTTCACTTTTTTATTATTAAAATTAATAAAATTTTCCTTTTTTAAAGAAAACCTTCTCCCCTATTTAATAGCAGCCCTTCTTAACGAGAACTTTTGCAAGAAAAGCTGACTATAGAGAAGTAGCTAGAAGATGCTGAAAGTCGTAAAGTTACAGCGGGATAGCATAATAAAAGTGCCTACTACCCTCGGCTGAAATGGCACCGTATCGTTTAGCAGATCCTGAAATGAACCGACTGGGTGGGAGTTCTCTCATGTACACATTTTACCCTGATTTAGTGTTATATCAGACAGGGCGAATGAAATTCAATCAATATTCAAACACATTTGTGGGATACAAGAGTGCGATACCCGAATCCGAATTATATGCCTAAGCCAAATATCGTGCTATTTGTATGCATGGATTTTTAAAATAATATATCCACTTAAAAAAAAGCTTAATCGGTAAAATACGATCGTCTATAAATGCATTTGGGAGTTAAAAGGCAATATCTATAAAAATGGAAATTTATTAAAAAATGACAACGGCGTACGTAGGATTTATAATATACATATATGTATATATGCTTTTGCGTAATGCCTGTATGGAAATTTCGAAAAGCCAATAATAAAATGATGTACTTATGTACCTTGAATTTAGAATATTTCATTTACATTTTGAGTGGCAAACAGTACATATACAAATTAAAAAGTCATGACCAACAAAACTGAAATTCATATTTGGAGAGTTTTTTTTTGTCAGATCATGACGTCGAATCAGACTAAGTGAATTGGATTTGAAAATTTTCTAAATATTTTTAACTAGTAGCTGTTACAACTTATAAATAACTGTTCGTCTCATTAATTTTCCTACAAAACTATGTAGATCTTTAACAGTAGTCCTATAAAAAATAATTTAGTAAAAGAATACTTATCGTGAGCTTTATTATGAATTAGAACTGATACGAAAGCGTAAATCTTAGATGAGCTTGATAACTTATCAATGAACTCTTATATCTAATGATATAAATAATATAAGTTGTACGCTAATAAATTTTAACAAAACTTATAAAGTTGTATAACGTACAATACGGGGCAAGCTGTCGCTATTTACTGTATGCTTTTAACGAAACAAACGTTAAATGAAACTTTGCCAAATTTCACATTATCGATTTAATCTAAAACCGCCGAATAATATCAGTAGTAAACTATTATCGCCGGGCTATTGAGAAGACCAACATCAACATTTAGGGTAAACATAAATAACATCAAGTTTTAAAGTTGTTATGATTAACAAGAAAATGCCAAGAGATAGTTTCTTACCAGATTAAGATAGTGAAATGGGTGGCAGCGCGGTAAAGAGCGCAACTTTTACTCGAGTTTGATCCCTGGAATCGACGAGATAATTCTTCTCTTCAATGCAAACCCTCAGTAGACTTGTGTCAGCCGTGTTGTCAGGTGGGCACGTTAAGCAGTCGGTCTCGGCAACCTGATAAACATCTATCGGTGGTTGTTAAAAATAACACCGCCCGATACCTCGCACAAAGTATGTATTTACTTCAGTGGTTTGGCAATATTAATTACTATACTCTAACAAACAAATGAAGGATCTAGGTCGCCGAAATCACGAGGGCTAACTTGCATACCGTATCGCAAATCACGCGGGCAACGTACGTCACTGACAGTTTTAACAGCTTATATAATATCAGTGTTGCTTAAAATCTGATCTTAGATTTTATGTGTTTACCAGGTGGTGATCACGTGGCGACCTAGATACTATACTAATGTACAAAAGACATTTAGTAACAGCTTGTTAGTGAATGAGTAGTATCTTCAGAGAAAAAAATAAAAGTAGGTATTCCCCCCATTGAGTCCATCCCCTCTCCTTTTATGCAAATGACCCGCGATCTAATTAATATTCAAATGAGGCGCGATCTAATTAAATGCGCGAATTAAATTAATTGATCTAATTTAATTTAATTAAATTAATTCACGATATCATTTGCATATCTCCTCTCTCATTTGTCATCTCTCATTTCTCATTAGTCATCTCTCATCTCTCATTTACATGTATCATCTCTCACATGCATACGCGAATTAATTTAATTCACGGTATCATTTGATATCTCATCTCTCATTTGCTTAGCTCATTTTTTATATGCATGCGCGAATTAAAATTAATTCACGGCATCGTTTGCATATCTCATCTCTCATTTACATAACTCATATCTCATTTGTAAATCTCATTTTTATATATCATTTGCATGTCATCTTTCTCTCATAAATTTATTTTAAAATAAATCTTATGTTGTCATTCCTAATTGATATTTAAATATAGATCTATACGTAATTAACATGTAGAAACATCTAGGGTAATAATACGAGAAACATTTATTTTCAAGTATACAAAGTACCTCTAAAGGTTACTGTCAATCACCAGTAGGATTATCTCTGTTGCATTTTGACCTGTTTAAATATACGTCATAAACATTTAAAATACGGTTTACAAGTAAAGCAAATTCTATTTGAAAGAAAACAATTAGGGTCGTTTGTTATGATTTCTTAAAAATTTATTTAAATGAAACTTTTAAGAATATAGAATACTGTACAGCATTATTTTAAAATTCAAAAACATTTTCTGTATTTATAACTGTTTAAGAAGTTACTTCAAACTGATGTTATTGCATGAAAATACGTACAAGGTAATTAGTCACGTTGTTTTTTTCAACATTCCTTAAAACTGCTTTTAACCATAAATAAACAAAACGTTCTTACAGATGACTGAACATTTTAAAGGAACTTAGCTTTTCTAAAAATTTTGTTAAGAGATCATCATCTTAAAAGCGGCATAAATTATTGTTTTAAATGAAAATTACTCACCCTTGTGTTAATCTGTATAAGTTAGATGTGTAGAAATTTGAATACGGAAATAATTTGAAAGAGACATAACATTATAACGTACTATATATGTTTAATTGTATTGTTTCAGAGCTCTGAATCATACAGATTTGATGCACGCTTCATTAACTTTTTAACAGAGAAACATGTTTATTATTGTTTACTTAAGATTAAGACGAGTTCTTTCTATAATAACTAACAGCTTTCAAAGAAAAGTTGTTTTATTTTAAAAACTATTGTTCATCATAATTACGCAGACGCCGAAAACTAGTATAAAAACCCCGAAATTCCTGTTTCCCATTCATTCCGAAAGTGTTCTCGAACCATCAAGATAGTTACATCAAGTGAATATTTAATTAAAATTAGGTATGTTTTTATTTTTGCTTATATTTTAAAAACTGTATGTAAATGATTTACGAATGTTTTAGATCGGCTTCTATTTAGATCGTCTACAGTTCCCGAGAAATATAATTCATCAATAAGAAATATTAATTTTCCTTATTTGAAATCAATCATGTAAGTTGCTTTTATTTTTAACGATGTTGTGTAAACTTATTTTGAAATTTGTTATAGACTGACTGCCGTTTCTATCTGCGTGAAATCCACGTAGTTTTTCTTCCAACAGGTTACCGTATCAAGAAAGTCGAAGACGCGAAATTATCAACGTTTGATAATTCTGTATCCTGCAAATTTATTTGAAATATATCAAGCAGGTATGTTTTATCTTCAGTTGCTTATATTTTAAAACTGCCTGATATGTAAATGTTTTACGATTGCTTACAGTAAGAAATGGAATTTTTAAACAAACTGAACCAATCAGCCGGAACAGCAAAACCCTTCAAGAAATTGCATGAATACAGCGTGAAGGAAGTAGCAGAGATATCAGAGGTCAAAATTATCACCTGCAGGGACGGGCGCAGAGCGGTGTTCACTGTCGCTGAAAAACATATAACATATCTACCCAAAAGATTCGCCGACAAACTTACTGAAGATAAAGTGGTCGATCTCAACCAGAAGATAGCGAATAAAACTCTGTCTCTAGGATTGGTTTACCTAGGTAAAGTAAAGACAGAATAAAGATATCAACCGTATGCTGACTGTATGTTTATCGAAACGAATAAGGTATGAAATGCAACAGGTAGTCTATTCAATGAACATTGCCTAATACTCTTTTTTTCTGATTCTTCTTCTAGCCTATGGATCCGCAGTTAGAAACACGGGCCTGCTAAATGCCTGCAATTCACCTACCCTATCAATATGTCGTATAATGTATACATTTAATATTATTATTAAAATTTTATAAATAAAACGATAAAACAAGTTTATAGTTTTTCATTTATTTTTATGTTAAACATATGCGGTAGCATGATCTAGAATGCTCCTGCCCCTCAGAAGTGAAGGTCTTCAGCAGCTTCAGATCAGCAAATTAAAAACTTGATAGAGTCAACATCTAACTCCGAATGTCATACAGAGCTATCAACTAAATCATATACAGTTGTTGCTTAATTGTACGAATAACTCGTTCGATTATTGAAGTCTTAATCACGGAACACGTAGAGTAATGATTTATGTTGTATTCATTCATTAACTTTAACTCGATATATACAAATTCATATATGAGAGAAATGTTATGTATCTCAATACATACCTAAAACGTATTCTTCGTATATTCAGTAAGAGCTACCCATTTTTCTAGACATTCGAATTTTGAACAGATTGATAACATGTTTTCTCATTTAATCATAATTAGGGTCAAGTTGAATAGCAAAATAAAGTACATAAAAGTTAACAGGTTAAAATAGAAATTCATTTTGCTACTTTTATATGTGCTAAGTAAAATAATAAACAGATATTTCGAAAATTATATGCATTCTTGAGAGAACAGGGTATAATATTTAAAACACACTGTAGAAAACATATCAGCAGAGAAAGGGAATACATAAATACAGTATGTTTTGTATGATGAGGTGTCGTCAGTTTAAAAGAAATGAGTTTAATGTTGCACGTATTACATCAATTGTATCTGTACATAACAAAGGTATACATCCCTCTTATTAGATTGTCACGAACGTATGTAGTATACTTCTAAATTCATGAATACCCTATACAAGTATTCTAACTAGACAATAAAGGTTTACTGATATTATACACTCGAAGTCGCATGAGTTGTTACCGGCTCTTTAACAAGCGTATGCTACAATTCTCTAATTGTATCTCTAAACTGTTTCTACATATGTGTTCTTATTGTTTATGCATCATATAGATATTCGTCGCCATATTTAAATGTTATTTTACAATATATCATACATTTTCAATAGCTTCGAAATACGTAGATATGTAATAATATACTATATACTCTTGTAGGATATTCATCGTATCTATAGTAAACTCGTATGATTAATAATAATCTGTAACCATTTTCGATACCTTCGAAATATAAGTCTATAACATATGTTTGTAATACGTCTTTATAACTTTGAAATACAGGGTAGTTACCCCTTGCAATATCTACAGTTATGAGAACCCTGAAGACTTAACCCGGAGAAATAAATCAGATAAATATTTTACTTTTTATTGAAACGATAACTTTGCATACTAATATATGTGAATAATATAATGTATATCGCCTGATAAATAAAATTGAAATTATTCTTTTACAATGAAATGTGTTTTGAAAAAACACGATGAAACGTTATGTATATTAATGCAGGAGTTCTGTTAACGCATTCGTTATTTAGAGATTCACTTATAAGTACACTATCTATTTAGCTGATTCAATAAAAATTTCGTTATTTTTAAAATTCCTAACAAGGGTTCAGGGTTCTTTATCTGTTTTAGAATATTCAAAGATAATATATGTATAAATTATAGTGAGACTCCTGCTCTATATAAAACGCCATATATAGAATTAGAGATAAAAATGTATCCTGTGTATTGGTGAAAACTCAAATATTCACGGAAATATAACAATCGGTACATATGACGATACTAATCAGTCTGACTCGGAATATATATTTCATATTATACAAACGGAGAGAAAAGAATAGGTACAATCGGATTATGTTCATACCAGGCTCACCATGATTATTATAAACATCTTAACAGAATAAAAAAGGGCGATATGAATATAACTTATAGGATTTAATCAAACTAGAAAAATATCGATATATATACTGCGTTGAGAAAATAATTATACTATGCAAGCATCAATATGCTACATACGATTACGATCCTAAGTATAAACATGAAGTTATACTTTAAGCGCTGACGAATACTATGCATATTTCGAATAGAGTATGCGAAAAACAGCATCAGTGAGGGATATAGGAACCTACAGACCGTATCAAACAGGATCCAACGAGTTGAGACAAGTAGAAATCGGTTAGTAGGAGAACCGTTGTATTAAATGTTTAGGTATAGGGGCAATGTAAAAGTTCTAGTGATTATGAAATAAATAAAGATTATTAAAAGTTTCACAGTTTTATTAAAATACAACCTGACAATATTGTTTCGACAGCTATGCTGTCATTATCAAAGGTAATATAATTATAAACAAACCAGTCACTAAGGTAGATATAAAAATAGGTAACTAGATAAAATAATAATAATAATCAGAATTAAATATCTAATACTTCCAGTAACGGAGAATTACTGAGCTCAATTTGTTCATTCATTAAAGGTACCCTGAGTTTGTGTTTGTATATCTCAAAGGCTTCTAAAATGTCTAATTTGCGTTTGTTATTATAAAAATGTAGGAATTTAATATTATTTTGAGGAGTCATTGAGTGATTTTGTTCTAAAAGGTGTTTGGCGTAATTCGATTTTCAGGATGTTTATTTCTGTAATGACGTACGTGTTCTTTATATCTTATGTCAAAATTCCGAAGTGTTTGCCAATATATACCGAACTACAAAAAGAACAATTTAAACGGTAAATGCCCGATTTCATGATATCATGTGTTCTGTCTTTAGCATTAAATAAAAATGAAAAAGTGTTAGTGTTGGTTTTAAATGTTATTTTATAATTGTTGGTTTTTCTTAGTATATGTGCAATTTTTTCTGATATTTTGCCAAAATATGGTATAGATATGTAATTTGTGTCTTCTGTTTAATTGTCAATGGGATATATTCTTTTGAAAGCCACCCACTCGGTTGTATAAAGCGTAATAAAAAAAATTGAAAATAGAATTTGTAGCTAGTTAAATTGTCTACATGATTGATTCTGAAGACTTTTACGCTAAAATGAAGTGTTCAGGAGTTATAGCGATGTTAAGGGACAAGAAACTAAAAAATTTGCATAGTACGCAATTTTAGCCTTTTTTGCGAGCTTCACGTGTTGCTGTTTATCATACTAAACAACTTCACATACCAAATTTGTAGGAAATTTTGTCCTCTACAAGTCGGCAAATAACTTTCTTTGCGATTTTTGACGGTTTTTTCAAGATGGCGCGGAGGGAATGGAATTGGAAAACTTGGATTTTTCACTAACCCATCAATCTATATAACATATCGAAAATTTAGAACTACCCTACCTTTTGTAGAGTAACCACCCTTTTTCGACCTCCGTTTACTGGACTATAGGTATATTTATTTAGAATTTTCAACTGGTTGTTTGGTTGCGTTTATTTAAATAATCACTCACGAAAATCCAAAGGATTGTAATCACACATCGAATGTTGTATATAGGGAAATCTTTCAATGCTTTTGGCCGTCATATCTTGGCGAGGTCTCCCTAGTAGTATATTAATGAATGAGTTTCATAAGGCAAGATTTATTGCACGAGTCCAAATTTAGAAAACGTGCCGCTTGCGGCGAGTTTTCTAAAGGACGAGTGCAATAATGACTTATGAAACGAGCTTTTTATGCTATTTTTTCTATTTTGCGCCTTTTATAGCCTTTTTAAATAACTAAATCGCAATTTCAAAATTTGGGTAATTTCGTTGTAGTTGATATTTGAACTCAGATTTTTAGAGTGAACTTTTTGTCAATTTTCTGTCTTTTTCGATTTTTTTTCAATGCTACCAACTTTGGAAAAGTTGGGCCATTAAAGCACTCAAATGAGCTATTAAACTAGTTTTGGGTGCTTTAACAGCTTTATTATAGACGCAAAATAGGAAACAGAATTTTTTGTAATAATTATATTTGATAAGATAACAAATGGACTATGAAGTATTCTCTACTTGAAGCTTTATGATGACAATTTACTTCTTACAAAAGCACATATACAATTTCTTAACTCAAGCTTTTAAATTAGAACACCTCGAATTGCTTAAAACAAGATACAACTACAAAGGTTTCACTTGAAACTTAAACTACATGCAATTAATAGAATAGCAAAGTTTTGGAGTTACAACAGTAAGCAGCTGGAAATTATTTACATGCCTGAAATTTCTAAATACACTCTTACCTGTAATTATTGTGTGCATGTTTAAGAAAAACAAAGCTTTATTTCAGTATTTATCTTAATTTAAATATTTTGGTTTGTATGGAGTTTATGAAAGTTTTTATTTACATAAAGTTTTATTTAATTCCATCATGTAGAAATCTCATTTAAATCTAAATGCATTATTACTCTGATAGGATATTGTTTTTACAAATAAATACAAAAACTCCTTTTTATTCTAAAATTAAATGTCTGTACATGTATGTATGTAGGTACATTAATATCTAGAACTGAAAACAGCTTGTTACCATCCAACATTAACGAAACCTCTCTTTATGAAACTTAAATTTATGGTTTCTTTCATCATCAAATTTCAATTTTCTCGTATTTACATTCATATATGCATAATTTTCTGGAATAAATTGTTAGTGTTCTCTTATATAAACATGAGAAATTACAGCTTCCTACGTCAAAAGCGAGCGCGAGTGAGTAAAATCCATTGACGATGCTGCTCCATATATCATCGTGTTAGAAATTCTCTGAAAACACGTGCCGAAAGAATTTTGCGCTTCTTCTTCATCGTTTTGTTATTTTTAGATGAAAAAGTTCACCATCAAAAATTTTCGGCATTATATCGACACCAATAAGTGATTCTTCTTTATAAAAAAAAAAGAAAAATGAAGCCCGAGTCTTTCACGAACAGAAAAACACCTTTTGTTGAAAGAAATAAATTGATTTTATATTGGTGCCTAGTGTATAGGTATTACCCTTCTTTATATACTTGATGATGAGCTGATCGTGATTCGGGAATTTCTTTTATTTACTTTCGGATTTTCAACTGAAATGTGAAAAAGCACGGTTTCAAATTGCCAGATGTACTCGTGTAAATCAAATTCTGTTAATAAACATTTGAGGGTAGGTATATCTCAAAGCTTTCTTATAATCAATGATTCAACAAGCATTTTCAATTATTGTTTATTTTTCATTATTAAGACAGTTTTTACAAAAATATTAAATTTATTTATGATTAACTACAATTGAACAATTATAATAAATTATTGTCAGTAATACGGACACTAATCTGCGTACATAAATCTTTTGTAAAATTAAATAACTATAACATTAGTTATAACATACCTTTGAGATGTGCGTTTATTCCCTGTTAAGGTTGCGAACAATATTCTTCTAAATATACCTAAATAGTTAATGATAACTCTAATGAACGGGTAAAATGAATACAAAACATTCAGTGCCTGATTTTGATTCGTTTCAATAAATTTCTTTAACAAAAGATTGTTGCAGTTGAGTTATTTAGTTATTTTAGTACTTCCTTATGTTTATATATTTATGCATGGGAAGTTATAACAGAAACTTTATTAATGTTGATATGGATTTATTACATTTTTTAAATGAAAACGCCGCACACAGGGCTGAAACCTGATTCTAGCCGGTCAAAAGTCCAAAAACCATTGTTAAAATCAAAAGTATTCTAAGAATTAGTATTTTAGTAGAAAGCTTAGTGAACTCGTAACTACCTCCCGTTTACCGTTACGGTGAATAATAACCATAAAAAAATTAGACAATTCCGGTAAAGTGCAGGTCAGTGTTAAAGACTTCCGAAGGCGCCAATCTGGGTAGATGTATTTGTAGTTTGTTGGTTAACATGACGGAGTTTTTGTGGAACTGTTTTTTTTTATTGATTTTAATCTATATATTTAAAACACAAGGCTTATTCTTGTTCCAGTTAGTTTGAGCCGATTTACGGGTTTCTTTTTTAAATTAAAGCTTTCGCTGTGTAAATTAGTCAACACTACTTAATTGTTATATTTTTTAATGTTTATATTTTTAATTTGAAAAACTCTAAAATGTTTAATTTCAGACGGGCGAATTGAACATTCACTAGGGGCGCCCTCTGACCTTCCACGGTGGCGAGTTTCGTAAGTACTCTTCGCTTATTAATATAAAGGGTGATGCAGTCGTCCACTTCCATCATTAACAAGCGCAGAGAATATCCGCATAGTTGAAAATTATGAACAAACGAATTGTACAAATAATAACTGATGGGAATTTCTTATTCAGAGTAGTTTCATATTGTTTGTATAAAAGGCAGGAAATTTGTCAACACTATGTTTATGTCATGTTTTTGAAATATGTACTAATAGACGTTTTCAAGAAGGTTTTAAACAAGATCGATTTTTGATTTTATTCTTATCATTTCGTAAGGTAGAATTTCCGTATGTATGTATGTATGTAGAATAAACTGTCGGGAAGGGCAATCCAGAGAGGAATATATGTCGAAAGAGGGGAATGCTAGGCTTAGAATTTTCAACTGGTTATGTTTGATTGCGTTTATTTAAATAATCACTCATGAAAATCCAAAGGATTGTAATCACACATCGAATGTTGTATGTAGGTAAATCCTTCAATGCTTTTGACCGCCATGTCTTGACGAGGTTTCCCTAGTAATTTATAAAAACAGAATTGAAGTGCTAAAAAGTCTTATAAAAAGGTAAGTTGATACCCTTCTAATATAGAAAACGGTGAGTTTTACTTTCCGAATAATAAATGTTTTATTTTGTTATGAAATAAATAAAGATTATTAAACGTTTCACAGTTTTATTAAAATATACCTGACAATATTGTTTCGACAGCTATGCTGTCATTATCAAAGGTAATATAATTATAAACAAACACGTCGCTAAGGTAGATACAAAATAGGTAACTAGATAAAATAATAATAATAATAATAAAAATTAATAATAAAAATCATAATTAAACATCTAATACTACCAGTAACGGAGAATTACTGAGCTCAAGTTGTTCATTCATTAAAGGTACCCTGAGTTTGTGTTTGTATATCTCAAAGGCTTCTAAAATGTCTAATTTGCGTTTGTTATTACAAAAATGTAGGAATTTAATATTATTTTGAGGAGTCATTGTGTGATTTTGTTCTAAAAGGTGTTTGGCGTAATTCGATTTTTCAGGATGTTTATTTTTGTAATGACGTACGTGTTCTTTATATCTTATGTCAAAATTTCGAAGTGTTTGTCCAATATATACCGAACTACAAAAAGAACAATTTAAACGGTAAATGCCCGATTTCATGATATCATGTGTTTTGTCTTTACCATTAAATAAAAATGAAAAAGTGTTAGTGTTGGTTTTAAATGTTATTTTATAATTGTTGGTTTTTCTTAGTATATTAAAAACCACATTCAAAACTTGTTAGTTTTGATATTTGCAACATGTTCTCCAGAATACCACCACAAGAATGTATTCCTTTATTAGATAGTTTCTTGATCAATAGTAATATAGAATTAGTTAAAAGGTTAGAGTTAATTCAATTATTTGACCTTTGTATAAGTCAAAATTATTTCACTTTTAATAACATAATTTATTTACAAAAGGATGGTTTACCTATGGGTAATTCTATAAGTCCTCTATTAGCTAACATATTTATGGACAAGTTTGAAGATCGAATATTTGAATTAAACCTCTCTAAACACATTATCTTCTGGTTTCGTTATGTTGATGACATTTTAGCTTGTTTTGACAGTTCTTTTGAGGTTATCAATGAATTTTTAATTCTTATAAACAATATCCATCCTAATATAAAATTTACACTAGAAACAGAACAAAACAGGGCTATAAACTTTCTAGACTTAAATATCAAGATTAACGCAGACAATCTTTTTGAATTTTCCATATACAGAAAACCAGCACAAACAGACATAACAATACCAAATAAATCTTGTCACCACAATACACATAAAATAGCAGCATACAGATCATTAGTACACAGAGCTTTAACTATTCCACTAACAAAATCAGATTTTAGCAAAGAGATATCAACCATTAAACAACTAGCACATGCAAATCATTATAATCCGAACATGATTGACACTTTAATTAAACAAAAAGATTATAGGTTAGCTATCAAAAGAATATATCCCATTGACAATCAAACAGAAGACACAAATTACATATCTATACCACATTTTGGCAAAATAACAGAAAAAATTGCACATATACTAAGAAAAACCAACAATTATAAAATAACATTTAAAACCAACACTAACACTTTTTCATTTTTATTTAATGCTAAAGACAAAACACATGATATCATGAAATCGGGCATTTACCGTTTAAATTGTTCTTTTTGTAGTTCGGTATATATTGGACAAACACTTCGAAATTTTGACATAAGATATAAAGAACACGTACGTCATTACAAAAATAAACATCCTGAAAAATTGAATTACGCCAAACACCTTTTAGAACAAAATCACACAATGACTCCTCAAAATAATATTAAATTCCTACATTTTTGTAATAACAAACGCAAATTAGACATTTTAGAAGCCTTTGAGATATACAAACACAAACTCAGGGTACCTTTAATGAATGAACAACTTGAGCTCAGTAATTCTCCGTTACTGGAAGTATTAAATGTTTAATTATGATTTTTATTATTAATTTTTATTATTATTATTATTATTTTATCTAGTTACCTATTTTGTATCTACCTTAGCGACGTGTTTGTTTATAATTATATTACCTTTGATAATGACAGCATAGCTGTCGAAACAATATTGTCAGGTATATTTTAATAAAACTGTGAAACTTTTAATAATCTTTATTTATTTCATGATTATGGAGTTCCACAAAATAAGGCTGGAAACAATAAACAATTTTATTTTGTTGTTTATAACGTAGCAATCTTGCAAGCTCTTGGTTTGTATTTTATAGTACTATATTAAAGTATAAGTGGATATTGAGGTCTTGAAAACACGCGCGAGTTTCCAAGCACGACGGCGTAGCCGGAGTGCTTGAAATAGAGCAAGTGTTGTAAAGACCAGTTATCCACGAATACTTTACGCTAGTTTTTTTTATTGGTACACTTTGAAATCATAAATAATACTGGTAAATATTACAAAAAATGGAAATAAGAACTAATAATGTAAAATGGTTACGTTAGTGATGTAAAATCAGTATACCTTTCGTTGTCATGGAAAATGAAAAAACAAAAATTAATTTGCAATCTGTCACTTGAGAATAATTTTTCTGACCACAGTTGTTACTGGTTGTATTTCGTTTAAAAATGAGTCATAATATTGATAACTTATACAGCAAAGCAGAATCGCGGTTAATACCTCAAAAATCGGAACACGTTTATAAAAAAGAATACGACAAGTTTATCAAATGGATGGAAGAGCTAAAGATAACAGATACAGATGAACGAGTTGTACTTGCTTACCTTCAGAAAATGTCGGAGCAATACAAGGCGTCAACTATGTGGGCTATCCATTCGAAATTGCAAAGTATGTTGAGGGTAAACACAGCGGTTGATATAAAATCGTTTGTGAAAGTGCATGCATTCATGAAGGCAATTAGCAAGAATGACGTAGCCAAGAAGGCATATGTATTCCAAGAAGACGATTTGCGGAAGTTTTTCATAGATGCACCGGACATTACGTATTTATTTTTAAAGATGGTAGCCATTTGCGGAATCTTTGGCTCTTGTAGAAGATGTGAATTATGCGATTTACGCTTACATGACATTCAGGAAGAAGGAAGCGTATTGCTTATTACAATCCAAGACAAGACCATCCAAGACAATCAAGGGTCGACGTTTTACTGTTGCCGACAGTGATGGAATTAGTTATGTGCGTTTGGTGAAGCAGTATTTATCATTGCGCCCCCAAAATGTAAGTACAAACCGAGTTTTCTTTCGGTATGATAAGGGGAAGTGCACCAATCAAGTGGTTGGTATTAATACATTTGGATCATGTCCCTTGCAAATTGCACGTTATCTTAAATTGGACGATCCTGAGAAATACACGGGTCATGCGTTTCGACGTACGTCTGCTACCATTATGGCCAATAGTGGCATGACAGATCAAATCCAACGACAAGTAGGATGGAAATCGGCAGCGGTGGCGGCTGGTTACGTTGAAGAAAGTATAATAAGCAATAAGAAGAATGTTTCGAACATAATTGGAAGTGCCATTAGTGGAAGCGCAACCCCAGTGAGTTCCGAAAATTTGAACATTTCTTCTGACTTAAAAAACCGAAGTAGAAGTATTTCAAACAATACCAACTGTACTTTTCACATCCATTTAAAAAATTAAGATTGTTGAACATATGAATAAAGCTTTTGAAACATTTGTTAGTAATATTTTATTTGACGTTACAAGGTACTCCTGTCAGATCAGTCATTGAAAAGTTCACATTTAAAGTTGGCGTTTCTTGGATTGTTGATGTTGCCATGCACAGAGAAAAATGTATTTAAATTTCATCAACAATTGTGTGGTATTGTAAAACAAATTGGTCTTAAAAAAGTGACAGGGACAATTTGTGTACAATTATAAAACAAGATTGTGTCATTTAGTTTGTCAAGATTTTGTGGAAGTCAATAGTAATTTTGTAGAATCAAATGAATAGTTGTGTATAAGTTTCCATAACAAATTGTGTTACTTATTAAAACAGAATGTGTAATGTTATTGCATACAATTTTATACAAAATTGTACAATTGTTGCGCTAGTTGTGCCACAATTGCTTAATAGTATTTAACACAATTACTTGTTCACATTTATACAAATTGTGCAATACTCTGGCACAAATATTCTATACAGAAGGCTAGATATCACAAATAAAATATATATTTCTACATATATTAAAATATATGTAACTAATATGTATATAGCTATACAATGTATAGTATTTACATACTATACAACGTGTAGTATATACACGTATAACACTAAAATTTTCTTTTGCCGTCGGCTGTTTATATATAAATCTCGAATTTACATTAATAGCGACAATTACAAGTAGTGACATCTATAGGATATCATCCATAAACTTTGCGAAACACAATAATTAGTAGCAAGCAGTTTGAACACTGGGTTATGATTTCATTCAAACAAAATATTGTATTTTTCTAAACATTTTTTACAATTATACTTCAACATAATATGCTAGCTTATACTCTACAACATTGTTCCAAAGAATGCTGAACTAAATCTGACTGTGTTAAATAATTGTCGTAAGTTCCTGTTAGACAATTCAGTAACGAAATCCTACACAACGCTGGACAATACGATTCTACAATTATAATATAAATTTCTCCAACACCGTTTTGAACAATAGCTCTTATGAAGTATTTCTCTCTGTGTGGAAACTTTAAAACGCGCGTTTTTGAAAGTTGGATTTATGCACGCTGAGGCGTACTTTAAATAAGCAAAATAGGTTACCAATAAAAAAAATATTTTTTTGCTATAGTATAAATAATAACATATTTAAAAATCAACATGCATTATGTTGTATAAACTGAAATACACTCGAAATGAAAAGGGATAGTTATTAAACGATTAGCAATATAATTTTTCAACGTTATTTCATTTAGATATTAAAGAAGCATTTCAAGTTGTGTAATATTTCTTAAAATAAAGAAGAATTTTGTAAATGCTATTTATTTTAGGTCTTTACCTTATTTTTTAATAACATAATTATATAAATAACTTTTTTTTTTGAAAAAGTATAAAAGTATCAAACTGATCCAGTTCTAGTGGCTAAAAAGATTCGTTTTTTATTTTCTTTTGATTATTTTATTATTTTTATAATGGGTTTCCAGCCCTGTGTGCACCGGGGCGTGAATAATATATGTTATTGTTCTCATGGGAGCTCTAAGGAGCTCATACTGGATGATATTTATTTCGCTTTGTTTATAATCCAATTTGGTGTATAAAATATAAAATACTTCCGTATTGAATACGACAGACAGCTGTATTTCAAGAAATATGTAATAATGCAGACAGTTATATTTAATTTAGAATTTGTAGTGTCCAGCTGAAGCCAAGTTAACACTTGCACAAATAAATCTATTTCCCACGGGTTATCTTGCTTTAGTTTCGTATTTTTTAAAATTTTGCTAAATATTATTTAAAAAGTAAACAAAGTTTAATAGTTCTGTGTACCTTTTAATAAAGTAGAAGGGAGGATAGTTGAAGTTTTTTAAAACCATTCACCCAATCATACACTTGCTAAGAAACTAAAGCTTTTTCATTTTTCTAGGATGGCTAATATAATATAATTCGAGGATAAACATTATGATAAATTACCATGTGTTTAACAATGTTATTTAAATTAAAAGAAAGGCAATAAATGTTTTAGTAAAATGACTAGAGAATTTGTCTTGATTGAGTTAGCATTTATTAAAAACTCTTCATGCACTTCGAAGCTATATTTTATTATTTAGTTAGTTGATGGTTTCACGTAGATGAGTTTGTATTCCGCTGAAACCTGCTTTATTGGGATTTATCATCACTAATTTCAGGTATTTACTAAACTATTAATTATTAATATGGTTTATTAATAATTAATAACCCGTGCCGGTAGAAGGTTGAGGTTGGAGATATATTTGAAAATGGGATTTTAGCGGTTTTAGAGACCATAAGATATAGTTTTTTAAATATTCTGTGCTTTGACTTGAAAACTTGTACCTCATGGTTTTTAGGGTCGCTGAACACGAATTCGGTGAAATCAAAAACTTTTGACAAATGAAAATAGCTTTTTTAAATCAATTTGATAGCTCTAACTCTAACTTCTAAGTGTTACATACAAGTTTCACCACAATTACTTTTGTACCCTGAAGAAGATCGTAAAACTGGTCGAAATATAGGTTTATAATTAAATCGAAATGTTTTAATTGACTCAAATAAAACACAAAATAAAATACTCAAAACTTTACTTTAATACTCAAAATAAAAACAAAAAGACAAATAAATAAATTGCATTTACTGTCTCCAGCCTTACTTTGTAAAACTCCATAATCATGAAATATAATATAAATACAAAGATTAGTTAAGGTTTCAAGGAGTAACTTTTTGTAACTCGGTTTATATTGATAATAATCATCTAGATTCTGGAACAGAACCACCCAATGACACCTCAAAACAACATTAAATTCTTACATTGTTCCAACAACAAACACAAATTAGACATTTTAGAAGCTTTTGAAATATACAAACATAAACGCACAGTACCTTTAATGAATGAACAAACTGAGCTTAGTAATTCTCCTTTATTAGAAGTGTTAGATATTTAGTTTTTGCATGTATTGTATCTAGTTACCTATTTTCTGTATGTATTTATCCTTAGCAACGTGTTTGTTTATCAATCTTATCTACCTTTGATAATGATATTTAATGTCGAAACAATATTGTCTGGTTAAGATACTAATAAAACTTGTGAAACTTCAACTAATCTTGTATGTTGTCTAATGTCTATATGCTATGTCTAATGTTTATATGCTTTTTCCAAAATCTGCGTCATTATATATATTGCATCTACCGTAGATCTAACTGGCCTAAAACATTGTTGATAATCTCCTATTAATTGTTTAGTATACTTTTGTAGTTTGTTCTTAATTAGTAATGTTAATAGCTTATATATAATGTTTAGCACTGTAATACCTCTATAATTAGAGCATTCTTCTTTATCTCCTTTTTTATATATCGTTATGATTATACCTTCTCCCCATTCTGCAGGCATAATCTCCTCCCTCCATACGTTAACTAATATATTATATAAATGTCGGCCAAGTTCGTCTCCTCCATACTTTATCAGCTCTCCAACTATTTTGTCCCTTCCGGCAGCTTTGCCATTTTTAACTTTTTTAATAGTTTCCTTTACTTCTAGGTAGGTTGGTTCCTCTATATTTTCTATATTTGAATCTATTTCTTCTGTGCTTATAATGTGTTGTGTTTCACCTCTTAATATGTTCTCAAAATATTGTTCCCAAGTATGTTTTATCTCTTCCTCTCCATATTGTGTTACACCATTACTATTTCTGTAGCCTCTTGCTTTTAATGTTGGTTTGATTTTTCTTTCTTTACTTTTTTGATAAAACTTCTTTGCATTTTTACTGTTGTACTCGTTCTGCAGTTCTTCCACCTTTTTATTTAACCAATCTTCTTTCTTCTGTTTACATAACTTTTTGGCTTTTCTTCTTAAGTCTTTATAGGTTTGTTTATCTTTTTCTACTTTGCCAGCTAACCATTTTAATCTTGCCTTATTCTTTGCGTCTATGACCCTTGCACATTCTTGATCAAACCAATCGTTGTTGTTGGTTTTATCTTTATACCCTATTACTTTTTCAGTAGTTTTGTGTATACTATCTTTTACTTTGTGCCACTGTTGTGTTATGCTGGTGTCTTGGTTTATTTCCTGTTGTTGTAACATTTGGGTAATCTCGTTTGTAAAATGTTGTCTAATTTCCTCATTATGTAGTTTTTGTGTGTTCCAGAGTTTTACCTTCTGTCTGTCGTGCTTTTTCTCAGTCGATATTTTTTCTTTTATTGTAGCCATAACTAGATAGTGATCTGTGTCCCCATTAGCTCCACGATATGTTCTTACGTCTTTTATACAGTTTTCTCTCTTTTTCGAAATAAGTATATGATCTATCTGACTGTTGTGAGTTTGATCTGGGTGTGTCCATGTTATTTTATGTCTGTAAGGATGTTTAAATTTTGTACTACTTATTGATAAGTTAGCTGCCGCAGCTAGATTGCACAGACGTATTCCATTATTGTTAGTAAATTCATGTATTGTTTGTTGTCCAGCTACTTCATTCCATATTTCTTCTTTTCCTATTTGTGCATTTAGGTCACCTAAGATAATTAACGTGTCATGTGCTGGAACCTTTCCTATTACCATTAGTAAATTCTCATAAAAGACTTCTCTATCAGAATCATCAGCAACTTCTGTTGGAGCATAGGTACATATAAATGTTGTATTAAAAATTTTACCTTTGATTCTTAGTAGTGCTATTCTTCCGTTGATTGGTTTAAAACACATAATATTTTTACGCAACTTGTTTGTCACTATAAAACCCACACCGTTACTTCCCCGCTTTTTCTCCCCACTATACATTATAATCAAGTTCTGTTTATTAAGTTCCCCAGAGCCCTCCCATCTAATTTCTTGTACTCCCGTGACATCAATACTATATTTTATAATTTCACTTGCCACTTCTTTTAATTTTCCTGGTTTTAACATAGTTTTAATGTTCCATGTAGCAACTTTAATAATGTCCTTTTTCTTTTTATTTTAACTTTTAACTTTCACACAATTTTTATTTTTGTTTGCTTTACCTTCCTCAATAGTTATCCTTTTCATGTGCTGGTCCGTTATTATATCAATCTTTTTTTGACAGATTAGTTTTTTGCATGTGACGTTACCATAAGTTGCAGTTTTATATTAAGTTGCATATTATACCTACTTCATAATAGTATATTATTATACGAGTTGTATAAGACGGTCTATTGTAGTACGAGTTGTTTGGGACACGACGAGAGAAGCGAGGAGTGTTCCAAACGAACGAGTGCTACAATACGTCTTATAAAACAAGTATAATATACTATTTTTTGTACTTTGCGCCATTAATTTTATAGAAATTGTAAATTCAAGCTATTAAAAGCATTGCATTACAATCTAGTGATTTTTGCGTTTAACATGTGGTAACACTATAAAATGACTTTTCGCGTTTTGTGAGGTTAGAATGTGTCAAGATTAAATGTGTTTATATGTAATATAAAACAAATGTTACCAATCTTACAAAACAAATAGTCTCCAAAAACGATGTTATAATAGCCTCTATTATGAAATCGTTTTCGGTGTCACAATGAGCCCATTGTGAACGCAAAGTACAAAAAAATAAATTTCAGTTTACAAAAATATAATGTATACCGTAATATTCAGGTAAAACTATTTTATAACAAAACAAAATGTCTACATAGTGACTTTGTAAGCTTAGACAGTTTCAGTGTTCTTAACATAAAAACTATGACACTGAAAGTTTGACGCTCCGGAGTTAGATTTTAGAGTCTGTAGTCTCCGATTTTAATATTCTAGCTGAAAATGATGTATTCAAACTTTGAAAAGAGATTTTTAATTTAAACAGCATGCATATGTGTTGAAAATGGTAAATTGTTGAAATTGTTGTTTTTCTCTAGAAAGCCCTAGTAACTAGATATTAAATCTGCTGAAATATGGTTTGTTCGCATACTTCCTTTTAAATAAAATGCAATTTTAACGAGTATTGCATGAACGTTACATTCAGTACTAAATTTGAAATGCTTGTAACGAGTTGGTGTTCACGGTATTCGCCTTTGTTACATTAGAGTGTAGATTGCGATAGGATTTGTTACGCTCAAATGAATTACAAAATTAATGTAACATACATTAATTAAGCCCACCATTCTAAGGTTTATAATATACGGTATATGTTAATAAAAAAACGACTTTAATTGTAAACACAAGATGCAACTGTTGTACATGTGGAATTTCCATACCGTTCAAAACAGAATTTCAGTTTGATTTCCAGTACTTTACGAGACGTTGTCTCTAAAATTTAGCTCAATAAAAGTAATCCCGAATGAGTAACTATTCCCATACATGAAAATAGTACAATGTTTGCGTGATATTGAGGATCTCAGAGCGAAGCTTTTCTTATCGACGAACTGCTATTTTGTCCCGGAAACCCGCATTAAGCCTTTGAATACAAATGCTGGCATACACTCAGCAATTGTATATCTGGCTTCGCTTTGGCACGGAGAAGCTTCATTGTATTATTTTGGCGACAAACTAACATTCTATTGTTATAATATTTCCCTTGTAGAACTACATTTTGATAGCGTTTATCGCATTTTGTCATCTCACGGAGAACAAGTTAAAGATAAAATGGAGAATAAAAAAGTTTCCGTTTTGACGTGAAAAACATTTCTTCTACATTAAGTTCGCGGGATACTGCAGAACTGTTAGATGTACGTGCTTTCCAAAGATTTCAATTTATTTACGAGTTTGGAATACTTTTAAAATAAATGTGCTGAATGTGTTTGAATTTAAAATTCCCTAATCTTAAATTGTTAACAAAAATTAAAACAAACTTGGCAACAAGTTCAATTTTTACTAATGTATGCAATCGATATTGGGAGTTTAAAAACTTCGCATATCTCAAATTCACCAAAAAATAATAAAAAGGCAAAAATATTGTAATGGATCAATTAATAAGATTTACATGATTATAAAGAAGCTCATAAAAAGTGTGAAAATAATTAATAATAGTAATAATTGCTACAACCCATTATAGCTAGGCCACATAAGTTATAGCTTGTGCGGGAGGGAGGGGGCGATTAATATTATAACACAGGCCCATCGTGCGGCTGCCCAAATCCCACATTTGTGTTATAGATAAGGAAGAACTTCAGCAAAACCTTAACTAGATTTGCCCATCCCGGGAGTTGAACCGCGCCGCTGGGGTGAGAGTCTAATATGCTAGACACTACACTACCGAGGCTAGTTAAATTGACTATCAATGTATTTCTGTCAGAAATAATAGACTAAGTGAGTAATGTTAATAGTTATTAAAAGTTCTGGTTAGTTAGTGTTAGCTAATGTAAACTAAATAATTGTGTAGACAAAGTAGGACGAAACGTTTCAAACAAAGGAAAGTTTTGAGGATGTGACTGAAATAGTTGTACTCAATAGCCTTGGTAGTGTAGGGACTAGCGTGTTCGTCTGTCGCCCAAACGGCCAGTGGTTGATTTCCGGTATCGGCAGATCTGGTTACGGTTTTCTGCAGCTTTCCTTAGCTGTAACACAAATATGGAATTTACGTTATACCATCTGTTAAATTGGCTTAATTCAGGTTAATTCAGCTGCACGTTGGACTTGCGTAATGGTAATAATCGCCCCTACCTCTCGAACAATAGCTTCTGTATTAGTATTATTAATGATTGCGTATATTAAACATATCACAATCCAGAACACTTTGTCAATTTTCAGGAACTGTGCCCCTGGTGATCTAAGATCTACAGGATTTCTGTAGATTCCTACTCAGCATATCTCTTAACATATCCTTATCTATAAGGTGTCTATGTAATAAGAAAATGAGTACATTCTGCGAAATAGCATTCAGCACGATATAAGCCCGATACCGATATTATACTACGAATACTAGCTTCATTGTATTGAAAGCAATGCAGTTCAATGAACTGAAGCTATAGTTGCGTAGTATCAATAAACTGAGGTATGTACTTCAAAATCTCTTGAGCCAAAATTGCATATGTTTCTTGTATATATGTAAAGCTGTATATGTTACTGGCTATATTTAAAGGTATCATCGGTTCTATACAACATTCTGCTAGTAGTCATTCTGCACAGTTTGGTAGTTTAAAGATTCAAAACTGGGACAGATGAAAGAAAACCGTCCACAGATTATACGCTTATTCGAAAAGTAGTAAAATTTAAAGCAATATAATTAAGTGTGTGTCCTTTGATAACTAGACAGGTACCGCTAGTGCCATTAATAGTAGGCATTCCATTGTCATTAACGTTAGAATTCATAGAAATGCTTTTCCGAATCTCGAAATCTGTCTACTGAAAAAACATGTGAGATTCTTCTTTTGAATGAGCGATATGCAATTGACCCCAGACAGTCGAACATTCCTAAAACTCGTTCTGGTGGGTTTTAATAATAATAATAATAATAATAATAATAATCTTTATTAAAGTGTACATACATACATGTTAATTTAAAAAAAAATTAAGAATGGTATATAAGAAAAAAAAAGAATAGTTTAGTATATATATAACATACAGATAATTATTTAATTAATTCTTGACACTAAATAATATTAATAAATTTTTGACAATATTCTAGACACTTTAATTAATCAGTATGACACCTTAATCACACGGCGAGGTTCAGTTGTAGGAAAATCCTAGTCCTGCTCTTCCACCTAAACCGCGAGTAATAGGTTAACTAAGATATGATCCGTACAAGAGGCACTTAAATATAATAAAGCAAAACTTTTTATTTACAAATTAAATATTTCTGTAGAAACAACGTGTAGCACTAGCTGTCTTTCTAATATATCAACGTTACTCAAATTTGAATGTAACAGACTTACTGAGCAGCGAAGAGTTCCTTACGAAGCTTAGCCTTGAATAACTGTAAGGTACATGATTTATAGCTCAATGGTAGATTGTTGTATAATGAGTATATTTGATACGTAAAAGATCGCTCAAAAATAGAAAGTTTATGAAATGGAGGAGATATGAGTCCTCTAAATCTAATAGATATATTATGTATGTCTGATCTAAATGTAATTTTATCGTATAAGTATGGCGGTTTTTTATTCAATAATATCTGATGATAAAGACTTAGCGACTGCAATATTCTGCGATTCTTCATTGTTAACGATTCAGCATCAACCAATTTGTGAGAAATGTGTTAGTGCTTTCTAATGCCATAGATGAATCTTAGGCAAGCATTTTGTATTTTTTGAATTCTATTAGTAGTAACGCTATCAATAGCTGAATTGTATATAGATGAACAGTAATTAAATTGAGACAACACAAATGCTTCACACAAACTTTTTTTTACCTCGCTGCTTAAATAAGAACGATGCGGGTATAATTTCTTTAGATTGCCATAAGCCTGACAAATGTATTTGGTAACTTGATCTCTGTAGCGAAATGTATTATCTAGAATTAAACCAAGGCTTTTAGCTTTAGAGACAAAGGGAATTTTGACATTGTCTATGTTAATATTAATAACATTAACTAACGTATTACATCCTTTCTTATTTCCAAAAAGTAAGGCTGCTGATTTGGTTGGATTGATTTTTAACGAATGCTGATTGGAAACGTCGGAGATATATTGCAAATCGAAGTTAATTTCATCAGTTGCTTTTCTCCATTCTGAAATGGGAAACGAGTGGTATATTTGAGTGTCGTCAGCATACATATGGACGTTTGTAAATTTGATCTGTTGTATGAAAACTGAGGTATAAATGGAATAGAGAAGGGGGGCGACAATGGAACCTTGCGGCACTCCTTGTTTTACAGGTAAGGCATTCGAAACTAGATCATCAAGTTTAACCGATTGTGTTCTATCAGTGAGATAACTTGTAATAAGTTGCGTAGCGGACTGACTTAATCCTAGATACTTTAAGATTCTTATCATAATTTCATGATTAACTGTATCGAATGCCTTACTGTAATCCAGCAGTACCAGAACCGATAGATTGCCTTGGTCTGTAGCCCTTAAAATATCGTCTGTCACTTTAAGCATGGCAGTTGTACAACTGTGTTCTGGTCTAAATCCTGATTGAGTAGGAGGTAGGAAATTATGATTTATTATAAAATTACTTAATTCGTTATAAATAATTCTTTCTAAAATTTTCGACAATATAGGTAGAAGACTAATTGGGCGTAGATCCTTAAATTCTTTGGGTTGTTTGACTTTAGCTAATGGTTTAATAATAGCATGTTTCCACATTTGCAGGAAAACATTTGATCAATACAATAATTAACTATATGAGAAATGTAGGGGATAATAAATGGGCAACATAATCTTATCATGGTTATGTTAATATTGCCATTTCCACAAGCATTTGATTTGATTTTATCAATAATTTTAGAAATCATCTCGTTGTCTACCAAACAAAAGTTAAAGTTTAAATCTTGATAAGTATTTTCATTATAAATGTTTAAATATGACGATTGTTGTCTGCTATTAATATTATGATTACTATTTACAAAATAATCATTGATGACGTTGACGTTAGAGAGATTATCGGGAATGGCAATATTTTTATGTTTTTCGAGATCTAACTTTTTAATATGCTGCCAAATTGCCGTGTTACCGTGAAGTGTAAATATATGATTAAAATATGCTCTTTTTTCGTATTTTAAAGTTAAGTTGGTTAGATTTCGAAGGGATTTGTAATAATCCCAATGCCTGGGCAAGTTAGATTTACGAAATCTTGCATTAGCTTTATTCCTAAGTGACATCAGATATTTCAGATTATCTGTAAGCCATGGAATACAGGGCTTGGGTGATCTATAAGTTTTTAGAGGGGCATGTTTATCAAATAATTGTAAAATTAAGGAATTAAGAAATTCCAACTTTTTGTTCACATCGCCTATACGAAACATGTAATGAAACGGCATTGCTTCTAGGTCTAACTGAAATGCATTAATATTAATGTTTTTGAAGTTTCGGAAAGTTTTAACTGTTGGTTCATTAGATTTCGCATCAGTGATGTCACAGAATACTAGATCATGATCGGCCAGATGACAGTCAATTACGCCACTATCTGCAATTATTGAAGTGTCCGACACAAGGATCAGATCTATTAGTGAATATAATCTAGTCGGTTGATTGATTATTTGATGTAAACCAAAGGAATCAAGTGAATTTTGCATAAATTTTGTAGCAGTATCATCTGGTTGCAAAAAATTAATATTAAAATCACCCACGCAAACAATTTTGTCAGATGAAGATGTACAGGCCATAATCGAATTCTCGAATTGGTCAAGAAATGGTTTATAATCTTTACGGTAAGGGTTATAAATAACACCTAAAACCAACTTAGCTCTATATCCACTAATAGTGATCCAGATTTGTTCATAATTTACCTGTCCAGTATCGATAATCAAAAATGGAATCGTTTCTTTTATATAAAATGCAACTCCTCCTCCACCACGATTTAAGCGATCTTTACGTATAAAATTATAATTTTCAATTCCTACATTTAAATCTGATATATCTTCGTTTAACCACGTCTCGCTCACGCCCAGCACGTCAATTTCATTTTCAGTAATAAGAGTTTTTACCTCAGATAATTTAGGTAATAAAGAGCGAATGTTAATATGCGCTACACTCAGGACACACCTATGAGCCATCAATACAATGTCCTCCTAAAAAAAATGATTGAATTTCAGCATTAAATATACAGTTACTTAAGGCTTTACATAAGTAGAAAAGTTATATAATAATTAGGAAAAATTTAAGATGACATTACTTATTTTAAATTAGTACAAGTAGAGGTAGTGCTTTGTATTTGATAATGAGATAATTTGCTAAAGGATAAATAGAAGACAAATAGAAAACAAACTACTCTGATATTGACAACTATAAGTAAATAAACGTAAATGTGGGCAAACCCAGATAAGTTAACTATTAAATTCTTATTGCTAAAATGTACGTATACCTACAACTAAAATAATAACTTATCTTTGTTTCTGATAAGAAAAAAAAAGTTTTGTTCGGAAGTATTAGTAGATTAGAATTAATGAACATAAACAATATCAGTCAGGAAATAATTTGATATACAAGACGTTCTTTTCTTTTTTTTTAATTTAAACAATATTCCTTATATAAGTGATTTTGGTTAAAATTTCTGTACAATGTAAAATAAACTTAAATATGTCTTTATAGTGATAACTAAAGTGATTGCTGTTAACGTAAACATTAAGCTGCGAAATTTTTAATATTACAATTTGATGCATGTGACTATTCAAAGTCGTTTTTTTTTGGTAATTTTCTTTACCCCATCCTTTGTTTTTATGTAGATGGAGCCTTCATTGTACCATACTTTGCCTCTGCCCATTTTTTCTTGAACCAGCTTAAAGAGTTCGACACGTTGTTTGATCCTTTTAATTTACCCTTTGCTCGATAAATATGATTTTTTATATTTCTGGAACAGAATTTTATTATAATTGGTGGGTTACCGTTACCATTCCCAGATAAACGATGACAAACATCAATTGCTTCTTTTTTTAATTCGATGTCCATTTTATCTCGGCACATTTCGATGACAATCTCATCAGTGTTTTCGTTTTGTGCTTGTTCAATACCATATATTCTTAAATTATTTCTTCGAGAATATTGTTCTTGCATTTCCAGTTTTATTTCCAGATTATGTATCTTCTCTTCTTGTTTAGCACATACATCATTAACCATAGTTTCCCATTTGCTTTTAATCGCTTAATTTTATCCAAGATAAGATCGGACGTTAGAATTTTTTCCACTACTCGTTGTATTAGTGATTCTTCGTTACGTAATACTCTCTCGGTCATTATTAATTAGCGTTTTAAATCGTGATAAAGTAAGTAAAACCGGTAAATATTTAAAACGAGTTAGAACAGACTTCACGTGGTAGATAAGATTCGCTCCGCTTTATACACACGACTATTCAGTTCGGATGCACATGCTCCTTTTTCGTTTCGTTTTTCTAAATTCTTCTTGATCAGTTAGAAGGCACTCCGTTCGTAGATCGCAGTCTAACAACTACATATTAGATGACATTGGCATTCGGGTATATGCTTAACGCTGGCGTCTGTCCCGTTAAGTTTCATTCTGTAGCTAAGGATGGCGCTGCGATAGATATTTTTAAATTTATTCATTCGTTAGTGTCCGGGTGGGGATTTCGTTAAATAAGGACCTCCTACTGATTATAAATCCTTATCAAACTTGTATCTTTTTTTTTGCTTGAATTCATATTTATAGAATGTAATATAAAATGATTCAACTTTAAGTACGGGTTTGTAATGGAAATAATTTAATGTAATTGATACCCGTACAGTCTTACAGTTGAATAGCATATTTCAACTCAATGTAAACATCAGAGTTAATTAATATTATCAACTGGATTTGACGACAACTACCCAAATACATTCTTTCAACTGAGCGTAGGTGTAGGGGAAACTAAGGGATTTTAGTAAACGCATCTCTTGTAAATAATAACTAGTAAAATTAATACCCGCAATAAAGTTTATTCGCCCAATTCAAGAACACATAAAAATACAACAATATTACATTAATCTGAAATTTTTGAATTTTTCGGCGCGTTTCTATTCGGTGACGATATACAGTGAAGCTCGTTGATCCGAATCTACGTTAATCTGAATACCACGAGAATTCGGACCAGCAATTTATTTACATTGATTTTATTGTCATCCGGATTTAAAGGTTTTGATAATCCGAACTATAGAATTTTTTGTTTTAATTCTTCAAGTTTTGTTTATAGTAACAAATGCAATGGGTATTTAGATGCATAATTTGATACAAAACCACCTTTGAAGATAAGATAAATAAGATTTTATTTATGTTTACGTTATATTTATGTCTGGCCAATTCTTATTATAAAAAGGCACATATTTTTATGTATCTCCGGCATACATAAAAAGATTTTGTGCTAAATTTAAAAAGAGCGCATTGTAACTTTAAATATTATACATTACCAGATTTGTTACAAAATCTGAAGGATCGTATAGCAAAGTAAAAAAAAAAACGTTAAAACCTGCGGAATATCCGGAGATGGAAGAAAAGTTGTTTGCATGATTTTAGATATGTCACCGATATCTTCCAAAATTTTAACCGAAAAGACAAAGCATCTTTATCCAGCAGTGGAGTCATGCGACATATGCGTTATTACGTGTGATAGCGCATACGTCGTATCGCGACTGCATCACTGTTGCATATACACCGCACGCTGCTATGACTTTATCAAAGATGTATAAAAAAAGGATATCTTCAGGGTAAGTAAAGATTAGATACTCAATTTTAAAAAGACACAATTTGCTCGTTAAAAATCTCGGGAGAAACGCAGTTCAATGATTCGCAAGCAGTAAAGACACTTTAAGACACTCTTTAACAATTGGTAAGCAGTTAGCGTGGCTTTGCAATGGACGGTAGAAAATTGAAACAATTGTGATGCTGGAAAATTTAAAAGAAAGATCGTATCTAAGGTATTAAGTTTAAAAAACACGAAACAAACGTATTTTTGTATTTTTAAAACTGTTTTGCGTAAATATTTTTGTAAATTTATTTACTTTTAAATAAATGTTTTTGCAGAATGTTTGAATTGCATTTATTTACAAATAAAACATTTTAATTCTACGGATGCAGTAGTTCAGAAATCGCGATGACTCGGATTGCCTGTGTTTTAATTAGTCTGAATTAGCGAGACTTCACTGTAGGTGAATTGCAGCCACACGCATATAACGACGACTATATTAGTATATAGTCAATTTATTGAGTGTGTTCGAAATCATCCCGAATTCAAATTGTATAATCTATACATACAGCGTTACAATGACAACAGTCACAAAGATAAAAGTTGGGCAATTGTTGGTAAAACAGTGAAGCAACAACAGTATTGCTAATTCATCAGTATTAGTAAACAAATACCCTGCCATTTTCACGGGAACAGTACAAATACTATCTACGTCAAACTTTATTGCCCGTATGGCCGAAGTTCGTGTCGAACACGCTCTGTCAGGTATAAATTCTCATATGCTTAACTGCCAGCACGTCCCGTGTTCATGTCTAAATAGACCTTTACTTAGGCTAAAACTGCTAAAAGGCTTTCTTGCAAACCTATAAGTAAAGTATAATAACAACCGTAGACCTAAGAAACATTAACTATCTTAAATTTACAAAGTCACGAAAAGTAAATGATAACGGAAGAAATGTCTCTGTATTTACATATGTTAATTTGTTTAGATTTAGTTAAGTCTTCTCCACCAAGTATTTCGTTCGTTAGTTAACATAGTCTAATACTTTCAAAATTGTCACCAAAGATCAAGGATCCTCTAAATCAATTGGGACGCGCCAAAGTACAAAACCAAGAACTGCAAAACAGTACAGTAAACAGTACAGCATTATTGAAAGGCATTTCTGAATGACAATTCCATTTTACTGACATTTAAAAAATTATAAAATCTAAATATTCTATTTTAAACTATCATAAATATTAAGATGATTATTAAATTTAATCTATCAAGATTACAATCACCATAAAATACGATACAAGAAAAACAAACTCCTAAAAACTACGTCATCAACTACCGCATATCGACGACATTTTGATGTTGTACAACCCATATATATTTATTGGCGCGTCCCAATAGAAAACTGATTACTCACATTTACGAGGGCGGATGAGAAGTCTGGCAAAAATGCACAATCGCAAATTCCAGATGAAATTTGTCAATACCCGCTGTCAGTAGGAAATATTAATATTTTCAAACAGATATGCTATTTACTAAGTTACTACAGTTTTAACAGCCATTGAAAGCAGACAACCTCTCGTATTTTTGCAAATTTGGAAAAAAGTGAATTTCGTGTGTTAATTAACATTATTTTTGCGTGGAGAAACCATTACGCAAACCGAAAAAAAGGTTGATAAATATTATTAGGTCTTTCACCATCGATTAAAACGATTCACAAGTGGTGACCTACTGATTTTCGTTGTGGTCGTACAAACACAACCGACTGCTCAGGACAGTCAAACGAGGCCACCACACCAGACATAATTGACAAAATTCATTGTATGGTATTACAACACAGTAGAGCAAAATTGCGCGAGATAGTTGAGATACTTCGCATGTCTAACGAACGTGTACACAATATGTATAATTACACAAACGGCATATTGCGTACACATTATATTGCATAATATTATTGCACACTTATTGGATCGTTTCAGTGACGTTTTGAAAAAAAAACGTTGTATTCCATGAAGACAATGCACAGGCCATGCTCAAAATCCATGAATTAGGCTTCGAATTGTTTTCACATCCAGAATACTCTCTAGACTTAGCCCCCAGCTACTATTTCCTGTTTCCGTGAAACGTTCAAAATTTTGTTTTCGATTTCTTCCATTGAATTTTTTTTTATGAACTGATTTTGGAACACACTGTACTCATTCATTTTAACAAATTTTCTAAAATATGGTTTGTCTATTTCGCGTATACAAAGATTACTTTGTGACACTGTTTTTGCGAAAAACAGTTACACAAAGTGCTACTTTGTGCAACTGAAAGTAGTGATTTTTTTTGTAAGGCTGGCAGTAGGTAAGTAAATTTTGCTGCCAGCCTACTCTGTCATGTCATTCTGACAACGAAGTCCAGTGTCAGACGTAAATACGTAATAAGCAATAACACAGCTATATTCTGATTTCAAGATCAAAATTAGATTAAAAAGTCAAAACGTATATCGCTTGTCGATATTGAGGTAAGTTTAATTGAGTTGAATGATGTACACCTCCATTTCATCAAATATTTTTTTCAGTTTTTACCTACTAATGGGAACATAAACAAGGTGTTAGGAAGAATATAAAAACGAAAGGAATAATGCTCGACAACCAACCCGCGGAAGTATTTTGGGGGCACATTATCCAAAAGAAAAGCACTTTCCCGTGATAGGTACTAATAAGTATTCATTAACTGGCGCCGTTTTGAAAATTTGAATGTTATGATGCTCAGAAATAACAGCGAGAATAATGAAACATATTTCAGTTTAAGAAGCTTTAAACTCAAACAAAGCGCGGCTAATAGCGGATTTCCTACGAAAATGCGCTGAAAAGCTTGTTGGTTTTCCGGATCAAGTTAATGGTCGTGAATCCCGTGTCCGTCCCTACTCAAATTTCATTTGCATTGTTTAGATTTAGAGGTTAGGTTAGTTATTTTCTATTGTTGTATGTTAAGCAGTTTTGATGTATTAAAATGTTTATTGTAATAGAAACAGTAAAACCTTGATTGAGTACATGATTGTCTTATCAAAATAATTATTTATAATAAAAATACATTTTTATCTTATATCAGAAGAAACAACTAAGCTGTCACATTTTTTAAACTGGAATTTTTTCCTGCCTACGTGATTTTTTCAAAATGACAGTGGATGTCATTGTATGCGTTATCAGTTATTACCAACATTACCACATCAAAAATACCCGCGTGTACATTTTCCCATTTCTTTAAAGTAAATCGTAAATTAAGGCCAAATAGACAAAGTAGTATGTAAAACACGTGTTACAATTCCTTTTTGTAATACTCGTATATAGCTTAACTCGCCGCTTCGCGGCTCGTTAAGCAAACTTATACTCGTATTACAAACATCGTCATTGTAACACTAGTTGTACAATATACTATAGTAGGCATTAATAAATTTCGAAAGGTCAACTGTGCGAACGACGCATTTTTGTTTTTGGTTGTTTTGTGACTTTTCTGATTTCTGTGAAGGAGGTTGTTCATAAAACTTGACTAAATGGTGGGCCTTCTGTGGTAATTTAAATAGAAAGGAATATTTATATCTGATTGGTTTTGGATACTGATTCTTCAGGATTTATCCTTTTTATACTATTTGATAACTTTGGGAACAATAATTATTGGAATTGTTGATTGGTTAGTGGTTATCAAATTGCTCGCTTAGGCGAATTTTGGAATTGCCACGAGGTACGTCATCATTTAATTCTTTCTTTTCTTTTCTCGAATAAATCGTAATTGATTGTAGGAAACTATTTAACCCCCGAACTAATTAACCACCGAACTGTTTGACCATCGAACTGGTTAACTACCGAATTGATTGACTACCTACCTGCCTGTGTCTAAAGACATTGAACCTTTTTTTTGTGTATCATACGAAGATCAAGTATTTAACGTAGACTTCAGTGCATAAGCATCGAGGATTACGCTCTACGCTCAGTACTAGCTACTGATTGCCACGGTATTCAGAAGCATAAGATATATCCGTTGGGAGATACAGCTACTGGAATTCACTCATTTACCAGGTGCAAGTTTATAGAAAGCGAGTACAGCTCAGCTCTTCACAACCATTATTATTTTGTGTGTAGATTTTGGGAAGATTAATCATAGGTTCTTTGTTTAATAGTAAAGAAATCATTCTATTTTTTTGGAGGGTTATCATGATTCACATTGGATATACAGGTTAAGATCATGTCAGTTATTTACGAGATTTACTGAACTATCAAAGTACTATCATTGAGTTCATTGCTGATACTAAGTAAATGTTAAATTGGTCTTGTTTTGTAAACAGAAATTAAATTATTATTTAAAATTTGGTACCGTACGTTCTCTTTTGAGTATTTATTCTTATCAATGATAAACGCTGGGCCTAGTTCGTTATCGTGATAGCGCGTTTATTTGGCTATTGAATTTTATTTAGTCTGGTTAATTATTATTAACCTTTAGTTTATTACCTTTAAATAACAACGTCATTTCCTTAATTTCTGTGGATAAATCTGTCTTATATCTGCAAACAAAGGTACATAAGAAGAGGTAATTAATCGTTGATGTATAAAAGAAAACATAACAAAAATACTCAGAGCTTTTGGATAAACTTTATTCATCTTTCATGTTTATATACAGTGTGTACAAGTAGTAGTGAATTTTAAATATACATATATACTGTGTGTACTTATTAACTAAAATTGCATTAATCATTTTGTTGACATAACCTTACATTTATTGTATCCTAACTATTGTACTACAACATAACCTTACATTTATTGTATCCTAACTATTGTACTACAACATAACCTATTTTCTTTATTATTAAATATTATATCGTTCCTACCAGTCCGTTATCCTTTTATTGCTTGTGTATTCCTTCATCTTGGCTACTTACCGTATCTTGGAGTTTAGTAATTCTCCTGCAAAGATTACTTGGCGCCTATATTTCCGGATTTATTTTCTTGTTGGTAAGTATAATAAGTTTAATTTATACCAGGAACCCACATCGTCTTCACTGAGCTACCCTCCCCTTATCGACGTCTCATAAATACTCCTCTGCGCGTCGCATCCGAACTTGAAGAAATGACTCGGCGGAAAGAGATTCGGCTCTAATGAGATCATCTATGCAACCCTGTTTCAAAGTTGAACAAATACGTATTATTCCGAAGGAATCGAAAAATTGGAAAACCGTCTTGATCTTGTAGGGTATGTCATCAGTCATAAACAGAAGAACGCGTTCTTTCTTTAGTTGATGGTCTAAGAAGATATTATCCAAAGCAGCAATTACTATCTTCGTTATAAGGTAGGTGTTAACTGGTTGCAAAACTATTCAAGAGCAGCAATTGAGGTTTATATTCTTTCGAAGGATATAAATACTCACAACAACATTCACTACACATCGCTCTTCTATGTCCTTGGTCTCATCTACACTCACCCATATACGTAATTATCAAATATTTCTTGTTTAACACACATCGTTTTATATCGTAAATATATTTATTTATATAATTTTATATATTTTATGGAGGGTAGATGGATATAGAATATGCTTAGCATATTTGGCAAGAAAACTGTTTGAAATGTGGGTATCGAAGTTTGTGTAAAGGAATATTAACATGCAAGATAGATTCACAGCTCTTCAAAGAAGTTGACCGACGGTAGATTCAATTTCTGCAAGTGAAACTTGGATTGATAATGTCAATTTATGACACTTTTCTGACATACTTTACAGGAAATCTCCCCCATCGTTATCACTATAATCGCTGTTAGCAATCTAACTTTTGAGTAATAAGTCTTGAGGCGAACGATAACTAATCTAGTATAGCCATTTCATAAGTTTTTTCACCAAACTTAGTTTATTCTAAACTTAACTATCACTATAATCAAGGTAATCACTAAAAACTAATGTGTCACATAATTAATAATAATAATTGAAACTATCATTATACTAAAAATACGTTCAATATATCGATATAATGTACTATAATTAAACGGCAGTTACAGACAGCGTTTACAACACTGTAAAACAAACAAAATTGAACTTTAAAAGAATTTCCGGGTTCTAATACACTTTTTCTAGAGTTTTTAAGATGCAGATCATAAATCTGCTATGGGTTTTTTCATGTCTGGTTAAAATTTAGTTATATTCCAATTTGTTTTCAAATAAAACTCGTTTTTAAATGCACGAGAAGAGTAGGCAAACTTTTACGTTTACCAGGTAACAAAATTTTTAAACACGTTTAAACACGTTTTGGTGCAATTTTTGTTCTTCGATACAAGAACTGGCATTGCCGCAGCTCATTACCTGGTTACAGAACTTGTTACTCAGTTGTTAGAAATAGACTAGTTCTAAGCCTTTACCATTTATTATCTAATAGACTAGAGTGATTAAACACCTTTTGGTACAATTTTTATTATTTGGTAACTAGAGCCTGGTTACAGTTAACTTGTTACCAGTTGTTAAGAATAGGCGAGATTTACCGTTTACCAGGTAACAAAATTATTACCTGGTGAAGGTGATTATAAAATACGTTTTGGTGCAATTTTTATTCTTCGGTAATGGGAACCGGCAACGCCGCAGCTTATTACCTGATTACAGAGATCATTACCCAGTAGTTAAGTATATGCGAGTTCTAGCGTTTACCAGATAGATAGATAGGTATACAGGCATGGGTATTCGCTCCGCAATGAATTCAGACTTAATCCGCAACCACCCATCACAAAGAGTTGAGAGCACTAGACCAGTCCAGATGAACGGGAGTTATAGTTACCACGCCCGTCATTTCTATCGTTAGGTCGAGTCGGGGTACCCTACTTATTATACAGTAGCCTAGTCAAACACCACAAATAATAGTCAAATTTAGAGAAATGTTGGAGAGGAGAGAATTAATTAATGTTTGACTGGCTTATTTATGAATTCATATCTGACTCTGTTTACATCATACTAAATCATGCACACTAAATCAAGGCATGTTAAATCACTACAGTCCCAACGTCCCAAGCACTAAAACAAAAAATTGTAGAACCAGCATGCATCAAAAGATCAAAACTATCAATCCTGTTCATGTGTTGTATGCATGCTATTCTGCTATTGGTGTTTTGCATTCGTAAGGTAGAAATCACTTCGTGAACAAACCATTTTGAGCTACGACTCATGAAGCATGTATGTGTTGGCTGTATGACATGTGAATGATATCGAAACAACAGTATTTGACCTGGCCCAAAAAAACCAATAGCCTATTCGTAATCTTCATATCAAAAAGGTATAGAAAATCTATATGAAAACCTGGAGATTTATTTTGTGTTGTACCGTGATAATCGTTTGTATGGAAGTATTTTCGGTTTGTTTTTTATATTTTGAAGTTTATGCATAGATACATAATAATTAGACTATTATTGTTAGACTCATCTAAACATAAACGTCTGTGTATGGTCCACGAGTCTATGGTCCGACGGGCAATAAAAAAGTGTCACTTAAATATCAGAGCTATTTCTTGTAAAACTTGATTTGTTCATAATATAATTTGCCAACTTATCAACAATGAACAATGCTAAAACTAAATAGTTTGGAATATTTACTATAGTAACGTAACTTTAATTGTAAGCACAGCGGCTTGTAGTACCTACGTACTCATTTAATTGTTTTTACACAATAATAGATTTGAGATAAAAACTTAATCTGTCCATAAAATAGTGTATGTATAGCTGGCGTAACTTGTTTTTATGGCCCTACAGCGTTTTCCGCTCAGCTTCCGTCCATAAAAACTCTTTACGCCCTTAATACATAAATAACTATTGCATCTGCACACTAGTGTTATGGTATTATAACGGTATTATGTATTCATACATACATCGACTATAGAGTAATAACTCTATAAAAAAAACCTGGCATTGGAAATTTGTTCCCAAAGCAATTTCTTTGAACTTTTCTTAGAAACCCTAAGAAAAAACAAACCATTTAAGCATACATTTGTATAAACTTTCAGGTTCGTTGTGGGGATGTATTCTATACATATATCAATTATATTTGATCTGTATTAATAATAAGAATCAAATAATAGTGTATAAAATTATCTGTACACAAAATAATGTATGGTTCGGAAAAATATTTGGTTCCTGTACGGGATACCGGACCCGTAGATTGGCATACTACATTTGTACATTTGCATATTACAGAAAATTTGTTAATTTAAAGTCTGATTATCCGACAACTATTTCATTATTAAAGACTACAAACAATGTTTGAAATTATTATGTTCTTTAATCACGTTTACTGTCTCCAGCCTTACTGTGTGGAACTCCATAATCATGAAATATAATATAAATACAAAGATTAGTTAAAGTTTCACAAGTTTTATTAATATCTTAACCTGACAATATTGTTTCGACACTTTGTGTCATTATCAAAGGTAGATAAGATTGATAAACAAACACGTTGCTAAGGATAAATACATACAGAAAATAGGTAACTAGATACAATACATAACAAAAACTAAATATCTAACACTTCTAATAAAGGAGAATTACTAAGCTCAGTTTGTTCATTCATTAAAGGTACTGTGCGTTTATGTCTGTATATTTCAAAAGCTTCTAATATGTCTAATTTGTATTTGTTGTTGCAAAAATGTAAAAATTTAATGTTGTTTTGAGGTGTCATTGGGTGGTTCTGTTCCAAAATGTGTTTGGCATAATTCGATTTTTTTGGATGTTTAAGTCTATAAGAGCGTACGTGTTCTTTGTATCTTATGTCGAAATTTCTAAGTGTTTGTCCAATATAAACCGAGTTACAAAAAGAACAATTCAAACGGTAAATGCCGGATTTCTAGATACCTTGTGTTTTGTCTTTAGCATTGAATAAAAATGAAAAGGTGTTGGTGTTAGTTTTATAGGTTATTTTGTAACTGGTGGTTTTTCTTAGTATAGTTGCAATTTGTTCTGATATCTTGCCAAAGTATGGTATTGATATGTAGTTTGTGTCTTGTATTTGAGTGTCAATTGGAAATATTCTTTTGATAGCTAACCTATAATCTTTTTGTTGAATTAAAGTATCAATCATGTTATGGTTATAATGGTTTGCATATGCTAATTGTTTGATGATTGAAATTTCTTTATCAAAATGTGATCGTTTCATTGGAGTAGTTAAAGCTCTGTGTACTAAAGATTTATAAGCCGCTAGTTTATGCATTTTATGATGACATGAATCGTTAGGTATAGTGACGTCTGTGCTTGTGGGTTTTTTGTATATGGAAAAATCAAATTCATTGTTTGTATTAATTGTAATAGTTAAATCCAAAAAAATTAATAGTTCTATTTTGTTCTGTTTCTAGTGTAAACGTGATGTTTGTGTGAAGACTGCTAATAAGAATTAAAGACTCATTGATAACCTCAAAAGAACTGCCAAAACAAGCTAAAATGTCATCAACGTAACGAAACCAAAAAATAATGTGTTTAGAAAGATCTAATTCAAATATTCGATCTTCCAAATTATCCATAAATATGTTAGCTAATAGAGGACTCAGAGAATTACCCATAGGTAAACCATCTTTCTGTAAATAAATTATATTATTAAAAGTGAAATAATCTTGACTGATACAAAGATCAAATAATTGAATTAACTCTAATCTTTTTACTAATTCTACATTACTATTAACTAGGGAATTATCTAACAAAGGAATACAGTCTTGTGGTGGAATCTTTGAAAACATGTTACAAATGTCAAAGCTTACAAGTTTTGAATGTGCTGGAAGATGTATGTTCTGTAGTTTTTCTACTAATTCTAATGAATTTTTGACAGAGTATTTCGATTTGTATCCTATGATGTTAATAATATGGTTGAGTTTCTTGGACAAGGTGTGATTAGGTGCGTTGATATATGATACTACTGGTCGCATAGGCATGTTGTGTTTATGTGTTTTAATCAGTCCATATAGTTTTGGTATTTGTGGGTTTTTATGTATAATTTGTTGTTTTTCTAATTCGTTAAAGCAGATATTGCAGTTTGCTAAAGCTTGTTTTATTTCTTTTTGAAATTTTGTGGTAGGATCTTTGTTTAAAACATCTAAATTTTCTTTATTAATAAAATCATTAACCTTTTGTGTGTAAACATCTTTCGAAAGGATTACCAAAGTGTTACCCTTATCTGCTTTAACAGAAATTAAATTGTTTTCTGTAATTTTATGTCTGATAGATTGAAGTAGTGACATGTTAGATGTTTTATTCTGTGTTTTGTCCTTTTTCAAAGATATTTCTTTTATCAGATTCAAGATTTGGAATTTTGCATAATTGTTGTGATCTTTTCTGAGTATAGTTTCACATTCAACAGCCAAGATTTCTTTAATTTTGTTAGTGAATTTTGGAAAAGGACAAAATTTGAAGCCTTTGTTAAGAAATTGTGTTTCTCTGCCATTGAATTGTGTATCTGATAGGTTTATAAAACGTGGATAGAAATTTATCGTATTCTGGGTATTATAATTACTTTGTATTGAGCGTTTTTGTTGGGTAAGGTTTTGTAGTTTCTTTTTCTGAATATTGTATTTTTGAAATTTAATATGACTGACAGTTTCTCTAACATCAAAATGTAAAATGTCAAATTGAATATTATGTAATTTATATGCAAGTTCTGTGTGGAGTACCTTTATATAAATGTGCAAATTGTCTCTAATTCTAAACCATTTCTTTGCTTCTTCTTTGACCCATCTTCTTTTAGCATTTTTGATAATTTTTTCAGTAATGTAATTACTAGTCTTGGTTGTGATGTTGACACCCAATGACACCTCAAAACAACATTAAATTCTTACATTTTTACAACAACAAACACAAATTAGACATTTTAGAAGCTTTTGAAATATACAGACATAAACGCACAGTACCTTTAATGAATGAACAAACTGAGCTTAGTAATTCTCCTTTATTAGAAGTGTTAGATATTTAGTTTTTGTTATGTATTGTATCTAGTTACCTATTTTCTGTATGTATTTATCCTTAGCAACGTGTTTGTTTATCAATCTTATCTACCTTTGATAATGACACAAAGTGTCGAAACAATATTGTCAGGTTAAGATATTAATAAAACTTGTGAAACTTTAACTAATCTTTGTATTTATATTATATTTCATTCTTTAATCACGACTAAATAAATCAACTGATATAAAAAATAATGCATTATTATTTCAAAATTATATTTTAAATTTTGTTATTAATTTACTTAAAACATTATACGCACGCCTATGGTTTTCACCGTCTCCTTATCATTCATCTAACAATATTAAGTTTATTATTCGTAAACCACCTCGGTAGGAGGTTCTAATTCGAATAAAACTAAATTTCGGAAGATGTATAATTCATAAAAAAAATTTACTTGCAATTTTAAGATCACTATTGTAATAGGATACTAACGGCTTGAAAATACTTCAAGCCCGAGAAAATGTTGTCATATATTGCTATAAAAAAATACAGCATTGTACATTATACCAGTTTCTATAAATTACTCACTAATACCTACTACTAAACGGTTGTTTGCGCATGCAGTTCATTTTGTATGGCCGCGAATAATTGTAACATGAAAAATTATATTTTTTTAGAAATGTTTTAACATTTTCAGTAATTTTCAGAAAAGCTTAAATAACATCGGCTTTAAAAAAGCATTTGTTGGATTTTTACCCAAGCATTGGGAAAGCAATCGTTTAGCACTGATAATGTCGGATAAAAAAGTTAATCACCTACAAGAAAATACTATTGTTAAAAGCATAGAACCTGATTTTGAATGTCATCATAAAGAATCCGACACGCGCATTTTCTTTCACCTTCGCAAAATTTGTTCACAGCGTCGAGCACTAATTCGGGCCTCTGATACAGACGTACTTGTAATATTATTGGGCATCATGGATATACTGCCAGCAAAAGAAATATGGTTAACGTCATCAAATACATCTGAAGCGCTCAATTGCACTGAATTGTTCGCAAATTTAGGCTCGCAGCTCTGCAAAGCTTTACCATTTTTGCATACCTACACTGGTTGTGACTACAACGCATCATTCAAAGGAAAAGGAAAAATCAGGCCATTAAATATTCTAAAATCAAATAAAAAATATCAACAAACTTTTGCTGAGTTAACTGATCCCGATGATATAAACAATATCGAAAACATGAAAACGATTCAAAAATTTACTAATCAGATGTACAACATAAATAATGATGATGTCAATACTGCAAGAGCTGATATATTTAACAAAAATGTGGCTTTCTGCCACTGAAGTCAATTGCCAAAAATTTAATCCGGAAGATTGTGGCTGGTTGCTAAACATCAATACTAGTTCACTACAACCAAGTTGGTTTGAAGGTGAACCAACACCTTTACGGGTAGAAGATGTGATACAAAAAGACGAACCTGCAGAATCAGAAGAACATAATAGCTCAGATGATAACATTTTAACTGATAGTAGCTCGGATTCTGAAGAATTTTGATTTATAGAAAGATAAGATCCTATTTACTCGACCGAACTACCCCCACTCTCACTTCCTTTAATACTAAACCCGTGTACACAGATGTTTTTAGTAATAGCAGACAATGTACATTTTATTGTTCGTAAAATGTTCTCGTGTAAACACAGGAAAGCGCTTTGCATTTAGTATTCGATTTTAGTTACTAGGACGATTTCATGGAATGTCGCGTAAATTCTACTACTCTGAGAAACACTTGCTTTTAGTACTCCGTTTTAAAAACTCCTACGAGTTACTGGTATTGTGTAACTGAGGTTTTAAACTTAAGCTTTTATTTCCGTCTCTTTCGCTCCACCGTATACTATACCGTATACGATTACGCCGCCGTTTAATTTAGATTATTCTTAGCAGTTTCATTTTACTAAAATTATACAAATATAATCAATGTATTACCACAGTGATTAACAATTTAATTATATTATTGAAAATGATAAAATATTTATAAAAAAATTTATTTTTTCATGTTACAATTATTCGCGGCCATACAAAATGAACTGCATGCGCAAACAACCGTTTAGTAGTAGGTATTAGTGAGTAACGTTCGATACTACATTCACACATAAATTTGGTCGGACTGAAGAAACTGCCAGGCTGTGGCCTGGAAGACCAAGCAATTTGAAAAGTAATACGTTTTACCTTTAATTTGGCGTGAAATGTATGCTGTAACTCGATGGGTAAAAAGTGCTCTTCAAAATCTACCACCTTTTTTGGTCGGAAAGGGCAACGCTCACGCGGAAGACCGTTTTTATTTCGTTACACTGAGTGAGTTCGAGAAATTAAAGATAGTTTTATTCTGTAACTAATGAGTCGATAGTGCATCCAGAAAGAGGGTTAAAGTCATCCTGATACGACAATCGCACCAAGATAGGGGTTGGCAGACCAAGCTTTTTTGTATCTATTGGTAGTGAACTGTTACTACAAAACTGAAATTTTCTGTAACTCGATGAGTACAGCGGTTTTGCTGCCGCCGCCCGGACTAATATATACTATTTTTTGTCTAAATGAACAAATCTAATATTTTAGATTAACTTGGCAAAAATAATAACACAATCTAGTCTACATATGAAACATGAATTGAAACTAATTAAGAAGTAATAATTACTAACACAACTAACACAAAATAATAATTTAAACAATGCATACATGAATGATAGATAGGTAAAGGAAGAAGTATACATTCTGTGCCTTTGGCAGGAATGTCTTATTTTTTAGTACCTACATTCTACAGACATTATTCGCAGCCTTTGTAGAGGTACCCTTTTGATTCTGAGCTTTTATTCTGTTTTACTGATTCTTTAAGGTGCAGTGTATTTTTAGTAGTCAACAGTGTAAGTAACTTTTTATGGTCTGCATTCATTTTCTTATGCTTTTTGTTCTTTCCGCTGACTCCTGGCTTTAGAAAAAAGAAAAAATAAGAATATGGGGCTGAAATTGAAAATTAGGCAAGATGTTTAAGTATTAGAATGTATTTCTTTTGGCTAAGAACTGTTTCCCTCTCAGCTCATTCTCTTGACTTTTTTTGCTACAAGGAATAAATCTAGAATTTCATTATATCTTCTATTGAGGTAAATCTCTCCAGTTATATTTCTTCGAGGCTAGTTAGTTTCATTTTTGGGCGAAAACTTAGTTACGCTATAAGAAGTGAAAGCAAGTGCATGAGTAACCGAGTCCCCTCCTAACCTGCCAGGTCGAGAAACTTGATGCAATGGATTTATTTTTCCCAATCTGTAATTCTTGTGACTGCATCGCTAACGTTTTCTTTTAAAAGTGAAACTATTTCTAGACTCATCTTCCTCAGAAAAATGTAATTAGAAAGTTGTTTCTGGAAGGATCTAAAGAGAGGGAACGTTATTCCGTCTGGAAATCACTTATTGAAAGAATCATGCTTAAGATAGAGGAATTAGTATCTTAGGATTATAACTGTGTATAAGTTGAATTTGTTAGATGTCTGAACTCCGCTGAAAAATATGTTTCTCTGTTCCTGCACAAAATTCATGTAGACATGTATGTAATTTTTACAATATCCATTTCCAACTTCTGAATGCGTTCATGATCAATAACTTTTTTGCTACCTGTTGTGCAAGAAACTTGACCTATACATGCAGTGTGTCACATCCCGAGGGTAAAAAGTAAAGTAAAATAAACATGTCTATTTACCTTTGATAATATCATTTCATATTGGAACAAGATGTTTGACAACAATGTCTATGTCTATAAGGAAAAAATTATAATTGGTTTAATTTTAATTAAAATTGAGCTGGCAACGCAAAAAGTATTGTATGTCACAGCGGTGTAATTAATTTTATCAATCTCTTATCAAGTCCTCGCCTAATGGCTTGGTCCCTAAACTGCAGTTTGAGCTCGTGTAGTGTTTTGTGTAAAAGTATTAAGATTTATCAGATTTAAATTATTGGTTGGTCATTTGCGACCAGTTTTAATATTTTGACATCATGTAGGCGTTATTACAAAAAAAATTAATATTGTTATTTTGTTTTATTTGTAGAAGGATACCAAACAATTTTTGTGTGAGATATATTATAGTTACGCTGTTTTATACTATAGGTACGTTATTCGGTAAAGACGGAATGTTTGAAATTTATTTCCAATTAACAGAGCAAAATTGCAAAATCTTAATCACTTTTTCCTTTTTCACTTTAATTGGAATTTCTAGATGCACATGCACATGACAATCAATCTTCATCAAAATTTAAAGCAAAGTTCATGCGTTTCCCGACTTTCGGATTCAATCAAAACAGGCAAACTTGAAATTTCTCGTACTAGACAATTAATTACGAGAGTAAGGTGAAATTTGCAAGACATGTTTGGAAAGTTTCAAAGTTATTAAGTTATTTACATAGTTATTTATTAGTTCTATTTTGTATTTGAATACAACTACTTATTTAGTTAAATTTTTATGACGTAATTGTTATTGTATTAAAGCTTTGGCTGTAATGTTACTTGTTTTGCGTATATCTAATGTTCCGTTCGCGAAATGAATTTTGAGTGCATTTATTCTTATTATACTATTAGTATTGCTAATGTAATCATTCCATTGTACCTATTGCATTATATTGTTACTTTGTATTTATCGGTAAATCGAAACTTAGAAATCGGGAATGGGAAAAAGTTAAATGAAGTGGATAACAATATTATATTAGGTTGCACAGCAAGAGCTTTTAAGTATGTAATGGCAGAGACAAGAGACAATAATATTATTATAATATATTAGCAATACGTTAAACGAAGCAGAAGGAACAAGGTATTAGCAAAATGGGCAATTGTAAATTTCTCAATAGTGGAAGTGATAATAGTTATTTAGGAACGGGTTTTCTAATCAATAAGAAATTAAAAAAATGCTAATCGACTTCAGTCCAATTTCGGATAGATAGTGTAGCATGAGAATAAGAGGTAAATATATGAAACTAACCATTATAAAAGCTCGTTACTCCACAGAAAAGAAGTACTATGAAAAATATTAAGTTATTATCTAAAGATAGTGCTAGAAGATTTAACGCAAAAGTAGATAGAAAAGATATCTACCAGCCAGTATAGAAATTTTTTTCAAACACTTAGAAAACAACGGAGCGTGATACGCACAACTTTCCAACATCTGGGTATTACCTCATAGTAAAACACGTAACCGAATTGACCATGTACTAGTAGAAAGCAACCATGTGAACAACAAACAACATATAGGATGTGAAGAGTTACAGAAGAAACGATGCCAACAGTGATCACTTTCTGGTAAAGACAAGAATAAAAATGCTGACACCAAAGGACGAAACAGTGTATGACAAGACAATTATTATGAACGAAGAGGAAAAAGCAGAGTTCAGATACAAGTTGGACGGATAATTAAAAAAACTAAGTGGAGGGCAATGGAACATAAAGGACTAATGTAAGATTGAATTCAAAAGAAACACCCATACAATCCAGAACGAATGGTATGAAGAAACGACACCAGGAAAGAGATGCTTTAATACGGAAGAAAATAAAAAGGAGTATGAAGCTAAAGAGAATAAAGAGTAGATATACAGAGCATGTGGATGATCAAACTTACGTAACACCTACTATTAAGAAATATGTCAAAAAAACTATTTTTTCGGTACAGGCTCACATACCAAATTTCATCTCAATTGCTAAAAGCAATCTTTTTTATGATAAAAAAAGAAACTTTTGAAGGTCTTTGACGATCAATAGCGCCTTAACAAAGCACCTTTAGGTAGAGGTAAGTTTGGTTAAATCGTCCTATTTTGGATTCAGGAATATGTCATAGCGCCTTGTACAGAACTTTTAGAGACCCTGTAAAAAGAAAAAGAGAGAGCACATCGAAGACACAGTAAAATGATTAGAGGAGAATTTTGAAAGAAAGGACATGAGGAACTTTTTCAAAGAAGTGAAGAAGGAAACTAAGGGTTTCAGGCAAAGATATTTGTACTACAGAGACGAAAATGGAGAGCTAATTGAAGCAACTACGAAAGGTCTAAAGAGATGGAGACAGCATTTTGAAAAAATAGTGAATAGCAACTATTCAGAACTGACACAATAAGTGTTAAATTTACAAACAATATAGGAAGAACATGATAATGTAATCAATCCAAGATCGGAAGAAATGAGAAATAATGCAACAGCTGAAAATCAAAACAAAAATACAAGAGAGAACGATATTACGTAAGTGTAACTAAATGAATTGTTAAATGAAAGAGGTGCAAAGAAAGATAGTCAACCTTAGACATATGATTTGGGAAGAAGAAACAATGCCAAACAATTGGACAGAAGCAATTTTAGATCCTATGTTAAAAAGGCCTTACGTGGCCATTTTTGACAATTACAAATGTGTAGCTCTTTTAGATGTAGTACACAAGACGTTCCGTATCGTTATGTTCAAAGTTCGGGAGTAAGTCTAAGAAATACAATAATATGTCTATTTTTATTTGTTTCGGAGATACAGGGCTGTTAAATTCTGAAGGGTATCCATGATTCAAGAACAACCCGCTTGGAACCGGAAGCTAAATCTAGCCCGATCAAGGAAACAAATTCGTTGGCACTTATTTTTATCAGATTCGAAAGTGATAATTAGAAAACCTATTACTTATGTAGAAGCGCAAACAGGTGAACAATATCACCGTGATAAAAACAGAATTGATGACATTATCAAATTTATTCATGCTTTTAAGTATATTACATACTAAGTGTAAAGAGTTTGTGTCTTATTTTGTGTAAACTTATTATTTACAATTCCTCGCCATTTTTTCATAATGTGTATGCGGATATGCATTTTATCTATGGGTATTGTAACGGCAGTGCCCGTCAAGCAGTAAGTGAATATCGGAATCGGTTTCCAAATAGGCGCATTCCACATTACCGAACATTCGTGGAGGTACAAAGGTTATTACGTGATTGTATTTTTGACAGAGGACTAAATCTACCGGTGAAGTGTGACGCTGTTACAAAAGATCCTACTACCAGTGTACGTCAAATTAGTATGTAGACGGGTTGGAGTACTATAAACAACAGACTGGCGTATTTTTAAACGTGAAGGTCTCCATCCCAATCATTATCGAAAAGGACAGGGGTTGCTTGAGGCGGATTAGTAATCTCTTCATTCTTCCTGACTCTTAAGGCAGTCTGGACGAGATCATAATTTTTTCACAAAAATTCTCTGAACAAACGAAGCTATGTTCACAAGAAACGGGGTCATCAACTTAAAAAATCTGCATCGGAGGGAATCAGTGAATCCCAAGACAATATGCACGCGTGCAAATTTCCAACAAGCATTTTCTGTGAAAGTTTGGACTGCACTAATTGATGATTTGTTGGTTGGACCTTGCACTCTTCCTACGAGATTAAAGCACAGTTTAAACCAAAGCACTACCACCAATTTTGAACATGTGGCTTCAAATTGCTGGTACGCCACCACATTAGGGAATTGTTGTCCGAAATTTCGTAAATATCGATTACCCAAGGTGGATAGCTCGAGGTGAGCCGGTTACATTTCTGGGGTTACATGAAAAACAAAATATACGCACAAGTTTCAAACACCCGAGAAGGATTATTGAAGCACATTCATCAGGATCCCCAAGAAATACGCGAAAACAAGCGCGAAATAAGATGCGTCATTGTATCTGTCGGCATATGAGCTCAAACTTGTGGGCAGGCGGGAGCGGGGCATTTTAAAAATTTATTAGGCATTAAATTTTAAGTTGGTCACTCATTTATTAAATTTGTTTGCTGCTCTTCGAAAAACGAATATAATTTCACAGTCCTGTGTCTCCAAAACAAACATAAAAATCGACCTACCACTTTGTGTTTTTTACTGTCGGAATTGAACCTACTTTACACTCCCGAAGTTTGAATATAATGATATGGAAAGTGTTTGCTAACGTAAGAAAGAAAAGATTCAGTGCATATGAAGGACATATTGAAGATTACTTACCAGAGTGGTTTTAGAAGATTCGTTAATTACCAACTATTCTCGAGTAAGCAGATACTGTCTATATAATAATAAGTATGAACACACCAAGCAACAGTGGCGGCTCCTAATAAAGAGCCAAGGGGCCATGGCCCTACCTTTACAAAGTATGGCAACAATATCATAAATTAGTCATTAACAAGTCTTAGTTTTCCTCAAGGATGTTTTGGAGATACAATCGGAGTATAAGGGTACAATATGTAAAAAAAAACAAAACGAACAAAAATTTAGAAGAATGTTCCTCATTTAATGCTAAAACTACAGTGAAAATTTCAATCCGATTGACTAAGCCGTTTAAAGTAACTGTAATTTTACATGTGACCTTATGGAGATTCGTTCACATAATAGAATAAAGTCATTTTAATTACAGGAAAAAAGCTACCAAGCGTCCTAAATTTTTAAATTACGTAACTTGAACCCCATAAAACCGATTTTGCATAGTTTACTACGATAGTACTACAATAATAATAATAATTACTACAACCCATAACCTGGAAACCAGATCCCAGAAACTATAAACTTGTGAGGGAGGGAGGGGGCGATTATTATTATTACGTAGGCCCTACGTGCGGCCAGTGGTGTAACTACCGCCCCTGCGACGCGGGGGGGAGCGCGACGCTCCCTAGGGAGCTGCTTTCGCGAAATTTTATTTCGTTGAGAATAGAAATTTTAAAACAAGCATTAGAGGTAAAAAACAATCCACGGAAACAATAAAAGGGTATTATGGCAATACAGCGTGGCGCACGATATGTCCACCCAATTTAATTTTATTCTTAATGCTATAGTATTGGGCTATCTATCACCTTCCAAATTGTGAGCGCAAGTTATTCAGTTTCTGAAAATTACGCCAGGTGGAGTTGGAAGTCACATGCATTTGACATTGGCACAGTAGTTTGTGTTAATGGTGGATAAAGGAAAGGTTTACTATTGCACAGAAGACAAAAGTTGTATTACTGTTCACGGAAACAAAGAGGATTACAGTGACTGAGAGACGTTTACGTGATCACTTTGGTACACGACAGGCCCCCAGCGCACAGGCAATACGCAGATTGTCTCGAAAATTTGAAGGCGGTCTGTTCTGGAGAATAAGCAGCCATGTAATGCTACTGTTAGTCGAGGAAGAGTTTGTGTTACATAACACATGGTTTTCTGATAATGCCTACTTTCATATGAATGGCGTTGTAAACAAACAAAACATTCGATTCTGGGGAACGGAACACCCGTGAATACTCCACATAAAAGAAAGTTAGATGAAAAAAGTTAGTGTGTGGGTGGCAATGTCCAGTCATTGAATCACCGGCCATCTGATCATCTTTTTCTCCCAAAATTCAAAAGGTCTACCAATGCAAACGTTGTGGTTTATGCGGGATGGAACACGCGCCCCCACACTGCGAGCGTTGTGCTTGATTTCTCACAGGACACATTTGGCTTCCGTATAATGTCACACAGATTTCCTAACCGTCCTGAAGGTGGCCGAACGTGGCCGCCCCATAAGCCGGACATCAACCCACGTGGTTTTTCCTTTGGGTTTAATAAAAAGGTGTACCACAGGAATCCCGATAATGTGGTGTAATCCGATGTAATGCAAGGGTGCGTCTTGAAGATGTGAGGCGATGCGGTGTGCATATGGAACATGTTATCGTTTATGAATACTTTTCTATGCTGTTGTGATTACTTTGTTATCAATTCTGTACCAATCTCTTCCAAAATAAATATGTAATTTATAAAACAAAACGTGCGTCACCCTTTACATTGCTCAAAATAATTAGAAGACTATTTATCTGCTTTGATGACGACGCTAAGTATAACTAATACTTTTCCGTCGTGATCAGCGACAACAGATTGACAATTCTCGGAGAAATATATTTTATAGGCAAAAACAATGGATCTTGATAGTTTAATTTATCAGTCTGTGTTAAAGCTCGGCTTAAATACAATCGCGGAATTAACAATAATTACAACCAATATCCGAAGCGGCATCTATACCATGTTAATCACATTTATCGGTAAACAAAATTAAAATTTGTTAAATAGGGGAAGCCCACTTAACTAACAACAGGTGTTCAAGGCAAGGACGAAGATATGAAAAGGATGTATTTTTCACGTATTTAACGTGTAAGACTGGGCACGTAATTATTGCATGCCACTGAGCATCACTTTGGAATACTAATTGTGACAGGTAAAAACAATGGAAAGCACGTAATTTTCATATGAGTTTCTATTCCAGCGCTACATGGGATATAAGCAAATGAAAAGCTAATGTATGAGGGGGGCGCAAACGTAAGTTTCGCTCTTACAGATGGAACAGCGCAAATCCCACATTTGTGTCACAGCTAAGGAAAACTGCAGAAAACCTTAACCAGATCTGCCGGCACCGGGAGTCGATCTCGGGCCGCGTGGGTGAAAATCCAGCAGGCTAGACATTACACTACCAAGGCTTTATTAACTTAACTATTCATTTACTTCGTAAAACGAAGATATTCATGAATTTCTAATTTTCAGTACTTTTGCCTCCGAGCGCCGGGTCAGTTTTATCTGGCTCGGCACAATGCACAATGCTCCGACACGGTGTGTTGGTCTTTGCCGGAGTCGAGAGGCAAGCGGGGGCGGTCGCGCGGGCGGGCGGAAATGCGCGCGATTTTCATCACGTTCGTGCCAGACATGTGAATCCAACTCCATAACAACCAGGCGCGTTAAACGACTTGATAAAGTTCATATTTTCAGTGTGATTTTTGTTAATGTTTTCTCTATATGTTTAAAATTAACTCATGGATTCCATCAGGCAAAAAATGGTATAAACATTACGGGCGTTAGGTGCCACCAGTCTCGGCTAATATGGAGACCTTCGCCACGCGTCGGTCTTGACAGGTATTGTTTGTTTTGTAACAGTTTCAGTTTATAAGTTTTTAATACTTGCACATTCATGTTTTTGTATGCGTGCTATTTAAAACTGAATTTGTGCAATTCCGAGGAAAATACAAAACTACCTGCCACCTAACTTCAGACTTTGGTGAGTTTAATGAGTTTTTAATTTTTAATTGAAAAGGGGTGGGGAATGTTAGGAAGTTGAGCTGAGGGTGGCCCTACCACTCAACATTGGTACGAGCCGCCACTGCCTAGCAATACATACGAAATTTATTGATTTCAAACAAGTTTATGATCGATTAAATAGGGAATAACTGTACTAAATGATGAGGAAGTTAAGAATTTTTTAGAAAATAATAAGGTTAGTTATCAGAAACAACGAATGAGATAAGTATATTGCTAAACAGCAACAGGGTAATTTAATGTTTTTAAGATTTATCACATCTTCGAAGTAAACAGAGCTACAGGTTAGTAACCACGTGTTCAGGGTGCCCTATTCTTCACGTTCCAAACAAGAAACCTTTAATGAACGAAATTCGTTTAGTATGCTACAAAAACAAATACTAGCTTTTCAAAGTGAATGAATTACATGAATTCTTCTTCCACTACACGAAGCAAATTCTTATTAAATTTTCCATTATTAAAGGGTACGCACACAAAAAGACTGTTTCACAATTGACCAAGATCGCTTTACTTTTACAAAAAAAGTGGTGCTGAGTGATCTATTAGGAGAGTGTTAGCGTCTTGCGGAAATGACGATTATGGGAAAAATGAACCTAATCGTCACATTCTCAAGACGCCTTGAATCGCGAACCGAAGGCAGCAGAAATTAACGACACATCAATCTATTAGAAGGGGTGTTACCCTTATTGCCTTATATAAAAACTTGAAATGCGATACAAGCTTAATACGGTATGTGGAATTAGAGGGCCTTGCAAATAAATTTTAAAATTTAACAAAAGAGAGATTACAATAATTTATTTATAACTACTATAATTTATAAAAGCAAATACGAAAATTAATTATCGATATCCACAGTGACACCGTTTGAACTTCATTACTTTGCAACTCGGAATTTTTATATATCCTTGATTGGTACAAAATTAAAATTTTGTAATCCGTATACCCTTAATAATTATGCTACGTGCTTTAATGTGGTAAAGGATATTTGGAATATTTTACGTCTGGTTAATACATCTTCGGTATGTAAAGAAGCATTTGCTTACATTTAGTTTATATTATTTTTTTATTGCGGATCCGGCCAGCAACTTTCCTACACTTTTTTATATCAAACTTTATAAAGTAGATTAAACTCAGTTTTAATGCAGAATTCATCTGCCTAATAATCCTCAAATATGGTAGGTATATGTGTATCATTTTAATGCACAGCTGATGTCATGCATATAAAATTATGGTACTTACCATCGTCTTTTAAGCTTGTCAAAGCTCTCGTTTTGAATAAGCTTCCTTAATTAAAGGTTGACCTCGGAAGTTATCTAGTTAGCTTCATGTTCGGCTTCAATTTAAATTTTGCTTCATTTAGTAAATTTGATGCAGCAATTCATAGCGTGTACTATAAATAATCAGAGCCTTGCAAACAATATTAAATAAAAAACCAAAAATATACGTTAATGTAATTTTAAATCTTTATTTTGGAAATTTATTATTTTATTAATATTCACAATACATAGTATTATTTGGCAAGTTTCTTAAATACTATACAAAAATGTTTATTATTTATTCTAACAGTTATATTTTTATGTCATTTTATATTTCCATGTCAATCCACATAAATATTTTAAACGGATTTGTTACAATAAATTTAATCGTTTTTATTGTCTTAAAACTGTATCTAATTAGAAGAATTAAAGTAACACAGTACATAAAGTCATTTTCTCATTATAAAGCTACATCTGGTGAAAAATTTTAACAAGTGTCTGTCTATTGTCCTGCAGGTACACGAATGCATTGGCGTAACTTAATCAAATATGCAAATAGCTAAATCGAGATTTTTATTATCCTTTTTGTAAAGAATTTCTGTATTTACATACTTTTCTATAATAAAATATGGGTATAATTTATTTAATAATTTGAAAATCAAGTTGGTCAATAATTCTGATTTTGTAAAATCATTGTTACAATAAAAAAAATGACATGTAAGTTACGCCATTGCTCGGATAATTAAATATATTCACAGTTCCATATACAAAAAGTATCATTTACGTACATTTTCTTAATTTTACTTTTATTAATCTCTCGGGCGAAGTCAGTGACTTCTTTTCTTATAAACTTTTCCATATTCATGAAACGTAAAGGTAAGACAAATGATTTTCATTCTATAACGTTTCCCTTAGAAATAATTTATATATTTCTTTACCTTGTGTTTTCTTTCTGTTTAATGTAACAAAAATATGAATAAGAAATCATTTATTCTTAATAAACAATAGCTTCATTTTATACATTTAAGTCCTCTAGGCAAGTTAAAAAGCAGTAATTATTCTTTGTCAGTAAATATCTTGCAGAAATTAGTTCATTTTAATATTTTAAGTTAATTTATTCCAAGTGACACAAGTTTAGATGTTAAGTCACCTTGAACTTTGAATAACTTTGCTTCGATGCGAATTAATTATCATGGAGTCAAATTTCTGGGTAGTTGAATATGCTAGCCTAAAGCATCCTGATACCCTACATAGTTGATTATCTTAACAAGTTACCTTATTATAGGTTTATTTAATAAAGAAATCTTTGGTTCCCTTGCAAATTCCTTAACCCTACAAAAGCAGGCATCATTAGAATCGTAACCACTGAACACAACATTTTCATATAAACATCTACACCCACGGCTATTTCAGATTTTCAGATAAGCAAATGCGTACATTTCCATTAAAAAAAACTACAACTTTTTTTCTTTAACTTTGACAGTTAATAATTTATCCATTTTAGACATCATTACAAATATCTTTTGTTTTTCTTTTATTAATAATTGCTATTATAAAAACAAAGACAGAAAAATATAGACATTGCATATTAGTTCTTTTTGATTATTTCGCAATATATTTATTTATATTATTAGGCCAACTTGCGTTTGTGATGTACATTTTGATACTTTTTATGACCACGTGAAGGCTTCCTCAAATTTCCATCCTGGACAGAGTCTTTAACGCTGGGATCGATAATGGGAGTTTTAAGAGAAGAACATTGCAGACTTACCATGGTGGGGTCTGACACTATTGACATCTGTTCCAAATCGCCCTGTAAACTCTCAAGTTAGGTAGAACTCTCAAAAGACTATCGATCTGTGCGTGGCATTAACTTACTGAAAATAAATATCCAATGATCAGATCCGAATCTTCCGGTATGTCAATGGCATCCTTCTTCAAGATATCGGTTCTAGACCATTCGCAATCTATATAAGTCTCCACTACACTGTCGTCGCGGATGCTGAAATCAAAACAAAAAATATGTTTTAAAGGTGTTCCGTTTCATATCTAGAATTTTATTACAAAATGCTTTAATTTGCATATTTTCAATTTATTTGCTATTACATAACAGTTTGCTGCGTTACAATTGGATAAATCTTTTAGATGCCATTTGAGATACCTACCACCAAAGTTAAATTAAATTTTAAAAACTTCCTAGAATAAAAAGATAACAATGGAGTGCAAAGTTAAAAGATTCATAATCAAGTGCCCGGGTCAAATTAAATTCGACTTAACTTTTTATCAGAGGGAAATGTCATGTAGGGTTTTTAGAAACTAGTGCCAGAATTTATTACAATTTTTTGTTGGTTAGATATTACGAATCGACAAATAAGAAACATATTTTTAGCTTTTACTTAACTGCAGTTATAAAAAGTCGTATCCTAACTAGTGTACTGCAATTCCTATAAATGTAAGAAACTAATGTTTTGATACCTTTTAGGTAAGACAAAGAAAAGATTAAAGATTGAGTAATAAAAAAAATATAATGAAAAATAAAAAATTTGTATTAGAAACTTTTTAGGGACAACTGTAAGCGTTTTTTAAACCTGACTACGCAAGAAAAAAAACATTAAATGAAAAGGTATTCATTGTAATGTCACGTTTTTTAAAACCAATAAATACTAAAGAAATCTCAGTACGGTCCTGGCAGTTTAGTAAAATTCATTTATGTTGGAACTGCAAATAGTACATTAATCTAAATAATATTTCCCCAAGTACAAAAGAGTCACCCCAAAACATATTCGTAAGCAAAATCTTATATTTTAGCAGAATTTTTATTGATGCGAGTGTTTATCTTAAGGCGTATCCACGTCGACCAAGTGTTCCTTCTTGGAGAAAATGGATCATTCTAGAATAAAGTTGTTTTTTAAATTTTGTGTCCTCAAGGGCTAAAATACAGTGTGTCCCAAAAAGTTTTATACAAATGGAGAAAAGGTTTATCTTACATTTCACAAAAAAAATATTCTTGATAAAAAGCTCTGCATGACTTGTAGATCCATAATCAAGTACAAAATTTTTAAAACATTGGCTGCAATACAGGGAAAATCAAAATCATGATTTGGAGTGAGAGTAAAATACGTTCAGACTATAGTGGAGAGCAAAATGTTCATTGAAATTGTTATGATATTCTAAAGCACTCTATCAAGAATGTGTTTAGAAGGGATGAGTAACACAAAATCAGGCGCATATTATAATAATAATGTTTATTTGCAAAAGAAGGTACAATTATTAGTAAGTTTAATTTTAGTTTTCTTATGATTATAATAGCTATTTATGTAACAAGTACATAATGTAGGTCTTTATAGACAAGCCCAGTCTATAGGCAAGCGAGCAAAGCGAGCAAGGCCTATAAAAAGGGCGAGTCTATAAGGTCCGATTATGTAAGAATTGCATACAAAGATGAGAATCAATTGTTTTTCCTAGATATTTAGTTTGTTTTATAATATCAATATGTTGCTGATTTCCTTGATTATTTATTGTAACTTTTTCAAACGCTGGTAAACTACTTTTATAGCTGGCAAAAGGGACCGCTACAGTTTTCTCCATATTGACTGTCAACTTTTTATGTGCAAACCAATCAAAAATATGTTTTAAATCATTTTCACAAGTTTGTTTTACTTGGTTCCAAGATGTTGCTGAATATGTTATCAAAGTATCATCGGCAAAACTTTTTACTTTACCCTGTATTTTACTAGAAGTAAACAAGTTGAGGTACACAAAATCTAATAATTGCCAGTGAGCTTGTGTAACTTTTTATTTTGACCGTTTGAACCCCGTCTTGCAAGTAACTGCGGAATAACTGTAAAGGTACGCCTCTGATACCGTCCTCCTCCAAGGCTTCTAACAACTGTACATGACACACAGTATCAAAGGCCTTCGCAAGATCAAGGAAGACACAAAGTGTAAGGATATTATTGTCTATATTATTATTTATACTACCAACTAGATCACATATTGCTTCAGTAGTGGATATACCCTGTTGGAAGCCATATTGATTAGGACTAATAATTTTATATTTATCAATATAATGAACCAATCTAATTTTTATTGCTTTTTCTAATATCTTAGCGAATGTACTTATTAGGGAAATAGGCCTATAGTTACTCATTTTATTCCGTGTTCCTTTTTTGAAGACAGGAATTACTACAGAACGTTTAAATTCTGTAGGAAATGTACCTGTTTTAAAAATTTCATTGATTAAATGAGTAAGTGGTTGGTTTATTTCAAGAGCTATTTTCTTGATTACTTCACTCCTTATGCAGTCGTACACTGGTGTTTTATTTGGTTTTAACGTTTTTATAAGATCTAGTAGCTCTTTTTCATTAACAGGTGTTAAGAATAAAGATTGGGAAGCAGTACTTTGCTCTGGTTTAGGTGTAGACGGAGGATGTATTTTATAAGCTAATTTTTCGCCGACTGTAGAAAAGTATGCATTAAAAGCATCTGCTTTTTTTGTGGGACATCAATTTCTTTGACTATTTGCCATAAACTTTTAGGATTTCCTTTATTATTATTTATTTTATTATTGTAGTAAGCTTTCTTAGTGTCTCTAATAACTCGATTTAAGTAGTTGCGGTACTTCGTAAATTTTAATTTGGTATTGTTATTTGGATTCTCTTTGTATTCTCTGTAAAGTAAGTTTTTGGTGTTAATTGAGTTTACTATTCCTTTCGATATCCAGTCTATTCGTTTAACTTCTTTCCTTTTTACATGTTTTACTACTGTATTGTTTAATAAACTTGTACAAACTAGATCAATTATATATTTTGTTTTTACGTCTATATCTGTAGTGTTATAATAAAATGTCCAGTCGTGGGCATTTAATTCTTATTGATTTATAATTTATATATTCAATACGATTTTTAGGTTGACGTTTAATTGTATAATTATAATTTAACGATATTGCTGTAACCGTTGCTTTGTGGTCGGTGATCAAAGCATCAAACGCTACAGAAAGAACATTGTCTTCCAAATTTGGTATTTTGCTGTTTAGAAATACATGATCCAAACACGCTCTAATACGTGTGGGAACATTTATAAGCGATGTAAAATTATATTCGCTCATAATATTCATATAATCTGAGGCATCGTCTGCCTTCAATATATTTATATTGATGTCACCTAAAAATACATGCTGTTCAACATTATCATAATTTGTTTGTTTTAGGTATTCTTCAAGACTAGTAAGGAAGTCATCGACATCAGTCGAGGGAGGCCTATAAATTCCTGTTATCAAAGATCTTTTACTGGACGGGATCATGAACGGACGTGAACGGACGTACTGCGCATTAATCTAACAATTGCTGATGTGTTTATTAAAATTATCTTTAAATTTTTATCTACAAGTGTGCGTAATTTTTTGCTACTTAATAACAATTTCAATGAACATTTTGCTCTCCACTACAGTTTGAACGTATTTTACTCTCACTCCAAATCATGATTTTGATTTTCCCTGTATTCCAGCCAATGTTTTAAAAATTTTGTACTTGATTATGGATCTACAAGTCATGCAGAGCTTTTTATCAAGAATTTTTTTTGTGAAATGTAAAATAAACCTTTTCTTCATTTGTATAAAACTTTTTGGTACACACTGTATAATACTAGCCTTAATAAAAAGCTTCCTTATGGTTAATATGTAATAAACCTTGAATCTGTAGTTTTAAAACATATTGCGTTGAAATTCTATTAGTAAATAATATACCGACAAAAGAAATTTTCTGTAACAGGCTGTCTAGACTGCACCTGTACAGGTTATTTGCTTTCCGTTGCCTACAGATTCAAAAGGGAATCTCCTTAAGTTTTTCGTTAAGATTGTTCTGGAATAAATGACGTAAACCTATTTTATTGGCTAAGAAAAATCCCGCTATTTTTCTATTGGATTGTTTCAAATTTCGCCCTCCTAGAAAAATCATTCTACCGCGAACTAGTTTCCAGTATATGGTCAGTCGAAGATAGTTCAAGATAGGGGCTGGTTGAATACAAAGGCGAGCAAAGTGGCGTTGGCCACGAGGGAACCTTGCGATTGCCCCGTGAAGAAAGTTGATTGCCTTTGGCATTCTCCTATGTTTTAGTTGTGTGTTTAATTACCGATACAAGTGCAGAAATTTCAGTGACTAATCTAGAATCGCTTTTACCGAAATCCTGTAATTAATTCCGTACTAGCTATCGATTATAATCAAAATGCAGTTAATGTTTAGCAGATACGTTTCAGTCTTGTTGAATGATCTTGTTTGATCGAAATACAGTTATTGTAATGAATAATTATATTTATCGAATTTGACTTATCGTGAAGCAAGTCTTTTCAGGATACCGTTTTAAAATAATTTAAAATCGAAAGTTTTCAACTAAATAATACAAGTGTGGCGTTACCTTTATTGAAGAAGAGTGTTTTTAATAAATATTTAATATTGAACTTTTATGGTTATTTCGGTTAATTTCTATTAAAAAAAGAGAACTTTATTAAACAATAGTTCTAAAGAAAGACATATTGGAGCTTCAGTTCTTTGGTTTGATTTCTGTAGCGGCATTAGTGGTGGTTTCCCGATTCTTTAAATTCCATCGAGTGGCTGAGCTTGATGACTGATGTTGGTTTTGATATAAAAAGCAATTTGTTTTCAATTGCTTTGTAAGGTGAAGTTGGATTAAACTATTTGAATAAGGTATTGTGAATTAATAGATTTTATTTTTAGCTAATATTAATGTAAGATTATTATTTCTGTATCGAATATTTTTGACTACAATTTTTGACGTGTATTTTCTGTCGTTAAGAATTCTTACGTTGGGTATCATTTTTTATATATTTAAACGATGTTTTATTTGGCAACTTCATTTTTTATTTATATTTTTCAATAAATCTATAATTAAATTTAATTAATCAAAATATTACAGGACCGTATATTTATCAAAGTCTTTAAATATTTTATTCAACCTAACTTTGACATAACCGATTATGACTAATTAAAATTAAATTAAATTTATTAGATCTGATTCCAGTTTCTGGTTACTGGTGTCGAGTCAATATTTTTATAAAAATTACTGGACTTTCCTAACCAGATGGCGCCCTAAAAAAATATGTATTCTCTTGTGTCTTTAAAGCTTTATCCATTATTTTATAATTTGTAAGCTGTGGAAACAATACCTGCGACCTTAATTTAAATTTGTAGAAAGGTACCTCAAGTCGAGACAGCCTTGAGTTGTACAGTAAGTATTAAAAATTTTGTGTTGTACAGTTTGCGTAAGAAATAAAGTAATCTGTTTTGTTTTTTTTAATTTCCCCGACTTTCTCTAAGCATTATATTATGTTGAACATATGGGATCTGCAGAATTAACTAACCTGTTTTTTTATAAACTATTTTTCGAGATTTATTAAATCCTATTGATACGGTAAAGTTGGTTTTTGTTTCAGCGGACTTTGAAGAATATAAGCCCTATAGCCTTTGCTATAATTAGGTCAATCATCTTTATTCCACGGTTTCATACGTTCCACGGTTTTTTGTGTTACAATTCAAAGTATTTTTAACCTTACATTTAAAGTTTTTACCATAAGCAGAATTCAAGGCCGCATCTATATCCAGTTTAAATTCAATAGTGGTTCGTTGTAAGTTTTGTAGTTTCTCGCAAAAGTAAATTTCGGCAGCCAATTGTTAAAAGCAAACCCAAGTGCTTCTAATACTAGCGTAAGAGTTTTCAGAAATCTGATCATAATTTTCTCTGAGGAAGGTCTTTGTTAACTGCTACAAATAGACAGTTTTTCCATTTGACCCAATTTAAAACCCAGACAAATTTATTACTTTTTATATCATATCAAAATAGTAACATTTTGGTTAGCAACTGAATCTCGAAATGACAGTTATTTTCTTACCAGTACGAAGATTGATAACATGAAATTTCTTTTTAAGAAATTCAAAATTTCCACGGTTTAGTGTTTGTTTGCCTACTTTTGGACTCTTTGATTTTTGTTGGTTAAAAGCCTAGAACTTAATTGTTTGTTAGTGTTATTGATCTTCATTCTTCAACTTATACTTTTCGTTTATTATATACGTATGTACAGCACTTTAAGCCTGCAGACTCATGGGGTTTTCTACTTGATTCTATTGTGGTTTATTTTAGCATTATATGTCTTGCTTTTATTAATTTTTTGTTATAAAGCTCTATGCAAAATAGACTATTAATTTTAACGTTATTTATTCAAATCATCTTTTTTGTAGTTAGCTTCCTTCCATATTTTTTGTAATTCAATGAGTTGTCTATTCCTTTTTACAAAATGTGGTATGTATAAACATCTTCATCATCTTTTAAAGTAAATAATTCTTAAATAAATTTCTCTAGATTTCATTATTGTTTAATATGATTTATTATCTTTCCTAACCTTTCTGGTGAGATACCCGGATTTAAGGAAGTACTGGGAGGTGGGCTGCACCCCAGAGGCCCCATTATAGCGAAAAACATTACAATTTTTCTAAATTTAAGAATTTGTTGTTGTTTTATTTCTTTACATTTAAAAAATATATTGTCGGGGAAAAAGACCAAATATAGAGTGTTTTTCTTTGAGGCGGAGAACTTTAAATTGGCAACACTGTCTTATGTGACGGCCGATTAGACAGTTCTCGGTTGTTTTGGGGTTAGTTTGGTTTGACAATTCATCATGAATAAACTCACGCCGGAGCAACGTTTGCACATTGTTCAAATTTATTTTAAAAAACATGGTTCAATTCGAGAAACTCATCGGGCATTACGTGCACTTTATGGTGCTCATAATCGTCCATCAGAGCGATTAATTCGAGAAACTGTTGATCGTTTTCGCAATACGTTTTCTTTAACCGATAATACGCATCCCGTAAGACGTCGTACAGTGCACACACAACAAGCGATTGATGGTGTGCAGCGTAGTGTTGATGATGATCCAAATGCGTCAATTCATCATCGTGATCAACAATTAAACCTGTGTCCATCCACTTTATGCAAAATCTTGCGTAAATCTCGGTTTACATGCTTACATGATTCAACTTGTACAGGAATTGAAGCCACACGATCATCGTTCGCGCCGTACATTTGGTGAATGGGCCGAAGGAAACATTACTATTGATCCACAATTTCATTTGAAAATTTTGTTCAGTGATGAAGCACACTTTTGGTTAAATGGCTATGTCAATAAACAGAATTGCCGCATTTGGAGCGATGATAATTCACAAGCCATTGTTAAAACACCAATACATCCAGAAAAAGTCACCGTTTGGTGCGCTTTATGGACCGGTGGAATCATTGGTCCATATTTCTTCAAAAATGATGATGGTCAGAACGTTACAGTCAACGGTGAGCGGTACAGAGACATGATTACTAACTTTTTCGTGCCTCAATTGGCAGCCATTAATGTTACAAACATGTGGTTTCAGCAGGACGGCGCCACATGGAACACAGTGCGCGATACAATTAATTTACTGAGAGAAACATTTGGCAAACGATTAATTTCACGAAATGGACCTGTTAACTGGCCACCTCGTTCGTGCGATTTGACGCCATTAGATTATACACCGATAAACCAGAAACAATTGAGCACTTGGAAGCCAACATTCGACGCGTTATTGCCGAAATACAGCCTGATTTACTGCGAAGAGTGTGTGAAAATTGGACCTGCAGATTACGCCATGTACGCGCCAGCCGCGGCGGCCACATGCCCGAAATCATATTCAAACATTAATGCCATCAAATTATGTTTTAAATAAAGCCAATTTCATGGATATTAAAAACATTTTTCTGTGTTTTATTTCAATTTAAAGTTCCCCGCCTCTAAAAAAACACCCTTTATATAGAATCCAATAACTGAAATCACAAAACCTTATTGAACATTAATTATTTTATCAATTTCATAAAATTTCATATAATTTAACATTTATTGATTTGAAACAATTAGATTATAAAAAAGATAAAATTTTTAAATTTGATTTCTCGCTTGCAACGATGCGCTGTGTTTACGGCATTTTAGTCTTTTGATTTTTTTTACATACGTATATAAAATATATATTTTTCAAACCAATGGCATGATCGATTAAGGCAGACAAATTGCAAATGTATCTTATACGTTAAGAAAACTTTAATTTTAAAAGCTCAGAGACAATATAACAATAATAAAAATGATAATTTATAAATATATAAAAATCAAGATGTAAGTTAATTAGATTAACAGGGAATTTTTATTAGTGTTAATTGATTGTAATAAATAAAATTGATTGTTAATCAATTTTATTTAAGTTTTTTCCTTCAGATTCTGTCTCTGACGCTTTTTAACTCTTTATATTATTGCTTATTCATTTTGTATATAGAATCTTTGACAAGACAATTCTGAAATTAATTTAAGATTTAGATTAAGATTTGCGTGAAAAAGATTCAAAATTTTAAATATGATTTTACAAAAGAAACTCGAAATCGGCACCTTTTTCACTGCAAATCTGAATCGGCATCTTGTTCGCATGAGGTATCAATATAATATAATTAAGATATTTAATGCTTGTATATGTTTGCTATATTATTTTATATAAGGTAGTGATAAAGGGCCCCCATCAAACTTCAGCACTGGGGGCCACCAATAATTGAAATCCGGCTCTGTCTGGATGCGATTCACAGTTTACAATATTGTTCTCAATGCTGCTTCCAGTTCTTAATCCAGTTAAAGGGTGAAATTGAAAAACTTATAAATTAAATTTTAATTTAAATTTTAATTTTAAAATACAATTTAATTAAATTTATTAATTTTAAATTTGTTATTTTTAGATTTACAACAAACTCAACAGACTGAAGAACTCAAGAACTGTTTTGCTACGCTTATAATTTATTGTTAACTATTCTTATTTATACATATGAGTTCCAACTAGATTGTTTAATCAAAAACAAATAAAACATTTTTCTAGCCTTTATAAAGATCAAGATGCTAGATTTTCTTTTAGAATTATCTAAATTACATAATCTTCTGATACATGAAAATACAGAAACTTCACTCTGTATATGAATTTTACTAAACTTCTGTTTAGCTTAACTTGAGATTACCGTTATGGATGCTATTGTTCCAACCAACGTTTCTATGGTACATAATTTATAGCTAAGCTAATTAGAAATTGGTACAATCTAGGCAGCTGCGATAATTCGTGCAATTCTCATTGTAATAATAACAAACTGACATTGACGCTCTGTATGTATTTAATTAGAGTATCTTGAAATACTTATTATAGACGTCTTGTTAGTATTAAGAAAGATTGAATTTATAATAACCATAAACTTTATAAAAGATGTTATTAGGCTTAGATAATACACTAAAATTACCTCGTTTTAAATAGCACCAAATTAATATTATATTGAACCTGAGGTTTCAGCAATGGTATTTAGAATAAATCAATATTTATTATATATCATAGAATATATTGCTAATTGTAACATATTTACCTAGCTATGCATCTTTATATAACCCCACGCCAACTCAATTTCATGATCCCTTTATTTTCTTATTTTTCTATTTTTAGAAATAAATATCAAACAGGAAAAAATTGTTCAAACTTACCCTATAGCAATTTGATGCCATTCTTTGTCAGCAAGCGTAGTTGGTATTCGAACTACGTCAGTTCCATTGGCAGTAGCATGAACTAACTTAAAGTCAAATCCTGCCACTTCCAGCGACAAATAGGTATCTTGTCTTCTTCTTGATCGCAGACTAAAAATTGTTCCCATGTTGCTCTAGACATAAAAATCGTCAGCGTTTTTATTTCCTTTTTAAAATTAGATTTGAAGGGAGCGAGATTCTGATAGCTTTTATAGGTAGTGTGGCAGGAAGTATAAAAACTAAAGGAATAAAAAATGCAATTTTGTGATGAGAATACGATTTTAAGCAAATAAATAGGAGCGATCAATTTAAAGGAATGTAAGAGCCAAATCTGAGAGCTGCAAAGAGACGCTGTTACTATGTATCATGATTATGTATGAGGATTTACAAAGGATCGAATAAATTGCAACGTTCAGCCTAACAAAAGCACGTGGACTACAAACTGGAACAGAACAACGTGAACTATTATACAATCCTGAAGAAATATTTTTAAATTGCATGCATGTGTATTGCATTTAAATTTTATTAATTTTTTTAGAAACAGTTTCTATTGATTCAATAAAATTCTATAACCGGATTAAAGTAAAATTCATTTTATTCCATATTATTTCAAAAGCAAACGTTTAAAACACAACCACATCAAAAGCTAGCTTAACAACTTATCCTCTTACAACATCAAAAGAGCTCTCGCTCTACAGAAATTTGGCAATTAAATTTCTCATTTCGCCGAATTAAAAAACGTTTCTCTTGTTTCACCCTAGCTCTCAAACAAAATTCAAATTCTTACATCATTTTGTAGCCGTAGCGTAATAAAAAGGGTGAACTCCTTCGGAAAAGCTCGTCCACTTGCTTCGGAAAACAATTGAGAGGAGGGTACCCAAATATATGAATTTGGTCTTAGACGCCAAGCTGTCGGTCTGTCTGGAACTTTTTGCCACCTATCCTTGGAAGGATGAAAGAATTTCCGTTCTTCTAGGGCTAGAGGATTAACCGTGTCAGGGCACCTATATCATAAATTAAAATTTTAAGAATTAACTCATTAAGTTAGGAGAAGGGAGTAAACCAACGTGGACAATTTAACCAGCAGCTTTCGGCAGGATTAAGCTTAATTATAAAGTCGTACCCAAATAGATTACAGTGACGTTGCTCCACGTTAAATCCGGGACACTCGGGTTGTAGACAGTGCCGTACGCGCTGTTGAATTCCAGCTGAACATGATACGCTGCACGACGACCAGTCGGTCCATTTACTCCATCCTGAAAATATCAGAGATGTTATCTACTCTATGAGATTAAAGCGTTTATTGCATGAGATGTGGTACAAGTGGATTACAAACAAATCGTTTGTGTAATCATGCAAATTATATTAATTATTGCATGCCCAATGTACGTCAATATTTAATGGACTAATAAATGTTTGGTTCAAAAGTTACGCACATTAAGGAACATTAAATCTATTGTTATGATAATTGAACGATAAGATAAGGAAAAATATTCAAGTTTATCTCGTTCAATTTATATAATTATTATAATGAAATTACAGCAGAGCTCGAACAAAATTATGATAACACAAATGTTTGGTAAGTTTCAACGAGAAGTGCTAATCTAAATGAACACTTCCCCTTTAATAAAATGGACAATTTAGTTAATTAATCCCTGAAAATGAATCACAATAAAATCGGATTAATTTTAGGCAATTTTCATAACAACTTACTCAGCTAAAGTGATATGGATGGTTTTTGTTTACAAGCAAAAAGGACAAGTCTGTTCATAAAAGGGATCTCTCCTTTGAATCCCTCAGGAGACTCAGCAGGAGTAAATGCTTAAATGGAGTAGTGGGTAATGAGTTAATGTGCCTTGGTTGAGCAATAATTTAGTTAGATATGCAATATTAATCTTATTTACATCGCGAAAAGGAAATTTTGCGCGCATAAAGACATCTTGTTTTCTTCTAACCTTATTTTAAAGTGCATTTCTTTTATATAATACAACACTTAGACCGTCAATAAGGTTGTTTTATATAGAAATACTTAGAAAAGTGAAGAAATTTAGTGCTTTTAGTGCTAACATAAAAGTTCTGCTCGAGGAAAATAAGATCATAAAATAACCAATAACCTACCAAGCTCTCACCAAAAACAATAATGTTGAAAGGCTGCACAATAAAAAAAAGCGTGGTATTGTTCAAAATTAAATATTCTGTTAAATGGAAGTATAAGGTAAACCATTAACTACAAGTAAACCGAATAAAATAGTCTGTACCAAAGAATGATTTTGTTTACCAAAACTTCTAAAGTTAATTAAGTTCTTGGGTTCTAGTAAAAAGAGGGTTTATTTACTTCTAATCCACCCACGCTTTGTTATGAAAAGGTGGAAAAGGAAATGCGAGTACAAAGTTACCGAAAACCATCAGGACCACCTAAAACTCAATGCGACACCTTTCTAAAGATGTTTATGTAAACCAAAACGAGAAACTTCAATTTATTAAGGAAAACCCCTAACGCCAAGGCTGTTATTATATAGAAATCTGGGAAACTTCGCAGAGTTATTCTAATTAACTTTAACGACAGTTTGCTAACGTTATTTAAGAGACGATGAAAACAATTAGGGCCGATCAAATTAGGCACATCTGTGTCGCTGTAAATGCGGGTATATACTACTCATTAAATTTCTAGCTATAGCGGATATTGTATATTGTTGTATCTGAAATTGCATTTTCATATTTATGCCCTCTCCTATCTACACAATCAAATGTAATTGGATCTCGGGTTCATGAACGTTGCGCAGTCCTGAAAAGAACACTAAGAAGGGGTTTTGAACAAAACGTATAAATGAGAAATTTTCCACAAAGGAAATTTCTCTAGAGTTACTTTGATTTTTATTCGGTAGCCTGTTCGCTTTATAATTGGAACTCTGCACTGACTGGTTGGTTCTAGCTTTAAAAGTACGACGAGCCCTTGAAATCATTTAATTGCTCTTTTAAAATTCCCATGACTTTTAAGAAGGAAGGAATAATGAGGTTCAAAATAATTAAAACGAAAGGAGACATTTGTAGATGTTACCTGTGGTGAGAAATTATTCCGTTGAATTAAAACTTGATAAATTATGTCTACATCCAATGGTATCAATAAACGTTAATTGCATTCTATACCATTTTCAAACACAACCTGTATGACTTCTGTTAGAAATTCTATTAATAGATAATCGTTTAGCCTATTAAACCCATTTTCCCTGGCTTCAGTGTACACTAATCCTATCGATCTAAACATGTTTACCTTTATCCTACAAATTAAATAAATACCTGCTAGCGATTGGTCCTAACACCAACAGATAGCAAATAACAAAGTAATAGATAAATAATTAACATAAATTTACTAAGACATGATAAAAGACACAGGTATGCAAAGCTTTTCTGTTTTTTTACGGTACTTTTTAAGGTTATATTCCATCCAGATTATCTATAAACGCTACCATTCTTGAAATTCCTTATGGGATTTGAACCTTTTTTCATGCAACGGAACCATCAAGGAAAAATCTCGTGGGAAATCATCAGGTGGGGCACTCCTGCAAAACTTATTTAATACTATATATATTTAAGTCTTCAAAAGTTAACATTACAGTTTTTCCAATAATTGAACATTATCTTTGATTTAATCACCAATATCTTTCAAGTTGCTTAGTTTGAAACGACTCATAAATTAATCTTAAATTTTTGAAAAATGAATTTCTAAAGGAAGTAAAAGAAAGTTTTTATGTGTTATGTGGGTGTATAGTTAAAATGTTTTCAGACACATTCATATCCTTATATGATTTCCAGTATTTATAACGCTTCAAATATACCTATATTTGTTATTTACTTATCATTTTGGTATGCCAGCTGAGATTACTTACCAATTATTAACCGATCTTACCTAGCCTCCCGAAAAAAATTCCTAAATACGCCACATTCTGCAATTTGCCTTTATTATTCATGCATATTTGCATGCAAGATTTAGTATAGTTTTATGCAGAAGTACGTAAAAACAGTATCAAGAGCTTTTACACAGAGGAATATTTATTAGGAAACTTTTTTTATTAAACATTTATGATTTTATAAAAAATCATCTTTTAAGTAGGAGAGTAAGAAAAAGTTTTTGTATTTATTTAGTCAGATACATAATCAATAAGGTAATATACGAGCCCACAGTCACACATGAATTGGACCATTGCATTTTAACTTTATTGATATCATTAAAATACACACGTGCCCAATAAAGAAGCTTGCAGCTTGTGCTTATTGTTTCTGCAATTAATATTTATAATTCATCAAATAATATATAATCCGATCAGAAGGGTGTGAATGTACAATGCATACCGAAACACGCAGCAACCATCTGCATGCCACGCTGTGATCTAAATAATAATAATAATAATAATAACTGCTACAACCCATAACCTGGAAACCAGGCCCAAGAAGTTACAAGCTTGTACGGGAGGGAGGGGGCGATTATTATTATTACGTAGGCCCTACGTGCGGCTGCAGCCGACTTACAGATGGAACAGCGTAAATCCTACATTCGTGTCACAGCTAAGGAAAACTGCAGAAAACCTTAACCAGATCTGCCAGCACCGGGAGTCGATCTTGGGCCGCTTGAGTGAAAGTCCAGCACGGTTACACTGCCAAGGCTTAAACTGTTAAGATAAACAGCAGATGCGCTTGAAGCATTCACTAGAGGTACAAAATAGTGATGCCCACGAAACGAGACTTTTGTTAACCCTCGTCTCGTCTCGCAAAAAATAAAACGCATCTCGTCTCGCACCAAAAGATCTCGTCTCGTCTCGAATCTCGCGTGAGAAATCTTACGAGTCCAGCAAGTGTTGCACTTCTTCTTTTAAAGATATATCAGAATTTAAACAAAAATCAAAAAATTATGTAATGCCTAATTAATAACTAAATAAAAGTCTATATTATTATGTATCTGAAAGTTAAATTTTTTAATCGTTTTATAATACTTTATATACCTTCTTCGCAGCTTGTTATTGAAAAATAGTCTTCAAAACTCTTTCTCTTTGATAAATTTATCTTGATAGTTATTGCAGAACTCCCAGTTAAAACTTCACTCTCATTTTTCATATTCAGGAGTAAATAATAATTCGTTACTTCCACTAGAATAATTACCATTAGATGTTGAAATTTTCTCTTGTTCTTTAATGTTTTTTCGTTATCGTTTTGAAAAATTATGACGCATTTTAAACAAGCGTGATTTTAATAATTACCTACATTAAACTCAAAAATTATAAACTGTTTTAAATCTAAGAAACTAGTACTAACCTAAATATTTCCAAATCAGAGCAAAACTAATTTTAAATTTATTAGATTAAAAAACTGCTAGTATTTAAGTATGCCTCTTAAAAATCAAATGTTCACCGTGAGCGAACAACAAAACGGTAAAAAGCAGGTTTTTTGACAATAATTTTTTTTTAATAATTTAATCCCTAGACATACGATTTTCTTAGAATTTTGGGAAAATAGTTCAAATACAATGAAACTTAAGTGGTATTCTTTGAATGTAACAGTTTATTTAAAATTAAAAAATGTGAAGTAATTTAGTTAATAAACATCGTTTTCCAAAACAAGTTGGGTAAGCAAGTTTTAACATTCCTAGAATATTAATTTAAAACCAAAGTTATCACATATTATTTATGAAAAAACAACTATTATTAATCATGCGGTTAAGATTTATGCACCGTATTTGGGTGGCTAAATGGCCCGTTTGTAATTATTTTTTTCAATCCACTGGGATTTTGTTTAGAATTATTGATGTACCGTTACATTTGCTTTGGGTACACTTGGACCTTAAACAGACCTCAGAAAAACAATTCGGTGCCAGTTTTTGGCTGCTTATACATGTAAACATTCATTAATCCTTTATTTTATTACACGATACAGAAACGGCTAACAAAACAAAATCCATAAACGCATATACAAAACGTTTTCTCCATAACGAAATAGAAGTGATTATATCTGATTATTGTGAATTATGATATTTTATACTTAGTTATACTTATAGTCATTCTACGATATCTAGTATAATACTATAGCAAAATCTAAGCCTCCCAGTCTATTAAAATAAAATGCAATATACTCGATATTCCGTTTTAAAATACTCGTCTCAAAACATTGCATTTATTGTAAGTTTATGCAACCACCAATACAGAAACGCTTAAAATGTTTTATGTCACTTGGGGATAATTTAACACTAATTGAGTTTAACATTAAAAATATAATGTTAATTTCATTACGTAAAAAATGACATTTATTGTAAAATAAAAGATGCAAAGGTGTATTTTTTTATAACAAATCACGTCTATTTGCGGTACATTGCATACGTACTTGCAACAACCAACCAATTTAGCCTAATGCATTTACTTGGTTATTTTCAAGTGCAATATACGAGACTCGTAGACTAATAGAGTATATTCAATTTTAATTTAAAAGCACTGTATATAATTCTGTTGGCTTAAACATTAATTTACGTTTTTAATAAATATAAAAGAACTTTTTTGCACTCACTACATGTAAAACATCAAATCTAGTATGTGCATACATGCATGGAAAAATTGAAATTGCGCACTCGTGCTTGCAAAAACTCACAAAAAACACTGCGTTAATGAGGACTGTCACTACAAATCCAGTTTTATTGGGGTAAAGTTCAGTTAATGAGATAGTACTTTACCTAATTATTCAAGCAAAATTCGTTTGAAAACACTAAAAAACCTTTAATTCAAATTGGCAAATGACATTTAAAAGAAAGAGCATTTGATCTACGACGGAGAGAAAGTTACCTACTAGTCACTGCCCACTGGTCATCGGTGCCTACCGTTATACATGCAATGTGCCTACTCGCGTACTGTTGAATGATAATAATATGTATAATTATTCATAATACTAATTACTGTTTTATTAATAAAGTGAATAAAGTCCAAAAAATTTATAGAAGCACTTTATTACTAATGATGAAAGGTAATCTATCTAAAATCTGAATGAAAACATACAAACATAACCTATTATGTCAATTTTTTTTAGCTGACACAATAATTATTGTTATTAACTATGTTAATATTTACACTGCAGTTGTCAAGTCTTCCAAATGATACCCCAGGAACCGCAAACTGAGCAGCATTAGAAACACATGAACTAGATGAAGACTGCATTGTTACCGTAGATATGGGGGCAGATGGTAAACCAGACTGTGTCAGAGTCAGAGTCTGGGCCACATTAATTTTATTTTGGACACAATCCTCAATATAACCCTCCGCCACAGCCGAAGAACGCCAACCTCCATGGCGTTTGATCATTAATAAGTCGCCCCCTTTGTTGGCCAATAAAGTTGCACTGCTGCGTCTGAAGCAGTGTCCAGTATATTTTTCAGGCTCCTCTAGTTTTAAAAATTTTGCAATATGATAAGGTATTTTACCAAAGGTATTAATTCCAACTGGTGAGTTGATGCATTTACCATTACGGTAAGTATAAAATACTCTTTGATTTTGAGTTGTGACATGGCTTCGCACAGTGATGTATTTTTGAACAATATTTACCCATTCTGGCTTAGAAATAGCAAATGAACGACATTTGTATGTTTTAGTTTCCGGAACATCAACCACCATAATATCATCTTTTAAGGTGACATGGCTCATCAACATTTTAGACAACTCATCTCTTCTGAGTGCTCCAGAAATTCCCATCACTAGTGCTGCCTAAATCAGAAGAAATTTGAAATTTGACTTACAAAAAGTAGACAAGTTATACCTTCATCAATAGATATTCACCATCTGGTGCCTCATTAAGAAATTTATTTATCTCTTGTTCTTGTAAAACTTTGGATTTTTTAGGATCGTGATGTTCAGTCTTTCTCTTAATGTACGCAATCAATTTGGGGAACTTTGATATATCTATATTGTGTTTAACATTTAAGCATGATTTTAACATGCTGTACAAAGACCATAATGATTTTTTTTCGCCAAGTTCTTGGAAATAGGCTAACAGGCAATTTTCAGAGTATTTTGTTACCTGTTTACTTTCACACCATGTTATAAATTTTTTGTATTGTCCTTCATACCGATCTCTTGATTTTGTAGGAAGTAAATTATTCACCACCGTATTCGCAACTTCTCGAATCTCGGGGGGAGTCAAAGAAATTCCTTCATTATCGCACATCGTTTTTATAAGAACAATGAAAAGAAATTGATAAAAGACAATGAGACGCCAAACTTGCAAATTGACAGAGTTGTGAAAAATTATGGTCATGGCCTTCTAGTTAAATTTCAACACATTTTAATCGAAATTGGCAGTAGTTCAAAGTTACGTAAGTAGTAAATTTAAAATACATTTCAAAAATTCGTGCAAAAAATAGAATACATGATTCGTGCGTTAACAGAATTTACAAATTCGTGCCGATTGCTTTCCCCTCGTGTGCTACGCACACTCGGGTAGCAAAAATCGGCACTCATTTGTAAAATGTCTGTTACCGCACTTAACATGTAAATTACTATTACTTTATTTACAGAATAACGCTTTCATATACAGTTGCGATCATTCGCTAAGGAACGATGAAAAAATAGTGATCACCGATTTTTCAGTTTTTCGTACAATATACGCTGTAATTCGATTTGATTTGTGAACTGGGTAATTATTATATTCAGAAATGAAATGTTCTTGCATACCATATAATAAACTTACATTTAGATTGTTCAAAAAACTGAAAAATCGGCGGTTATACTTTTTCATCGTTCCTTAGCGAATGATCGCAACTGTACTTGTAAGCGGTTGCTTTTGCTCTGTTGTATTTTAATGTGTCATTGTAATTATGACAGACACATATGAATTTAATATTCGCGTCAATATTTACATTTATGTTAATTAATATTGAAAGTAGTTGATTAACAGAGAGGAGAGGTAAACGGGGGATTATTTAATTAAAAGTCGCAGGACAATTAAATACTGTGTAGGTCTAGTCAATGAACCTCTAATTTAAATGAAAATCAAAATGTTAGAACGCAATGAAACAATGGTAAACATTCTGAATAACGTATCTTTTTCAAATAAAATATTTAGATTTTAAAAAATAAACTGATTGTTTTTATAGTCTACCTATTTATTTTCAGTTTAATCACGTTTTAATAAACAATGCCTAATGTTCTTCCAATAGAGGTTTTTGCATTTTTAAAGTCAAATATGTCAAAAAGTATTAATAATAGACTTATAGAACATTCTATATTTAGAATCAGGGAAAAAGGGCTATTCACTTAATTTATAAAATACACTTTTATAAAAAACTTTTGTTATCTTCAACAATAACAAAGATAAAGGGGTGTCAAAATATAATGAATAACCCTGTACCTATTTTGACTATTTTGAGCTGTCAAAGTTAACCTCGATATTTACACTAATTAACTTTTTAGCTTTTTAGAATTTTGTGTAAAAGAATACAAAAAAGATTGTTCGATGCACGTGCGCTATCCATTTTCATGCTGCTGGTCTCATTTAAAGTACGACGCGTTAACGGAGAAATCTCGGCCTCGATTCTAAAAATTGACGTGACACCACAGTTACCGAAGTAACGAAGATTGCGTCTTGCAATTAGTATTAAAACTTTTTGCAACATGTACAAATAACAATTGTTGCAGTGCTTAAGAGGATCAGTGGAGAAACACTTAGTTTTTATCTTTATCTTGCAGTCTTCTTGGTGAATTTCTTTTTTATTTTAATCTTATCTATTTTAATTAAATTCTGTGTCAAATGCATGCATTGCTAGTAGTAACACAAACCCCAAGGAAAGCTTAGGCAAGTGTCAAGTAGAAATCGAGACAGGAAGCCAATAAACGAGAAAATAGATAAGACAGCCAAATAATGTGAAAAGCGAGATACGACAGATAAATTTTGAAACAGTTGGAAAAAAGCTAAAGTTTTAAGAAGTTAAGAAGGAAAAACTCCTAGATGAGCCGGCTGTAGACGAGTACTATTAAAGTCCTACTCGTGTTCCAAAGGTCGTGGGTTCGAGTTCCACTTCGCATAAGTTTAGTTTTTAGAATTTAAAAAAATGTTTAGATTATATTAGTAGGTAAAAAAATATCCTACATCTATTAGGCTATTTAAATATTCTTATTATTATTATGATTATTATTATTTCTTTTTTATTATTATTTCTTTTTTATTATTATTTCTTTTTTTATTCACCTTATTGGGTATGTTAACTTGTATGCGGGAATCATTCCAAGGTCAATCAAGGGAATCATTCATATTGGTACTATTTCAATTTTTTCCAAGTTGCAGATGTTCTTTATGCATTCCCCAAGGGTTTTGTATTTATTGATTTTTGTTTTGTACGTTTCTTTTTCGTTTTTATCTAGAGGCACTGCAAAATCTATGATAGTAGCTGTTTTGTTTTGTTTGTCGAATATTAGCATATCAGGGCCCTATTGCACCATTTACTTTGCAACTTTGCATTTTGCACTTTGCACTTTGCATTTAATTTTCTGTTGCATCATATGGTTCATATTTTGAAAATGCAAAGCGCAAAGCAAAGTCTTTTTTGCAAAACTTTTACAAATAAAATTTCCGTCACGTTGCACCATAATACTATGTAAACAACTTAAACAAAATATTCAAAGTAAAGTGTCATTTTTTTGCAAACTGATTTTTCTCTTTGTGAACTAAGGAAAAATTACTCAAATGGCCATTAGGCATATTCTGTGGTCTTCGGACAGTGAAGAAGAGGAAGAAAATTTAATTCAGAGAATAAAAAGTTATAAATTACGCATTAATTTCAATCTGGAAGATGGATTCAGTTTCAAAGAATCATTTCGTCTTAATTATGAACAAGTTGATTTTTTATTGAGAGAAATTGGACCAGTACTAGAAAGAAGAAATGATAAGAACAAAGCGCTTTCCGCTAGAGAACAAATTCTCACTACCCTTCACTGGATGGGTAATGGTTGCCAATACCATGGCATTGCTAATATGCATGGTATCCATAAATCTACGGTTGGTCGGAAAGTACATTTGGTGGCTACTGTTATAGTTCAACGCTTACTGAACAGGTTTGTAAAGTGGCCTGAAAATGCCATGGATTTGGCTCAAAGCTTCTTCCAAAAAGGCGGGTTTCCGCTTGTCTGTGGTTGTGTGGATGGAACATTAATTAACATTGATGCACCTCGAGATAGGGAAGAGGTTTACGTTGACAGGAACGGAAACCACTCATTGAATGTAATGATGATATGTGGCCCAAATAATTATTTTTATGCAATAAATGCTAATTGGCCTGGAAGTGTACATGATTCCAGAGTATTAAGAAATTCTGCCGTATATAGAAGGTTTGAAGCAGGTTGGAGGCCGTTTCCAGGGGCAGTTATTCTAGGTGATAGCGCATATCCATTGAAAAATTGGTTAATACCACCTTTAAGAAGAAATCCGGAGCAAAATAACGAAATTCGCTTCAATAGAGCACATAAAAGAACAAGAAAAATAATTGAAGACAGTTTTGGAATTTTGAAAGAAAAATTCCCATGTCTTAATTATATGAGGATACAGCCACGAAAAACTGTAATAATAATAACTGCTTGTTGTATTTTATCTAACTTAGCCAAAGTTGTGGGAAGATGTGAAGATATTGAGCAAGTTGTTGAACAAAACCCAGAAGAAATTGATAATGAAAATCTAGAGGATAATCCAGAACCAGAAGCACAAAACAAACTTCAAGAACTTCTACAATTTTTTAATTAAAAAAATAAAAATTGTACAATTAACGTAAATAAACTTGAACAATTAACAATATAACAGTAAAATTCAATGAAACATGTAAAGCATTTAATAAAAATCAACGTCCGAGTCGGAGCAATAATCAAGTCCCAGCACATTTTCACTTCTAACACTCTGCAGATGTTCATTGTTTTTATTTTGTACTAATTCTTCCGTGAATTTAGATGTCCCGATTCCTAATTCCCTTTCTAGTTTTAATGCTTCTAGTTTCGACTTGTACACCTCTACTTCTATCAACTCTTTTTTTAATTTTTTTATTTCGTAAAATAGTCTTTCATTTGATTTTTTATTTGTTTTTTCTTCAGTATTGTCCATTTTATTGTTGGATTTTCTTTTCATTTGTTTTTTATTTTTCTCCTTAATTACATTAGGTACATTATTTTCTTCTTCTACTAAACAATTTGAAGAACCCACTCCATCGGACTCTATTACAGTCAGTCCATCTATGACGGGTGAGTCCTTACCTAGTATATCCAAGATTGTCTTGTCAATTTCATCCATCTTACTTTCAACACCTCCTCCAGTACCAGTTTTTCTACTATTATCCCGTTTCGCCTAAGAAATATAAGGGATAAACATTTTTGCTGCAACGAAAAAAATAAATTTACCAGTGCCCTACTTTTCCATGTTCCAAAAAGCGAATCTCGCATAAATTGCCAGGTTCTTGTTTGACCAGCTAGCCCCAATGCTTGGGCTTTTTCTAAAACTCTTTTCCATCCTTGCTCCTTTTCAGTTTTACTTAAGGTGTTACCGTTAAATGATCCAAACAGGATATTTTTTTCTGATTTAATTACTTCCAATACTGCTAATTTTTTTTCTATACTTTGTGTTTTCATTTTGGTTACTTTTAGAGCTAAGTTGAAGTATTTTAAATAAGTTTTTGTTTAAAAATGACAACTTCTTTGTAGTTGAATTAAAATGACAACGGACAAGTGCCGTTATCATAGAAACGAAACATTCCAATAATGCAAAGTTGCAAAGTGCAAAGTAAATATTGCAAAGCGAATGAGGTATGACGGTGCAACACTTTACTTTGCAGCTATTCACAAATTGCAAAATTGCAAAGTGCAAAATGCAAAGTTGCAAAGTAAATGGTGCAATAGGACCCAGGTCTGTTATGAATTGTATTTTCCGTTGGTATGTCAGTCAATATGGTTCTGTCCCAATACACTTTGTAGCTTTCACTTTCTATGATCTTTTCAGGTGTGTACTTGTAATGTGGAACAATATTGTCAATTAATTTTAATTTGTGTGCGATGTTGCAGTGAACAATCTTACCCAGAATATCGTGCCTGCTTTTAGATTTGGTTTGCGCTAGTGTAGTACATCCATTTAGTATGTGTTCGATTGATTCTGTGTTTTGCCTACATGCTCTACATCTATCATTGTTTACTGTTGGATCATGGATAATTGTTTCCTGTAATTTTTGGTTGCTATCACCCCATCTTGGATAGCAATAATGAATCCCTCAGTCTTGGGGTATAATCTCCCTCTTTTCAGCCATTCAAATGTTGTAGTAGCGTCTACTTCTTCCTGGCTTATTGTATTGGGGTATTTCCGTGTATTGCCTTCTGTTTCCACTGTGTTGTAAAAGCTTCCATTGATAGCTCTATGCATCTCAGACTCAATGGACTTTCTGTTGAAGTATTCGTTAAGGTTGTTTATTTGTTTGCTGTGTGCGTTGTGTATGTTGACTTCACCTCTTCCTCCATTACTTCTTGGTAGATTTATTATTTCCTTTGCTGCGTGAGGGTGATGATATTTATGCTTTGTAAGCGTAGTTCTTAGTTTTATATCAAGATTTTCAAGATCAGTTGGGCTCCACTTGATTATTCCAAAGGAATAAGTCAGCAGCGGTACAGCAATGTATTTATAGCTTTAACCAAGTTTTTACTATTTAGTCCAGTTTTTGCTATCTTCTTTAATCTATTTTCAAATTCATTGTGTATTGCCTTTTTTTATTGTGGTGTGATCTATTTTAATGTTTTGATGAATTCCTAAATACTTATATACTTCGTCATGCTGTAGTGGTTTAATCATTTCGTTATCTTGAGTTACATATTCGTATGTGTATGTTAACTTCCCTCGGTATATGCTTTGAGTCTTACATTTCTCTATTCCGAAATACATACGAATATCCCTTGAAAATGTCTCGATTATTTCGAGTAACTTGTAGAGCTTTAGTGTTGGCATATAATTTTAGATCGTCCATATACAGACTGTGCGATATTCTGTGTTGTTCGTGGCCATTAAATTTGACAGCATATCCATAGTTGCATCTTTCTAATAGTTGTGAGAGAGGGTTTAGGGGGATGCAAAACCATAATGGACTTAGAGAATCACCCTAATAAATTCCTCTTCTAATTGCCATTTTACTTCTTGTATAGGTTTTCTCGTCTGTTCTTATGTGTTCCCCAATGAGTAGTTAATGTATTGAGACATTGGGCAATATTAGGATTTACTTTGTAAATTTCTAATATACGTGTTATCCAACTATGGGGTATGCTATCAAACGCTTTCTGATAGTCTACAAAAGCTGCATACAAGTTTCTATTGGATTTGGTGGCTTGGTTCAAGATGACGCTGTCTATAATAAGTTGTTCTTTACATCCTTTACTTCCTACTTGGCATCCCTTTTGCTGTTCAGCTAAAATGTTATTTTGTGTACAGTGCTCTGAGACCAATAGTCTGATGCATGATGTGAATACCTTATATAAGGTGTTTAAGCAGGTTATTGGTCTGTATTTTGAAGGGTCTGCGAAGGTGTTACTCTTAGGTATTAAGTATGTGATGCCTTGACAGAGATGTGGTGATATATTCTCAGGGTGTTCTATAAGCATGTTTATACAGGGTGGGATTAAAGTATGGAATATTTAAAAAAAAAGCGAACTCAACCGGTTTTTTTAAAAACGCTGAAACACATCGATTTTGTTTTTTAAAAATACACATTAATATGTGCGATTCACCTTCCGACTGTCATTTGTTTCTAAGTTATGACGTCATCACAAAAAAATTTAAATGACAATATAGATTTTTAATAGTGGAATCCGATAGTGATTTTTCTTCCCTTTATGATCATGGAAATAAATCATAAGGTTGCATAACAAAAATTCTGAGAAAAATGGAACTGAACTTTGTAAATGTTGTTAGTTATGACGTCATCACAAAAAATTTAAATGACAATATAGATTTTTAGTAGCGGAATCCGATAGTGATTTCTCTTCCCTTTACGATCATGCAAATCCATCATAAGGTTGCATAACAAAAATTCTGAGAAAAATCTATCTGATATATTGAGATATTGATACCATAATATCAATTACATTAAATGTTCAGATCGATTTTTCTCAGAATTTTTGTTATGCAACCTTAAGATTTATTTGCATGATCATAAAGGGAAGAGAAATCACTATCGGATTCCACTATTAAAAATCTATATTGTCATTTAATTTTTTTTTGTGATGACGTCATAACTTAGAAACAAATAAAAGTCGGAAGGTGAATCGCACATATTAATGTGTATTTTTAAAAAACAAAATCGACGTATTTCAGCATTTTTAAAAAAACCGGTTGAGTTCGCTTTTTTTTTAATATTCCATACTTTAATCCCACACTGTATGTAAATGTATGACATCATGCAAGCTGGTTAATTTCTTTATCCAAAAATTGTGTATTTTATCTGGCCCTGTTTGTTTCCAATTTTGAAGTTAGTGATAATATATTTTTTCCTTTTTATTATTATTATTATTATTATTATTATTATTATTTTTTTTTTTTTTTTTTTTTTTTTTTTTTTTTTTTTTTTTTTTTTTTCCTAAGCACAGTTTTCTGGTATCCCTAGTATATGTCGGGTGTATCACCAAAACATATACCACTGTATAATTTTAAACTAGGACTGTATTTCCGCTAATGTGAAATGCATGACGGGTTATTAACCAAGCCAGGCATATATAATCTTATTGGTTGAGAACTCTTCTAATGATATGAGCTGTTCCCAATATGGCGGCTTTTTGGCATGAATTAATTAAACTCGATGGTATTGTTAGTTTCAATAAATTAATTGTGAAATTTTTGTGTACTATCCCATTGGCTGAAATAATAAATGGAATAACTTCAACCTTTAGCAACTCATACATAGCTCTTAATTCGTACACTAAATCTTGATATTTATTAATTTTTTCCGTGTATGACCTGCCGATATTGTCATCTAGTGGAATTGCTATGTCTACTATTTGCGCTGTTTTTTGCTTTTTATTCATTACAAGAATATCAGGCCTATTATGCATAATTGTTCTGTCAGTAGCCATTGTAGTATTCCAGAGGATCTTATACTGTTCATTTTCCTCGACATCCTTAGGTAGGTATTTGTAATATGGTAATTGATTATCAATTAACTCCTTGCTTTTGCAGAGTGCTTGGTGTAAGATCTTAGCTACATTGTCATGTCGCGTGAGGTATTCCCTAGGTGCCAGGTAAGTACATGCAGAGATAATATGTTGTACTGACTCAACGCCGGTATTGCATAAACGGCATTTTTCGCTTGTAATGTTTTCTTTAATAATATGTTTCAGGTATGACTTCGTGGGCACTACCTGATCTTGTACCGCAATGACGAGTGCCTCTGTTTCAATATGGAGTTCTCCTATTTTCAAAAATATAGTCGATGCGGATATGTCTGCATCTTCACTCTCCAGTGCCGCCGGGTATCGTCCGTGGAGGGCTTTTTCTTTCCATTCTATTTCTAGGTGACCTAGAGTGACTTCGTCTACGTTTTCTTTAGAGGGCAGAGGTGAGTATTTATTTATTTCCTTATACATAACCGTTAACGGTGTCGTTTCCCCTGCGAAATACTTTCTTAATTTTTCTGTTTCGCGGTGGTGCAAAATTTGCAGGTTAAGTAAGCCCCTACCTCCCTTTTTGCGCTGTAGATAGAGCCGACTAGTGGATGAGTGTATATAGTGGCATTTATATTGGGCCATCGTTGTTCGTATCTGCCTATCCAAAGTCTCTAGATCGGTTTTCGACCATTTAATAATACCAAATGTGTACATTAGGGTTGGTATAGCCCATGTATTAATAGCCGTGATCTTATCCTTAGCATTTAGTTTAGTTTTAAGTATTTTATGTAGTCTCAGCAAAAATGTATCCTTAACACTCTGCTTCATCTCCTTATTATTTATATTTAAAGCCTGCTGTATGCCCAAGTACTTGTAGCTCTCATCTAATTCTAAATGCTTTATCACAGATCCGTCCAGTAACTTCATGTGTTCCATGGTGTCTTTTATTTTTCCACTCCTTACATGTAAGACAGCACATTTATCAAACCCAAACTGCATGTTAATCGACTTGCTGAAGAGTCTAACTGTTTCCAGCTCACTTTGTAGTTCGTCAGCGTTTTTTGCATATAGCTTTAGATCATCTATATAAAACAGATGCGTAATTCGTGTGTTTGGTGTCTTGTTAATAGTGAAACCATATTTTTCGTTTTGCAGCATGTGACTCAAGGGATTAAGTGCTAGGCAGAACCATAAAGGACTCAACCCATCACCTTGGAAGATTCCCCGTTTGATATGAATAATTGGCGTAGTATAGGATGTACCAGATTCGTTTACAATTGCTGCTGTCCTCCAGGTTTTCATGAGGTGGGTAAGTACTTTAATAATGTTTCTGTCAACCTTATACATTTGTAAGACTTTTATTAGCCAGGTATGTGGCACCGAATCGTAGGCTTTTCTGTAGTCCACCCATGCAACAGAAATATTTCTTTTCCTTATTTTAGCAAAGGTTGTAATGGCTGCATCCATCAGTAGCAGTTCTTTGCAGCCTCTTCCGTTTTTTCGGCACCCATTTTGTTCATAAGCTAAAATATTGTTGGTTAAAATATGATTCGTTAGCTTTTCGGTTAGTATCGATGTAAATATCTTGTATAAGGTAGATAAACACGTTATCGGCCTGAACTCCGCTGGATTGCGAGTGTTGTTAGATTTGGCAATCATATATGTTCTCCCTTCTGTCAGGAAAGACGGAATTTCTTCATGATGGTTCATTATGCTTTGGAATTGTGCCGCTAATGTAGGGTGAATATTTCCAAAATTTTTCCACCAGTAATTCTCAATGCCATCCGGACCCGTAGTTTTCCAATTATGCAGCTTTTTAATACTGTTCCCTACATCTTCTACAGTAATTCTAACTTTTGGCATTTCAGGTGTATCTGCCACCCTTTCTTCCTCACTAGCTATCCATGAAGCAGTTTCGTCATGGGGTGTTTCTGTCGTCCACATTTGGCTCCAGAAATGATACATATCGTCAGGCCTCGGTGCTTGATCATTTGATTCTTTTGCGTTTTCATCCTCCAAGTGCCTGTAAAATCTTTTTTGGTCTTTTCTGAATTGTTTTGTCTGATTGTACCTTCGGACCTGGTCACTGTATCTCCGAAGTCTGCATGCGTATACGGCCAGTTTTTGTTTTAGTTTTTCTTTCAGTGCCGTTAACTTCTGGAAGTAGTCAATGTGTTTGGGTTTTATTTTAATTTTTATCGCTAGTGATTTTATTTTATTTCTTAGCTTCCTACTTGCCTCTTGTGGCTTCTCAAGATACGCTTGCAACCATGCAATCTTTTTACGCAACTCCTCTACTGTTCTTCTTAGTCTCGTTTTCCACTTTGGTTCTGTTTCTTTGCGTTGATAGTTGCGTCTTACTTTTACTTCAACGTTTAGTAAATCACACACTGTCCTCGCAGCAGAGTATATCATATGGTGTGTCTCTTCTAAACTACTGCTAGTTTTAAATTCCTCTTCTAGTGCTGTGTTTACTTTTCTGACACAGTCGTATGCAGTTTTGCTGTATCTTATTCTGGGCAGTTGCGGCTTGTTTTTAGGAGGAATTCCTTCGTACATTATATAGTACGCTATATAGGTTTCGAAAATATTTTCATCAGTGGTGTCTAGTGGTTGTAACGAGATTCTTCGTAGGATGTTAGATCTTCTAGATGATCTCCGATTAACTGACTCTGCTGGTATTTCGTTCGTATTTTCTCCCACAGTCTCTAGCTGTTGTTTTGCCTGTTCTTTTAGTTCTTCTAACTCTCCTTTCGACAGGACCTGTCTTCTGAGTATCGATCTGACTTGGTTTGATAGATTTTCTTTAGACACGTTTCGGTTCGGATATTTGTTATTCCATAAATCAAAAAGTCGTTTGGGATAATTCCTTTTCTCCTGTCCTAGTTTCGTAGCTATGTAGTATGCTTTAATAAGGTAAGTTTATATTATTATTTATTATTAATATTATTATTATTATTATTATTATTATTATTATTATTATTATTATTATTATTTAAATATTCTGAATATAGAGAATGTATTGAGTATATAGGAAATGCCAACTACTGCTGCAGATGATCATATTATTACCACGAATCGCCATCCAAAGTCAAAGAATATTATAAAAAAGCACATACCAATGATTGAAGATTGTATTGATATCCAAGAACGACAATTCCCCCGACCCAGTCCACACCAGGTCAGGTAACTAAAGGACCCTCTGATAACAGTTTGAACATAGCCAAGTCGCATATAACGAGCCGCCCTAATAAAACAACAAAATAATAGAAAACAGTTTTTTAAATAGACACATCTCCAATATTTGAAAAATATTTTTCAAGTTTTTGCTGATGCTATTGGCGACTGCTTCCTTAAATAGGGAATCGTCTTCCTTCTAAAAATAGATGTGCCCACAACATTCGGAAAAAATAAGTTATTGAAGAAGACAGCACTGCAAAATTTGAAAGTTATCCTTAAATCTACGACAATATCAGAAGATCTCTAAAAATTCTTGAAGAGTGTGTACAAGGTGAGCCACAATCTGACAAAGAAAGTAATTTGCTTTGGTCTAAGGTCAAACTTTACTAACGTTCTATATAAAATATTCAGCAGGGTTGCAAAATCTGAATTTGACAAAATACTTTCGACACAAGCCAAGTTTATTGGACGCCTTTGCGGTATACCGCCGACTGAAATTTTGCAATATAATTCATATGTGAAAGTATTAGAAAAGACATTCGTAGGTATACATTGGTTATAATGAATGGTAAGAAATTCGAAACCGTAAGACCATATCCAACCTCCGGAATGTTTGTTCACAAAAGTAAACAATATTTCTTGATTACAGTCGCTGACACTGTATGCTAGATGCCATCGCCGATTATAAGCATGCCAATCTCCTAACGTAAATATGTGAAGATGAGTATATTATTATGACTGAATTATTTGACTGTACTCTGCATTTAACCATAGAGCCAATATTATTGAAACATTGTTGATAAAAGATTTGGTGAATTCCACATAGCAAGTGATGAGCTTAGTTTTTAGGATGTTATAAAAGAAGTTAACAATAGAAGTATACTACTAGTAGAAACTATCATGCTAAATCATCTATCAATCCAAATCAGCCAAAATAAAGCCTTCTGCTAAATAAGCGAATGAATCAAAAATTGTAACACCGTTGAAAAATGCTTTCGGTATATTAAAAGCAAAATGAAAAATGTTAGCAGATGCTAACGAAATTTGGATACTAACTATTAGTTGTAAGTTTTGAAATTGGTTTATATTTTATAATACGGTTGGCATAAGTTATTATACATAAACCCAACTGCATGACCTTAATATATGTAAATCTACAGCGAAAGAGCTGCATATTATTAGAGACAAAATATACTTATCTTAACAATTTTTACATCTCCCTACCAAGAAGGGTTCCTATAGGAGATTAAATGTCCCTATATAGAAGTTAATATAATTGTTTGAAATAAAACAAACTGAATAATAATCATAAATTTTAAAGGACCCCGCAGAATCCTTATGGAAAATGGCTTTCACTAGATTGCTCTGAAACTTTGTTGAAAGATAGTTCAATGGGCACAAAGTCCAAAAATTTATGGTTTTCCAATTACAGCCGTTTGAAGTTGACAATTTTTGCATTATTCACAAGTCACACTTTTAACCTACACATTAGGGACTATCATTTGCCAAAGTTTCAAGAATTTTGGCCGAGAGCATTTTTCCACATGGATTTTGCGGAGTGCAATTTAAAAATTATCTTCAAATGCTGTAATTTGAAAACTATAAATTTATAGACTTTGTGCCCAGTTACACTTTTGATTTACACATCGTAAACTATCTTTCAGCAAAGTTCCAGAACAATCTGGTGAAAGCCATTTTCCCTAAGGATTCTGCGAGGTCCTTTGCATTTTGAAATTATTCTTAATTTTTAAGAACATTGAACGAATATCTAGAAGAAATATTCAGTTCATTTATTCTCGTATTCTTCTTTACATGTATTCTCGTGTAAAAGTTTTTCTTTAACAGTGTCATATTATATTTAGAGAAAATTTAAAAACATTATACTCGTAGATACAAAAATAATATATTATAGAGTCCCAGTTATTGGAAAAATTCCATTGCACTTCTTATGCTAAATGTGGCGATACTATCTTGAATAACAACTATAATATTAATCTTAAAATTAATTACGTTAAATAGTAAGAATGATTAGTAATTGTAATATTACGTGGAATAATGTAGAACTCTAGGTAGTATGTATCAGCAATAATTACTACTGTTTATACTATATTAGTAAGTTTCAAAAGTTATGTTCTTCTGCTCTGAAAACACCAAGATTTGTTTGAGTTTCTTGTGAGTTTTAGCATTAAATTTGTATTTCTCCCATGCTACCACTTATATTAACTAAAGATCAATCCGTCTACCTCAGAGCCATTAAAATATTCATATCAGATTGAATCTGATTACGTTTTTCATTTAACCTGACTGTTAAATATTTCCCGAAACAACCTGAGTAAAACCGAAAGAATTCGACCCGGGTGGTTTACAACGCTTGAATATAACATGGAGTTCATACATTTTAGGGTAGAATGAAATTTTGTATTGAATGCACTCTTGGGTATAACCCACAAAAGGGTACTACAAGGGAGTTATATACCTACCCCAAATCAATTTGGTTGTAGTAGGGGTTTTGTATAATACATACCGCAGAACCACAGAATACATTTTCTTAAAAGTCCACATATAACATTGTCTTTCTTACCTAAAGCGGCCCAAATCCGTTGGTCCGTGCTTTCATCCCATTTCGCTATGGATGTAGCTCGTAATTCGTTGTCTACTGTGTCACAAAAAATTATATATTCTTCTGGAACTGCAGTCGTTGAATCACATTCTGGACTTCGGCCAAAGAAGGAGACATTGATATGCCTTAAAAGAGAAAACAGACAAAATTAGATTACAAAGAAATGCAGTTTGATGTAAATAATAAAATGCTTTTTGCGCTTTAATGGAAAAGTTTTCTTACAGTTTTATTTTACAGATTTATGTTGCAGATATAGAAAATAATGTACTGCATGCTGACTAACTTCACTTTAAGTGCAAAAATAGTTATCATTCACTTTGATGATTTAAAATTTAAAAATAAATCTTTAATGTAGTTTTTATTTGCGTCATTGCTATAATGATAGTTTCACGTGCATTCATGTATGTTTAAAAATGAAATTCTCTTGTGGTTAAATAAATGTGCAGTTAATAATGTATTTTATTAATTAATGCTGGTGGCCCAACCAGTATAAAACAATTTGCACTTACAACTCTTTGTGAGTTATTTGTCTATACTACGTAAGCTTTACTGTGTCACACTATCTAATAACCTTAAAGTTCATACAACACGGTGCCAGCATAAATTCATAACAATTAGGTGATAATTATGTTAATAACTTATGTTAGTTAGTTTCAGTAATTAACAGGTTTAGTTTTATTGTTAGGATTGCCTAGATTTTCTTTAAAAATTGTCGAGTTTATGTAATTTTGATTATAAAAGTAAACGCAGTCAAGTAATTCGAAATCTTCATAAACCCAAAAAATAAAACTAAGTATATAAATACTACTTCTGATTTCAAAAATACTTTTAATTAATTATTCGTGTTGTTCGATGAAATGTGTATTGCAGCAAACACGTGTAATTTGTTTAAGTGTTTAAATACGATGTAGGGAAATTAAACTTTATCTCTTATACTTAGTTTGCATATTCGTTTGGGTTTCGTATTCTCCTTTATGAATGCAAGCTATTAAGATTAATAACATTGATATTGAATGCACTTTTACATACAATGTTTAAAAAAACCTATAACTGTGTTAAAAATTTCAGTTATCTGGAAGAAGCTGTAAAAGGATCTAGCGTGTAGCAGCAATCATTAAATCATTAGATCAAAATTAGCCTTCTAATTACTCAATTCATAATGTCAATACCAAGCACATAACAACTTAGTTTATTGTTTCTAATCTGACTTGGTGACACTGCGTAATCATGAAATCAAAAAAGCAAATTTTTGATAGACAATTTGCATGCTCAATTTCATACTAAAAATGAAATTCATCAATTAGACCTTTTAAAAGCTATAATTTAGAACACTGAAAAAAATTCAGTTTTTGATGGTGGTCACAAGAATACTTAACTTCAAATCTTACTATCTTTTTTATCGTTAAAGTAATATACTTAACATTTATAATACTTAAAAACCAATTGTTAAGTTTTCTTTTGATGTAATTAAAATGGAGTTTTCGTTAATTACTTCTCCTAGAAAAGATAAAATATGAAGTTAGAGCAATTAAGATACGGCTCATTTTAGGGTCCAAGTGTACCCACAAAACGTGTTTTGTTTGTTTCATAAATAATATAATAATGTGATAACTTTGGTTCTAAGTTAATAGTCTAGGAATGTTAAAAAGTTGCTTACCTAACTTGTTTTGGAAAAAAATTTTTTATTTAAATTATTTCACACGTTATACGTGAAAAATTAATTTTAGAGAAACTGTACATTCAAGATTAACCAAAATAATACCACTTATATTTCATAATATTTGAACTATTTTCGCAAAATTTTAAGAAAATCGTATGTCTAGCGACTAAATTATTGCCAAAAAACCTGCTTTTTACAAAAAAACTGCTTTTTTTGCCAAAAAGGTGGTAATAGTTTAGTCCCTAGACATACAATTTTGTTGAAATTTTGGGAAAATAGTTCAAATACTATGAAACTAAAGTGGTATTATTTTGATTAATTTTGAATGTACAGATTATCTAAAATTAATTTTTCACGTATAACATGTGAAATAATTTAACTGAAAAAAAAATTTTTAGAAAATAAGTTAGGTAAGCAAGTTTTTAACATCCCTAGACTATTAACTTAAAACCAAAGTTATCACATTATTATATTATTTATGAAACCAACAACACACGTTTTTTGGGTACACTTGGACCTTAATAAAATTATATTTGCTTTAAAATATACGTAAACAAGTGTAAAACAATAATATTAAAGAATATTCTTAATATACAGTGTGTCCCAGGATTCATGTTACAAGAGGTGTGATGGAATAAAAATTTTTGAATTTTATTTTAAAATTGTGGAATTAGGTCCTGCTTGGTGTGAATAGAATTTTAAGAATATTTTCATTTTTTGATAATCAACTCGGCCTTGACAGTGAAGCAAAAATTATTTTCTTTTCAGGTAAAATTACCCTTTTAGTTCATGATACGGCAGAATGTTACTAAGTTGCTCGGAATGGGAAATTATGGTCCTATACAACATTTTAGGAAGATCTACCTACTTTGATTAAACTGTCATTTTTTAGATTAAAACAAGTTGCATTCATTAAAAATTTTATTTGTCGAATATTGAACGAAACAATAGTTATTTACATTCGCGTGCGGTAACTTCCATTTTACAGCGCGAAATAAATTTGAAGCACGACGCGCAGCGGAGTGCTTTAATGATTGAGCGCTGTAAAATGGTTACCGCACAAGATTTGTATTAAACTTTTTGGCCGATAATTTTTAAATAGAATTAATTATTATATTTTTCATTATTTCATTACTGCCACAAAGGTGAATGCAAGGGTGAATGGCATGTTTGGAATTAATCGCAATATCTAAGCACGCATTTTCTTTTATTCATTTGTTTCAAAATAAACGTCAAACGTATCTTGTGTCAAACCACGACCTTCTAGATTTCACGAGACGAAGTCTCTTATCCGGCCTGGGCACTTTCACGATTTCCCATATAAACTTTGTTTCTGAGAAAACGCAAAATTTCGCCGTTTTGGCGCTAGCTGACACGCTGATGTTTATTTGTCACTTGAAGATATATAGGTTAGATAACCCTTACAAATGTCAAGCATTGCATGTTTACTTAAATATTTTGCGAATTAATTAAATCAATTTATATAATTAAATTAATTATGTTATTAAAATTAATTTACAAGTTCAATAACATTATTGAAATTACAATTTTATAACTTCCCGTGAGCTGGATTTAAGATATAGAGATAGTGAGCAGTAAGTACATTATCTGTTCACGTTTTTGCAATGTTTCTGTTTGCCAAACAAGGTTTTAGCAATTTTTAAAGAATTATATTACTAAGTTCCTGCTTGTGGTCGTGGCAAACCAAAATCTGTGCAAAAGCAATTGGAGTTAGAAATACCTAGTGATGTTAGAATATTAGACGGATTACATTCTCCAGGTAAATGTTCTACAATATGTATTACAAGTTCGATTATTTGGTTGATTAAAAGTGTAAATCTTCTAGTGGAGTATTTTAAGGCACCTCTGTTTTGAAGATTTACAAATCCTATCAGTGAATTTGAACACGTTCTTCAGTTTTTTTGCAATGTATCCTGCCAGAAGGGCTACAGATGCTGAAAGAATTCGCAATCGAGATGCATAGATAAGGTTTGGAGTTCTTTTATTAATGCTGTTATATTTTTAGGAAGTTCGATGTAGAAAGTGACTCTTTCAGGTATCTGTAATTGTTGATCTGTCGAAATAAAGAAGTATATATTATTTTGCTGTTGAGTGTTGGTGTCTATAACCCCAACGTAAGATTTGAAACCATTTTTCTCGTAAGGTAGGTATAATTTGAAGGAAATTCATGAAATGATATTGTAGGATCAGTACTATTACACATTGTATTGCGGCAGTTATACTTTTTCTGCTAGTGTTTGCCATTACTAAAGTGAACGAAAAAACAGCAACAAAACTACGAAAATTTAAACAAATAAGGAAATAACGTAATTATATTAAAAAATAAAGAAAACTGCCTTAAAAGATTAGGAAAATATAATTTATTGACGATACGCGCAAAACCGACAAAAGGATAAAAGCGCGCGAAGTTAGCGTAGTTTGAAATTGGCGTTTACGTGTTACATATCCGTTTCCGCATTTTCGTGTTTGGTGGCGCCAGCGGAGAAACACTTGAACTAATGGAGTGCGCAGGCCGGATAAGAGACTTCGTCTCGTGAAATCTAGAAGGTCGTGTGTCAAACAATAAAAGAGCTTTCTCTTACTAGACGCTTGAAAATTACAATGTCTAGTGATGATAGTTTTACGAGTACACCCCCAAAAGTGCGACAAATGGCTCAAAATGTTTCGGCTCAATTATTGCCAGAAAAATCCAGAGCCCGATATGAGGCTCAATTCAACGTTTTTACCAAGTGGTGCGAAGAAAAAGGAGCAAAGACTTATACAGAAAATGTTCTTTTGGCCTACTTTACAGATTTGGTAGGCAAAAATAAAGAGTCTTTGGGCAATTTTCTCAATGTTGAAGTCCTGCATCATGTTGAACAAAAATATCGACATATCTAAATATGCCAAGTTAATTACGTATATAAAACGACAAACTGAGCATTACAAAAAAAGTGAAATTTTAGATGAAGAAAACATTACTGCATTTCTCTCGCAGGCTCTCAATGACAATTTTTTACTTATGAAGGTAAGCATTTAGTTCTTTATAAAAACGTTTGAAACACCTAAAAATTAAAATTAACGAACTAAAATTTATCTATTAAGTTTGGTTTTACCATTGTTCCAGGTCGTTTTGATAATTGGAGTGTCTGGGGCTTTACGTCGAGAAGAACTTACCAACATGGTTATTAAAGACATCCAACAGAAAGACGATATTATTGTTATTACAATCCCCAAAACTAAAACAAATGTAAGTCGATCTTTCGTTATAACAAAAGAAGAATGGGTGGCCACTGTCCAATTATATTTACAAATTCGACTAAAAATTACAAAAATTGCTGGCCGTCTGTTCTTAAAATATGAAAAAGGAAAGTGTTGTGCTGTGCCTGTGGGTATAAACAATATCGGCAGCATCCCATCTAAAATTGCTACATTCCTTAATTTGCCAAATCCTCGCCAATTCACTGGACACTGCTTCAGGAGAAGTTCTGCTACTTTATTAGCTAATCGAGGAGGAGATCTTCTCACTTTGAAAAGACATGGCGGTTGGAAAAGTGGAACGGTGGCAGAAAGCTATGTTGCCGATTCGTTGAAAAGAAAAATCGACGTGGCTCATATGATGGCTGAAACCGTGCCTTCAGAGTCAAAGAGATCAGCATTTCGAGTACATTCTGCTTCTTCCACCATTTCTGCAGGGATTCAAGCATTGAAGTTGGGTACACTACAAACAAAAGCACAACTGAAGTAAATCAGCTAATGCCAGGTCTATTTTCTAATGTTCAAAATTGCACAATTAATGTTAATATCTACAATAACTGCAGCTTAAATAAATAAAGCATTTAAATTGTAGTTTTTACTTAACTGTATATTAACTTAAGTACAATAAATAAAGGAATTGGTAAATATGAAAATGTTCTTGTAGGTATATAAAATAATAATAAGACTTTTCTAAAGACAGGAGTCAGGAGTCAGGATTAGGGTGATTCACAATTTCTTCAAGATTAGTTCATTAACCTCCAATATTCGCATTCTCAACCTAAAATGAAGTTAGTTGAAGGAAAGATAAAGGATTGAATTACTACAAGAATGTATTTAATCCGACGTTACCTTTTTCGTTTTGATTGGAATTTCACATTCCATGGTTAATTCGAATGAAGTCAGATCAAATCAAATGAAATTGAATAAATGTATCAATCCCAGTCGTAGTGTCGTACTATGGTACTGAGCTGTCAATAGTGTCAATATCGGAAACTGCACTGCAGTGGTACCCAGGTGGCACCCAAGATGGCGCTAATCTTGAAACTAAAAAATATTCGGGGATAATATAACTAGTGTTATGATTATCATCGGTGATAGCCCCAGTTAAAACCGACGAAAATTGACCGAGTGCGAAGCACGAGTTCAATTTTCTAAAGGTTTTAACGAGTGGTATCATCGTTGATTAATCATAACACGTGTTATATTTGGTGAGAGAATATAATGAACGTTGACAGAAAATAAATTTTTTCTGAAATAGTCAAGAAAGCTTGTCATGACAGAACTCAGGTTAGTCATGAAAGTGTCACTTTAAAGACTAGTCACTTTCATGATTTTTACAAGACTCCTGTCACTTTACAAGACTCATCTGTCATTTTTAGACTGCAATTGAATTAGAAATCGTCACTTATCTTATGAAACGTTTATTTAATATAATTAAAAACACTAACAATCAAACACAACAAAATATTTTTGATTTGTTGTTGATTCATTGTCATGGATATTAACTTCTCATACGACTCTGATGTTGATATATTTTTTCAGTTTAAATCTATTTTTAGTTTTGAAAAACGATTGCAGAAAAAATATAATACATCACTGGTCATGAAAGTGTCTCTGCTTGACTCGGAGGCTTTAAAGAGATACTCGGATGCTAAGCATCCTCGTACTCTTCAATAAGCCTCCTCTTCTGCAAAGTTTCACTTTCATGAATTGTAATGTAATACACTATTCTCGCCCTCTTAAAAAAGTCAAAATTAAAACGATCTGTCAGTTTGACAGTAAATAATTACAGCTACCGGAAAATCAATACAACAATTATTTATTTATTACAATACATATTTTGAACGTTAAATGTACAGTTTTGATATACAATTTGTGGATTACCGCATTCAGTATGGGAAACTGAAACATTATTAGATGTTTCAATCCCTCTCATCTTATTTACAATTTCAGAATGTCGTGTAGATTGCATGTTTAAATAAGACTTCAAGGATTTTGAGTTATTGTGACCAGTTATCTTCAAGACTTGTTGCTTTGGTATATTTGCGTTCGCCAAATGGGTTACAGCTGTTGATCTATAAGAATGATTTGTCACTTTTTTGTTGGTGGTATCAATTCCCACTTTTTGAGCTGTTTCCTTTGTCCATTTGGAGATAGTATTAACACCTACAGGGAGGTTTTATACTATGCTGTAGTACTTCCTAATCTCCAATTTTTGTTTGGTGTCAGGAAAAACCTATCGGTCGTTACATTATTTGATAGTTTTCCCATTAGTTTTAGAAACAATCGAACTGGACACACATCAGGATCTACTGTATTAGGTGTTAACCATTTGCTTTCACAGCAAGTTTTGTCCCCACCTTGATTCGTTTTGTTAAATACTGGATTGTATTCAATTCGGTTAGTGAAGTTTCCAGAATTGTCAGTTTCTTTCTTGAAGTGATAAATAGAAGCAGACGAACCTTCGTTACCACGCCATGCCAATTCTTTAGCAACAATGTTAAAGAACTTTTTTTGAAGCCCTTCAGGCGTATTTTCGTCCCAGACCTTTTGCAGTTTTTTACATTCTTCTTGTGTAAAAGCAATTGCACTAACCTTTCTTTTTTCTTGTATTTCCTGCAGTTGCTTTCTTTTACAATCGCGAGCTGCTCTTGCTTCCTTAAATTCCATGTCAGTAAATGGATTGAACTTGTTATTATATTCAGTGAAGAATTTTTCTTGTATAATCTTTGCCGCGGAGTTCCATAATGTTTTGACAACGCACTCCTTATATTCTTGGCCGTCTTTTCTTCTCATGTTGCAAGCATAATTTCTTAATATTAATGCAATTTCTGGGATCGTAGTCTCTTGTGTTAATTTGATTCCTCTTGAAGTGCAAAATTCCATGAATTGGTTCCACTGAGATTCTTTATTAATTTTTGTATTTTTTGGGGTCTTCTTCTCAACTAACTTTCGAATCTCTTCCTCGCTAGCATCTCCCCATCGACTGTGATCTACTGGTCGAAACATTTTCTGGTTAACGGCACTATTTTCTGACTTCAACGCGTCCACTGAAACTTTCTGTCACTTTGACAGTAAACAATTTTATTTATTAAAAACAGGTGACAGTCAACATGCGGTGATAGAATTATCATCGATTTGATAGCCTATTCTGCGAGTTTGTTTTTGTACTTTCACCAATGAAATTAATAAAAAATTTACCATGTGACACGTGAATTATATTCTCGGGATTATATTATCTTTTGCCGTTCAACAATAAAAAAGTTATGTATCTGGCGTTTTAATAGATATATTTTCGTTGTATAAAGAGATTTTTATTTATAAACGAATCTGAAGAGCAGACAATTTGGGCAATTTTTACGCACGGCGAGTGGCAAAAATTCAGGCGACTGTAAAAATGATGTTTCCAAAGATGTCATTTGAATGTTAATTTGACGTTTACATGCAAGGAGGCCAAAAATAGTATTTACAACAAATTTAACTTACGAATGTAATAATATCATTGATCTACAATAAATTATTTATTCAAAACAACTGCCACTATTTTCTAAGCACCTTTCTACGCGATGTCTGAATTCTCTGAGACTGTTTTGAATTTCCTCGATGTGTATTTGTTGTACGCTGTTTCTTATCCTTTCTTTTAGTATTTCTCTTCTGTTGGGTATTGGTTGAGAATAAACCAGTTGCTTGAGGCGACCCCATAAAAAGATCTAATATTGTGAGGTCGGGCGACCTTGGAGGCCACACAATCGGACCATTTCTAGGTATCCACTTTTCTCGAGACATCAAATTTAGCCATTCAGCTACGCCTGCTGTAGAATGTGCAGGGCATCCGTCTTGTTGGAAATACATTGCTTGTCTTTCTGTCAGCGGCAATTTATGTAAGTACTCTTCCCTAAATCTGTCAAGTAGCTGTACATAAACATTCTGATTTAACCGTCCCTCTATGAAGAAAGGTCCAATAATGCTAAAACGATATGAAACGGCACACCACACATTCACTTTTTGGTAATATTGTCTTCTACAATTGACCTGAAAGTTTGGATTTTCTGTAGACCAGTAGCGACAATTTTGAGACGAAACAACACCATTTGTAGTAAAAGTTGCTTCGTCAGAAAATACAATTTTTTTATAAAAATTTTGTTCCTCAATACTTTTCTCCCCGATGGTAAGACAAAATAATAATCTACGTCCTTCGTCACCTTCTTCGATAGTGTGCACAAATTTTGGTTTGAATGGCTTTACCTTGTTTGATTTATAAATTCTTTGCAATTCCGATTTACTAACATTAAGATTACGTGAACGTTCCCTCTACGATAGTCTGGGATGTTCTTCCACCGAATCAAGAGCAATATAGTTGCGGTATCGTTTTCGTCATATTTCTTTTTTTCTTTCTTACCGTTAAGAACGGTGCCAGTTGCGAGAAATTTTGTTAACTATTCGCATGGCAGTCATACGTGTAAGATTGGTGTTGGGAATCTTTCGTTAAATTGCCGCACCACTTCTCGTAGTGCAACTTGTCCGAGCCCATAATACTGAACAGCATAAATTCTCTGCTGTAACGTTAACATAATCTAGCAATAATTGACATTTGAACTAAGGTATACTAGAAATTGTAATCTTACAGTACTTAAGATTAGTAAACAATTCTCTTTTCCTGGCCTTCTATTGTTTCGTTTCAATTTGTTTAATCTGAAAAATTACCGTATAATCAAAGCAGGTAGATCATCCTAAAATTTTGTATAGGGCCATAATTTCCCATTCCGAACAACTTTTCTTAGTAACATTCTGCCGTATCATGTACAAAAAGGGTACTTTACTTGAAAAGAAAATAATTTTTGCTTCACTGACAAGGCCGACTTGGTTTTCAAAAACTGAAGGTATTCTTAAAATTCTATTCACACCAAGCAGGACCTAATCCACAACCTTAAAATAAAATTCAAAAATTTTTAGTCCATCACACCTCTTGTAACATGAATCCTGGGACACAGTGTATATTACAATTTTGTAGTTTTTCAAAGTTTTATTATGTTAGTATGTTAGAAAGAGACCCTTTGGTATCTTGACAGTCCTTGCAATAAATAAATTATTGAAAATATGAATAGAATTTAATTTGTAGCGATCGATACACTTAAAATATTTATGTTTAAATAAAGTCTAACTTGCAACAAATAAAATAAAGCATTTAAGATATTCCCATCTTAAAACGACAAGAAGAATTTTGCCGCTTGCTTTAAATGACTCTTTTACTACTACTCCTACCGCACCCCACTTAACGTTTTAAACATTTGCATTAGAGAGTGCATATTCTTTAAAGAATTACTTACTAATTGATTCGTGAATATTTTCAAAATCTTTTGATTCATTTGTTGTTTTTTTAACACCAAAATGCATTATCCTCTATTTCATATAATAACTTAAGAAATAATGCATATATCAAATTACAAAAATTGCCATATTATGCAAACACCATTAGCCATTAGCTACTTGCATATAAAATTGCATCCAATTCTGTAGAGTAGTTATTGTATTATTAATTATTAAAAGACAGGCTTTACATTAAAACTCGCACAAAACAGGACTTTTTGTAACATAATTTGCGAAAATTCAAAAATCATAAATCAGATAATTTTACAAATTACTATTTTACACAAAAATAAATTGTCGATCTAACTATTTTTGTTTAAATTAATTTGAGCTATTAGTTTTTGCACTATGCGCATTCAAAATAAGAGCTTAAAGCTTCTGCATTTGATAGTCGGCGCAATCCTTTTGTTGCGCTTATCTTCAACCCGTTGATTTTGAAAAATGTCCTGCTTAATAACATCGCAGCTTCGTGACATTACGTATTGACAAATAGGAAAGTCGAAAAAATGATTGCAGTGGTTTCTAAAGAGACGTTTTAAGATAAAACCTCAAGACCATTGTCTGCAGTTTCGAAAATGTAAAAATATATACACATTTTGATCAAAACGTGTAATACTGTATTAAATGTTTTTGTGAAAAGGAAAAAGTAGTTCGACAATATTGTCGAAACAATATTGTCAGGTTATAATTCAATAAATACTGTGAAACTTTTTACTAATTTTTATATATTTCATGATTATGGAGTTCCACAAAGTAAGGCTGGAAACAAAAAACAAGAAAAAGTAGTAAACCAAGTTACTATTCATTTCAATTTTATTACATAAAACATCAATAAAAATGTAACAATGATAAGTAATATTGTTGCCAAATATTTTTAAGAGAGTTAAAGAGTTTATAAAATATTTTGAAAATGATTTAGGATCTCAAATTTAATGCGTTTCAAAAACCAGCCGAAGCCCAAAAAGCTGCTGAAAGCACTGTTTAGAAATTAATAAAAGATATCTCCATTTTTATTTCAGCTGTTCATATTTTAATAATCTTATCGGTGAATATTTGATGTTGATAAAATACTGGTCATATTTTCTTTTGCATTTGGACCAAACCATTTAAATTTAAATGTATATTTCCTGGTGTATCTTATTTTTGAACTAAATTCTAAATTGTATCCTTCAAACATTCTTTAGAACGGCGAGCGTACGGAACGATCTGGTCAGTGGCGTGCGGAGAGAATCTAAGCAAGGGAAGCAACAATGATTTTGATTTTACTATACTTAAATGCAGTAAAAACAGTATTATAATTATTAGGCTTATAAAAGATTTATAAATAAGTACTTTTCGCGTTATACTTATTGAAAAATTCAGACTTATTCTAAACACCGTTTCCATAATTAATACAAAGGTAAGGACAACAGAATAACCCATAAACTACTATGGGCTGTTAGTCACTAATTTTTGTAGGCTTCAATTTTAAAATACCTGTTGCACGTTTTAGTCTTTACTAAATAAATAAAAAAATAATTAAATTGGGAAGTTCTGGTTTTCGTCTGTCTTTATCAGCAATTTATATATTTTTTTTCTGAAACTGTGTGCAAAAAATTCTTTCTCTAATAATTTACAAACAGAAATGACGCGATTAAAGGGTATCGCAAATACCTTTTACCAAAGCAAACTAAATACAATTATTTTCGTCTATGAAATAATTCTAACTAATATAATTTAAAGAAATAAAATTTTCTTAAATTCAGTATAATTTTCCAGATATACAGTGTTTAATAAGTAATACTTAATTAACACTAAAAGGAATAAATAACCAAATTTATCTGATCACCGAGCATCTAATAACACGACCTTACGATGCCAACCGCATCACCACAGTGCACCCACCTGCTAACGAAAATGCTAAGTGCAATAAGATAGTGAGTCGTTGCTTATATACAAGTATATGTAGTATATTTGAATCTTCATTACAGTTCTGTGCAAGTTTGATGACCTTAAAATAGTAGGTATTCTATTTTAGTATGTTAGCTTAAGTTAATTAAATATTGCAAATTTAATAAATAAATTATTAAAAATTATTTAAATAGGAGTAATAAATTAAGAAATAAATAATAACCATAACCTTATCTTATGTAATCTTATAAAAATAGTTTGGTAACATTGTTTTTTATGTTCGAATAATTTCTAAGGGAAGCATTGCTTCCATGGACCGCACGTCACCGGATCTTGTAATGGGTTAATTACAAGCAGTGACATTTATTTGGTTATGTTTCTGAAGATTTTGGAACCAGTTATAGGAAGTAGAGATTGCAATTATGCAAATACTCATAGAATATTTATCCCATTGTGTATTAAAAAATTGCTAATTTACAGGATTTAGAAAATATTTTTCAATATAACAAGTATTTTAAAGTAATAAATAAAAAAATTAATAGTTTCATATCTACATTATTGAATGACGTAAAACGGTTTTTATACGTAGTTATTAATTAATTACTTTTATAAATGTAATAAGACTATCGACCAAAAAATTCTCTTCCGAATATTTAAATCAATAATATCAATTAATTAATTCATATTCAATTCAAAAAGTAATAATTTGAAAGGACGAAGAAACAATAACTTTATTAAAATATAACTTTATTTTTGGTTTTAAGTGTATAATAATGATAAGTCAAATAACTTTTGAAAAAGCCAATATTTCGATAAAAATTTTCATTTTGAGACTACTTTCTATAGGTTCCTTCTTATCAATTCCATCAATATATAAATTACAAAATAAAGAATGCGATCTTACGGTATTCTTAAGTGTTTCCCAAGTGGAAGTAAAGGTATCTTTAAATAAATGATGAGATTTTTAACGTAGTAATCTCAAGAGTAGGCTGCATTTTAACATGACTTCGCCATTAATGAATTAACCAACAGCTCTTCTCATAAGCTCTTTTTACCAAAACATTTGGATGCTCCTCATCGAATAAGTTTTCTTTTATCCTGCTGTTACTTAACACAAAAAAACAACTATAGCGTGTTTCAGGATAATCTTGTAATGGAATCGCATAAATAGGACTTACAATCAAAACTGTAAATGTAATATGTTAGATTTTGTACGTTTCTGTAGATTTTGAGTTTGTATTGCATTGAAAATGGTATTTTTGTATTGTATTGCATTTCATTTCAGAATTGATCGTTTTGTTATGCATCCCTGCTATGCTGATCAGGTAGGTAAAATGGTAGATTCAATAGGCCTATGCAGTATTTTAGCTAGATGCTATGCTAAGAACCATAACGGTCAGATTCTAGTATTTGCGTCAAATTGCGACAGACGATGTGCAGCGACTATCACCTTTTTTAAATATATTTTTCTACAACTGTCAAAAAATAATGACATTTTTTCATTAATATCCGTATGCAAAATGCCACATTGGTTTTGTTTACTTGACAACGTGCACGAAATATTTTTCGCTTTAGAGAGAAAAATAGTTCGGACATTTATGCGATTTATGCGTATTTGAGCAATGTTGTTTCCGTACGACGAAACTGTCCACTTTGCGCTAAAATAAAAATTTCCTTGTGCTTTTTTTACGACTTTTTTCTACTTTTTCCATTAATTTTAATACCGCTGTAGAAAAAACGTTGTGTGCACAGAGAGAAATACTTCATAAGAGCTTTGCACAATATTGTTCAAAACGGTGTTGGAGAAATTTATATTATAATTGTAGAATCGTATTGTCCAGCGTTGTGTTGGTTTTCGTTACTGAATTGTCTAACAGGAACGTACGACAATTATTTAACACAGTCAGATTTAGTTCTGCATTCTTTGGAACAATGTTGTAGAGGATAAGCTAGCATATTATGTTGAAGTATAATTGTAAAAAATTACAATATTTTGTTTGAATGAAATCATAATCCAATGTTCAAACTGCTTGCTACTAATTATTGTGTTTCGCAAAGTTTATGGATGACATCTTATAGATGTCACCACTTCTAATTGTCGCTATTAATGTAAATTCGAGATTTATATATAAACAGGCGACAGCAAAAGGAAATTTTAGTGTTATACCTGTATATACTATACATTGTATAGTTATATACATATTAGTTACATATATTTTAATATATGTAAAAATATATATTTTATTTGTGATACCTAACCTTCTTTATAGAATATTTGTGCCAGAGTATTGCACAATTTGTATAAATGTGAACAAGTAATTGTGTTAAATACTATTAAGCAATTGTGGCACAACTAGCGCAACAATTGTACAATTTTGTATAAAATTGTATGCAACAACATTACACATTCTGTTTTAATAAGTAACACAATTTGTTATGGAAACTTATAGACAACTATTCATTTGATTCTACAAAATTACTATTGACTTCCACAAAATGTTATATTTGAGTTTATACACATCCTTACAAAAAATTGAAAACATTATTTACAAAATCTAGACAAACTAAATGACACAATCTTGTTTTATAATTGTACACAAATTGTCCCTGTCACTTTTTTAAGACCAATTTGTTTTACAATACCACACAATTGTTGATGAAATTGAAATACATTTTTCTCTGTGTGCAATTCATGCTCGGAATGACTTTGGTGGTCTCGAATGAGTTTTTCTTTCTTAAAAGACTTTCCATTCTTGACCACCAAAGTAGCATTTTACGCACTAAATACTCAAATAACTATTTTCTGGGTTATTTATTATTTTGAAATTATTATTGTTTCAGAAAAAATTACAAATTAAAAGAGCTTGATATCCATCTTCCTTCCGTATGGCCAAATAAGAAAAGACACGAATAGTAGACACACATCTAATTCAAACAGGGCAAAGTTGTAACAGTACGAGATTAGGTGCTAATGAAATTGACTGTTAATATTAACAAAAGAAAAGAGGGCGAAAAAAGATCTTCACTCTTTGTCTTCCAGCAGATAATTTTATCAGTGACTGTTGTAAGAATGTGAAAGTTTTGGATGAAGAATACATAACTTTGTAATATCTGGAGTTTGACGAAAAGACAATTAGTTACATTAGCTGGATTTTAAAAAAACTTTTTATATTTGCGTGTCCTAATGAAGTCATTAGAACACGCATTTTGCGTGTCCTAATGAAATTTTTTAGAATACTGGAAACAGTAACATTTTATTTTTTAAAGTTGATATCGCTGTTAGACAGTTGTTCTTAGAATGTCAAACTTATCTTATTTACGCAGTGAACTTTTGTAACGGGAATGCAATGCTCGCTACGGGCATGGATAAGAATTTTTACATTATTATTAACGAAATTGTAAATTTTGATACTGTCATCATATGGGATGCATTGTGTTATGTTTGTGCAATATGCTAACGATAAACTTAACGTAATAAAATTCAGTTTCATTAAATTATATATCTTTACCTGAAAATACTATATTCCATTTATACCCCATTAATTTCTTTAACAAATAAGGTATTTATTCTATGAAATGAAATATAATTATTCTTATTTCATCCAATTTTTTAATTCATTAAGTAGCAATTATTTATGTCACAAATATATTGGCATACTTTGAATTTATAATAATTTTCAATAGTACATATAATAATACACCTGGCAAATTTGATCGAGGTCCTGCTGCTTAGTAGCAGCGGACTTTGTGTGTATCAGACAAGAAGAAATTTCTACGTCGCGCGCATTACATAAAGTTAGCGAGATATGTAAAAACAATTGTATAATTTCTAGTGTTGCCAACTGTCATGTTACTTACTAAAATATCCCTAACAAATTTTATTTAAAACTAAGTAATTTTTTTTAATAGCTAATAATGAAATAACGCAAATAGAAAAAATAGTATAAAGTATTCGTTTCGTAAGACGTTTTAGCGCACTTGTGCTCTTTAGAAAACTCCCCGCTTCGCGGGTCGTTTTCTAAACTCGGACGCGTGCGCTAAAAACATGTCTTATGAAACTAATACTTTAATATACTATTTTAACACCGCAGTGTTGTTCTTTATGCTGACTTACCTATCGCGCTGTCGTTCTAACAGTTCAGAATTATCAGCACCACAAGCCTTCGTTACCGTAACTTACTTCCGTAACACTGCACAAATCTTTGCCTCGGTGGTACAAGCGCACTGTAAGCACTACAACTCATATTTGTCAATGTAGTCATAAAATTTGCAAAATCACTATTTAATCTTAAAAGTATACAGGGTGGTTAAAATTTCGTTGCACACTATTCGGATTTCGAAAACTATATGAAATACGAAATTGATTAAATGAGACAAAAGTTGCACAATTGCAAGAACATCTCGAAACCAGTTTCAATAGTTCAACAAAAATCACAGGTTACTAGACATAAGAAAAGAAACAAAAACTCGTTATTATCTTCCTTTGTTAATATCTCGGAGAAGATTTATTTTAAGAGTATGAAATTTTGCACATAGCCACAACGTGACATTCTGGTTGTCATGGCTACCTTAAAAAATCTAAAACCTACTTTTGTTTGTTGAATTGATTATCACTACCAAAAAGTGGTAGTCAACTTCTTTTTTTCTTATGGACCCCATATTGGATTTTTACTTCATCAGATAGTAAAAGAAATTACAAATGTAATGATGTATTACAAGCAGTATCACCTTCAGGTCAAATAAGTTATTTGTATTTAAAATACGTTTTCGATTAGTCACTTGTGAAAATTTGACGTAATATTAATAAAAAAAATATCGTGTTGTTATTTGTAATTAAATTTATGACAAACACAGTTTTAGATTTTTAACTAGTCGCCAATGTAAAATTTGACATAAATGTAAAAAATAAAGGACCAAAAACAACAGTAATGTCTGCAGTAACTAATATTAATTATTTCAACAAGCATTTCAATACCATGCAGTATTCATTTTAAGAGCTTCTAAAACCATCACCCTATATAACCATGATAAGTACAGCATTTTCGGAAAGGGAAAACAATGGGATTTCTAACTGTAAAGAAATATACAGGGTGTTCCATTTGAAATTACAATGTTGCTCTATCCCCGGAAATACGCTATGTCATTTCCGGCTAAACCGAAAATGGGCAAAAAGATGGATACTCAAAAAAAACTTTAAAAAATAAGAAGACTAGTGGACACCGCTTTTCATTATCTCAATTAGTTCAAAAGTTATAAAAGGATAATGGGTCAAAATAAATATAATAGGACATCCTGTATTTTAAATATTTAACTAACGAACTTTTTCGAAATTATTTTGTATAAAAAGTAGATAATTTAGGAACTGTTACTCGTTAGTCGCTACCATAGCAACTGTACAAAAAGTAATCGCTTTGTGTACTAGGACAAAACGTAATCTGATGTTACGCGTGTCATACTTTTTGTGGTGCTGTAAAACATTTCATTTTATACTAATAATACGAAATAAATAGAAATTTTAAATTAAATAATAATCATTTATCTGTTTTTTGATAATAAATATAATTATTAAATAAATTTCTTAAGACATAAAAACTAAAAGAAATTCGATGATTCTATTAAAATTTATTTGCTGCTCGCGACGACGTCACAAAAACAAATCTTAACCTCTTTTCATTTAACGCATATCTCTGTCCGTCATCTGTCGAAAGTTTTTCAGATTTTAGTAAAATGAGAGTGAAGATTACACATTAGTGAGTATCTCTTAATTATATTACATTAAAATTGCCACTTTTAACCCGGAAGCAAGAATTACTTACAAAGTTGTAGTAAATAAAAAGTAGCTTAACGTTACGTTGTTTATTCTAAACGTCCTCTCACGGAATTTACTAGTTAAAAGCGGTTGAAAAAAAATAGTATGTTAAATTCATACAAAAAATGCGTTTTGAAACTCATAAGATTGCCAGACTCCGCCAACGCGTCGTCCGTCATCTTTCTTATTCGTCCCGAAAACATGCATCTTTTTGTACTAATTAAACAAAGCTGTTATAATTAACTTTAGTTCAGAAATCTTTAAAATTTATTACCGTACAATAGACTTTTATAGCCACATTTCATATTGTGTTGTACAATAGCGTAGACTTAGAAATCTACGTTAGTAATAATATTGTGTCGCACAGCAGACCTTACCAAAAAAATTATGGTTTAAATTCGGGCCATATGTAACGTGTTCGAGTCCGAACCAATAAGAGATTGTTTTAACAACTTTTCTAAACTCAAATTTTTGAAGTTGTGAAGTGTTTGAAGGTTTAGAATAAAACTGAAACTAAATATACTAATTGAAAATGTGTAAAACGGAGAACTAGCAAAGCTCGCAATGTAAACAACGCTTGCAGGTGAATTCTAACCTAAATAAAACCAAGCCTCTTGCGTGTACCGAAACCGATAATGCAGGTCGTACCGAATACCGTTACCGCTTCTTAATGGTCAGGGCTATTTAAAGAAACGAAGATTTTAATGCCATTCTTTGTCATAATTTTTTAAACAAAAAATATTTTTCTGTTGTGTGTAACCGTTGCGGTACTTGAGCTACAAGAATGTTTTAATGGAAATTATGTTTACGCTTTAAAGACCCATTGCAGGCATCTTTAAGGCTAAAAACTCATCAAATGTACTTACTGCACAGTTTTCCTTAAAAACATAGTTTTATAAATTGATATATATTTTTAAATTGGGTACTATAATAATGATACAAGTTAAACGTATAATGTACAGTTGCGATCATTCGCTAACGATGAGAAAATAGTGACAGCCAGTTTTTTAGTTTTTTGTACAATGCTGAATTCGACCTGATTTATAAGCTGAACAATTATAATGCTAAAATATGGAATGTTTTTGAATACCATATAATAAACTTTCATTTACATTGTACAAAAAAAAACTGAAAAATTGTTGGTTATGATTTTTCATCGTTCTTTAACGAATGATCGCAACTGTAAGATGTAAGATGAACAAAAAATATGATTTTACTGACTTAACAAAACAAGATTGCTCAATCCCCAATCTCTTTTTAGGGTTAAATTAAATATGGTTTATTAAGGAATTTTTTTTCAAATTTAAGTTTTGATCTAATTATTTTAAACATCAAGGGTATATAACTGCCAACAAGGTATAGATATGAAAAATATGCCCTTAGAAGTATATAGAAAGTACTTCTCATGTATCTTAATATCAAATCGTTACAGAAAATCTTTTGAAAATCATGTTCACTAATTTTCAAATAGTAACAGTTTCAAATTGTACGCAGATATTTAAGCTTTGGGTTGTCTAACTTACTCACATGTCGCATGGACAAATGCTGTCCTAAATTTGTCGGTGTAGGAAATGAAACACGATATAATTCAACGCTTATATTGCGGTTTATTTAGCATGGCAAGAGGGACATTTTCCACTGCTTAAAAGAGGCATATAGTTATTTAGTTTGTAAAATAATAACAATTATTTTAAACAAAACGAAGTTGGAAGAACCCTGTGCCCTTCATTTGCTAAGTAATTTGTAGCTTTACAAGAATTGAAAGCTTTTTACAGATCAAATGAAAAAACGACAGTAACAAAAAATCGTTAGATCGAATGTCTGGATGGTTCAAAGGTTTAAAGCTTAATTTGTTTAGAAATTAGTGGTACTGTGCAGTATTCAAATATCACCTCGTCCTCCCCCCTTTATAGTAACTTTGGGCTAATTTCATGCTAAATTGACTAGAGCCGTATTTCAATGTCTCAAATTTTGTTCAAAATTTGTCCTTGCAAAGATACATATGAAATGTCATTAAATTATTTTTCCAGGGTTTTTGGATTAAAAATGGCCGAAGTAGAAGTTTTTGAAAATTTCTATTTTTGGCAAATTCTGCTACCCGTCACTCTACATCATCTAATTGAACTTGTCATATCTCCCTTATTTCTTAAGTTATCTGGCTCATCCAGGTGTCAACTGAAAGCTAGTTCATGGAGTATATTAAGAAAGGTGCAAAAATATTGAATAGTAAATAAGTAGCAGGCTCCGAAGGCAAATTTTAGTGATTTTACGAATTTCGACATTGCTCCTGTGTTACAACTATCACCCTTTTAAAACTTTTTTTATAGAATCATCTTAGTATATGCTTGGTATAGTTAAAAAATATAATGGGTGTTTTTGTAGTTTTACAATACACCTTTATATACCTTAAATTGTGAAAAACAGAGTTTTAACCGGTTTTTCACGATTTAAGCGCCTGTCGGCACGGGAAGGAATTAAATTAAGTCAATGAAATTTTTTGTGTAGTGTGCTTATACAGGGTGTTTTGGAAAAGATGTTTTTTCCTACAGAGAATGTTTGATACAGGATCGGTTATGCCAAGAGCTGGTGGGAGAGGACGCAATCCATACCACGGAAATGTCGCGGAGGAAGAAAACATCCTAGAGTTAGTTGAAGAGGATCCCACTCTTAGCGTGCGTACCTTGGCAGCACAAACTGGTGTACCTTCTACTTGCGTTTGGCGTATTTTAAAAGAAAATTCCCTACACCCATATCATTTTCAAAAAGTACACTCATTAGAACCTGCAGATCATATCCCGCGAGTGCAATTTTGCCAATAGCTATTGGAACGCAATCAGGAAAATCCACAATTTGCACAAAATGTACTGTGGACAGACGAATGCTGTTTTACTCGCGCGGGGATTTTCAATTCACACAACAGCCACATTTGGGCTGATGAAAATCCTCATGCAGTCCGAAGACATTATTTCCAGAGGCGTTTCTCGGTAAATGTGTGGGCGGGTATTTATCAGAACCGTTTAATAGGACCTTTTATTTTGCCCCAACGCTTAAGCGGTGATTGGTACCTACACTTTCTGGACAATGAAGTGTTCGACGGACTTCCACTAGCTGAATTGCCCAAGCTTTGGTTCATGCATGATGAAGCACCACCACACTTTGCTCGCCAGGTGCGGGAGTTTTTGAATAACGAATACCCTAACCGGTGGAAAGGACGTGGAGGACCCGTCGCCTGGCCTGCGAGATCACCGGACTTGACTACCCTCGATTTTTGTATTTGGGGATATTTTAAAATATTAGTGTACAGGACAGAAGTGGATACCGAGGAAGAGCTACGCGCACGCATTGAAATTGCCGCAGAACAAATTCGTGCAAATGCCGATATGTTTGTTAACATAAACGAATCTATCATACATCGTGCGCGAGTGTGTATACAGACTAACGGCGACCTATTTGAACACATGTTATAAAGATTGTTTGCATCTAAACGGTAAGTTTTACCCATTTTGTTAAAATCACAGTTGTAAAATAAAAAACAGGCAATGGAATTTACATCAGAATTAGGTCAATGAACGTATGTTAGATTTTATTTACTGACCTTAATAAATGATCAAGTCATCAAGGTAGTGAGTCACCCGGCAACTGCTGCTGAAATTCAATTCTGTTGTTTCTATAAATTGATACGTACGTAGCGGAGGTCAGTTTTTAATTTAATACGGAATAATAATTAATACGGAAAAATCCGATTTTTTTTAATTTTTAATTTTTATTTTATGAGTTTTGGGGTCTCCATATGGTCACCTTTCACCCTCTTAAAGCATTGCATATTTTTCCGGAACACCCTGTATAATATGTAAACTTTTTGGGAGGTAAGACCTAGTAAACTCAAAAAACAAAAACATCATGTACCAATAAGGAACACCCTAGTGTACATATATAAACGCAAAACTACCTGAATAAAACCGTTTCAATTGCTTTGAAAAATCGGCATTTCAACAGAAATTACTTAAACAAAATAATTTCGTATTCGGTATTTTTCTGCAATTTGGTAGTTTTTGAGTTTATTTTATTAAGTATAATTAAAAATTTAAAATTTTATAAAACATAGACGTCTAACCCACAAAATGAAATATGTGGAATTCATAAACGATATTCCAGAACAACCTATTTTTAGTTTGTTGAACTTTTATCAGCTGTAGCTAACCGCTTGTTAATCTTACACACACCATCCAGGCTTATATACAAACCATGGTTAACATTAATACCAACAGGTAACAAATGCGACACCTGCAGAGTAACAACCTCACAAACCAGCAAAATTATGGCATCTATATAGTCCAGTCAAACTAAACATTTGAAATGGAAAATGGAAGTACATGGGATTTTTTACTTCCAGCATGCAGGGGGGGTCTAGAAAAGCTTAACTTGAAGTTTTCGACCTCAAATTCATATGAGCTTTTTCCGCCATTTTGAAAAGAAGGGATGAAGTGTTGTTTTGAAATTATCTCTGTAACCGTAGGTCTGACGAAAAATTTGTATGAGGCACTTTTGTCGGCAATACGATAGTCTACAACTTTTATTTCAAACTTTTTCGCGTAATATAAAAAATGAAGAAGTTGCGAGGGAAAAACATTGGAAAAAGAAGGGATGAAGTGTTATTTTGAAATTATCTCTGTAACCGTAGGTCCGACAAAAAATTTGTACAAAGAATTCTTTTCAGCAATACGATTGTCTACAGCTTTTTTTCAAACTTTTCCGCGTAATATAAAAAATGAAAAAGTTGTTAGGGAAGAAAAATAAAAATTGAGGTGGCCGATTTACCTTTCGCCGGTTTCCTGAAGAAAACATTAAATTTATTGTCTGCGAGTCCAATGAGCAAAACCAATGTTTTCTCAAACACGAGGAATTCCATTCGGCAAAGGAGACATTTAATTTTTTAGCAATACCACCCTCCGAAAGCTCTGTGCGACAGCATATTTTCCGAACTTACCATCAGATTCAATCGTCGTGAGGATTTGAAAAGGATACAGAGGAATGGGGTTGGCGAAGAACTCATCGAGGTCTTGAACCTATCACAAGCACCGCCGAACCCGTGCCGGGGAACCGTTTACAACTCATCTCCTGTAAATGCAAAGGGAAATGTGAAGCAGCTTGCGGGTGCAGAAAAGCAGGCGTTAAGTGCTCCACTATTTGCATTGCAGTGGGCAGATCTGCGAAAACTTCACTAAATATGACTAAGCTGCCGATGAAGACTCGATGAAGAATTATTAATTACATGTACTATAAATGTAAGTATTAAATAAGATAATGTAAATTAGGCAAACTATGAGACGATAATTGTTCCCATGCACAAAGGTTTACGATGCACAACATGTGATAGTAAGCGACGCGTACCAAGCAGTTCACGTACAATAACCTCCCTTCGAGTGTTGACTTGACCTATACCAATAAACGGAATAAAAATTGGGATCATATTTCATGACGAACAATTTTTCCTAATGTTCTTCCTTTTTCGTTTTTTTTTGTAGCATTTGCTCTACAAAAAAACGAATGAATAATTTTTTTGCTCCACTAATAATGAAACATCGTTTTATGTATGTTACTTCAAAAAATAAGGCAGGAAAAGTTTCTTGCTTCAGTAAGGAAATCTGGAAAAAGTGAGAAAAACTGAAGAGTTATTTTGAGTGGGAAACCTGTATTACTATCCAAGGCTCAATTTCATCATCGCAATTTCAAGTAGGATCATTGTGGATTGCTAATAGCTAATTGAGAGTTAAGAAATTGCACATCAGCAATTTCCTTAATTGCTTGGAAGAGCAGGACCGGTCTTCACCCTAAATTTCTCGTTCTCACACAGCAGATAATTGATACTTATTAAAATAAGCTTCACATATTCATATTAATTCTATTTAAATTTACTATTATCTATTTTAATATTATTTTGAAAATGTAGTGATTTCATTACCTACGGTAGTTTCATTAAAAACAAAACATATAGTCAGTATTAATTTTGCAATTTACAATATTGTAAAAATCCTACACGTTCGTATTCATAATTAAGCAGGGTATGATTTAAAATGTCGTCATCTGTCTATAACTGCAAGGCCAAATGTGCTGTCACAAATTTGCTAAGTTTAGGGAAGATTCAACCCCATACACCTGCTTTTAGTTACGAAATATGTTGGTAATATCAAGCTAAACCAAAGTTGTTGTACTTTGTAAGTAGGTCAGGTATTTAGATGAGACTATAATAACAGCAAAATTACCAATTTGCTGAGAAACTTGCACTATCAAAACCAGAACTAGGAAAAAACTTTTCCAAATTAAAAGAAATGTCTAAACATATAAGATATCGTTTGGATTTCTTTGACAACCTAAACGTCACTGACAATTTCAATATAAGAAAAACTTACACAATCTAACTCCGAACTAATAAAAAAAAATCATTATACGCCTAAGAATCTGTATTCTACTCAAAGTTGGCCACAAAAAACCGACACAAAGTTTTATCACAAAGAAAAAATCCTAATATGAAAGACTGTTGAAGAAGCAACACAGCTGGTTGAACAAGATGTGCAAAAAGTGGAAAAAATTGCTTCTCGTAATTATTATCAAGATATTTTATTAATAACTAACGTCAAGAGCTGTAATGTCCCTGAGTCTACTAGATTTAATAATTTTACGAGCTAGCCTTTAGAGAAATATTCCATCATAAATTCAGCTTCAATGAATATAAATTTACAATACAAATTGCGATCACGTAATTCCTTAGCGCTTAACGATCTTTTAAAAGTTTACGCTGAAATTCAATACGTAGAAGTTCGAACTTTTGCTATGTAGTTCCACTTCGACGTGAAACAGTATACGTTTAATTTACTAATGCCCGGACGTTACGAGAATTGAATTTCCTATTATATGATTGTTTTACTTTGCGTGTTCTAATTTACCCTACGATGTGTAGTAGGGTAGACATTCGAATTTTACATAATGGTACATAAAGTCTATATTGTTGAATCATTAATTTCTTCTTCGCATTCAGCTCAAAAACTAAAGCAACTGCATAAATGAGATATCTACAATCATACAAAGTAAGTTTAAAATATCTAAAAAACAAACTCTCTTCCCTCTCCCCTTCGGACGAGCCTTGGCCAGCCCGAAGGGCTGTCCAAGTCTACAACTAAATTTAAAATATAATGAACAATTAATAATGGAATAGCTACCGGTAGGTTACTTTTAAGACTTATGCAATATACATAAGTAATGAATATATAAGTGAAAATAGAGCCATATTAATACTCCATGGAATACTGTATATATATATATAATCAAATCCTGAAAATTCTCTGTTGTTGCAGAAACAAGCTTTCAATATATTTTAAGTAAATTGTGTACTTATTTATGTTTCATGTCGTCAGTTCTTTTGAAAAGATTGACGTAGTAAATTGCCTAATAGAAAAGTGTTTTCTTTCAAGTAGTTAAATATTTAACTAGTAACAGGAACGCTTAATCACAGCGTTAATATGTATTTTCCATAAATAACTTAGAGTTAATTACAATAAACGTTTTGCAGGAAATCTTTGTTTTTTTAACAGATTACATGTTTCTATGTTATTAATAATTGAGCTATTTAACGTACTATCTAGTTGGCTCTGAATTCGCAGGAACGACCATCATCAACTTTTAGATTAGAAACCATAAAATGTAACTTTGAAGTTTATTAATGTCACATTTAAATACATATTAAACTTCAAAAACTCAATAAAACTTTACGTCTAAACTTTAGAAAATATGTTGGAAATATCTGTTGACATTAATGTAAACTGCAACATTTTATCTTTTATTTTTGTGATCTAAAAGTTGATCATTAATCCTTTATCTGAAATCAGAGCAAGTTTGATTCCAAGACTTTAGAGACACTTGTCATTTTCATTGTTTATCATTTAAAATGGTACTCTTTATCCTAGTGTTAAATAAATTAGAATATTAGCATTCTCACTAGCACTAGAAATTGTAAACATAAGTTTAAATAAAACTATTTAATAAAACTTAAAGAATCAAAGATTCGTTACTCAAAAAAGATTAACGAACTCAAAGATTCGTTACTGAAATCGAAACGTGCGTAGTTCGTCCGTTTGATTTTTTTAGTATCGAAATTTTGATTTTAAATACGGACAGCAGAGCATCAAAAATGGAAACAAATTGTATTGACGCCAACTTCTTATATCTTAAGGAACAGCATTAACATGATAGTCAAAGTTTTTTTTTGCTAAAACTGGTCTGGCAAAACCAACCATTAATTTTATGTTGAAAGCTTACACTAATGTTCAAACATGTATAGTTCATCCAACGATGTTCTATATTTAAGTTTGTCCTAGGTCACAGTAATATATGCACTCACGCAGTGTACTCTGCTTTTAAACACGTGGAGCGAAAACAATTTTTCTTTATTCCTTTGATGTAATAGTTACAAAAAGTTTTCTTTGGGGTCACATATTACTCACACCAATTTTTGTTTCAATGGCTTTATTTTTAGTGGGTCTGCCAGACCCACTAATGCTAGAAGAGGATTTGAAAACTGCAATTTTTAAAATTTTTATATACCTGCATTTTTTGCGTGTAAATGTTACTAACAGCAAAACGTATACTAAGGTTAGTTATATAAACAATACTACTAACAGTGGTAACTGCGATCACTTATTTAGAGGGCCCGCCACGGCCTTAAATTTAACGTATTCTGTGTCTGACATAATTGAAGGAATGGGAGTGAGTAGACGCTTGGACTGTTGCTTTACTTCTATTTTGATATAAAACTACGATAACATTATTGACAAAAGAGCAACGAAAAGTAAAAGAAAAAGCGGTTCAAAAACAACAGAAAAATCTACGTCTCTTACATCAGAAAACCACAATAATGTTTTGGAAGTTCTCTCTGATCCTAATGATGATCATTTCGAGACGAGTCTACTGACTTACCTCAAACTAAGAGTTGTTTTAGAGAAAAAACAGAGCATGCTGCATTAACTTCGAACGAAACTGCCAACCTATCGGAGGAAGTCTCTTCAACTTCAAATGCAAAAATGAGAATAACTTTATTAACTCTTGCTAGGGAATGCGATAGGGCGTCAGTATTTGATCGTACTGCGGTCAAAATAGCGACAGCGGTTTTAACAGATTTGATAAGAGAAGTATTGTCGAAGAACATTTAGTTCTCATTGAAGAACCTCTTTCCAAATATATAGGGCAAGTCGTTCCCGATTATTTGGTAGATAGATTGATTTATCGGAGCTTATGACTTTAGGATGTCATGGCACCTCTACCAAGGTGGAATAATTCGTATAATCGAGTCGACAGTAAGACGATCACTTTGTGTGCCAGTTAAACGGAAACGAACCAAAGGTACCTGTTAGAAATTTGTCATGCAGTTGTCAACGGCGTATGTCCAGCTGATTCAGACAATAGATCTCCTGGAAAGCTAAATCACGCTTGCCTGAAAATCCTTCACAGAATTTAGTAATCCTAACGCAATATGTTGTGAAAATTTAAGCACCGTTTGGTTCACTATAAAAAAAACAATGTATGCTCTGATGGTGCACAAAATTTTTGGAAGCTCATTAAATATGCTAGATTTATGGACAAAGAATATTTAAAGTTCATAGATCTTGTCATTCAGCGCAATGCTTATTTTGCGCAAGCAGAAAACATTCTTTTAACTATGGTTACAGATCCAAGAGAACAAATTAGGGAACTGGGATTGTGAAAGATACTAAAAGCGAGAAAAATGGCATCACAAGAAAGTCAATTAAGTGTTAGAACTTTCAAAATACCAACAATTAACTTTGACGCAAATTAGTATACGGGGATGATTTATTGGCAAAGCGTAACGATAACCGAACCACCGGCTTTCGTAATATTACAGATGCAGATGTTGAAAACGCTATTCGTGTCAAAAGAATGTTTGAGATCGTTAGATTTCCTTGCCACACACAAGCAGTGGAACGGAGCATTAAGCTTGTAACTGATGCTTCTTCGTCGGTAAGTGGTCCCGGTAGACGAGATGGCTTTATAAAAGCAAAACTAAAGTCTCAAAGTTTAATGCCAACTTTTGAAACCAAAAAGGAATATAAATTTCAAAAGTAAATAATAATTTTTTAAAGTCGTAAAAAAGTCATAGGCCCTAGCATAGGTTGCGAGCTAGGGCTGGGATATGGAGGAGCTCGATAAGCAGTCGCCTCACATGGTGAGCTCTAGGTTACTTTGATTTTAATTTAAACAAAGTAAACAAGGAACTGCTTCGTAGGGTTAAGACGTGTAAAATAATGATTTTTATAAATTTTATTAATTCTGGCGGACCCTGTCGACATTAATATTTTTTTAAGATTGTAATTTTTCTATGTAGGGATAGGTATGTATACAATCTCAAAAGTTTTTTGCTGTTGGAAAACAAAAAGTATTAAAATATATTTTAATATGTCTAAAAGGAAATGATCTTTTTTCCCTAAAATTTGATTTTTGAAAGGCTCAGCGGACCCTCAAGAAATTTTTTTATGTTAAATTGCAAAAGCTTTTTTTACAGACAACACAGCTAAGCAACTTTTTATAACTATTAGAAATCAGAAACGAAAAAAAGATTTTTTTAGGCTTTTTCGCTCCACCCTACTGTACACTACACTAATTCAAAAGCTTAGTTCTTAGCCTTCAAACGAGGTTCTGATTGTCAACCAGCTGAATCGCTTCAGGGTTGACGTGTTGACGTAGACGAGATTTATACTTAGCAGAAAATCTTTTAACTTCACTAGCAACGTACTGGATACCAAAATCACGATGTATGTCACTATTTCGTCTGTACCACGGAGCATTTACTATGTTTCGTAGCATTTTATTCTGGAAAGTTTGTATACATTTTATATGGCACTCTTTAGCAAAACCGCACAATTGTATACCATAAGTTCAGACTGGTTTTAGAATATGCTATAAAGGATAGCTTTATTGTGTATTGATAGTTTAGAATTGTGTCCCAGTAGCCAATACCTTTGTTTATATATGAGTACTAGTTCAATCTTTTTTAAATGTTGCTTCCAGGTTTGTATCCTGCATCATTCCAAGTTATTTCGCTGTATTTCCATATGGGACCACATTACCGCTCAGAACAATTAAAGGTGGACTTCTCAAGTTTTTATTGGTATAGTTAACATGAACTGATTTGGCTTCATTCAACTTATCTTCTCAATTTTTAACCCAGGTATAAATCTGGTTGCTAGCTTGCTGAAGCTTGTTAGTTGCTTCAGCTACGTTAGTTCCTCTGCCAACACAGCAGTATCATCTGCAAATGTGGCAATATTTACATTATTTATTTATGGTAGATCACATAAAGAATGGGTCCGAGGGCACTTCCTTGAGGTACACCGGCTTTTATCTCTCTCAAGTCAGAGTATGAATACTCTGACTTGAGCATGAAGCTCTGGCTTGATTCTGAATAATCTGTCTCTAATGTAGGATGTTAACAGTAACAGACAGTAACATATTGCCTAGGCAACAACTTATTTAGCTTAAGTACGAATCCCTCATATCAAACCTTATCGCCTAAAATCAAATTGATAATCTGGAATTAGGTTCTTATCTTCTATTGCAGTTTTTAAGCTTTTCAAGAAGAGTTTTTCAAACAGCTTCGAGATGATCGGTAACAAAGAGATTGGCCTAACTATATGATTTGGTCTCATTTGACGGTTTTCCTGGCTTTGGTAATATGATGACTACTGCCACATTCCAGACACTAGGAACATGCTGTAATCTGAATGCTGCGTTTGATATGTTAGTAAAACGATACCTCTTTTCGACAGCTGTTTTAGGATCTCACATGTGATGGGGTGGAATCCAGGTGCTTTTCTGGGATTTAGGTTATTCTTGATCTCGTTTGCTAGTTCTTGCGGTGTCTCTAACACACGTTTCATCTCTTCAGAATTAGTCGTTTCTTCTATGTTGACATCAAATTGAATTTCATTTGGTTGAAAAGTTACTGCTAAATACTCCGCAAAGACTTGTGATTTTTGCTTGTTGTCTCTGGCCCAAGTACCATCACGTTTTGTTATGGGTGGAGCTTGGGTCATAGGCCTTTTGAGTCTTTTTGTTGCTTTCCACAAGGAGTAGTCTGTCCTTCAATTATAGTCTCAAAATTTAGTGTTAGAATATGTTTACAAAGTTATTTTTATAAGATTTTGAACTTAATTTCTCAAGTAACTAAAGAATTTAAATAACAATCAAGGTTAGATTTTAGAATTATTTTTAAACTAGTTATGAATCGTTTAAGCGATTATTTATTTTTATATAACGAGAGATTATTAATTATAATAATACTTTAGTTAATTAATGACTAAAAGCCTAGTTCACTACTATTCCAATGAATGGATTAGGAATTTTTGTGTGAATACATAAATGATGTTATTGGAGTTACTTATTGTTTTTTATTGGTTGATATTCTTATGTTATAATGAAATGAAGCAAATCGGTTCTTGCACGATTTGATTCACGTTAACTATTCATGTTAAGATCTAAGATTCCGTTATTGGGAGCATTAATGCTAATATTTTGTTGTTCAAATCAATCGTGCTGACGGCCAATACTGTAGTATTGGCCGACAAAATCTGAAAAGAACAACACATTTGCGACTACTACCAATGTGGTCGACTTTTCCCAATAATGGCTCTTCGATAGCAGAAAGTATAAACCCCAAATATATAGGAAGTTATAAAATGAGTAAAGGTAAACCCATAAGTAAAAAGGCCTTCGGTGAAATGTAACCTTAAGAGATAATTACGTCGCCTCCATAAAACGACGATTATACACCGTGTCCGCGTAAGTTGGCTTCATATGGAAAACTTTGTTATTATTGATTTTATGAAAAACAGTTATTCTTCATAAAAAGTTCTGCATGTTCTAAAACCCAAAATTCAACTATCAGATATTAAATTATATCAGTCGTATCATAATAATTCTCATTTTTGTTCAAAAGTAAAGTACCTTCATTTTTGACCATATCGAAAATTTTTAATAAGAAAAGATGTTATGGATTAAAAATAATTTTTAAATATTCAATATTGTTTATTTACAATTACAAAATATTATTTTTTTATTATTATTATTTTCTCTGCGATAACATTGAAAGTTTAAGTTCGAAGATTAATACATTATTAATCTAGGAGGCACTTGTCAGTTATCTAAAAATTTAATGTCTGATGGTTGAATTTTGAGTTTTAGAACATGCAGAACTTTTTATGAAGAATAACTGTTTTTCATAAAATCAATAATAACAAAGTTTTCCATATGTAGCCAACTTACGCGGACACGGTGTATATCGAAACGAGCATGTGTGCTTCTATAGCCTCTAAAAAACGCAAGTGGAGAATATCCCAAAAGGTTCTAATCAACTTGGGAAAACATCGCCACAATTAATCACAAATCTGCACCAATGCAATTCCCATAACTCAACGTAAAGGAAAAAATTAATTAAACGGCGATGTCCACGAAATATTCTTGATAAAGGACTAGCTTGTTAAACGTACGAAATCGTAGTGAGTGTTATCGAAAACAACCAGACGTTAGTTCCAAAATAAAATGGCAACTAAAAGGAGAGAAAATGCGAAAATCCCCTAAACGATATACAACTTAATACAAAAGCATAGTTATACAGGGTGTTACGAAATTAGCACGTAACACCTGCTTTGATATGGCAAAATACGAGTTATGCTTATTGTACAGGCTAAGCCGAGGCCTAAGTAAGTATTATTGTTTAGTAGATTTTCTTGAGTAGAAGTACTTATGAGAAGCATTAAAAAGAATATGTTAATATTTAGATATATTGTTTTAGGAATTTCAGTACTTGCATGGTTGCAATGCTATTGCACTATAATGGTCATGCCAACCATAATCCATGAAATAAAAAATCTTAGCAACAATATGTTTTTGCTTCTTATTAATTTATTCACAGGTAAATTATGCCTTGAACTGTATTCATGTAGTTATAACAAACTCATCTATATAAATCGTATTAGTACAAGCACTCAAGCTCATTCATTTTAACAAGCCCTGTTATTTAACTAATGAAAGACCCCAAGCCCTATAATCTATTTTTTATGAAAAGGAAAAGATTAGGTTGTGCTTACAATGCCATTTTCTAAATCCACAAGTTGCTCATAAAAGGTGTTAGCTATAAATTTATTCCCATTATGTCTTCATTATGGTTCAAAGGTAACATGGTTTCTTTGCATTCAGTTTCATTATGAACGCTCTATTGAACGAGAAAATAGAATTTGAGTGTAACAAATTTTAGTCCTAATATGTAGTTTTTAGTTTGTCCATTTTTTGATTATTAAATTAAAAATTTACCAACAAAACGCAGTAATAAAAATTTGAAAAAGAAATAAGAAACAACAAATCTTATAATGCACGACCACCTTATCTGAAATTCTCTTTTAGCTGCTCTGATGCGTCCAATGCACTTATTATACGTCGTCTTCAGAAAATACATTTAAACCAAAACTTCTCAAAACCTTAGAGTAGTTTAATTTCATTCAACATCTATTTTTAATTTTAGCAATAAATCTTAAATAATTAAATATATTAGAATTTTATAATTTCATCTCATAAAAATTCTTTGATAGACTGACTGCATTGGAAATGTTTCCTAAAGGGAAAAAAGATAGATAGAACTATGGAATACTGAACTCGAAAACAATAACAGGAAATCAATATAATAAATTATATAAACATACACTACATGAAGTACAGTATATACAGTAAATAAATTATTATTGGATCAGAGCGCATTGTTGTTTCAAACTAAATTGTTTCTAAGATTTTATTTGGCCACTGAGATGTCTGCCAGATTGCGGACATCAGATCGATGGATCAGATTGATCCATCTTTCATGACTCTACTGTCTCATATAATATTTCTTCTCTTTGTGGTTATTTGATCTAATGATCAACAAATCTCTCATATAAATACTTTATCTATTGACTTAGTTTCAGAAGCTGAAATTTCAGACTGTCATGGAAACGAATGGCTTGGCGCATAACGCTTACCCGATATGTAACTCGAGTTTCAAGTTGTACCTTAAATATGTTGTGAGGCTTTACAAATGTTAGCGAGTTAATAATAGATGCGGAATATGAAGACTTCTTAGCCTTTTCGAATGGTAGGAATCCTTTAGCACTAAAGGATAAAGGATAAAAGGGCAAGAATTGCAGTAAAATCTAAACGGTTCATCTGAGATCTAGAGCTACTGGATAGATAGATGTCTTATATATTTTTCTAGATTCTAATAAACGATTTTATACAGAATTGAAAGTTCAATGTGTGTGGAAGATGTATGTTTTGCAGTATTTTTATACAAATCGAAATACTCTGTTAGAAATTCATTAGAATTAGTAGATAAGCTGCAAAACATACATCTTCCACCACATTCAAAACTTGTTAGTTTTGATATTTGCAACATGTTCTCCAGAATACCCCCACAAGAATGTATTCCTTTATTAGACCTTTCTTTATTAGAGTTTCTTGATCAATAGTAATATAGAATTAGTTAAAAGGTTAGAGTTAATTCAATTATTTGACCTTTGTATAAGTCAAGATTATTTCATTTTTAATAACATAATTTATTTACAAAAGGATGGTTTACCTATGGGTAATTCTCTAAGTCCTCTATTAGCTAACATATTTATGGACAAGTTTGAAGATCGAATATTTGAATTAAACCTCTCTAAACACATTATCTTCTGGTTTCGTTATGTTGATGACATTTTAGCTTGTTTTGACAGTTCTTTTGAGGTTATCAATGAATTTTTAATTCTTATTAACAGTATCCACCCTAACATAAAATTTACACTAGAAACAGAACAAAACAGGGCTATAAACTTTCTAGTCTTAAATATCAAGATTAACGCAGACAATCTATTTGAATTTTCCATATACAGAAAACCAACACAAACAGACATAATAATACCAAATGAACCTTGTCACCATAATACAAATAAAATAGAAGCCTACAAATCATTAGTACACAGAGCTTTAACTATTCCACTAACAAAATCAGATTTTACCAAAGAGATATCAACCATTAAACAACTAGCACATGCAAATCATTACAATCCGAACATGATTGACACTTTAATTAAACAAAAAAATTATAGGTTACTATCAAAAGAATATATCCCATTGACAATCAAACAGAAGACACAAATTACATATCTATACCATATTTTGGCAAAATATCAGAAAAAATTGCACATATACTAAGAAAAACCAACAATTATAAAATAACATTTAAAACCAACACTAACACTTTTTCATTTTTATTTAATGCTAAAGACAGAACACACGATATCATGAAATCGGGCATTTACCGTTTAAATTGTTCTTTTTGTAGTTCGGTATATATTGGCAAACACTTCGAAATTTTGACATAAGATATAAAGAACACGTACCTCATTACAAAAATAAACATCCTGAAAAATCGAATTACGCCAAACACCTTTTAGAACAAAATCACACAATGACTCCTCAAAATAATATTAAATTCCTACCTTTTTGTAATAACAAACGCAAATTAGACATTTTAGAAGCCTTTGAGATATACAAACACAAACTCAGCGTACCTTTAATGAATGAACAACTTGAGCTCAGTAATTCTCCGTTACTGGAAGTATTAGATATTTAATTCTGATTATTATTATTATTTTATCTAGTTACCTATTTTTGTATCTACCTTAGCGACGTGTTTGTTTATAATTATATTACCTTTGATAATGACAGCATAGCTGTCGAAACAATATTGTCAGGTTGTATTTTTAATAAAACTGTGAAACTTTTACTAATCTTTATTTATTTCATGATTATGGAGTTCCACAAAGTAAGGCTGGAAACAATAAACAATCTCATGAATTAATAACCTCACCTGTTTTTCTTTGTAACTATTAAAGTTGTCTGTGCAATTGATCGAGACATCAAAAGAGTAGTTCTGAACCACAGAATCAGTCTGGTTTTGACTGCAATTCTTGCCATTTTTCCTACCAAGTCCTCACCATTTCGAGGGGCAACTTAAAAATCGAATTTTATGTACAGTACAGTACAGTACAGTGCAGTACAGTGTACTACATGTTTCAAAAATATGACTGATTGATGTTCTCCAGTATTGGCCACTTATCTTAAACCTTTTTGAGAGCTACTCTCCCACACATATCTACTTTTGTATTATTTATTATAGTTAGATTTTAAAGTTCAAATAATTTATTATAATAAGTTATAAATAAGTGATATCGGAATTATTATGCTAATAAAGAAATATTTAGTGCTGCATTTGATTATGACTATTGTCTTTTAAATATGATACCAGTATAGTTAGAAGCAGTAGTAGGTGCAAATATTGAAAGTGTTACTTTACGGCTACGGAAATGCAGTTGTTGTAATATATGATTCTAGTTATACCTAAATAAGTGATATCGGAATTGTTATGCTAATAAAGAAATATTTAGTGCTGCATTTGATTATGACTATTGAGTTTTAAATATGATACCAGTATAGTTAGAAGCAGTAGTAGGTGCAAATATTGAAAGCCGTCATGTGTGACTTTACGGCTACGGAACAACAGTTGCTGTAATATATGATTCTAGTTATTCTAAGTTATACCTAAATAAGTGATATAGGAATTGTTATGCTAATAAAGAAATATTTAGTGCTGCATTTGATTATGACTATTGAGTTTTAAATATGATACCAGTATAGTTAGAAGCAGTAGTAGGTGCAAATATTGAAAGCCGTCATGTGTGACTTTACGGCTACGGAACAACAGTTGCTGTAATATATGATTCTAGTTATTCTAAGTTATACCTAAATAAGTGATATCGGAATTGTTATGCTAATAAAGAAATATTTAGTGCTGCATTTGATTATGACTATTGAGTTTTAAATATGATACCAGTATAGTTAGAAGCAGTAGTAGGTGCAAATATTGAAAGCCGTCATGTGTGACTTTACGGCTACGGAACAACAGTTGCTGTAATATATGATTCTAGTTATTCTAAGTTATACCTAAATAAGTGATATCGGAATTGTTATGCTAATAAAGAAATATTTAGTGCTGCATTTGATTATGACTATTGACTTTTAAATATGATACCAGTATAGTTAGAAGCAGTAGTAGGTGCAAATATTGAAACGTCATGTGTGACTTTACGGCTACGGAACAACAGTTGCTGTAACATATGATTCTCGTTATTCCAAGTTATACCTAAATAAGTGATATCGGAATTGTTATGCTAATAAAGAAATATTTAGTGCTGCATTTGATTATGACTATTGTCTTTTAAATATGATACCGTATAGTTAGAAGCAGTGGTAGGTGCCAATATTGAAAGCCGTCATGTGTGACTTTACGGCTACGGAACAACAGTTGCTGTAATATATGATTCTCGTATCGCATGCTATACATGCTACCGTATAGCATGCAATATGGTGATGATCGGCAAGCCTCGGCGAACTGGTCGTGGTTTTTCACTGTTGTTTGCGATATGCAAAGCGTCTTATCAACTTCATAGTGTATATATTTTTATACTGTGATGATAATATAACTCATTTTTAAAAGAACACATGGTATACATTCTTATACAAATAAATGAGGCTTGTTATAAATTAAGAAAATAAACTGACACCCTTGTTTAACTATCATAATTAAAACTGCGTCTAATAAAACTTTCGTTTTGTAAGCGCATGACTCCAGACAATCTTCAACAACTTATTTTTCACTTAGAAGTTTATCTACATTTTAATTAAATTTAAGTTTTTTTTTAATTTTCATCTCTCGTTTATACTGCTGATGGAAAATAAAAAAGACTAGATAAAAACCTCTTCGCGCTGTTATGACAAACTTCTCCTATTCATCTATTGATTGCAGAGCAGAATGCATAATAAAGACATAAATTTTTAACTTAAACTTATAATTTCCGACTTGCACCTGAACGTAACATTATTCATTACAAACTTGACGCTCAACAAAGATAACAGATTTACAAAACAAGAACAAAATGCATTTATTCTCCATTTTTCATCACTTTCGTTATTTTTTCTTACCCAGGTTTTCAAGTTGTTTCTGACACAATTTGAAAAAGTACACGAGAAAAAACTAGCCGGTATACAAGCGTGGTGATAAAACAAACCTCTACTTTATCAAATGTAATGCGGTCAGTTACACAATTTAGCTTTTTCATTTAACAAAGTAACGATTTATCTGTCGCGGCCGCACTTAGAAGATTGACCATTCCGTGAACCTAGTCGTAGTTACGCACTGACCCGTGTATTCTTTCTTTAGGTTTCCTTTTAAAACTTAAAGAGGTGAAAGATTTAGGAATTCGTGTGTTGCGTGAAAATTGTTGATTAAAGAAAAGTTTTTTCTTACGATTTATTATTTATTTTAATTTTAGATGACTTTTCATAATAGACTTTCATATTGTATAGATAAAAAAATCAACGAGGTAACTAGTAGAAAACAGATGTTAAGAAATTGTAATCTATACTTCATATAGATAAATAACGTATTATATATAAAAGTTCACCATAACATGACCATTTCTATTACATTGACTTGCCAAATCACATGCTATATATCAGCGATTCAACCAACTAGCCAAGATTTTAAGTTATAGTGCGAAATAAACCAAGAGAATACACCCGCACAATGTCCACGTATCTCCGCCTTGTGAACTAGATCTCTTTCACTTAACCATTTTGTAAATAATAATTTTCTGGGCCGGCGGTGGACGAGTGGTGTCAGTACATCACTCGTGTTCCATGGGTCGTTGGTTCGAATCCCACTTGGGGCGGCGGGATTTTTCTAATTGGAAAATTCCGTCACATCAACTATGGATGTTTGTATTCGTGTTGCATGTTAGATGGGGGACAGATGACCTAAGATGTTGGTTCCCCCGTAGTGAAGGCGTGAAATAAAAATAATAATAATAATAATTTTCTTTGTTGCCATATCAATTTTTGAATCTTATTAAATATTTAAGACCTATTTCGGTAGCTTTATACAGGGTCGCTGGTATGTATGGAAATGATCGATTATATTATCTTCTATTAGAAGATAGCTATCGAAAAATGTTAAATACAAAAGTTTTAGAGTTTTTAAAAATCTATTACAATAAAGACAAATTAAGTATACAGGATCAGTCAAAAAGTCATGACGAAACGAAGTTGCTTTTTTTAGGTGGAACACCCTGTATATTATTCCATATTTCAATTTATTTCGAAATTCTAAACAAAACTGTATAGCACATCATTATACCTAAACTTAACCGTTTTCGAGATATCGAACTTTGAAAATCATTTTTTATTACCTTCAAATTTATTAAAGAAAAAGCCTGAAATGATGGATATTTATTATGAAAACTACACAAGGTGGGGGATATGGTGATATGGATATGATAAAAATGCATGATACGAAAAAATGTATTTTTTAATGAATGTCCTGGATATTTTACATTTTATAAAAATAATAGTTATGCCAAGCGGGGTCAATCGTCCAATGCATTTTTAGGAAAAATTTCATCTAGATATGCCCGTACCACAAGTCCAAAACGTGGAGAAGCCCTATGTTGAAACCATATTTGTGCTGCCAGTAAATTGGGATTGTTATTGTTCGTCAAATTTTCGTTTATAAAATGACGTATCCACCAATAATGCCACACCAAACATTTACTTTTTGTGGTCGTTGGGTGTGAACTTCCTCCATCCAATGTCGATTTTGGTCTAACCAATACCTACAGTGGTGTCGGTTTACGTGCCCGTTTAAACAAAATGTAGCTTCGTCAGAAAGTAAGATGTGGGTGACAAAGTTGGCATTTTAATTTAATTTATCCCTAATAATCCATGTTTCGTCATGACTTTTTGACTGATCCTGTATACTTAATTTAAAAAACCCTAAAACTTTTGTATTTAACATTTTTCGCTAGCTATCTTACTTTAGAAGATAATCGACCGTTTTCATACATATCAGCGACCCTGTTATAGAGGACCTCTTTTCATCCAAGCTAGTTCAGTAGTTTATTGTCCATTATACCGTAACTTTTATACAACTTAACGGGACCTGATAAAATGAACAATTCACAAACAAATAACATCATTCTGTCGTTACAATGCATTACTCTAAAAAATACAAAAGTAACTGGAGCATAAAATAGGTGAAAAAAGTATTTATTTAAAAAGTACAAAGATGGAATGATATCAAATAAACAATCTAGTGCAGGACAAATAACACCGGAAATATTATGATATTAAATAACTAATTTGAATAGAATACTTAACAAGTAAATGTACCAAATCCTTAATCCATAATCTATATACTTGATTGGTAATAAGAGAATGAAATAAATGAATAAAATAGCAAATAATTGAAGAATTGCAGTTAAGTATTTGAATCAAATCCGGTAAGTAAAGTGATGTTAAGTCTTCTTAACTTGTAACTTTCGGATGTCGTTGAACTTGCACTTCAGCAGGTAGAAATCAACTAGAGATTTATTCAATCAATTAGCACTGTTGAGGGTAGTAGCTTGCCAGAAATATAGCCAAGCTAAAAAGTTCACGAGGCATATCAAATCAAAGTACAATTCACAACCACATAACTTACCGAATCAGTTAAAAATACTGAAAAGTAGGGATTTCGATAAAATAGAAACACGAAAAGATCTTACAGGATGACAACAAATAAATTTTGAAATTTCTGAAAATCATCATCTTGGCGCGTAGAACAAAAAAAAATCAATCAAATTCCCAAGTTGGGTTTCTGAGTTCAAAACTTTTAGTAAAATAAGTAATTAGGGAACATAAATTCATTGAGGAATTCAAATCATTGAAAACTTTAACAAGTGCTTTGTAAGGGAAAATTGAACTAAATCAATTGGATTTAAAATTACAAAATACCAGCGTTGCCAAATAGTTTCAAAGATTGCACCACAGAACTAAAGTCAAAAAGGAAATGCTTGTTTTCTAAATGTAAGTGAAGTTAATTAGCAACGGAAAATCGGTATCGCGGTATCGGCCAATCAAGTTGAAAGTTAGCAAATAAAACTTTAGAAACCCGCGTAGAAGTTCACGAAAAGTTAGGGCAATACAACACTACGCTGTTCAGTCATGCCCGTGCGTAAGGTTTATAAAATATATAAATGCTCTTCGGTTCATATTTAATCAGTTTGCAAAAAAATGTAACATTCAAAATAAAGAAAAATTAAGCCAAGTGTTCAAGAGTCCGACAGTGTGACAACAGACAACAGCGTCATTCACCTTCTCAGAACAATTGTCTTCAAAATATTTGTTCTATGCCATTCTTTATGATTTATTATAATACTTCAATATATTCTAATACTACTTGAAAACAGGAGCAGAAGGATACCTCTCGGGTCAGTGGTGAGACATAAACTAAATTTAATTAAAAAGGAGATAAATATAAGGGGGTGTGAAAATGGACAGAATAAAATACTGTAGGGACTAAAATCATTGAAATTAGTAAATGACTGTAAGTAATTACTAGTTGGAAGGCACTCAGCTGCACAAACAGGTAAGGAGGTTACAAAGAATGACACTCCTCCAGTAAAAGCAGGTGCTTGATTTCCGGCAATTAAACTAAATCAAAAGCCAAAAACTAAATAGGATCGAAAATCTTAACACAGAAAAACAAAAATAAAAAAACAACCCAATAGAATACACGTATGCTTGATTTAATAATAATAATTCATAACACACTAATAAATCTACTAAAGACCATCAATAACGGTCCTCTGTATGTATTTTCTAAAAGACTGCATGAATATATCAAGAAATCTGTCAAGCTCTAGGTCAGACGGTTGATTGGGGTCGTCTAGGTTCGTACTCCTGGAGGATATGTCCACCGGAAGAATGAAACAAACAATCCACTAATTAATATTTCGCAAGCTTATTCTCTCAATTAAATTAGTAATAACTAACCAGTGTTGTTTATTGTTTCCAGCCTTACTTTGTGGAAGTCCATAATCATGAAATAAAGATTATTAAAAGTTTCACAGTTTTATTAAAATACAACCTGACAATATTGTTTCGACAGCTATGCTGTCATTAACAAAGGTAATATAATTATAAACAAACACGTCGCTAAGGTAGATACAAAAATAGGTAACTAGATAAAATAATAATAATAATCAGAATTAAATATCTTATACTTCCAGTAACGGAGAATTACTGAGCTCAAGTTGTTCATTCATTAAAGGTACCCTGAGTTTGTGTTTGTATATCTCAAAGGCTTCTAAAATGTCTAATTTGCGTTTGTTATTACAAAAATGTAGGAATTTAATATTATTTTGAGGAGTCATTGTGTGATTTTGTTCTAAAAGGTGTTTGGCGCAATTCGATTTTTCAGGATGTTTATTTTTGTAATGACGTACGTGTTCTTTATATCTTATGTCAAAATTTCGAAGTGTTTGCCAATATATACCGAACTACAAAAAGAACAATTTAAACGGTAAATGCCCGATTTCATGATATATTTCATGATACTAACCAGTGAATTAATAACTTTATGTCTTTTCTTTGTAACAATCGAAGATGCCTCCCATCAAGTGAGCTCCTTTAAATGCAATTGCCACCGTTCCTACAATATTATATAGCGTCTAGCCCCCGAGTATCACTACACTAATCCTGAACTTAACGCATGCGTTTTGTGCAGCGTCTTCCATTCGATAGGATATGTGCAAATTAATATTAAATATATTATTAATTACAGTTCTGATTAGAAGTAGATAAATACATAATTAACTTTTTTTAGCTAATGATTGCATATAGATTATATAAGTTAAAAAACACAAACGACCAAATCCAAATTAACGTTTTCTCAAAGAAAGTCATTATGTTTTGGTTTTAATAAAAAGCGTGTTGTGACTTTTCAATCCGATAAAACATGTGTAAATAAATATTAAATATATTAATAATTATATTTCTGTTTAGGAGTAGGTACATACTTACCTTTTTTTAAATTAATGATTGTATATAGAATGTAAAAATTAAAATTAACGGGTTTTCAAAGTAAAGTTACAACTTTACCTTGAAAACCATAAAATCTTGAAAAGGTAATGACTATGGTCATTATCTTTTTGATTCAATAAAAAATAACTTCAGTAAACTTTAAATATTTATTAGAATTAATTAATCAATAAAAAATATTTTTATCACTGCAAGTTTTTACAGTGGAAAAATCCCCTTCACTATTATTAGGCATCATTTTTATTAAGTACTAATTGCAGGGAAATGCTTCTGATATCTACACCTGTGGCTTTAGAAATTAAATTGCATATTTTCTTCTTCTGTTTCCCACTGTAAAAACGTGCAGTGATAAAAATTATTTTTTTATTTTATCTATACAGATTTTATTATAGGAGTTACATCGCCCTGCAATTAGCACTTAATAAAAACAATACCTATTAGCGAAGGCGATTTTCCCACTGTAAAAACATGCAGTGATAAAACTTATTTTTTATTCATTGTTTCATTATAATAAATAAATATTTAAAGTTTACTAAAGTTTCTTTTATTAAAACCAAAAGGTAATGACTATGACTTTCCTTGAAAAAACGTTAATTTGGATTTGGTCGTTTGTTTTTTTTAAATTATACAATCTATATGCAATCATTAACTAAAAAAAGTTAATTATGTATTTATCTACTTCTAATCAGAACTGTAATTAATAATATATTTAATATTAATTTGCACATATCCTATCGAATGGAAGTCAAGACGGTGCACAAAACGCATGCGTTAAGTTCAGGATTAGTTTAGTGATACTCGGGGGCTAGACGCTAGTCAATAACTATTGATACTACTCTACTTTCTATATTATTGAGAACTTTGAATATTAATTATTACTACTTTATTCCTTTATTTTGATTTTACATTAAATTATAATAGTCCAGTGAAGGGAGACCGAAAAAAGGGGGTTGCCCTACAAAAGGTCGGGTAGTTCTCAATTTTTGATGTGTTTTATAGGGTGGTGGGTTAGTGAAAAATCCAGGTTTCCTCACTATCTCCCCTGCCACCAAAAACCACCGAAAATCGGCACTTTTTCAAGTTTTTTGTCTATAACTTTGTTCTGGCGCATTTTAGCGCAAAAAGTTAGGTGCCCGTTTGTAGATGAAAAGTTTCCTAAAAATTTGACATTTAAAGTTTTTTTGTACAATGTATGGAAACGGAGCAGTAAAGCTTCCGAGAAAAGCTAAAATTGCGTACTTTGTAAAATTTTGAGTTTCGAAACTTAACATCGCGTACCACTCTATTTTAGCGTAAAAGTCTTCAGACTCAAACTTGTATATAATTTAATTAGCTACAGATTTCATGTATCAAATCTTTTATTACGTCCAATAAAATGGAGTGGGGGTAAATTTAGAAATAAGCGAAAAAGTGGCTTTTTAGTTTAGTGCAGCAAATCTCTTTGGTTCATTATTTCTAAGGTAATTTTAATCGTAATTTGACTGTTAGAAGTGTTTGTGCAGATTATGTCAAGTACACTCATCAACATTATGGCACTACTGTGTTTGTGGTTGTTGATGGTTACTCTGAGGAACCTGCGCTGCTAAGCACCAAGAGCGCAGAACGGGCAAGACGAACATCTCACCTGACATGATGTTTGATAAAAGAACTGACGTCTCAGTATGACGCAGTGGTGATTGTGGGTGAAGATATCGACTTGCTCGTTGTGCTGACCTGAAGAACAACACCTACGGTCAAGAATGTCTACCTCCGAAAAACTGAGAGAGTTAATTCACCTGACAATCTGTACTCCTCCTCATCGTTCAAGTACAACTTGCCGGAGAACGTCCTGCTCCTTCCACATTCACCTCTAACATTTTTGGTTTCGGGAAGAATACGTTTTCCCACCTTATTAAAAAAACACTTTTGCGCGAGCTTACAGAGGAGTTGAGAAAGCCAAATGCCGCTGATCCAAAAATTTCAGAAGTAGGAGAGCGCATTTTAGTGGCTTTGCATGGTGGGGAAAATGGTCAATCTATCAACATTTTGCAGCAGTACCAAACTCGTTTTGGCAAAGCTACCACCTACAATAGATGCTGCGCAGGGCCATTACCTCCGGACACACCACCTGGTTATGGCGTGGGTGGCAGTTGAAGGAATCTTCTGGATTGGGGCTGGATGAGAGGAAGTCGAGGACTGCAACCCATAAAGACTGCGAGAAATGCTGCGCCTCTCAAATTACTAAAAATGTGTAACTGGATAAATGGAAGCTTGTGCAAGTTCTGTTGTGGGTCGTCTTACGAGAAAAAGCCAGACGTTCTTGTTGACGAGGACGAGGTTGACATCGATTCAATACCATCAACACAAAAAGGATCTGACGACGACTCCGCCTCTCCTACTTCACCTCTTATAAACGTAGAAAGTATTGTATATAATTATTTTTTGTTGAATTTTCTGTTCCCATTATCATGTTTCTTTGAGCACGTTAGCATATTGTGTTTAAAACTTTGAATTAATCAAACTTAAATATAAAAATCTTGAACTGGTTATATACACAATTTATACATAAGGCTTGTAGTATAGATATAATTGTGCTGATTAAGTTTTTTAATGGAAATTTTTAAAATGGATCTTTGGTGGTATTCTGCGTATTCTATATTATATACCACTTTTCTATATACCCCACTCCGTTGTATTCAGCGTAATAAAAATATTGATACATGGAACTTGTAACTAATTAAATTCTCTACAAGATTGATTCTGAAGACTTTTACCCTAAAATGAAGTGTTAAGGAGTTATCGCGATATTAAGTTGCAAGAAATTCAAAATTTTGCAAAGTACGTGATTTTAACCTTTTCTGGGAGCTTCGCAGCTCGGTTGCTATTCATCGTACAAAAAATTTCACCTACCAAGTTTTGGTAGGAAATTTTTTTTAAATTTTTTTACAAATGGACAAATTTTTTTGTGCTGAACGAAGATGCACCAAAATAAACGAAAAGCTAAAAGAAGTGCCGATTTTCGGTAATTTTTCTGAGATGGCAAAAAGCGCATATGGGGTGGGAGTAAGAAAACTATACAACGTATCAGAAATTTACAACTACCCGACCTTTTGTAGGGTAAAACCCGTTCATTCACTGGACTATAAATCTTAATTATAGCTAAGACTCTAATTTCTGCTTACAAAACCTGCTATAAGCTGACATGATCAGGACTTGAGTATACAAATTTTACAAGTTTAATGTAATTTTTGAAATTAATTATCTAACTACGCAAATAACTATGTGTAATGATTAACATAGTTAGGTACATTTGTATATCAGTTTCCTATGTTTAAACGTTTGTATTGACCGTTTCATATTAATTAGAATTTTGCATTTGGACAATTTTCCTTTTTCAGAATTAAGTAAACTTTGTACAAGAATTGTGATTCATTTCGTCCCACTGCAAAAGAAACTAAATGTAAGATTTAAATTGAGATCATGAATAATTCCATTCCTCAAGACAAACTTAACGGAGATGAGATTTTAAACGTTTGCTTTAGCCTTATTTACTTTTCCAAGAAATGTATTAATATTTTTTACTGAAAGAAGTTGTGTTTGGTTATGGTAAACTGTAAAGGCAAACAGTGATCCTTCACACCATCATAGCATCGATATGAATTCGTTACTTATGTAAAAGGTTTTCTAGAGAATTTCTATATATAAGTATATAATATATTTAAAAATTGTAGTTTAACGTTTGAGCAGATTGATGGACGAAAATTTAATTTTGTCACTTTTTCAGCAATTTCCGCATTGATATGCGCCTAGCTTTGTTTCAGTAAGCCAAAATCGATAGGTAAAAATTTAAAATAACAGTTTTCCACACTACCGCTGACATGTTCGGAAAATATACGGAGCATTAGCTTTTATAAACGAGTTTTTGCTTTTTCACTCTGGAAGCTACCTTAGTACTTATGGGAACATAAAGAGATGAATTTATTTAAAGGAAAATAACCTTTTATTCTATTATTGGTGTATTATTTACAGCAAAAAATTCAATTCCAGAAATGATAATTGATAATTAATTCTATCCTTTACGATATAGACAATACGGACGCAATGAAAATTATGTATCAGTTCCTTGTACTCTATGCTTGCAGTAAAGTTAGATTCAGGAAGCTTTATATGCATTCGACCCAGTGCACTGTAGGGACGATACGTCGAACACACGATAAAAATACTTAACACTTAAGATCATCACCATTTTCAAGATATTTATTATTTATGACGGAAATACATAACTACAGATGAATGTAATAATTAATTCTATATAATTATTATATATTTATATTGATACAAGCTTTAATCGTACCTTAAAAATATACTTACAGTATTTATTTTGTTTAGTTTAATAATTATTACATAAACATTTAATTAATCTATTTATCTGGTAACAAAAAAAGTTATTAAGTGATATACAAATATTTTGGTGAGAATCGCACGACGATGCCGAGAACCAATAGAAAAATTCAATTTTGAATTGTATCCATGACAATCACACAATTTTCCGGAAATTTATATATACGAGGGAAGATCAATATTTACGGTCCCTGATATAGAAAGAGAAAGAATTTTTAAAACATTATTTATTTATTTCTCAACATAATCTCCCTGGACTTCAATGCACTTGGTCCACCGATGTTCCAATGCTTCAATGACTTTCAGGAAGAAGTTTTCCGGTTGCTCCTCAAACCAGCCATTTACTGCGGTCATAACTTCATTATCGTCTCCATATTTTTTTCCACGCAGGTTTTCCTTTAATTTTGGAAATAGATGGTAATCACTGGGTGCCAGGTCTGGTGAATATGGAGGGTGTTTAAGGATTTCAAAGCCAGCGTTCTGTATGGCAGCCATGACAATGCAGCTCTTGTGGACTGGAGCGTTGTCCTGATGGAACAAAATCTTGTGTGCCAACTTTCCTGGTCTTTTTCGGTCGATGCTTTCGCGCAATTTTGGAATTAACCCTGCATAATAAGAACCCGTTATTGTGTGTCCACGCTGCAAATAATCGATCATCAAAATTCCTTCTGCATCCCAGAACACTGTGGCCATAATCTTTCCAGCCGCCCGTTGAACTCGAAATTTGCGTGGAGGTGGAGAACCTCTGTGATGCCACTCCATACTTTGTCTTTTCGTCTCAGGATCAAAATGGTGCACCCATGTTTCATCCACAGTCACAAAGCGAGTGAGAAATTGCTTCCGATTGGCCTTCAGGTACTCCAAATTGGCATCCGAATGCAGCACTCTAGAGCGTTTCTGATCGACGGTCAGCATCTTTGGAACCCAACGCGCCGAAATTTTTCTGAGATCAAGAACATTTCTTAAAATATTTTCAACTGACCCATAAGAGATGTTCGTTATTTCCGCGATATGGCGAATAGTCAGTCTTCTATCTGCCATTACCATATCATGGATCAAATTGATGTTTTTGTCAACGGTGACACAGACTGGACGTCCCGCACCTTTCGCATGTTCGCAAGTTGTTCTGCCTAATCTAAACTCACGAGACATATTTTTCACCACTTGGTAAGAAGGGGCAGAGTCCCCTAAAACGTCTGTCATATCCTTGTGAATTTCAGTAGGTGTTAATCCTTTTTTTTGCAAATACTTTATCACCGCTCTGACTTCACTTTTTTCCATTTTTAAAAATTGTCTGTTATCGACCAGCTTAATTATTAATAACTTTCAAAGAACAACACGCACCTACGCAAAGCTTGACACAACAAATAATTAGTAATGACAGTTCTCATAGAAAAATGAGTGACGATATCATGCAAAGCCTACTATGTCAGGGACCGTAAATACTGATCTACCCTCGTATGCTACCAAGGAGTAATTTTTTGGAAATTTTTTGGAAATTATACTAATGCATAATTAATCATAATGCATTTTTTTCTGTGCGTCGTGCGATTCTCATACCGAATATAGACTCGTGCATTGATTCTGCCTGGAAATTTTGATTTCGTGCATTTCTGCAACGTAATTGCACTCCACTCCGTGTCGTGCAATTAAGACGTTGCAGAAATGTCACTCAAAAAATTTCCGGCAATAATCAATGCATTGGTATATTATAAGTGACTATTTCACTCAATGTTATACGAACCAATAAAAATTTATCCTGTGAACGAAATTCTCTCTATTCCGGCGACTATTTTTTGTTTATAAAATTTTCCGAACTTGTTCTACCAATGAAAACGTTCAAATAAGCAACCTACCCTTTATTTCACCGACAATTTTTTTGCTATAGTAACGATCCTACAAAAATAGTATACACAAACTGTACGTTTCATTAAAATAAATGTTAAATATTTTTATTCTTTGTGTTGTTTATTCGCGAAATAGTCATAACGAATAACATATGTGGTAAAATTTTGTCTTTGCAAAATTTTCTTTTTGATTTCCTCGTGTTTGTTGCCAATTCATCTCGTGACATTGATCAAAAATTTTAGTGACAATGTCACTCGAGAAATTGCTATGCATCAAACGCTCGTAACAATAAGAAAATTTTTCCGACAAAATTTTACCACTTATGGTATTATATATGATAATAAGCCATTATTAGTTTTTTTTTTTTTTAAGTTTTTACCTCTCGGACTTTAAGAAATTTTCGTTGTAAGGCGGAACTAATTAAAAACAAAAATATTAAATAGATGCAAGACGATTTCTATGAATGAAAAGAATAAACCTTTTTCTATTTTGCGTTTAGAATAAGTCGATTCTAGCACCTAAATGACGTCATTTGAGTGTTAGAATAAGCGGTTGGTGTGCTAGAATAGGCTAGTAAAATTTACTGCATTGATGTTGGTAGCGTTGGTTGAACTGTCAACTGACATACGTCAAAAAAATTTTCCAACGTTTTTTGTGCAATTTGCCTAATTTTCGGCGGCGTTTCCTTCACTATTCATTTTCAAACAACGCGAAATTGCGAAAATAAAATCTGACGTTTCAAATTAATTTTTTTCCACAGCCGCCTAAATTTACGTCACATAAATGTCACCAGCCACCCAAAAAATCCCTAGATTTAAAATTTTTTATTTCATTTCGTACTTCAAACAATTCTTTATATACCACAGTTTGTAATATAAAGTATATCTTGATCGCCGTTGTCAATGATACCAGAGTTCAAGACGTTCTTGATCTCCGTTGTTGTTGGCAACGTAAATAATTTGATGTTGCATTATAGCCACATGCATGCATGCATGCTGCTTTTTATCTCCTTAGTTACGCGTATAATGACACAGACAAGGCAACTTGCTTCTTTATACAATAAATTCAGATGGATTTTAAAAGGGAGAAATTAGGATTGAAATACGAAATAAAATAAAACAACTTATGCAATACGGAGATCAAGCTTCTTTAAATCCTCGAAGATGTATAACGCCTCTGCTGGCGCCTCGGCGTTATACATCTTCTTGGATTTAAAGTATCGCTTTATCTCCTAATTACATAATATATATTAATTTATAAAATGATATAAAGCGGCAAAATAGAAAAAATAGTATAAAACACTCGTTGCAGAAGATCCATCAAGCACTCATTTGTTCCTTAACTCGCAGCTACGAGGCTCGTTTCGGAATTTCAAATTCGTGCTTGAATAGATCCCTTCTGCAACTTGTATTTTAATATACTATTGTACATTTAAAGGTACATATACGGATTCACACAGGAACTATTCATTCACATAGTACCTACCTACTACTTAAGAAGGTTAATAAAAGTAGCGTTTTACTTAGATTTTTAAACACGTTCAGAGAAGTTTATTGAAATATTTATGCTTGAATGGCTTACTTTTTGTAAAGTTCAATAAAAGATTATGCATTTTATGGTCAAGTTTTATGCTTGTAAGAAAAATAATATTGAGTACATTTTTCAAGAGAAGACATGTTTTGAAATATGAACAGGACATGCAAATAACAAATAAGTTCCATTTTAAAACACTTGAAAATGTATTTATTAAGAATAATCTTAGTACGGCCCTGCACATATATGAATATATTTGGTCAGTTTAAAATTACAGATTTTATTCCGACCATAATAATGTTTTTCGTTAGTTTAGAAAACGGTTTTCAAATCATTTTCATGCAGACAAATGTATTTTTAGTAACAATATATCAAGATAAAAATTATTTCTAGATAAAATAATATGTATAAATGCATTTAAACCAAATTTATGTTTCCGCTACGTGCTTATTTTATGTTTGCTAAATAGATTTTTCAGAATCTACAGATAAAAGCAAGTCTGGCCTGTTTTTTTTATATCAGACCTCCCGTGAGAACGTTTATTCATTCGACTTACTAAAATAAAATTAAGAATATTCTAGAAGGATTTTTCTATTGGGGCAATATGTTTTATTTAAATTTCCGATAGGGTGGTTATTTTCTCTTTCTTCGAAGTTAGCAAGCAGACAATTTCTCGGATCTTGGCAGAAATTTTTCAGTTAGTCTAGTCTAGTGAGAGACAGACAGTCTCACAGCGGCTTTCGAGCCCAAGTTGCGGGGCTTCGCTCCAAAGTTTCTTGCGTTGATTTCGGCCGAAATCACAGTTTCAGAAAGAATATGATACGGTCTGATAAGTGAGAATTAGTTGTTTCTGATTTTGTTTTGTGTTTTTTTCCGTTTAGCTAAAGCTTAAGTGCTTTAGATTACAGTTCAGTTTTTCCTATTAATGAAATTAACAAATAATCTAGTGTGCTGTTAGTTAAAGATTTGTGAAGTTAATTCAATAGTGAATTGAATTTTAAAGATAAATAAACTACATTCCTTTGCTCATTGTTACATTGAAAAATTACTGAATTGGGATAAAGAAACTTTCTGATAATGAGATTTGTGTCTGCCTGGAAAACCTTCAAATGATGAACGTTTTTATTGGAATTATATTGGTTCAAATCTTTATTATTAAAAGGATATTGCCAATTTATGTAAGACATAATTGCCGTAAACTTTAATTAATAATCAACGGTTGTAAATTTATCATTTACATCAGTGTTCCAAAGTTCTACATGTATCATGTGTGAGGTACTTTGTACCTAAAGTTTAAGTGAATAAAAAGGCATTATTGTGTGGTGTTATTTATGGTTTAATAGAGTATAAAACTACAGTTTTAACAAGAATTAGCTATAGTAAGTTTGTAAATAAAATTTATTTGTACCATTTCTATGAAAACCTTTTTCTAATAAAGCAAGCATTCTTTTCTAACTAAGAATCCTATTTAGAACCTTAACAAGATTGTTTTAATTATTGTCTTTTTAGACTAAAGATTTTTTTATCAGCGAATAAATGAAAATTTAAACTAGAGCTTATTGTGATAATGTTGGCTCAATCATTTGTTGAAGTTATTCATTTACTTTTACATTAACCTGCTTAACGTCAACCTGACTAATTATTATAATTAGTTATATAATTTAATTAATTTTGATTAGTCTAATCAGAATCTCTTTTTACTTGCGCGTTCTGATATGATGTAATGACTTCAAGTGAATGGCGCCCATATTTCTTATTGTTTCTAAAACCTTATTGTTTCTTTAATATCTGTGAGCTTAAGAAACCAGCACCCACCCCAAGAATGATAATTTGTCAACAAAAAGTGCAGTAAGTATCGTTTTTGGTTTTAAGTAAGCAATTTCAGTAAGTATTTAGTATTTTCAGTAAAGTAATTTAGAGTCAGTAAAACTGATATGTTACACTCTAACCCTAATCCTATAAACTAATGTTTAATTTTTTCTTTCATTATTGGTTTATTCTGTGTGTCTTTTTCATTTAAAAACGAAATTTAATGTTTCAATGTATATTATCAAAGTTAATAAAATGGTAAACGGACCTAATCCCATAAAAACTCTTTATCTTCATTTTTGTCTTCTTCTTCATCTTCGTCTTGTGAACCATCATCTTCATGACAACTCGTTTCATTAACATTTGGCTTTTTCAACAATTTCCAAATATCGTCATTCGTATCCCGAATTATTTTCTTTTGAGGAAGTGGTGTTAAGTCTGTGATGACTAGATCTGAAGATATGAGTAAATTATGTAGTAAGTTTGTGTTGGTCACTGTTCTATTAATCTTCAGTGAATATCTTTCACAAAAAGCCGTAACCTCTTTGAATCTAGCTTCTAGTGCTTCTCCTGATAATAAGCGCAAAGGAAGGATAGCATTTCGAGCAATATCTGCACCGTGTATTAATTTTTTGAACCGAAGTCGCATATAAGACTAAGGATACTTATTTACAAAATGTTTGGCTGTATCTAAAGTGTTCTGGTCAAAACTCACGTCATACCCACTACTGATAGCCCTTAATATAACAGATAAACTGGGCGAATTAGTTCTTCATCAATTCCAGTTATTTCGGCAGATAATTGTGTTTTTTTTGGAAAAACCTCCTCGACGTGTTACCATCATTTATGGTGCCATTTTCTCCTGTTTTTGGAATATCAACCAGTAAGCCAATTTTTAAATTCGTTTTTGATGTACTTCTTTTTGCTTTATAGTGTTATATGATCTTCTTTTCTTGCTTGCCATTTTTGGAAATCTATTCTATAGGCTATAAGAATAATACACTCGAAAAAACGTATCCTCGCATGTAGAATAGATAGTCCAAAATTTAAATTCTCCAAATTAATTTCGTGTTTTTTGCGTCATCAATATTATTCACGTTTTTAGAAGTGACACCATAAACCAAACATTTTAGAGCAGAGTTAGTATGTGTTATGGAGTTGCATATCTTATCATCTATTATTGTTGAAGTCAGTTTATACTACTATATCTCTATTTCCAAGTCATTTATGCATATTTTTGAAGGGCATAATTTCTTTGTTTGATCTTGTACATTTTTAACCTCTTTTGCTGCCAACTCTGTGGTTTCCATTTTAAACAAAAACCGAATTGGGCGGCAATATTGGGTGGAGGAGGTTCTAGGAAATATATCGCTATAAATTGTTTTGTTTTCTGTCCACTGCTCCAGTCACACGGATTTTGAAATTAGTTTTCCTATAGTACTTGGGTTCAATTCATCATTCTAACACACATCTCTGTACAATGGAAAGTTTTTCGCTTAAATGGTCTAACAAAGCTTGCAAAATAATTTCTACGCCAGATTCCGATATTCTGTTAACTATATGCGACAGAAGGATAACATCGTAGCTTAGCACGCACTATTGCCTTATATGGTGGATAAAGATTGCACCCTTTTATTCTTGATGCGTTACGCATCAGTTTTTAATATTTCTTTTGCTCGTTTTGGTGAAGTTGTAGCTTCTTTTGGTAAATTCCCAATTGCACGATTACCAAATGATTTTTGTTTTTATTCAGCGGCAAGAGTTAATACACTCTAAAAAATTACCGGTGAATTATACCCTAAAAAACAGAGGCAACTATGTTACCTCCATTTTTTGGGGTAAATTTACTTCAAAGTGTAATTTTCATAGGAAGTGAAAAATTTCAACATTAGGTTAAGTTTGCATTGTAATGTTTCCTTTTTAAGTAAATTTACAGATTAAAATTACAATCTCAATGTAATTTTACATTTTAACATTAAAACACCTGTGTAAAGTTACATGACAAAGTTAATATTTCATGGCAATAGTACTTTTCAGGGTTAAAATACAAATGTGAAAATACTTCTTGAATGTAACGATGACTTGCGAAAGTACTTGCAAATTCAATCGTTCCTCTGAATATTACTTACATAGGTAAAGGAATTGTATGAAACAAAATAAAATCAAAGTAATTTTTATTGAACGTATGTACTTATATAAAATATAAGACATTAACAGAACTTCTTTTCAGGGGCTTTCGGAAATATTTGGTCTCTCAAAGACATTCAGATAAAGTTTCGATTCCACCTAGAAAATTAAAAAATTATAAATTATATAAACAATTATACACGAGTACCTTTCTCAATTACAGTTATGCTAGTTTATTTCGAATTCTTCAATTTTTGATTCATCCTAGAAAAACATTAAATTAAATATTTTTATTTTATTGGTTTAAATTTGTAATTTTAACATATAGGTACTTACCGATTATTATTTTTTAACTTCTACTATAAAATAAAATTCTTCCCATCTTCGGTCATACGTGTAAATATTTGCCTTTAATAAATCCGCACTACACTACAACGAAAAACAAAATATTAATGAGCAATGAACACTTCGTTCGGTATCGATAGAGTACGCCTCGCCGAAATCAGAAAAGAATGGTACACACCATTCCGACCATTCCCCAAAAAGCCGATTTGGACTGTTCATAATGGATTCCTGAATTCTTTCACGAAACGAAGGTCACAAACAAGTGCGATCAGCGAAATAGCATCTCAACGGTTAAAAACATATTAAGGGTAAAATTACACTATTCTTGTTCAAGTTCATCTTATCTTTAATATTACACTAAAAATGAATTAAGTTATTGAGCAATTATACATTTGTAAGGAAAAAATTGTCTGAGTTATGTAAATTTATATTATGGATAGTGATTTTAACCAGTTCAATGTAGTAGAATTACTTATATTTGTATAATTTTACATAATTACAGGGCATTTTACCACAAATAGTAAAACTACTAAATGTATAGGTAAAATTAATTTTAGGGTAAAAATACCGCAAATAATAGCGAAAAGTTACCTCTTTCCCAAGGTAATTTTACCTCATTTTTTACAGTGTAGTTCTGGTGAAAACGGCTTCCTAAGGAAGTTTGGCGATACTTTGTGGCGATATAGTGGAAGACGAAAATTCACCGGAAGTAGCAGCTTCTAAATGACTCTCTTCATCATCTGGCATTAAAAACACTTTATCTAACAATTTAGAGTATTTTACTAAAAAGCTGATTTTTATTGATTTTTATGCAATTATGACTTTCGTTTGAAGAAATTCAAAAAGGTATAAAATAAGATTTTAAAACGATTTAATTTTTTTCATCAGATAATCCTTGGTACTCAGTTTTTGAAAGGATAAAATTGTATAAAGATTTGATTATAGTTATGTCTCTTCGTTTTGCTTAGTCAATTCTCTTCGGTCACCATTTCGCACACCTGTGTAGAGAAGATTTAATAACTCCGGGAAGTGGAAAAGGTGGAAATAATTTATTCAGGGCATAAAAGAGCAAATATTAAGCTACTGTTTAATGCAAGTAACAATAAACGTCAAATATTGTAATATTGTTTTGTATCTCAAAATGAATATGATTTTTATGAAAATTTAAGCATACAAAATTAGTCAATTTGTCTATTAATAATAATTCTAACTGTATAGAAAACCGGCAATCTATTATAGAAAGTGTAAATACTATTAGCAAGCTCTAACTTCAACGTCTAACTGTACAGAAAAGAACAAATCCCTACAGAAGTAACCGATATTACCAAGTACTACAATTATGTTACTTCTAAGAAAAACCATAAAAGTGGGTAAATAACAAATTTCATTTTTCGCATTTTTCTTGAAGTTTAGATGCATCGGTCCTATAGTACAGTGGAACTACAATGAATTATATAGCAGCAATAATAATGCAGTTAGTAGATAACTATACCTAAACCACAAATACAAGAAATGAGTCATCACAAATCACCTAACAGCGGGGACTCCCAACACTTTAGCGCATTCCATCTCTCTCATGGTTTAGGTATAGTACCTACAAGGACGTTCGTCCAGTTTAAGATGAAAATTATGGTTTGAACTGACTGTGCAGTCAACAACTACGGTAATCATTTATTTGTCATAAAAAAATCAGCATTTTTATATTTGGTGATCAAGAAAAAATTCTAATTAACCGTTATATATAAAAATACTACTTATGTATGCCAGCCTCGGTGGATTAGTGGTTTGCATATTTACTTCATAATCCAAGGGTCGCAGGTTCGATCCCCGGACGAACTGGTAATTTTTCATAGCGGAGATAAATTAAAAACATGCCTTCTTCTCGGATAGAAAGTAAAACTGTAGGTCCCGTGTCAATGCGATGTTTGGCACGATAAAAATCCCTACTGGGGGTGGAATTCCCCTAGATTTGGCTAAATTCTAGTAGGGTCGGCCAAATAATCATAGTAATCGGTGCCATGAGGTACGAAGGATGCTCCGCCATCCTGATTCCTCGCCCAAAAATAAATAAATAAAAACTACTATAGACTTATTAGATAATCATTATCATCTTTAGTTTTAGTGAATGGGAAATATTTAGAGTTAAGAATTTTAAACTAGGAATGCTTATAAGAAATTAATTATTTATTTAGTTTATATTATATTTAGGTACACATAACGGTCAATACTATAACTTAATGTGTTTATTCCTTAAATTAATGATCGTCTTATCAGATGCCGTTGGTTCCTATAATTTATTATACAATCGTTTTTCACTTTCTTTACATTCATCTTCAATGAATTCTCTTCCTCATGATTATATTATCGCAGTGGGTCATTTATATACTCACAATCAGTTCCACACCGTTGTCGATCTATTCGTCGCTGTCTGTTTATGTCGCCGTCTGAAAACTAAGTCCAGATTTAGCTTGTTTTTGCGAGCGTTCAAGTTGAAATTTTAAAGAAGGGGGATTTTGTCAACTCGTGATTCTTTAATACTTAAATACAATATCTGCAGTAGACTCATTTTAAATTGCATTTATTGTGGCGAGAATCCAATTATTAAAAAGTTTTCCAATACACTCTGGAATTCGAAAGTTAAAAGAAATAATTCAGCAGCTATGTCAATCTATGTCTAATCATTGAGAGTTTAATATAAGGTACTACGCGAACTTGAAGCTCTTCAGGAATATTAAATGTTATTGGTATCTTAATAATTCTCAAAGCCTTTTGTATTATTCCGTCAAAAGTGGTGATAAAGTTGTGATCTTATGTGTATTTTGCAAAAAATTAAGATTGGTATACCAGGTCAATCAAAGATAATCGAATTCGATAACCAGAATCAACTAAAACACCGATAATTTGACCTTTAAGGCTAATTCTCACTAAACGACAGGCTACCAACAGTCACCGGAACGACAAAACAGTGTACTGTACATTTTATATCGTCGCGACGCACAGAGGGACAAACTACCTGTAATGCTGGTCAAAATTGAAAAAATTGGTCTTCTCAGAATTAACCTAAGACCCTTACTCATTGAAAGAAGAATGTCTGGGCTTTATAACGGGGACGTTATTAGGGAGAAGGATAAATTTCTGCACATTGTAGGAGGTTGCATATTTTCGTCGTAGTGTTGAATGCAACTTGTCTAAAAAGCGATTGTGTGAACTTTTCTATATATTTTTTGGTCAAATAAGCGATGGATCATTAAATATAAGTAAGTACTTGATATTATAAACATTATTTTTTTATGTAATACGTATATTCGTTTTTAAAATCCGAACTATAAACAACGCTACTAATTTTTGTAAACCTTTGACGAAGCTTATATTTGGCTTGAGATACAAAATTAGTTGGACAAGCTCTAGATCCAATTTTTACGATATTTTTTAGTTAAGACTCTAAATTATAGCATATATAAAATTTAGCTGCCGTACTTTGCCGTACCATTAGTTATTTACTTAATTTTACGTATATGAATTCTCAATATGTAATAACTGCAGAATCTTGCGTGCCACACTTTTTGAATATAATGTAACGAGTGCAAAGCCTCGTCTGGCCGTCAACGGGCTGTGGAGCATTCCAGAGCAGCGGCGTAGACGCACGGCCTTCTGGTGTATTCTAGAAATACATGGTATGTTCGGGCGACTTCTGGAACGTTTATAGGAGGGTATAAAGTCGGCTTCGCGGAGAAAAGAGGCAGTCAACAGCAAGTCATTAACTGTGTATCACAAAATAAATAGTGAATGTAAAGATAAATGTTGTATTAGAAATTCATAGTCTGTAAATAATAGTTTTTAATGGTTTATAATCATAGCGTTAATTTATAGTGTATTCATTAGTGTATAGAAATAAATATTTGTTTGTGAATAGACGATTTAAACAGCACTTGTGTTATTATATTAGAAAGAACGTTTGCAGTGGTGTCAGGTGTTGGAATTTTAAAATAAATAAAATCGTGTAATAAACAAAGTGCTGTGAGAATAGACTGTTAGTGTTAAAAACAATTACAACTAATAATTAAAATGGCGATGAAATTGTTGAAAGATCTGAAGGTAATAGACTTAAAACGCGAACTGGAAGAACGGGACTTGGAAACAACGGGCCTCAAAAGCGTATTAATAAATCGGCTAAGAGAATGGCTTTTGGAACAGAAAGAAGACCCTGAAAGTTAACTCTTCGAAATACCTGGACCCGCAATTGATACCAACGTGTTTTTAAGTAAAATGGAAGAGAATTCTAGAAAGTCCGAAGAAAATTCTAGAATATTAAAAGAAGAGTTACTGGAAAGTTCTAGAAAAGCCGAAGAGAATTCTAGAAAGTCCGAAGAAAATGTTAGAATGTTAAAAGAAGAACTATTGGAAAAGCACGAAGAGAATTCTAGAAAGTCCGAAGAAAATGTTAGAATGTTAAAAGAAGAGTTACTGGAAAATTCTAGAAAATCAGAAGAGAATTCTAAAATGCTTAAAGAAGAATTACTTGAAAATACTAAAGCACTGGAAGAAAATGTTAAAATGCTTAAAGAAGATTTACTAGAAAATTCTAGAACGCTTAAAGAAGAATTACTAGAAAAGTCTGAAGAAAGTTCTAGAAGGCTTAAAGGAGAATTGCTGGAAAATGTTAAAGCGTTGGAAGACAAAGTTTTCGAAGAATTTTTTGAGAATGCCAGCGCGTTAGGACTGTTGGAAGGTAGATTGGCGGAACATGATAGGGTAATAAAGATGGTAGAAGAGAAAATATCCCAAATGCAATTACCACCAACAACTAAGAAAGACGATATGACCGAAATGCTGGAAGATAGAATGAGGCAACTACGGTTTCGCTCAACTTCTGAGTGGCCGTTTAATGAAGTAAAGAAACAATTTAAAGAAGAAAAGGTTCCTGCCGTAGGGATAAAAGTAAAACCACCCACGTTCGATGGAAAGATACCTTGGTCCACCTACTACAAACAATTTGAGGCGGCCGCTGGGGCCAACGGATGGACAGGCAAGGAAAAGGTCGTTTCTTTAACTGTGGCTTTGCGTGGAGACGCGTTGAATGTCCTGCAAACAATCCCAGCAGGACAGGAAAATGATTAACAATTGTTAGTGTCTAGATTGGAGATGAGATATGGAGACGCGCATCTTCAACAAGTGTATCACGCGCAAGTGAAGAATCGTATCCAGAAGAATGGAGAAAGCCTGCAGGAGTTTGAAGCCGATGTTGCGCGGCTTGTCCGATTGGCGTACCCTACGGCACCCGATTCATTTCTGGGACAGCTCGCTGTGCAGACCTTCATTGATGGGTTAAGAGACGGGGAAACACAACAATCATTGAGGCTAGCACGACCAAGAACAACTGATGATGCGCTTGCTCACGCCTTAGAATTTGAAGCTGCAAAACAAGCGTCCCGAGGTCACGGGCGTGTTCGGGCCGTTGTGGAGGAAGAAGGTTCTAAAGATCACCTAGAGGAGTTAGTACTGAGAGTTCTTCGGAAGGAAGAAAGCCGTAAGAAGAATCATCAAGAAGTTCGAGGGCCTCGTTGTTGGAACTGCGGCGAACAAGGACATGTAGAACGCCGTTGTCCCAAAATAAGAAAAGTACAACCGTCGGAAAAGTTAAAGGTGGTTGGCAAGAGGGGGCGAACGTTAACGGCGAGTGAAGATGCCCCGGAGATCACGATCCATGCCGTAACATCGAAGAATAGTAACGGCAGTTTGTTTGTAGATGGGAAGATTGCTAATCGAACTGTTCCACTACTTATTGATACGGGGGCGACAAAATCCATCGTACGCCCTGATGTTCTACGATCAAGTATTAAGTTGCTACCCACAACTACTCAACTCCGTACAGCAACGGGTGAAGTGATACCAACACGCGGAGTGGTGAAGATGAAGATTGGCATTGGAAGTGAAGAACGTGATCATGAGGTGCTGGTAGCCGATATCACTGATGACTTCATCTTGGGAATGGACCTCCGGAGAAAATTTGGTTTTACGTTGGATTTGAAAGAGGGTGTTTTGAAGGTCGGTAACGAAGAACTTCCGTTGCACCCACGAGAGGATCCGGTTGTAAGGGTTTTGCTGACTGAAGATGTGATATTGCCGGGTCAAAGCGAGATGGTTGTCGAGGCGGGTTTGGATGGAGATCTTCGGGTAGGATGTGTGCGAATGATGGAGCCTGTTTGTGATAAGAAGATCCATAGTGGCATACTGGTGGGAAAAGCGCTGATCAAGGTTGGAAAGAGAGTACCGGTGAGAATTATGAACGTTAATGTGGATCCGGTGACAGTGAAGAAGAGTACCCTTGTGGGACAGTGTGTGCCAGTATTCCGAGTAGCCAGGTGTATGGCTGATGTTCCAAAACCAGTGCCCAAAGACCATGGTGGAAAATTAGTGGGTATGGTTACTAGTTCGTGCGAAGACCTTAACAGAACGGAAGTGAAAGAGGTACAGGGTTTGGTTCACCGATACCAAGATATCTTCGCTCTTGACGATAGCCAGAAGGGACGAACAAATATAGTAAAACATAAAATCAGTACAGGCAACTCTATGCCTGTCCGTCAGCAGCCGAGGCGTCTACCTCTAGCAAGGCGAGCAGAAGCCGAAAAGATTATTACTGATATGGAAGAACAAGGGGTCATCGAGCCATCCAGCAGTCCATGGGCATCACCGGTGGTCCTGGTCAGTAAGAAGGAAGGGTCAACGAGATTTTGTGTGGACTATCGGCAGCTTAATGACGTGACCAAGAAAGACAGCTATCCCTTACCACGCATCGACGACACGTTAGATACCCTGTCTGGTTCACGATGGTTTTCGACTTTGGACTTGAAGAGCGGTTATTGGCAAGTTGAAATGGAACCTGAAGACCGGGAGAAGACCGCGTTCACTATTGGTTCCGGACTATGGCAGTTTACAGTTATGCCTTTCGGTCTATGTAACGCTCCGGCCACCTTTGAGCGTCTAATGGAGACCATCCTGAGAGGGTTGTCGTGGAGGACCTGCCTGGTATACCTAGATGATGTGATTGTAGTCGGGAAATCATTCAACGAACATTTGAAAAATCTAGAGGAAGTGTTCCGAAGACTACGTGGAGCCAATCTGAAACTGAGTCCGAAAAAGTGCCACATATTCAGAAAGGAAGTGAAATATCTCGGGCACGTCGTATCACAAAATGGAGTGGCAGCCGACCCCGATAAGATTCGTGCAGTTCAAGAGTGGCCAACACCGAAAGATAAACACCAAGTTCGTAGTTTTCTTGGGTTATGTATCTACTACAGGCGTTTCGTTCCTGGGTTTGCCAATATAGCGAAACCTCTGACAAGGTTAACTGAAGATGGGCGCGAGTATGTTTGGAGCGGAGAGTGTGAAACAGCTTTCCAACAGCTGAAGCGTGCCCTGACAACAGCACCAATATTGAGCTATCCACGGACAGAAGGGAAATTCATACTTGACACAGATGCAAGTAATCTGGCCATTGGGGGGGTACTTTCTCAGATACAGGATGGACAAGAAAAGGTCATCGGCTATTTTAGTAAGGTTTTGTCGAAAGCCGAAAGGAATTATTGTGTGACCAGAAAAGAACTATTGGCCGTCGTGAAGTCCGTTGAGCACTTCTACAAATACTTGTACGGACGGAAGTTTTTATTGAGGACGGACCATGCAGCGTTGAAATGGCTTCTACAATTCCGTAATCCTGAAGGCCAGGTCGCAAGGTGGATCGAACTATTACAAGGATACGACTTTGACACCGAACATCGAGCGGGCACTAGTCATCGAAATGCCGATGCTCTTTCAAGAAGACCCTGTCCAACGGATTGCCGTCATTGCTCTCGTTTGGAAGAGAGGGTTTGCCAAGTATTAAGGACTACCATCGTCAACGACAATTGGTTGCCGGAAGAATTGCAACGACAGCAGGAGGCTGATCCCGAACTAAAAATGGTACTGGAATGGAAGCGCGTGGGAGAAAGGCCTGCCTGGGAGGCCGTCAGCCCTTTCAACAGAACGCTCAAAGCATATTGGGCCCAATGGGAGTCCTTGAAGGTGGAAGACGATCTCCTGAAGCGAGTACTGGAGAGTGAAGATGGCACCACCATTAGGTCTCAGTTCGTGGTTCCAAGAAGCCGAGTGGCTACAGTATTGCGACATCTCCATGATGGTGCCTCAGGAGGACACTTCGGTGTGAAAAAGACTTTGGAGAAAGTTAGGGAGCGTTTTTATTGGGTCAACTGTAAAGAAGACGTGAAGGAGTGGTGCCGGAAATGTGAACTATGTGCCACTGGCAACGGACCCTTGGGGAAACAAAGAGCACCTATGAGGCAGTACAATGTGGGTAGTCCTCTGGAAAGAATAGCCATAGATATTGCCGGACCATTTCCCGAAACCGACGATGGGAATAAATACATATTAGTGGCAATGGACTATTTTACCAAATGGCCAGAAGCATATGCCCTACCAAACCAGGAAGCTGCGACTGTTGCTGACGTACTAGTCAAAGAGTTTTTCAGTCGCTTCGGAGTGCCCATGGAGCTGCATTCGGATCAAGGCCGCAATTTCGAGTCTGTACTCTTTGGAGAAGTCTGTCGATTGTTGGGCATTCGCAAGACTCGGACCACACCGTTACATCCGCAGTCCGATGGAATGGTAGAACGCATGAATCGGACAATGGGCAAATATTTGGCCAAGGTCGTCTCCGATCATCAACGAGACTGGGACCAATACCTGCATCTGTTCCTGATGGCTTATCGTGCATCGGTCCACGAAACAACCGGTCAGTCACCAGCGTCTGTGATGTTTGGACGCGAGTTACGTTTACCGTGTGATCTGGAATTTGGGTCTCCACCTATAGAGCAGGAGGTAGCCGGGAATGATTATGTCATCAACTTAAAGAAGAAGTTGGAGGATATTCACAACCGAACCCGAAATAATAGTCGAATCGCGAGTGACCGGATGAAGGCTACGTACGATGTGAGAGCCCAAGAAGGAGGGTTTCAACCTGGAGAGCTTGTCTGGTTATACAACCCGCAAAGGCGTCGTGGCTATTCTCCAAAGTTACAGCGGAATTGGGAGGGTCCATACCAGGTGAAGAAACGAATAAATGACTTGATTTATCGCATCCAGAAATTGCCAAGGGGGAAATCAAAGGTGGTACACTCCAATCGTCTGGCGCACTATGAGGGAAATAATGACGCAATCCCGGATCGGGAAGATGAGGCTGAGGTGGCTATCAATACCGTAAGGCCTGAAGATGATCAGCCAACCTTTAGAGAATTTATGGCTGCGTTTTCTGGAACTAGAAAAGCGCGATTCGGAGTCACGACCTCAGTCGTGACTCCGAATCGCGCTTTTCTGCAACAAGATCTCTTCCAGGTCCCTGGTGATTATTCCATTGCCCACTGTGTCTCCGAGGATCTCCGTATGTCCAGGGGGATCGCAGTAGTGTTTAGAAATAAATTTGGACGGCTGAATGAACTTCGAGAACAAAATCCCTCTGTTGGTAAATCCTTACGCTTGCCTGATCATGACCGATCCATTTACTACTTGGTAACCAAGCAGTTTTACTACCAGAAACCGAGTTACGCCGACTTGTGGAGGGCATTATGGAATTTGAGGATCGAGTTTCTTACCAGGGGTATTAACAAATTGGCAGTTCCCAAACTCGGCTGTGGGCGGGACCAGCTGGATTGGAGAATCGTTAGAAACATGCTGGAAGTCGTCTTTAGAGGTACGGACGTCAAGATCTTCGTCTGCAGTTTTGACCCACAGCCCGCATTAAGGCCAACGAAGAGTGTAGACTGTTACTTCTACCGTAATGGAACGTGTAGTCGAGGTGAAGACTGTCGATATCGTCACGACCCTTTCTACAGAAACCAGGGACTAAACTTATTCTGGGACAGAACAGACTTGAAGAGGGGGGCAGTGTAACGAGTGCAAAGCCTCGTCTGGCCGTCAACGGGCTGTGGAACATTCCAGAGCAGCGGCGTAGACGCACGGCCTTCTGGTGTATTCTAGAAATACATGGTATGTTCGGGCGACTTCTGGAACGTTTATAGGAGGGTATAAAGTCGGCTTCGCGGAGAAAAAAGGCAGTCAACAGCAAGTCATTAACTGTGTATCACAAAATAAATAGTGAATGTAAAGATAAATGTTGTATTAGAAATTCATAGTCTGTAAATAATAGTTTTTAATGGTTTATAATCATAGCGTTAATTTATAGTGTATTCATTAGTGTATAGAAATAAATATTTGTTTGTGAATAGACGATTTAAACAGCACTTGTGTTATTATATTAGAAAGAACGTTGCAATAATATTTGGGGTATTAAGTGCCAACTTTGAATTTATTTCTTGTTCTTCGATGATTTAACATATTAATATCTATATTCTTAATGAAAATACAAAAATATGGTTTATGTGAATATCGATCAAGTAAATATGTACTATCAAAGTGATCAATAATTTGTAAATTAAATAAATGCATATTAGTACTTAATAATGTACCTTTTTGTGTTTTCATTTTAAAATCAACCTTATTTTGAGATAAATATTAGAAAAACAATTTTGACCAGCTTTTGGGGTATTTGGTCCCACAGTGCGACGGTCAGTGGCTGTGATGGTTGATGTGAATAGCTTCACAAAAAATGTGCAGTACAATGTTTTGTCGGTCCGGTGACTGTTGGTAGCCTGCCGTATAGTGAGAGTCAGCCTTTATAAAGAAACTTTAACAAAAAGATTTTTGTTAACCTAACCTAGCCTACTACACGCTGAAAAAAAGAATAAAATATCATCATATTAGCCTTGCTGTTCTAGATCATTATGAAATCAATAGTACCTACATTGTTCTTTTTTTCCAATATAAACCACACCCCATTCAATTTATCTAGCTTTCATCGTTTTCTTTATTGACTTAACTGTTTTAAATTCGGAACACTTATCGATTATTCTATAGTAATTTATGGTTAGGGAAACGATATTCTTTTGATTTCTTGGTTTTAATTACTTATTAATGTTCCAGCATTCTGCTTAAGAAATATTCCGTGTCTGAATATGTGAAGTGTTTCGCCAAGCTAAGCCGGCCGAGAGCGGCTAAGCAAGTCATTCAGAAATTTTAACAAAACACATTTACTAATCTATATCTTTAAAAGACGAGGCGTATTTTTGTTCCAGTTCGTTTGAGAGTTCCACCGGGCCGATCTAAGCGATCTTTTTTTTTAATTGAAGCTTTCGCTGTGTAAATCAGTCAACACTATTTAATTTTTGTATTTTTTTAATGTTTATATTTTTTAATTAAACAAATATAAAATGTTTAATTTGAGACGGGCGAATCGGACTTTCACTAGGGGCGCCCTTTCACTTTTTACGGTGGTGGGATTCGTAAAAAGAAAAAATAACTAAAACTAACTCTAAAATGTTTTTAAAATTTTTGATTTCTCTTCTCTAAGCGATCGTTATAGTTGTTCTTTGTTTAAAATTTCATGATTCCTTATAATCATTATTGCAATTTTCAATTGAAATAAATTTTCAATAACATTCAAGTCCGGACTTTGAATATTGAGGTAGTTATTGAAATGAGTTTCAATAACTTTTGGACATTTACGAACTAACCAGGCTTTGATTTCTTCGGCTTTGTGTTTGGGGTTATTGTCCTCGATATAGTTTAAATCGTTTACTGAGAAAACTAGACAAATAAATTTGAAAAAATGTTATAAATATAAATAGATATTATAAAACAATATTGTTAGAGTATTTACTATAAATATGTATGCGATGTTGTATTTAAATAATCGTTTAATATTGCTATACGATATTTAAAAGAAAAATGCTACAGTTATTCTGCCAGTAATGTGGCAATATTGGTTCAATAATTTAAAAATAAATGCTATAAAACAATATTGTTAGAATATTTATTGTAAACATTTATGGGATATTGCATTTAAATGATCCTGCAATATTGGTTTTTTATAATAAAGTGCCATATTGCATTTAAATATTCCGCCAATATTATTACAATATTGCTAAAACATATTCTCAAAAACCAATATTGTAGAATTTTTATGATATTTTGTAATATATATTCAAGCAGAAAGATACACCAGACAAATTTTATTTAATTTCATAGCAGTCTTCTTTTTAGGTCAATCTTAGGAACTGGTTTGTTGGTAGGAATGTTTAATACATTTATAACAATTTAGTATCGAGTGTTTTTTTAAATTTGACGTCGAAGGCGGCTATGGGTAGTTGATTGTGAACGGATCTTGATCGTATTAATAAATGTCATTGCCAAAACGTTCAAATCCAACCTCTGTCCAATAATTCACAATCGACTATTCACAGCCTACGTTGACGTCAAATTTAAAAAAAAACACTCGATACTTTATGTTGTATACCAATAAGTTGTTATTAAAAAGCTGTACGTACTTTAAAAACAACAATAGTAAATTCTATTATTATAACCTATTATTATCAGCTTCATCATAGGCATTTATATAAATATTCTTCAGGAGGAGTAACAAATCCGCATATTAATTTAGTTAGTCATCAGGTCATTTTTTTAAATAAATTAATTCAACTATAATAGTTTCGTTTAGTCGTGACTTGAATTAACAACTACTGTGCTTTACTGTTTATAAATATTCCTACTACTAAGTATTAAGTAATTTGCACTACGTGTTTTTATTTGTTTATGGTTTTTATGTACTTGTTCTATACTATTTTAGCTCATTTTATCTTCCTTTTCGTTAATATTTTTTTGTGGATAATTGATATTGTTTTATGTACTTAAGGGGGCTAGGGGCAGCTCGTGAATTTCGTTTTATTCGATTTATAAATTATTTGAAAAGTTTTTTGAATTCTAACTATGCACAAGCGATTATATATCAACCAATATTATAATAAAATAGCAGACGTGCTTTCAAATTAGTTTTTGTATATGCTATCTTGGACAATAGGACTTAATAAAAGTTAAATAAAATAAGAGTCCTATTGTCCAAGATAGCACCTACAAAAATTAATTTGAAAGGGCGTTTGCTATTTTATTATAATATTAGTTGATATACAATCTCTTGAGCATTGTTAGATTTAAAAAAAACTTTTCAAATAGTCGAATAAACCGAGATTCACGAGCTGTTCCTAGCCCCCTTAAACATTTTCCTTACTTTTTCTATTTAGTGGAGTAAATTCGATTTTATAATTTTTTCTGCCTATTTCTCATCAATATGTATAAAAGGTTATTTCAATAATCCAAAAATCAATAAATTAAATTTAAAAAATAATTTTCCACTCAGGCGCTAATATGTTTGAAAAACAAACGCTACTCTGCTTTGCCAAATACCGTTTTGTTGTTTTCCAAAGCACGTAATTCAATAATGAAAATATTTTCAATTTAAGTACTTGATGAAAACCGTTTTATATTTCCTATTGAGAGTATCAAAAAGGATCATAATAATTCCCTTTAGCAAAATAGGTACGCGCAAATAATACTGTGGGTTCACATTATTAGTATTCCACTGGTCTTGCATGTAAAGCGACTTCAATTATAGCTTTAATTAGATTTTGCTTCTCGCATTAAGAGAACTGAAGTAAAATAAAATTTAATTTTCCTTTTTTGGCGTTTATCTATTATGTCAAAGGGGAGAAAATTAGAATTGTTAGCTCATTTTAGTAAACAAGCCTCAGAATTATTCCGATTATTCATATTCAAGAAGGAAAATGAAATCGTATACATATTTAAGAAGTTACTTCAAACGCATAAAGCAAAAATAATTTTTCTTAAAGGTATATATAATGTTTTTAGCAACTTTTCCAACTCTTTAGTTACAGTTAAAAACCCGAGAGAATTTCCAACTTTTGTAATAATGTCAGGGTTAGCATCGTTTGAAGAGAAAACAGGGAATGGGGATATGAAGAATTAGGATCTTATCACATCAAAGAGCATCTTGGCATTTTCGAAGCCCAAAGCACAATGAAAGACAGCTTTCTGTATTATATTGAGAGAAACTCTAACGCTTGGATTTTAGTAGCCACAATTTTGAAACGAGAAACCGTTAAATCTAAAACAGTGGCTTAGAGTTAATTGTTTTGAAAAACAAGTATCTGTCCTATAAGGTATAAATATATTAAATAATACGAATTTATTTGAATTTTAGGTTGTACTGAAATTATAATTAGTTAATTAAACATGGAATTTTAGATTTCACGGTAGAAAAGATTTTTAATTATTCATTTCCGGTTGAAGAAAATATAATATTCGAATATTCCATTCATAGTACCTGATGTAATTTAATATTTTCGTCTAACAATAAGAAATTTGATATCTTAAATATTGGAATGGGAAACAAAATTGGGAAGTATTATAAATAAATACAAGGCACAACATACCCGATAACAACATCTGTGAATTTCTTTCTGCCAAATGTGTTTCTAATATCTCTCATGTGGTGGTAATACTTGCAATTATGTGCTTCCACACGATACGTTTATAGGGAAGATATAAAAACTTGCAAAACAAAAAAGCATTTCTGGAGTAAAAGTTTCTAGAAATTATTCCGCAGAGATCTTGCACATTTCGAAAATAACTAAGAAAAAGTCGAGTGACTTAATTTTTTATCAGCATCAACTAGAAAATTATTTTACAATTTCTCGATGACAAATAAAATTATCGGAAGGTGTTTAAGTGAAATCTTGCAGTTATTAGTTGGTACGCCGAATGAATATTTGCATTCTACAAGAAAAAAGGAAAGAAATCTCAAGAATTTATTCTTACGGAGAATTAGTGGCGTATTTAGGGAGCGTTGGAGCTATCGAGTTGGAGCCCCCAAATTTTTTAATAGTCTACGTGATTTTTGTTCCGAAACCGTGGTTTCCCGTAAACACTCGAAAATATAGTAGTTGCCCCCTCCCACAACAAAAATTCCTAAATACGCCACTGCGGAGTGCCATAAATATCTTCATAGGTAATCTACCAATATCAATCTCAATATCAATATCATCCACACGGACAAATACATTTGTCAGGATATATTCTAGGAGATTGTGGAATATTTATAATCTGATAGTACATGCTATATGTTAAAAAATGTTAAAAAACAAAATTTTCTTTAAGTCGAAATATCTCGTTTAAACTCGGTAGGTAAACGTAAAATGTCATTGGAAATATTTTTTCTTAATAAGACTTTTCCATATTTTAACAAATAAGGTCATTTTAGCCCACTTTAAAAAAGAATGGCGACTTTGACAGATACCTAATGTCAGCTGTCAACATTGCCATAGCGTATTTCAAGTATTTTTGGAAGTAGAGGTGATTGCTCCGCAAAGTTTTTTTTAATCAGAATATTAAAAGAACTTCCCTTAAAACTTTAAATAAAAAAAGGGGTCCCTCTTACCAAAGGAAATGAATTATGGTTCTATTGTGTATAAAAACAATAATGCTTTTGACTTATGAATAAAATTAAATTTAAACTAGACATTGTTTTGATAATGTTGGCTCAGGCACTCGTGAAAGTTATCAAATTACATTGACCTACCTAATGGTAATCTGACTAATTACGATTAGTTATTAAATTCAATCAATTTAATCAGAATCTTTTTTACTTGCTGATTTTGATAATGTCTTCTAATGACTTTCAAGTAAATGGCGCCCATACTCTTTATTATTTCAACAATCCTTATTTTTTCTTTACAATCTATAAGCTTAATAGACCAGTACCTACGCCCTGAATGATAATTTGTCAACAGAAAGAGATCTTTCGCCGGTGTATTAAAGTACAGTAAGTATCGTTCTTGGTATTCAATAAGTATTTTAATATTTAGTGTTTTCAGTAGAGTAACAAAAAAGCTTACACGATGATGACACACATTTCCGGTAGTTTCTGCGGTTCTTATATTGTAATGCTGAACCTTCAGAGAAGTAATACTTAAGAAATAATCCTTAAGTATGACAGAAAATCATCTTTCAAATAGCCTCGAAGCAGATTGCAGTTTGAATTGTGCCGTTTTAGGTTAATCAACTGCTATTTGAAACAATGAATGAAAAATGTTGAACAAATTCTTCTGCAATTTTACTAATTGTCTCAAAAACAGCTGCCAACCGAGATCCATTGTTGTAAGTTATGTTTTCAATCATCTCTTCTTCAAGGTTCGTTAACAAAGCCCCCTTGAAATCTATAGATGGGACAAGATTCACACTTATCTAAAAAGAACTTCTATTGCGGTGGATTGCACATTCTTTTGGAAAGATGATCTTGGTCTGATTTTAATAGATTCTCATATCCAGGAAGTGTTACTTTATGCAAGTTAGCCCCGGATATAATGAATTAGCTATACATACAGACGCCAGGCGGCCGAGAAAATAAAAAAAAATTGGAGCAGAGATCGAGTCGATCGAACGTGACAATCGATCGTCCACAAATCGCGTTGTTGGCGGCGCGGATAATACTCTTTTGATCTTATTTAAAGCATTTATTTCCTAAAAAGGACATTTTGTTTTATATTCTGTTAATCGGTTTTCGAAATTAACTTTCAGTCGAGTTATATTTGAATAATACGATTCTTCCGCAGTGGCACATCACTAACATGACTTTTTGAGCCTGAACCCATTATGAAAAAATTTTGAATCAGCAGAGCCAATAAAAGTTCTTCCAGTTATTCTTACAGCGCTCCGAATCTTGCTAAACCATACCTGTAATTGTCGCAAAAAGAGAATGAAGTTTCAGTCAATTAAAACTTAAAATTTATTTAAGTTCGACTATATATCAAGAAAGACTTTCGGATCTTGCAATTTTGTCCATAGAAAATGGTATTGCCCAGCATTTGAAATATTCGGACTTAATAAAAAGCACGGATAAACGGCTGTATAGAAAAAGCTTTAATTTATGGTGTAGGGGCGCATTTAGGAGATCTCGCACCACCTAGATGAAAATGATCTAGGGCCGCCACTGACAGTACCACATATTACGAAACTATAAGTATGGTACAAAATTCAGTTTATTGTAAACTACGAACATAAAGTTTTTTTAAGTATCATTGCTTTGTTTGAATAGTTATTGTAAATAAATGTAAGTACTCGTGTATATAATAAATAAATGTATTTATTTTATTTTGACATGATAATCGTCTTTATTGGCACTCAATTGCGGGCGTAATTTGGCTTTTTTAGCCCGAGGGCGTATAAAGTTGCTAAGATACAAAGAAAACGTTTCTATAGAGTTCTAACAATTTTAATAAATAATTATAACTATTACATTTTTCAAAATGAAATGTGCAATTGCTTGCAATTATCCTTTCCATGAAACAGAATAAAATAAAACGTTGTATGTACCACGGGCATAATCAAGATAATGGCCCTCGAGAAATTAAAAGCCCTCCTTCGTCGGGCTTTAAACATTCTCTCATGCCATAATCTAATAGATTATGCCCTTATAATACATAAATAACTAAAATGTACCCAAAAACGCTTTATATGTCAGCTTTATAAAAAAGCACTATATAGTCGTCTACAGTTTTCACTCTGCAATTATTAAAATAACAAAAAGGTTACAATACAACTTTTTCAAACAAAAGCCATACAGATTAGCACATGAAAATCTGCGTACAGTCTAGCTAATTAAGGAATTTCTTGCCAATCTAGCAATAAATTAGAATTACATACATTTTATATCGAGTTTTGATTGAGATTGCAATCAGCTTTTCAGAGCTTGCTGGATATAATTGATTATACAGGGTGTTTCACCTAAGTTTCGTATCGCTTGAACAACGTGATAGTACAAATAAAATGCAACAAAAAATCTTAATATCATTTAGAGCCTATTTTTCATAATAACCGAGAAAAAATGTTTTTGAATAGTGGGTTTGATGGCCACTAGTTATAGAATTACAATTGAAGCTGGATGTACCTAAATAATAATAATAATAATAACTACTACAACCCATAACCTAAACCAAGGCCCCAGAAGCTATAAGCTTGTGCGGGAGGGAGGGGGCGATTATTATTATTATGTAGGCCCAATGTGCGGCTGCAGCCGACTTACAGATGGAACAGCGCAAATCCCACATTTGTGTCACAGCTAAGGAAAACTGCTTAAATGTATTTTAACTTGATAACTGATACATTGATGGAAGGTGATGTGATAGTTTGTTTTGACTATTATCTCAATTTCGTCAATCAACATCAGCATCATCATCATTAAGGTATTTGATCTTACATGTAAAATAGGTCCGATGCGATGCGTCCCAGCAGTCTCCATAAATATGCATTTTTAGTAGTTGAAAAGAGAACATAAGACTTTAGTAGATACAAAATTTTCTGGACCAGAACAGTTTATGCCATTTAATAATATATATGGTTTATACCATTTCTGACCGAAAAGAAAGTTGCTACAAAGCAGGCTGCTTTAAATCAAACAGATTGTATACCGTGCGAGTCAAAAGTAAGGAATAATTTTGATAAAAGGGAAAGTATTGATTTTTGGAAAAATTCCAAAAACAAGTCAATTTTGCTTTTAAAGTCCGCACTTTTTGACATAATATTCGGATATACAGGTTTATGAGTTTAAGTGTGGCGACATCATCGGCATTTTTTTAAACAGCTATTTCCATTTTCATTCCATATTCTAACACTTCATCCAATTGCCAAACATGGTAATGCAATAAGTTTGTTACCGTAAGGAAATTTTTGAAAAAATAATTATGAAGACTGGAAAGTGCTATAGTAACCACACTTAAACGTATAACCCTGTATATCCGAATATTATTTAAAAACTGCGAACTTTAACCGCAAAATTGACCGGTTTTTGGAATTCTTCCAAAAATCAATACTTTCCCTTTTATCAAATTTATGCCTTACTTTTGGCTCGCACTGTATGGTGGTCTGGTTAACCTGTTTCTTATTAATTACAGAAAATTGTTAATTTATTCAACTACAAGTGTAAAATTCATCCACTGTATAAATCATTTCCATAAACTTTTCCTGAAATGAAAAGTATAATTCCATAGAATATAGTAGAATGGAGTACAGATTTCCATTCAGAGAAAATGTGGGAAAAGCACGGGAATAACCATTTTCCACGAAAAGGCTTTGTTTTTAAAATCTAGTTATTACACATTATAACATAAATTCAATAATAACTTTCAAAACCACGTTTATTTAATCTACAAACTGCAATATAGAACTTAAAATTAAATTTGATGGAAACGCATTAATAACAGTATATGAGATTTAATATGGGCAAATCGTAATAATACTAACTTGTTATGCGATTTTTATATAATTTTACGCAATTATTGTTTAATTTGTTTGAATAATGGCTGGTGTACGTAATTTTCTACGAACAGGCACTAATAAACAAAGTGATACTCTACTTGTTCAAAATTCAATAGATTGTTGCTTTTATGCTGATGCGAATTTAGTACTAAAGCACTGATTAATGCCTAGCTATGATCTCTAGTCTAAATGTTTCATAAATATAACAGAGTTTTGCTACACCCAATATAATCTGAAGGATATTCATTTTTATCTATTATTGAATTAGCTCGATCCAAATCTGTTTCATATGACAAATTAGTAATTTTACTTCTAATCTGCAGTATTCGGCATATTACGATAATAATAATTGCAGCACCAAGGCTACAACTATTGTTACCAACTAGTAGCTGATATTTCACTCTTTCCATTATCGGTACGTTTTCTCATGGTAGAAATATCGTACCTACTTGTCGAACACATAAGAAAATCTTACTTAATTTAATTTCATTAGAAACATCTTGAACTATAAAACAGTGGAAGCAAGGGAAGCGATGCTTCCCTTAAGAATTTATTAAAATTAAAAAACAATGCTAAAATATTTTTATAAAATTATGGTTATCGTTCATTTAAATTTGTAACATTTAATCAACTTAAAGCTCAATATCAATTCCGTACAGCAAAAAGTATAATTATTTAGAGTACTATTTTAAATTAGGCTCATTAAACTTGCGTAGAAAGGTAATACCGATTCAAATGTGTTATCTACACTGCATATAAGCACTGATTTCATTGCTTACTGCATTTCTTGCTTTCGGTAGCGGTCGGGTCGCGAGTGCGTTGTGGGCTAAATTTAACATCGTATAAGGTCGAGTTATTTTAATTAGCGTGCTCCGTGATCAGATGTTTATTATAATTTCGTTATTTGTTCGATTTTTCGTGTTTGTTAAATGTTACTTAAGCAATGTAAATTTGCGAATGAGACTGTATTTTGGAACATTTTATTATTTCAATTTATATAAGTTGGGAGTTTTTTAAAGACAAATAATTTTATTTAATTTGTTCTGTATGCAACATTTAAACTTGCTTTATGGTCATGACTGGAAATGCAGCTGCTTCGGTGGAAGGTTCGAGTACTTCCGATACATCTGAACCGCGACGATTTTGTTGTTCAATTTGTAAGGTATTATTATTATTATTACATAAAAAACTTTCTTCGTACAGTTTCGATGAGAAGTACAGTTGTTATAAATCTAAACAATAATAAAAATTTGAATATGCTTTGTCACAAAAGAACGTTGGCAATAGTTACAAGTTTCGTCACAGCACTTTTTATGATTCAATCATGTCAATCACAGAATTTTTACGATTCAAAGGGGTAAGGAGATTACCAATCATGCTAAAAATATCTTACTACGTGGGGTTAATCAGTATTCAAAGAAACGAGATGTGCTAAAAAATTACCAATCCGATTAATCATTATAGAGCAAAAGAATACTGCTGAAGTGTAAAAGTTCGTCTTTAAAAAACTTTTAAGATTAATAATTATAGCACTGTTTTTTATTGTACCTAGGTGTATATTAAAATTAAAATCGTAATTGCTTCCATAGGCTAAATTCTCACCGCACTTCACTGCTATAAAATCATATCGAACAATATAAAGATTTCAATAACATGCAGTATACATTTTAAGACCTTATAAAACCACCACCCTGCATAATAACCATGACAAGTATAGCACTTTTAGAAAGAGGAAATAATGGGCTTTTTAACTATGAAAAAATATATAAGGTGTTCCATTTGAAATCACAAAGTATTCATTCATGAACTTCAAATATTCACTGTTCAAAAACAAACCTTTTGTTTAAATTGATTTTAGTATTTGTTACTATTAATATCCATAATCTGAGTGCCCGTAACAATGTGTCCAGGAATAGTAAGAATTTCTTATAATATTATTTTTGTTTTATTATTAATAAAATATAAAAGATGCAAATAATGTCCCGATTTTTCTGCGGACTACCAAGATTTTCTCGCGGACCACCGGTTGACGATCGCTGATGTAAATTGATGTTTAGAGAACGTTTTTTTTATAAAGAAAAACAATAGTATTTGAAAAAAGTAATTTATTTTACATACAGTGCTATTTATTTACTATGCAATATGTAAATTGGTTGGTAACTGGTTGCCCGTGTGTGCATAATGTTTTACTTTTTAATTATTTTCAAATGCGACATAGAGTATATTGCTCATATTGCATTTTAATTTAATAGCACTGTAAGTATATGTATGTACTTTGTAACACTCAAAATGGGATCAATTTTGTTTTAAAGGTTAATTTTTCTTTTTACATAATTTTACATAAAACTGCTAATTTGATACATGTATCTTTAGTTTCAAAATTTGGTTTTATTATAATTCAAATGCCTTCCAATTGTGACTGCCAACATAATAAAGTGTTCTATTGCCAACAGCCTAGAACAGTGGTGGCGAACCTATGACCCGCGGGTCAGACACTGACCCACGAAGGCTTTTTAAATAACCCACGCGTTGATTTTTATAAACATTTTTTTTATCATAAAACAGAACAGACAATCGAAAATATTAAAAAATTAAGGTATACATTTCTAATGTGGAATTTATAAAAAATATATTTCCAAGGGGAAGTTGATTAACTGATTTTCTATCACATTTTTCTATGACAGTCGGTCATAAACTTATCGCGCATATTCGTTGCATCATAGAACAGGGATGTACCAGAACCTAATATTAAGAAACTATCTGAAAATAAGCAACAACAGATTTCACATTAAATATATTGTTATCAACTTTTTTATACATAGTGTTAGCCAGTAAATTAAAAATGCATTTGATAAACGAATTTATTCTCTTGTATCCATACATCCGCACTGCTTAATTGCTAATTACTGACTAATACTAATATTGCTACATTTTTGCAACATCTACCCTCAATATATAAATCCTTTTCCCTTGTCATCGATACAGGTTTCTGATGACATCATTCACTGACCTAACTACAACATTTAGAACAAAACCATAAAACTAATGATTCCAGTAACTCGTAAATTACACCAGTTTTATGGAATACAGTTCAACAAGCTTAAAAAGAATTAGATCATAACTAATCAACTTAACAATAATCATCAAACAGATTATCACACGTAATCATCCCTGACGTTATGCGTCCAGACAAATAATCGGCCGATACCAATCTGTAACTATGTTGATTAATAAAGAAGATTTCATAATATACGAGGCTTGTCTCATTGAAGTTCGCACACTTCTATTTTTATTAAAGGGCGCCCCGCAATTTTCGCTCTGCATTTTTTCGTTTTTCGAAGTAGCTATTTCTTGTTGCTAGAGTCAAGTACTGTCCTATATTATAAGTGATGTTGTTTTATTGTTAGATTTTGTTTTGTATTTATCTTTTATATTTTAAAACAAGGTACATTCCACAATATTTTCCCCAAAATTTCCTTTGGTCTTCAAGGTGACAGTTCCTTATTGTTAGAATAAGGTATTACTTCTGCATCTACTTCATGGCACGTTTTATAAAAATTTACTTAGACAGTGCTCCCTCTTACCGCCTTTTTGCGTCAGCAGATTGATCAGAGTTGAAGGGGCGGCGTGAGGAAATCATTCGATAGAATTTCATGAAACTTAACATGGTATAAGTGCACAGACAATACTTCGCTCTAACAACAAGGAACAGTTCATGCGTATATCAACGAAAACAAATTCGGGACATTCTTTAAATAACAAAAATAGAGTGTGCGAATTTCAGTGAGACCGGGCTCGTATATGTACTTTTCTTTGTTCCTTGCTCATTCAAATACTCAGTGCAGAGGCCCCACTGGGTATGGTGTCACTTGGTGCGGTAATTCATGGTGTCACCCCATTGATATCAATTTTTTGAAGTTGACTTTTATTTTTTGCTCTTCATTTACAAAAGTAAAAATTGTAAAACAAAAAGGAAACGTAAACCTTTTTAGAAGATTTTAAAAGTGAGAACCAAGAAAAGGGTCAACTGTCAAGTTTTTCTGTTCACAAATTGTTGGTGTTTTCAAATTATTGGTACCCTTTTTACCCCCACCTCCTTCCAAGTGAAGACACTGACTTAGTGACCCACGGGCTAGTATTAAAAAAATAATGAACAAAATTTGACCCACTGCTCAAAAAGGTTCACCATCACTGGCCTAGAATTTTATGACCCGGCATATGCAACAGTTAAAACCAGTCAGAAATCCGACCCCTGAATTTGAATGCGCATACAAAAAACAGTTAAATAAACAATTTATTTATGTATAAAAAAAGTATTTTAGGTTTTTGAATTTTCGCGATTTATGTTACAAAAAGGCTGTTTTTCAAATTTTGACGTAAAGCGTGTCTTTAATAATTAGTATTTCAATAACTACTCTACATAATTGAATGCAATTAATATGTATTATCAAGACCTATTTACTTTGGAAACCAACAAGGCGCCACTGCGCGGTGAATCCCAGCGTACCTAAGTGGTCCTTACAGCTGGCGCTACTCCAAATTGTAAATTTAAGCGAAGAAAAAACCTGACATAAAAGCAGCTTTCTTTTGCAATGAAAATTTTCAGCTGGCACCAAGAATATCGATAATACCGCCTGGTGGATTTTACCGTAGCTAAGGTAAAATACGATTGGACCACAATCCCGTCCGGCTCCCATCAAATTTTTCCTAGCTACTTCATGACGAATATGAAACCATAAAAAGTTACGTCCGAAAGTTACTTAAGCAAGCTTACTGGTGCAAATTGCTGATTCATGTATGACATATCTTCTTTCTTCGATAACACAAAAAGAAGGCGAGGTACGAAAAAGCATCTGAACAGTTTTCGCCTAAACTTCCTGCATCTTGATAAACTTAATAGTTTCCGAGAAAAACGACAAAAACCGTCAGGGGGCGTGGCTTACCCTCATTATCTCTTCGAGCTCATCAGCTTTAGGTGTTGACTTTTATTAGGGAACATTTAACAACCCACAATGAAGCGCTATGCAAAAATCGAAAGACTTACCTCAACTTTCCGCTATTTTTTCTAATTTGATTGGACTATAAAGAACAATTGAGAAAATGTTTCTCAAAATCTCTTAATCTACATACGCACTGGAGTTGCACATATGGAGTAGTACGTTATATCTTCCAAATAGGAAGAAACGGAATATTACCTATTGTCCTACGAGTCGAATTAAAATGCAATGGTAATATAATAAAACAATGATAATAGATATTTTTACGTTTTGCCCGTATAAAGATCAGTTATAGTAGGCAAAATTTCATTTTTGATCTTAATGTAGCTGCTTCCCATTCAAAACAATGCTATAAGTAATGCAGTGGGAATGGAAACAGTAAAAACCAGAGAAAGAATTTAAAATGTTTAGATAAAGATTGCTAATGGAACACCACATAAAATTTTAATTATAAAGGTTGGCCACAGAAAATCTGATTATTAATAATAACGACCGTGATAAGGACCAAATTGATCCTCTTTAAAAATTATTTTACCGGCTTTTTTAAAATGAGATCATGGCATATTCTATAAATTTTATATTTATAACCCTCTGGTTTATGTTCCCTTCTCTGAATATTAATCTAGTTGATCCGACATAGCCGAATTTACCCATTCATGTCATATCAGTATAGTTCATCAGTTTCGAGATGAAATTCATCGTTCTCGATAATTTGCATATTAACAACGACTATGATAAAGCAACTAACCTTAACTTATAATTAAAACGAGTTGTTCACTTAGGTAAACGATTATAAAATAATTACAATTAATTATGTATCTAAACTAGCTGGTACTACATATAAAGGTATAAAGCGAAACCCAAAGTTTTAAAAGGGATCAAAAGGAATGAATAAATAATTTTGGTTACCCCACAGTATGAAACGCAATTCCTTAATTTTAGACAACTCAATTAATCTTTCTTTGAATTAAATACGAAATCAGTAAATCTCCGCCTTTGAAACACCTTATATAGATTGAAATGAATGACTCATGGGGCTTTTACGTATTATTATTTTAGGTTTCCTCTTATTACAACAGAAAATAAGTAATCGAGTCGCGAAATCTCTTGAAGCATTAATGAAATTTAATTCATCATTCCTTACATACCTATAATTGCTGGTGACCCAGACGTCGAGTGCTTCGGCGCCTTTGTACGTGTTTATTAACTCAAAGTAGGCCGTGAAGACGCCTCGTATATCATTCGGAGACGTCGGCGCCGCGGCGGTGGTAAAACCGCGAAATACAACTTGAGACTTAGACGCACTCTCTTCCACGCTAACTTGTTTTTCCGTGAAGAATTGTTCTAGGTTACAACAGTTCACCGTCGATATAAATAAAAATAATAAATAACACAATACGTTTGTAGTATACCAGTACATTGTTCGTTTCGGGTTATAATAATAAAACGTGAGGTTGCTTTTTACGAGATCTTATTCACGACGACTATAACATGATTCTAGCAAACATTTTAACACTTTTACGTCAAGTTTCCCATCAATCGTGACGTAAACACGTGAAATTAGTTTTATGAATGCATTCTAAATTACACTTGTTTATTTAAACTCGTCAAGGTAAACACCTGTTCCGATATGGACATGAGGAGGTGGTAAAAAGTCAATGTTTACTAATTTGACTGCGACTCTTGACTAACTTTAAGATTTCTTCGATTCATACATTCATTTATTCCAGTCCTCACGATCACAATTCGAAAGTTTTTATAGAGTACATTCAGAATACTAAATTTTTTCCTACACTTTCACTGACGTAATAAAAAACAACGAACTGGCAATTCCTGATATTAAAATTGCAAAATATAATTTAAAATAAAAACAAAGGTTAGAAAAGTTTATAATTTTAATGTGTTAATTCAAACAGCGCAGCTTTTCAACTCCGTATAAAATCGTTCCAAAGTTTAATTAACATCCGAAGTGCCACTAAAGGCATCGCTTTCAATGTGCTTTAATTTATTAAACGAGCGAGCTTTCAAGAGCGAACTTTGGACGCTTCTGCTCAAAAGCTTGGCAGGATATGAACTGGAACCTAGAAGCGTCGTGACGCTCTAGTGACACATGCGCCTTGATATGTTGACACCTTCAAGATAAACTGGTTAACAATATTACTTCCACCAATTCAGATTTAGCAAACAATATGAACTGAGTTTAATATACTTTTTTATGACGTCTCAAATTAGTTATGTTTATTTGACTGAGATGAAGCTAAACATAAAAAGAACCGTAAAATACAAAAACACAAGGCTGTTTTTTATTTAACCTTGTGATGTGTTTAACAAAAGTTTTTTGCAATTAAAATATTTTAAGTCTTAAAACTAATTGTTGAAAGAATGATTCAGAAACACATACCTTATACTACGTAGAAAATTGTTTTTACACGGTATAAATTGTATGCAAATTTTCGAAAACGGAAATACCTATGAATACTGATTATTTCACCAAAAATTAGTAATATGCTAATATGTAAAAGTTGTAGTTACATACATAATCTTTAACCTCATATACCTTTCGGTGTCGAGGCGTTAGACACACCGAGCCGCAGAGTGGATATGTGCGTGTGAGACGAGGCAGCGGAAAAGGTTGTAGTTAATAAACAAAAATATGAGGGCCCCCACTAGTATTGTTGGTCGTAGCGTGCGGTCCATGGAAGCAATGCTTCCCTTAGAAATTGTTTGAACATAAAAAACAATGTTACCAAACTATTTTTATAAGATTACATAAGATAAGATTATAGTTATTATTTATTTACTTAATTGATTATTTAATTAATTATTATTTATTTATTAAATTTGTAATATTTAATTAACTTAAAACAGCCAATTTCGTGCAGCAAAAATACTTACTATTTTAGAGTCATTAAACTTGCACAGAACGATAATATTCAAATATACTACATATACTTGCATATAGGCTTACTGCACTTAGCATTTTCGTTAGCAGGTGGTGCGCTGTGGTGATGCTGTTGGCATATTAAGGTCATGTTAATAGATGCTTGGTGCTCAGATAAATTTGATTATCCATTCCTTTTAATTTTAATTAAGTGTTACTTATTAAACATTGTATTTCTGGGAATGGTACTGAATTTAAGAAAATTTTATTACTCTAACTTATATTAGTTAGAATTATTTTATAGAGACGGAAATAATTGTATTTAGTTTGATTCTACGCAAAGTTAAAATTGCTTATCGGGCGACTGCAAATTCGGCTTCTTCGGTAAAAGGTATTTCTGATACCCTTGAATCGCGTCATTTCTGTTTGTAAATTATTTGAGAACGAATTTTTTTCACACAGTTTCAAAAAATATATAAATTGCTGATAAAGACAGACGAAACCAGAACTTCCAAAATTAATTTTTTTTTTCATTTATTTAGTAAAGATTAAAACGTGCAACAGATATTTTAAAATTGAAGCCTACAAAAATTAGTGACTAACAGCCCGTAGTATAGGTAGTTTATGTGTTATTCTGGTGTCCTTACTTTCTTTTTAATTATGAAAACGGTGTTTGGAATAAGTCTGAATTTTCCAACTTATCTACATATTTGAAGTGCATTATAAATACTTTTTTAAATAAACATTATAATCTGCTAGCACAAATTTCATGAAGTATAAAGCGAAAAGTTCTTATTTAAAAATCTTTTATAAGCTTAATAATTCTGATACTGCTTTTACTGCACCTAAAGAATAGTAAAATCAAAGTTATTGCTTTCCTTGCTTAGATACTCACGGCACGCCACTGATTGTTTGATCTCGTGAAATATAACAGTCACCCAGCATGTTAATCGGAGAATATTGAATCTAATAGTAGAGTTTTATTTAACCAGAAAGTGCCCACCAACACCTTTTCATTTTTATTCAATGCTAAAGACAAAACACAAGATATCATGAAATCCGGCATTTACCGTTTGAATTATTCTTTGTGTAACTCGGTTTATATTGGACAAACACTTAGAAATTTCGACATAAGATACAAAGAACACGTACGCTCTTATAGACTTAAACATCCAGAAAAATCGAATTATGCCAAACACATTTTGGAACAGAACCACCCAATGACACCTCAAAAAACATTAAATTCTTACATTTTTGCAACAACAAACACAAATTAGACATTTTAGAAGCTTTTGAAATATACAGACATAAACGCACAGTACCTTTAATGAATGAACAAACTGAGCTTAGTAATTCTCCTTTATTAGAAGTGTTAGATATTTAGTTTTTGTTATGTATTGTATCTAGTTACCTATTTTCTGTATGTATTTATCCTTAGCAACGTGTTTGTTTATCAATCTTATCTACCTTTGATAATGACACAAAGTGTCGAAACAATATTCTCAGGTTAAGATATTAATAAAACTTGTGAAACTTTAACTAATCTTTGTATTTATATTATATTTCATGATTATGGAGTTCCACAAAGTAAGGCTGGAGACAGTAAAAACTGTAAATGGTTACATCGATATTTAAGTTGCCAAAAGAAACATTTCCTTACATTGTTTCTTACTGAAACTGCGACTTTTAAAGTCGATTTTTTCGAAACAGAAGCCTTAAACACTTTTAAGGTTTAACAAAATTACATTTAACACTTAATATTTTTAAATCTAGTACATATTAAGAAAAAACGACTAGAATAAATGTTTTTGAACACAATGGTGAATTTATTTTTGTCATAGCTGTAATATAAGCAAAGATATCTGCAAAACAATGTAAAGATACCACGTCTCGTTTTTGCTGTTGGTTAACGAAAAAACATTTTAGCACGCTAATAATGCATAGTTGAAGTTATGTCTCACCCACGGTAAACAAAATATATGTTATGCGTTTTACACATTACATATCATACACAGTGGCGTATTTATTTATTATTTTTTTCTTAAATTCATACAAGCTAAGATATTCATCAATAGCTAAAAGCCGTCCTAGGATATCATCTGTGGTTTTACATACTTACAATTAGTAAGTTACAACTATATTGCAGCAGTACTTTGTATGAAACCACAGAAAATTTGTATGTAATAAGTTAAATATGTTAACTAAGAAAAGGCAAAATAAAAAAATCACACCTTAGATTTAAAATTATTTCTTAATAAAATCATGGACATATTTAGGTATTTACACCTCTTTCCATGGATTTTTTATAAAATTAAAAAAACAACTGAAATTCAAATTCAAAATACATATTGTGCAATTATTTATTAACTATTTGAAAGAAAGAAATTAAGAAAGAAAAACTGAGTAAACGCATTCACTCGGATTACTTGGAATTCCGAATCTGCTTAGATGTCTGCTTTTGGTAAACCATTTTCGTTTTTGCATCCTCCAGGACATTTGCATGTTGGTATGTAGTAAAATTTATTTTTCATGTAAAAACAAATTTTCGTCGAGCGATCTGCAAAAAATTAAATTTTACACGTTTTACAGTGTTACATTTTTGTCAGCAGCACAGTATGGTTAACTAAAACTAGCGAACAAGATCGGTTCTTCGAACATTGACCAAGCAAATTCACCAATTCAGGAACAATTTAATTCACTTAAATATAATATAACTAATATAATAATAATTTGGGTACGAACCTTAAAATTAAGAACGCCGTTTTCAAAGCAAAAGAAAGCTGCTTTAATGTCAGGTTTTTTTTCTTTGCGAGAACTTATACTTTCTACTACGTAGCTGCAGCTGTAAGGATCACTCGGAGTGTAGGATATATACCCCGAACAAGCTGGTTATAGTATATATGGATGTAGTCGGGACTAACAATAAATCTTCCTCTCTTTCTAATTGCTATATGATAACCAACGTCATCTATTGACAAGTTTTGCTTTAATTCTCTGGTAAATAAGTTCAGATTTTAACTAAATTAATTTAAAAGGTTTTTGACATTTCTGATGTTTCGAAAGTTCATAATTTTAAAGTCAGATAGCGCATGTTACCGTATACAAGTAGAGAATAAGATAAGAGATGAGACATGATGAACCAGAAACCAAGGCTTACCTGACTTGTTAATAAGATTATAAGATTTAAGTTAAAACGAAACATTTTGTTTGTCTTTGGTTAAAATAATACAATCTATGAATTATGGTTCAAACCAACCAGAATGGGTATCCTAACTATATATCTCACCTCTTATCTTAATTATTCATCAAGGATCTATATGTACAAGCCAGAAGATACATCAAAGTCCCGCCCCCGAAAAAATAACATTAACGATCTGTGAGTTAATATTAGCAGTTATAGATTCTTTTTTCAAATACAAGGTAATAGTCGTACCTGAACCTGAACCGTACTATGCCAGCATAAGTCGGGGCTAGTTGCGGGGGGGGAGTAAGTCGGAGGTGTTAAATAACGCGTTCAAAAGTTCGTCTAATAATACAAGGAGGTACACTTAGTATTTTAACTGTTTTTGTTCGATTGAGTTTATTTAATAAATATTAATATTAAATAATCACTTTTGGAAACCCGAACGATTGTAATCACACGTTGTATCAACGAACGTTGTATATAAGGAAGTCCATCAATAAATTAGCGTTTTGACCGTCATGTTTTGATGGGGTGTCCTTATTAACCTATTTTATGTAGAACCGTACGCGAAGTGGACGCTTTGCGTACCCCATACAGGATGCAAACTCCAATGTCGGGGCCATTACTAAGGGTAACGGACTGTAATGCACTTTAATGGCCGTTACCCTTAGTAACGACCATTAAAGTATCTCCATAGAAATGCTGTAACATGAAAGCCGGCTTTGTATTTACAATGAATTAAACTGTTGGTATTTAAAAGCAATGAAATTTGTAATAACACACTTTTTTCAGTTGCACATAACATGTTGTGTATACCTTGTCCGCGAAATTCGTTAGCGTCCTCGAGAACACGCATTTTGGGTGTAGTAAAGAAATTTATTTGAGTACTGGAAATAGTAACATTTTATTTTTTGAAAGTTGATATCACTGTTAGGCAGCTGTTCTTAGAATTTCATACTTATCTTAAACTCTTATACACGCATAACAAGCATTGCAGACGCCGCGCCGCGCAAACTTTGGTTAACAAAAATCATTCTTTGCTGAAAATATCATTGCATTTATATCACATTAATTTCTTTAACAAATAAGGTATTTGTTCTATAAAATGAAATTTAATTATTATTTCATCCAATTTTTTAATTCTTTAAGTAGCAATTATCATGTATGTCATAAATAATAATAATAATAATAATAATTGCTACAACCCATAGCCCCTAGAAGAAACTAGATAGAAACTAGGCCCCAGAAGCTATAAGCTTGTGCGGGAGGGAGGGGGCGATTATTATTATTACGTAGGCCCTAAGTGCGGCTAAATATATTGGTATACATTGTACTTTGAATTTATAATAATTTTCAACAGAACGAGAACTTCACGTATAATGCACCTGGCAGATTTGAACGAGGTTCTGTCGCTTAACGGGTTTTGTGTGTATCAGACAAGGATGGGAGTTCCTACATCGCGCGGATTGCGAAAATTAGCAAAGCCAATTGCAAAACAATTGCATAATTTCCAGTGTTACTAACTGACATGCTACTTACCAAACTATCCCTAACAAATTTAATTTAAAACTAAGTATTTTTTAATTATTTAATAATTAAATAATGCAAATAGAAAAAATAGTATAGGTATTCGTTTCATAAGACGTTTTAGCGCACTTGTCCTTTAGAAAACTTCTTGCTACGCGAGTTGTTTTCTAAACTAGGACGCGTGCGTGATAAGGTATCTTATGAAACTAATACATTAATATATACTATTAACGGCAGCATTTTATTTATCAACAATACAATAGTTTATTTTATAACATTGTCACTATGACAATCAACACCTCGATCCCCAAGCACATGATTTTTTTCCAACAAATGTACAATTATATTTTTTGCATATTGATTATGAAAGTTGAATTTTTTAATGAAAAATCGTAATTAAAGTCGCACTTTTTTTAATTATTTTTTAATTATGTTTGTAAAAAACAAACTTCAGTCTCCTCAGAGATTATTATCAAAGAATACCATGCATTTTAATGAACATCCCATTAATTATTTTTTAATTATGTTTGTAAAAAACAAATTTCAGTCTCCTCAGAGATTATTGTCAAAGAGTACTATGCATTTTTGATTTTTTCTAAAATTCTGCATAAATCCATTAAGGACAAATTTCTCTAATTACAATATGCAAAAAAATGTCGTGTACAACACGTTATGAAAGCTTTTGTTTCACTCATTTGCTTGATAGTCTTCGCCCTCGTTAATCAAAACTACAAGTTCGCGAAAAAAAGTAGTCTTCGCATAAAACTTTGTTATCATGATTCCAAGTATTCCATTGTGTCTTTACGACGATGCATAAATTTTAATATCTTTCGTGTGGATTAACTAGGAGGTTGTTTTTCTTGGAAAATCTTCAACCCATCGATATTTTATATTGTATTGCATTGGCTCCAACCAAAGTACGTGTATATTTATTTTATTAGAGTATAACAGCTTGGTCTGATGGTTACATTTACCCATATTGAATATTTTATCTCATAACTTTATAAGAACTGTAAGAGTTAACCATGCTTTTACAGACGTTTGGTGTTGATAGTTTTGTCCCAAATAAAAAAATATATTATGCATCTTCGTCTCCGTTTCCCTTTGTACTGATAGTATTTAGGTCGGCATTTGGTATCGCTATACTATAACTAGGCTGGTCTCAGAACCAGTTCTTTAGTTTGGAGGAGATCTGAGAAAGGCTGGATTCCAGGACGCGACTCGATACTAGTAAAGTCTATCCCGGCAGCGAAGCCCAGATCGCTGTCTAAGTAGAGACTGTATAGCCATGTACTTCTTCCTGGGTAGTCGCATTGCACTGTGGATTGGATGCCGTGAGGGCAACCTTGCGATGGATCAGTAGTTTCAGAGTCACTGCGGTGACTTAAGATCTATAATGGTATGGTCGATCCCAGAATGCCTATTCCAGCGGATTACATTAGAAGGGGCGTTAATGTAAATATATATAGCCCCTCACGCTTAAGACAACCTTACCTCTTAGTTGGTATTGACCGAGGCTCTACTTTATATGTTCCAGGCGGACCCAGTTTCCAAGTCTATCTCCAAGACTCGTCCGGGCAATGAACGTGCGCATGCTGGACTAGGGGTGATGGGACCCTCTTGGAAACAGACCCCAACGGGTGAGCGCGTTAATAACCCTGACACTAGCCCGGAGAGCTAGTAGAGAGAGGATAGGCAACGTCGCTCCTACTAGTGAGCTACTGGTAGTTCTTACAAATGTAGTTAACGCACTAATTGAGCGTAAGTCAATTCGTTGCCCGTTATGGAGAACCCTGATTATAAGCTAATACAGGAGAGCCACGTTAAATAAAACTTTGGAATCTTATACTGATAATGTCACAGTGTTGCTGTATACTGACAGATTCTAAATGAGATCATACCGTATAAGAGGTAATTGTGTGCAAGAGGGATACAATAAGAAAACATTTAAAATAATCAGAACTAACATACATATAAATCAACTCAAAACAATTGGGGAGTATAGTATAGTGAAAGGCAAAAGTATTCTTCTTGTTTTTGGCGCACTTAAACTGACAGTCATGTAAGTTTTAATCCCGCAAAGATATTGAACAGAAACAAAAATATTGTATTCAATTTACTATTTAAGTCGTACGTATTGACTAAAAATAATCTTGATTTTACTCATATTCTTTTAAATTCTTAAGTTTAATGTTATAATTTAATATTTTATTAATTTTATAAATAATTATAATTTAATATCTATAAATGAAAATATTTTAATGCAATGTAGTGATTTTAATAGCGTATGCAAAAGAAAATGTGGAAACAGAATACCAAAGAAAATGCTCATTCAATACAAAATTTTTAATACTTTTACGATGTTTTGACAGTATAAACTAAATTCTAATTAAGCACTTAAGTGACACTTAAAATTTCTACATAGCAGGTACTTCAGACAGTTTCTAAAGTTTGCAGGATGGGATGTATTTTAGAGACCCAACATAATTCAAATCAAGTTAAAGACTGTTTTGGCATCATTAACTAGTGTTACAAAGGTGTGTTATGAAGCTAATGCCATAAAATAATTACTTTAGAGTTTTGTAAAGAAATTTAGTAATTTCCCACCAGAACAGTCCTTAATGGTATCATAAAAAATATTGCGTCTGAAAAGCGTGAATAAAATTTATTCTTATTGTTTTCGCAACATTAAACATTATTCACCTTTTCTTCCTATAATCAACCCGTGTATCACCCTTGATTTAACAGAAAGCTGTTGAGATTTACAATTCTTTCGCGTTTTTTTTTCTCAAATAGATAAATGCAATAAAAGTGTATTACTTATTATTAAAATGTAAGATGTATACTATTGAATTATAAAAATCTTGTAGTTTTTTACATAAATATACATTAAAATGATTATTTTATTCAAACATATATTAGGTATAGCGAATCAGCATGCGGCATTAACATATCCTGCATGGTTTCACAGCAAAATACACTTTAACATCAACCAATCAAAATTATTTTTTATTAAAACTGTTACACTATACACTATTATTGTTTTATTATGATTATGTACACGTGTGTGTGAAGTGCTCCGTAATAAAATTCAAATAATGGATCATTACGAGTGCGTATGCACGCGGAATTTACACCAGAGAAAGAGGAAGAAGAATTGAATACGAATAAATAGAAAATAGAAAAATAAAACGTCAATTAAGCCGGTAAATAAGTAATTTAGTAATAGGAATAATAAGAATTAGGATAAGAGAAATAATAGTAAGAGATAAGATTAACAAATATCAAAGCAGACTTGAGTGATATCATAGCCACCCGAAAGGTGAGAATAGGCAACCCAAATAGCAGAACAGTTTTGAAGCAAACGTACATTGTACTGTATTAAATAAATCAAAGCGGTATTTATTAATTAATTATTACTAGTATTAAAATAAAAGTAAGATAAAGATGGATAGTGAAGATGAATACTCCACGGACGATGGGAAAAGGAAACGAGGGGACGAGAATGATACGGAAATATCTAAAAAGAGTAAGAAAACAGCAAGAACGCCAATCAAGACCAAATTAGAAGGCGGAGACGGAGAGACTGCAAAAGAAACAGAAGAAAATAAAGAAGGAAAAGAAGATAACGAATTAAAAATATTTATGAAAAATGTGTTACATGAATTAAAAGAAATTAGAAGAGAGCAACGAGAAAATAAAGATGAAATGGTAAAGTTGAGGAAAGAAAATGAATAATTGAATCTACAAGTGGAGGAATTAAATACGAAGTTGGAAAAAATGAAACCCTTAGAAGACAAAATAAAACAGATAGAAAAAGACAGCAAACGAAATAACATAATAATTTCAGGCATAAAACTTGATAAAACCAATGAGGAAGACATCATAAAAGAAGTGGAAACGTTTATGAAACAGAACCTGCAAATTGAAACAAAAGTAAAGAAAGCTAGAAAAATTAGCAATAAAATGCTCATTATAGAAATGGATAACTTCCAGCAAAAAATAGAAGTTATGAAGACCAAAGCTAAGTTAAACTCTATAATGGGAGAAAAATATTTATTTCTAGTGACCTTACTGAAAAAGAACGAATGATACAAAAACAGATACGAGAAATACGAGATACAGAAAGAAAAAAGAATAAGAACGTAAAAATGGGCTACCAGAAGTTGATTGTGGAGGGAAAACCATTCGTGTGGAACAAAAGACACAATCGACTAGAAGATGACAAAGGCATGGAGATATCTACCTCAAAAAACTAACTAACGATCTAGATATAGACAGATTAACAACGACGACACGGCATGATTATGGTATATGGAAAATGGGAGTTTGGAACACAAGAAGCCTGAACGGAAAAGAACATGAGTTAGTATATGAATTCAATAAAGCACGACTAGATATAATGGTAGTAGCAGAAACAAAGAAAAAGGAAAAGGAGAAATAAAACTTGAAGACCGACATATATTATTATACGCGGGAGTACCAGATAATAAAAGAGCAGCAGAAGGTATAGGTTGCATAATTAATCAAAAGCTTGTACAAAGTATTACAAATTAGACAGGATGGTCAGAAAGAATACTACCTATCTGTAGAGCTAATATGGGAGAGAGAAAAATAACAATTATAGCTGTTTATGGACCTGATGAACCGAGACAAAAGAAATAAAAGATAAGTTTTGGGAAGATCTAGCAATGATTAAGGAATCAAGTAAAGGTAAAATATACTTAGCAGGCGATTTCAACAGTAGAGTGGGGGTAAGAGAAAATGACATGGAAAAAGTATTAGGAAAATATTGCGAAAAAATCAGAAACAATAACGGAAATAGATTAATAGAATATTGTACAATAAACAATCTTATAATAACAAACTCCTTCTTTAAACATAAAGATATACATACATTCACAAGAGAAGTCCAAAGTAGAAACGAGGAATCTGTAATAGATTACATATTAGTAGAACAGGACAACAGACAATCAGTTAAAGACGTAAGGGTCAAAAGAGGAGCGGAGATAAGTAGTGACCACTATCTAGTAGTAGGAAAGATAAAGAAGCTAAAAGAGAACAAAAACGAAGAAAAAAGAGAACGAATAGAACAACAACAGATAATAAAGACATACAAATTACAAGAATTAGAAACAGCAAAGAAATACGAAGAAATAATAAATAATGAGATACAAAAAGCAGATGAAAAATACGAACAAATGGCAGTAGAACAGATATGGACGAAAATGAATACAATAATGATAAAAGCAGCCAGAGAGTCATGCGGAGTGACAAAGACAAATAAACATAATAAAAGAACAGTGTGGTGGAACAACGAAATTAAAGCGCAAGTACAACTAAAGAAGAAAATGTGGAATGCATACTTATCAGAGAAAACGGAAGATAAATATAATACGTACAGAGAGCAACGAACAAAAGTTAAAAATATGATTAATGAAGCAAAGAGCAAAGCATGGCAAGAATTCGGAGAGATTATGGAAAAGAACAGTAAAGAGAATCAAAAATTATTTTACAAAGTACTAAAAACGCTAAGGAAAGGAAAAACAGAGAGTCATATCATTAAAGAGCAAGGAAGGAACAACACTAACCAAAACACAAGATGTAATGAGAAGGTGGAAAGAATATTTTCAAGAACTCCTCGGAGCACAAAACGATGACAGAAAGACAAAAACAAATAAAGCATCCACAGATAAAGAAAACAAAGAAAATGAAGAAGAAGAAGAACAGGAAGGAATAACTGAAGAAGAGCTGAAGCTAGCACTAAGAAAACTGAAAAACGGCAAGTCACCAGGACATGACAAAATTACGGGAGAGATGATAAAAAAATGGGACAAGAAGGTATAAAAGTATTATTAAAAATGTACAATAGAATATGGAAGAATGGAAACATACCAAAAGACTGGGAGGTAGGACAGATTGTGCCAATTTACAAACAGGGAGACAAAAAGCAGTGTAACAACTACAGAGGTATAAGTACTCCATTAAAACCGTACGAGTAAATACTTGAAGGTAAACTGAGAAAGATAGTTGAACCAACGCTCCTAGAGGCACAGAGTGGTTTCCGAAAAGGGAGAAGCGTACAAGATCATATATTCACTATAAAAGAAATAAATATAAGAACACTCCAACACAATAAAAAAGTATTCTACGCATTCATCGATCTAGAAAAAGCGTTCGATAAAGTACCCAGGGAAAGAATATGGGAAAGCTTGGAAAGAAGAGGAGTAGAGTAGAGTTATAAGCTACAAAGAGCAATCAAAGATTTATATAAAAACAAGAAATTATGTGATTAACAACAATCAGTCTTCAGAAGAATTCTGCACGAACGAAGGTCTACGTCAGGGAGGGGTTATGAGCCTGGTATTATTCACCGTATTCATGGATGAAATTGCAAGTAGGCTATAGAAACCTACAGCCCCGGTATATATCTGAATGTGCGTTTGCGGATGACATCATTATAATGGCTGGAAGTGAAAGTGATTTACAAATAAATTTATCAATATGGGATGAGGTACTAACGGAAAATAAAACGAAAATAAACGTAGAGAAAACAAAGTTTAATTACCTGGGCATAACAATTAATGACAGAGGGAAACAAGAAATTGACATAACAGAAAGGATAGAAAAATGTAATAGTTTATATTACTCAATAAACAAGACTTTTATAAACAAAAGAGAAAGATCAAGGGTAACGAAAATGAATGTCTACAAAACAATATATAGACCTATTCTGACATACGGAAGCGAAACGTGGGTGCTAACACAAAGGATGAAAAAACGAGTGGAATCAATGGAAATGAAATATCTTAGAAGGGTAAAGGTAGTTACATTGAGGGACAAAATAAGAAGTAATCAAATAAGAGAAGAGCTTGAAATAAAATCTATAACCGACTTTATAGAAAAACGCCAATTAAGCTGGAGGGGACACCTGCAAAGAATGGATAAAAACAGGCCAGTCAAAGAAGTATGGGAAGCGAAAACAACAGGAAGAAAGAAACGGGGTAGACCACAAGAGACTTGGGATAAAGTTATAGGAAAAATTTTAACAAAAAGGGGAAAAACGTGGATAGAAGCTAAAGAGATAGCAAAGGATAAAAAGGAGTGGTGGAAATTTGTGCATGGACAATAGTGAACTTAATTAGTCAGTGATGAAAAGAGTGGTGAAGTGAAGTAAAGTGCATGGGCAATATAGTGCAGTTGATGATCTGTGATGTTTAATGATTTTGACCCATTATCTTTGATTTATTCTAGATTTATATTATTTTACATTATCCTGTATAATTAGTTGTTATTACTATGTAATTATTTATTTATTTACAGTTAAACAAATTTGTAAACGCAATTACTGTATGTTAAGTTAAGTATCTTATAAGCCGACACCAATATGGTAGAAGGCGTATGATCATATAAATATATTAAAACTGTTATAAAAGACCTGACATCTTTGACCGTGAAAAGAAAGGTAAAAAAGCAAAATATGGAACGTATTAATAATTGTGTATTAATCGCCTACAATACACTCAAAATTAATTTTACATCAGGATAATTTTACCGTTACTTCGCTGAAGTCTCGTTGCCAACTGCAAATAACTCGAGCAAAAGTCTGGAGAAAATTTCTGCATGCATTTAGTTCTCGAATAATGTCCTTTGAAACAAGACTTGTGTGAAAGAGACTTGTGACTCGTGTGAAATTAAAACTATCTGATAAAAAACAAACTCTTGTAAATTTTCCTCCGATCAAATTCAATAAAACTTTTACCACAGTGTAGTTATAACTAGTAGGTGCACTCTGGCAAATATTAAAAGCCATCGTGATGCTAGCGGGCTACGGAACAACTTCTTATTAGCAGCATGCAATACGATGACGATCGGTAAGCCTCTGCGAACTGGTCGTGGTTTATCTCTGTTGTGTGCAATTTTCGAAGCGTCTTTTATCAACTTCAAAGTGCCGACAATCGAATGGGTGTGCTGTATATTTTTATGCTGTGTCTTCGTGTAGGTTTTTACAGTGTGTAGCGATATCTTTTTCCAAATAATAAAAGGTTTGTCGTTTATTATTCGCATATTAATAAAAATAAAAATATAACGTTTTTTGTTATGTGTATATTAAAATATTTAAACAAAATGTTTGTTGAAGTTGAAAAAGAATTGCATAATGTACAAAGGAGTTGTTTCTTTTATAGGTATTAAAATTAACCAACCTTCAGTTTACATTGTGTGAATATTAGCAAGTAATGCTGAAGAAATTAAATTTGTACAATTTTATTGGCATCAGTTTAGCAACACGACATAGGTCAACACTTCAAATAAGTGTTCTAATTCAAAAAAAGTTGTGGTCCTGAAAGGACCATTATAAGAGATGTTCCAACAACTCTCCATTAACAGCTAAACAATGCTAATTGCCCAGAAAAATGATTTTGAACGTTTCTGCTGCAATATTAAAACATACTTCAGTTACTTTATCTTTTAACGATTCACCAATCGCCAGTAAAAAAATTCAGTTTATGATCATTTGTTTATTTATTCATTTTACATTACAAAAGTTGCCAGCAACCATTGTAACTATAGAGACAATCGTCTCTATAGTTACTCGAGGAATCATATGAGTTAGATATAATTACCGAACCCAGCTTAAGATTCAATCTCTTGGTAAAATAACATCGGGTATAACTTATAATAGTATATTAAAGTATTAGTTTAATAAGACGCGTTTTTAGCGCACGCGTCCGAGTTTAGAAAACGACACGCGAAGCGGGGAGTTTTCTAACGGACAAGTGCGCTAAATCGCCTTATGAAACGAATACTTTATACTATTTTTTATACTTGCGTCGTTATTTCGTTAATTATTAAAAAATAAATTAGTTTTAAATAAGATTTGTTAGTGAAATTTTGTTAAGTACTTTTGACAGTTTGCTACACTGAAAATTCAACTTCACCATTTGTTATTTAAATAGTTTTGTTTTTATAAAATTAATTTAGTTTCTGTGACAAGAAGGTAAAATGGTCAGATATTCTCTCCCTGCATCTTATTAAAAAGAATTAACTTATCTTAATTAATCTTAATCTTATTAAAATATTGGAATTTAACCATATTGATAGATTTATAACAACTGCAGAAAATAACCAACATTTAGCTATGAAAGTAAGTACAATTTTGTGCTAAATACTTTCAATTTTTAATATATTTCAATTATTTAAGGTTGCGTTAATAATGGGATTCTGTGGTGCCTGCCGAAGAGATGAATTGACCAACATGTTATTAGACGATATTGTGGTCAAAGATGATGTGTTCACTGTGACTGTAACAAAAACAAAAAATAAAGTTCGAAGAGAATTCTTAATTACAGAGAAACTGTGGATTGATTTAATTAAGCAATATTTGAGCCTAAGGCCTAAGAAAATAAACCACAGGCAGTTTTTTATAACCTACCGCAATGGAAAATGAATTTCTACTCCTATCGGTATAAACACCATGGGAAAAGTTCCTTTTATTATTGCCACTTATTTACATTTAGCCAACCCGAAGCTTTTTACAGGTCATTGCTTTCGACGTTCAAGTGCTTCCCAATTGGCAAACAAAGGTGGCGATTTAATAACTATAAAACGGCATGGAGATTGGAAGTCTTCAGCTGTGGCTGAGGGCTGTATTGATGCTTCAGTTAAAAAAATGGAGGTAGCTGAATTGCTATCTAATAAGCCATGTACTTCCACTTCAACGGCTCAAGTGGTAATGGACCAGTCTTCCACTGCTTCATTTTTACATGAAGAATCACACACTTTTAGCAGCAACCCAATAACGAGTCAACAAAACATTGTTGAGGGGCAAAGTTTACCTTCATTTAAGATTAATGCCCAGGACACTTCTGCTGTTACAATCAAAGTGTATAATAACTGTACTTTTAATACAAAAGATGTATAAAGAATAATTTGTGAATTTATTAAATAATTTTTAATTTAATTAATTTATTTTGTGTATGTTTATTTTATATTTTAAAAGTTTGGCATTTTATCACATAACAACATAACCGCACTTTTAAATATAATAAGTTTGACATTTAAGAACAGCTGTTAGGTGCTACCAACTTTAAAAAACAAAATTTTACTGTTTCCAGTACTCTAATAAATCTCATTAGGACACGCAAATGCGTGTCCTAATAGAGTTCATTAGGACACGCAAGTATAAAAATTATTTTATTCCCTTAATCCGTATCCATTGCTTTTAGTAAAATAATTACAACGGAAATTTAATACATCTATATCTATCCAACCAAATTATGAATACTTTGTTACACATTACTTACTAGTACGTTTTAATCACTTTAAAACAATGACACTTAATTTTCTACGTTCTGCCAAACGTCCAACCGTTTTCGACCAACTATATCTGCTTAAGTTTTTCTTATACAAATGAAATAGTATTAATTTTTGCTTGTTAGTTCATTTTATAACAAAAATTGGTTATTTAATACGGTTATGACACCTAAAAAAAATGCATATTTAGTAAACTTTTGATTAAACATAACGTTAAAAGGCAGATCCTTACCTGAAAATAATGAAAGCTGATTTTCAATAAATATCAGACTTTAAAAAACAACAACTTTAACAATAAAAATCTTCCATATTTGTAATTAAATAATTGTTGTCAATGATCCCGTTGGATGTAAACGTTATGATCTAAAGTTAGGCACAAAGCCGGTTGTCATACGTTGATATTTACTAAAAGTATCGCAAGTAGCACATGATATTGGTTAAACATTATTTTTATATTGGCCCCATATTGATTGAGTTTTATAGTTATTGCAATATTCTGTCAATATTGGCGCAATATTGCTTGGGAAATGTAACCCAATATTACCTCCACATTGATTTACTAGTTTCAGCCAATGTTTAGGTTTACCAATATTGGCCCTAGACATGTTTTTACAATGTTGGTGCGTGCAATATTGTTCCAATAGAGTATATTAATATAAGGCCAATTTTTAAATTATCATTTATGTCAATGACCCAATATTAATCCAAAGATATAAAAATAGTTAATTTGACGTTTTCATTGACCATAACTATGAAAACAATTTATCTTAAAAGTAGTTTTCACTGACAATGTCGGAATTAATATAATAATTCGCATAACTTGTTGGGACGGTTTAATATGGAGAAAATAAAACATGGCATCTGTGCATCATGTGATAGTAGTCATGTAGCCATGTGATAGTAGTCATGTGATCCTTGCGTTTGTTTTGTAGCTACTAACTCTTCCTGTTGGTGGCTGGCAATTCGTTAAGTAGTTTCATGAAAGTTTTGTTTATAAACGACAAATCTTGTTGTTGAGGTTGTTCTTAATTATTAAGTTGTGAACACTGAAAAGAGAACTGCAACTGCTGTAATTGTGGTATTAAATATTATTAATGACAGAAGACATTGCTAAACTAAACTATTACGATGTACTCTCGGTATTGTAGTGATTCCTATATTATCTTGATCAAAAAAATCAACATAATAAACGATTGTCATAACGATATGATAAACAACACTAAAATAAATCAAGTCTAAAAAGTTATAAACGGTTTCTTATTTCTCTGATACTTAATTTCTCTATAAAATATAAAGACACCTACCAAGGTCATTAACCGTTAAAAGTCTTCAGAAAATACAATAACAGCATAGTGAATAAATAAAATACTTATATTGTAAGGTCAATTATACAGGTACTAACACTTACTTATTTTGAACTACAGTATTGGTATAAGTTATAGGCTAATATTGGGATATGTTTATTGGGAAAATATTGAATGTCCACACTTTGCCATTGGTCCAATGTAGAGTAATTCATTTGACCCAATATACCTTCGACATTGGCCTAATATTGGAACAATATGGTGGTGCTACTTGGGATAGATGCCACTCTCTTACATTAGACAACTTTAATGACGTAGATGTTTTAACCCAATTTTTAATATTTGTTAAAGTATCCATCACAAAATGGAGGACAATGATTAATGATAAGATTCAAAAACTCGAAGTCTCCTCCATAAATTTATTAAATTAAAAATAAAACTACAATTGTTTTACAACTACGTTTGTTTATTAAATTATACTAATAAAAACTGAAATATAATATAATAAGGAATGTTTAAGGATTCAACTAATTAACAGACTAATGATCTTATCCTAAAATAAGTCTCTAATCGTAAAAAATATTTGTTAAGATATAGTCTTTATCTAATTGTTTTGTTTATTTTAATTTTGCTTTTGATTATACCTCTCATGGTGCCGATGAATGCAAAAGGAAATTACACCTCGAATGTGTGGCAGAAGATCGCCATTTTGTTAAAATTAAGATTAAAACTTAACCACACTAAATCATCTTGTTACAAATTCAAACATGAGTCAGGAATAATGATTATTATCGTTATATGGTATAAAATACACAGAACGAGCACGTCCATTACAGCAAACACTGTTGAAGAAACTTACAAACAATAATGTGGATAGCACATAAAAAAGTTTTGTTATAACAACATAACATAACTATAATAATAATAATACCTCATCAATACTCCACTCCACTCGAGAAAACCACACTACACTACTACAGGGCATCTAGGTATAGGGCTACACCGCCATGACACCATGTACAACAACTTGTAACGCCGTGTGTGAAATCATCATGTGTTGAAACCATCAAACGCTATTGGTTTAAGCAAACGAAGAAATGCGAATAATACCGAAGAAGGCAATAAACATGATAGAATGTATACGTTTAACTTACGTATATTGTATACCACAATAAAAAACATTTAAATGTATTAGAAATACCATTTTCGGTGTTCCTTAGTTGACCACAAATGCAGCATGGCACAAAGAAATACTAATCTGGTGTCAGTACATGAAATATTACAAAATCTCCACCGTGCCTGCATCAAGATGGTTAACGATGCACGTATATTACATGTTTCAAAACATATGCGTATATCGTTCACGTTTAATTTATATACCATAACTAAAAAGTCACCAAAATATGATTTAATACACGTATATTAAACTATAATGCAGACTCCTATGTTGCTTGAGTTGTTACGTAAACAACTATTCTAAAACCAAGGCCCAAAGCTCATATTGGTCTGAGATTACTTTGCTCACTCCTCCTCGGAAATTCCAACCCCCAGTAAGGAATTTTATCGTGCTAAACATCGCGTTGGCACGATACCTACAGTTTTACTTCTTATCCCAAGTACAAGGAATTTTTTTTTATATTTTAATTTATATCCGCTATGAAAAATTACCAGCTCGGCCAGGGATATGAATTATGTCTCTGTCTTTACAATTTTATATTCATTCATCGAGTTTATTTAGTATATTAAATATATCACCCAGTCAATACGACTAATACCGACCTTTCGAGGTTTAATCTATTAAGTTCTATTTTTCCTCCAACTATATCAAACATGAAATCTTTCGTTATCAAAATTTAAACTTTCAATTTACTTACATTTAATTTAATTAATTTCTTTTAGTAAAAAATATTTTAAGCATCCCTATGTCTAAGAAAATATTTTCTAAGACATTCTTTGTTGTCTAATTTCAAATTGATAAATTGTTCAAACTTGAAGTTTCTATAATCCTTCTTTCTGCAAACTGCATGTATCACAAACGATCACAAGATAGTATTCAATGTCGACTTGGAAACGGAAACAAACAGAAACTTTTATAAATAGAAAGAAGTTGACCACTAAATTCGTTCTACAAGAAAGGATTAACTTTAAAGAAGTTCCTGGATCAGAAAGTTTAACATTGTGTTGAAATACAGCTGATTAATTCCTAACTAAACGTCTATAACCAACACATTCTTTAGAAATAGATAGTATGAACCCTCTTTCTAGCAGCTTCTTCTCGCTATAAATATAATCTGTAAAAAAGAAATCTAATTTTGTAATGCTTTACAGATCGAAAAAGGACTTTAATCTTGTAATGTAATTTTCCAGTCAAGCATTTGTGTGAAATTTCAAACGGTGACATTGCAGGCTATCCATGATTTAAATCGTTTATTGTTTATATTGGATTATATAATAGTACATATATTAAAAAACTAGTTTCATAACAGATTATTTTAACGCACGCGTGTAAGTTAAGAAAACGAGTCACTTTCTTATAGAGAAGTGCACAAATGTCTTATGAAACCTGTATTTTATACTATTTTTCTATTTTGGTTCTTACATGTCAAGAAAATTTAAAAATCTGAGTTCATTTATTTTTTGATTTAAAAATATAGATGCTTAAGAAATTGTGTTTTTGTTATGTAAGTAGCTATTGGTAATATTGATTGGCATTTAACAATTTCAAACTTATGACAATTAAAATTTGAGAGTAAACTAAGTATAAAACTTTTAATAGTGGTGTGAAAATGATTTATTTTTTAAGAGAGTTAAAATTTAATATGAATAATATAATACCATAATAAAATTTTGCTTTACATAAGTTTTCATTTTACTTAATATTTGTTAATATTTGTGACTTATGTCATGTATATCAGCGCGCTTTGATTTTTACGTGCTAAGTTGTTTAGTAACCAGTTTGTAAACTATTCATAACTTACCTAATCACCATAAATCACACGAAAATAAGTGTAAAAAATAGTCACTTTTTGTATGATCGTAGATAATAGTTATTTACATTGCAAGACCGTTACTTAGAACTTTCGTACGAGCACGGTACCTAACAAGCGAGCGATTAGCGAACTTGTTATCCGTGCAAGCACGTAGGGTTCATATAACTGTCGAGCATTGTACAACGTTTTATGGTATACTGACTCGTAAATCTTTAATAAATAATTCTTTCATTTACTGAAGCAGTACAGCACAATACGTAAGACATGTATGTTGCTATGGTATTGATGATAAACGAGCCCGCAATAATTTTTATTTCCCCCTTCTATGTACACTTGCTTTCAAAACTTTCGCGTACACCTATTTTTCGCTGCATTAAATCAGGGTTGTGATTAATCAACTTTGACGTTTAAATTTTTGAAAAGTCAAAATCATGTCAAAATGCTAGACGCTAATGGGGCCATGACGCGATATTAAAACCTTATTTAACATATTTGTATTTATTGTTATATTTGTTTTAAATAAATTTGTTATCTTCAAACACTAATTACTACCGAATTAGGTATTTGTTTTGTAAAAGTTACTTTGTGTCATTTTTAACCTAATTTTAAAATTACCCATTCACACAGCTACAATTTTGCAATATTATTGTTACTTGATTTTGAGTGTGTACGCGAAAGTTTTGAAAGCAAGTGTAAATCCACTTCACAGGCTTTTATGTAACTAAGTAAATGAGTAATTACAACCACAGCCCTGTAAAACTTTACGCGCTCCTAAAAGAGACCTGTAAAATTTTACATTGCTCATCAACAAAAAGCTATGGCAACTAATTTGTTGCTTAACCACAACACCTTGACAACGCCTAGCTATAAATTGTACTACCGCCTTTGATTCCAAAATGTCTTTTTTTAAAATGATACAATTCATAAAAAAATGCTGATGAAGGTGGAAATAAAAGTTTGTACGAAACACGCTTTGCAATTAATTGTTACTGGGCTCACTGGATTATGGAGGCTCGCTCTTTCGTCGTTCGCCCCACAAACTTTCCAGCTCGCCCGTAAAGATTACCTAATTTACAAAGCTTGGCACGTAAATAACTATTACGGGCTTCATAACGGTCTAGCACGTAAAAAGAATCTTTACCCATGGAGACGGAGCGGAATAAACAGATGTTTAAGAGTAAGTATACCATAAAAGTTTAAAAAGTATCCTTTATTTCTTAACTTAAAAAAAATGAAACTTACGTTTATAGCTCGAAAACAAAGAAATGTGGGTATGTTCTTACCAACCAAATAAAATGTTCAATTCTTTAAAGGGGACATTATGTACTCAAATGTGTTTCGTTTTAAGTATTAATTAATAAAGAACCAAAATTAAAAAAATATATTTTAGGTACATTGGGTGGTTCTATTCTTGTATGTATGTACGTATTATTAAATCGGTAACATTGGTTGCACTGCGCTCACCGCATATTTCAGATGACGCCATATGGCAGCGCATGACGCTCTTTTTTAATGTCGCCGCTTTTCGGTATTTTTGGATAGCTTCGATGGCGTGTCCACGATATGATGGCCGCCAACATTTTGAATAATAAGAAAAGGAACTTGGCAACCAAAAAAACTTTGATATAATTTATGTTTTCTTTTTTTGTGAATCGTATAAGAATACTTACGAAAAAAAGATAACCGATACAGTTTATGTGCTTCAATCTTATATAACCGCCCGCCACCCTCAAATTTATCATTCAATTTTATTTGGTTTACAGAACCATTGCCGCCCTGCAAGAATTCTATAAACAACATAATATAAACAACAAGAAAGAGGAGTAATTACTGGTGAGTCCCTTGTGCTTTGGCTTCTCAATATTTGCATAGAGTAGTGTCCATCTTCCTCCCACGTGTTTTTCCTAAATTTTTTAATCTTAATTTTTCTGGTGGGACTATTTACACGCCTCATCACACATTATTGCATAAGAAAGAGATACTTGGCATTTTGTTTATAAACATTAAATTTTAGTAATCTATGCTAATAAAGATTCTAATTTATGGGTGGCTCTATAAAAATAGGCCAACTTCTAGTCTCAATAGTCACAAAATATTATGGTATTAAATTAATATTACTATTATTATTTAGTATTTTTAAAAACTGAACGAATAACAAAAACATCAGTACCCTGGCATTTTTAGATATGTTGTCTTATTTCTCAATCAAGCAAACCTTATTCAAGTTCGTGGACCATTTCTATAAAATATATAAGAGAATTATTATATTCAGTGTATTGTTTTGCACTTTTATGGTAATTAAACAATTTAGTACAATTAGGTGTCTCTCATTTTAAGGAACCAGCCTTGTGTTTAATTCAATTTGAAAAAACTACTAGTATAAAGAAGCGTATGGTTCAGTGGCATATGGTCCATGGAAGCAAGGGATGCTTCCCTTAAGAATTTATTAAAATTAAAAAACAATGTTAACAAAAATAGTTTTATAAAATTATGGTTATTGTTTATTTAAATTTGTAATGTTTAATCAACTTAAAACTCGATATCAATTCCGTACAGCAAAAGGTATAATTAGAGTTAGTACTCGTATTTAAAATAGTTTTTAAATGTGTTACATACACTACATATAAGCACTGATTTCGTTGTTTACTACACTTCTTTCTTTCGGTAGCGGTCGGGTCACGGGTGTGTTGTGGGCTACAGTTAACATCGTATAAGGTCGAGTTATTTTTATTAGCGTGCTCCGTGTTCAGATGTTTATTATAATTTGGTTATTTGCTCGATTTCTCGTGTTTGTTAAATGTTACTTGTTAAATCTGCGAATGAGACTGTATTTTAGAATATTTTATTATTTCAATTTAATAAGTTGGGATTTTTAAAAACAAATAATTTTATTTAGTTTGTTCTGTATGCAACATTTAAACTTGCTTTATCGTCATGACTGCAAATTCAGGTGCTTCGGTGGAAGGTTCGAGTACTTCCGATACATCCGAATCGCAACGATTTTGTTGTTAAATTTGTAAAGTATTATTATTATTAGATTAAGAATTTTTTTCATACAGTTTCGGAGGGAATTACAAATTGTTGAGAAAGGCAGGCCAAAACCAGAACTTTTAAATTTAACAACAAAGATTAAAACCTGCTCCAGGGATTTTGCTAAAAAAACCGGAAAATCGATTTGCTTTATAAATAAATAGTAGTACTTTTTTTTAAATAAAGAACAATAGTCAAAAATTTCATAAGTATAAAAGAGTATTCTTTTGCACATTGTGATTAAATCTAAACAATCATAAAAATTTGAAAATGCTTTGTCACAAAAGAACGTTGGCAATAGTTACAAGTTTGGTCACAGCACTTTTTATAATTCAATCATGTCAATCAGAATTTCTACGATTCAAAGGGGTAAATAGTAAGTGCCAAAACAAAAATTATATTTGCTCAAATAAGAGACTGCAATTATTTTAATGTAAAAATTATTGCCTGTGTAACTAATTTTAGGTTTTACATATATTTCGTCTAGTAATAAGCAAACCTTCTTTTCATGATCTTGAATGGCATTTGCTTTTTGTGTTAAATACAATTTTAAAGACTCATTAATTTCGCCATTAATATCATGAAGATTAAATGTTTTTAAATAAAATGGATTGGGCAACTTTAAAATGTTTTGTTCCCTTAGAAATGAATATGCACCAGGAAAAGTAAATAAAAATGTACAACAAAATAGCAGTAAATCAGTACTATATCTAATTTGTTTGCTTATTAAAAGATGTAACTGCTCTGAAATAAACCTTAGTGTAGAAATGTTATTATGATCACATTCTGTAATACATTCTTCTAGGAGGTTACGACATGTAGCAATTTTTTCATTAAAAATTGCTGGCTGTTCCTTTGAGGAGTTGTTAATAGCGCTTAAGAAATTCTCAAGTTCATTATAAGTGTTGCAAATTAATTCTTTACCTAATATATAGTCATAACTTTCGTTAATTTCTATAGAATTGTAAAACACTTTTGTTGTAAAATTAGCATCTAAGATTACTGTATATTCTAAACTTGGTGTTTGTAAATAATTTATTAGAAAGAAATAAAGATTATTTTCATGCTGATTAATTAGCCAATTCTTGCACATAATTCTTCCTTCTTGTATGCCTTTTATCATGTCATTTAGACTTTGAATGTTATCGTTTAAAAGCCATTCTTCATATTTCGAATTCTCTTTTTCAATGAAAGCTGCTCTCCTTTCTTCAGGATCTGTTCTAGCGGTAGGAGGAATGGAAGTTAAATATTTTGGAAGGCCAGGAAAGATGAATGGGTAGGCATCCTTTGCCAACGCTAGTTTTTCTCTAGGAATCACTAATTCCGTACCTATTATAAATTTTCAAGAAAGGAGTTTAGATAAACTAAATCTAGAAAGTTAAAAGGGCATACCATCGGGTCTTTTAACTCTGTGTTCCTTTAAAACAAAAGTTTCATGAAAATGGTTAAACACACACGCCAACATTTTTGGTAATTTTCAATTTTTCTACTGGAATTTTCTTCTTCCACATTTCTAATAAAGAGTCATCGGCAGGAAAGGAAAATATAGGAATGTAAGGAACGCCCTTCCGGGCATTTGATGTACAACCAGGAATACAGCAATACTTCATTTTCTAACAATTAAAAATCAATTTATTAAGTTATATCCATTTTATTTTACATGTCACACTCGAGTAATGTTAAAAACCTGTTAAAATTCTTGTTTAAACAATTCATTAAAAAGAAGTTTATTAAAATTATATAATTAATAGGTAACAAGCATTTTGTGTTTGATTAAACGAATTACAAGATCAAAATTAAGAAAAAAAGCGTAAATACACGAACCTAACCTCAATTATGAACAAACAATAATAAATACTTTCGCTCAATGAATATTAACCGTATTTAAAAACGCCAGATATTTTTAAATAACAAACAATAAATATTTTTACATGACAGTAACCCCTTTACTGTGACGTCACAGCAGAAAACAATTGCTGCCTTAAGGCCTGGAGTAAATATTTAGATGGCAATGAGATAACCAAAGCAATGTAAAGTGATACCTATGTGATGTGTATTTTAGCCTGTCGAACTGACAGAAAGTTCCGCGGAGGAATACTGGTATTCTCTGGAAGTATTTGTAAATGATAACATCAACGTAAGCGTTCTGGCTACCATAAACTGATTATGTTTATTATCAAAAGTTTATTCGATGGTGTTTTCTGTTTTAAATAAAATTGATTAGCAGTTAAAATCGCCCGCACTTTATTAACACTTTACTTAAACAAGTACTTTAATTTAAAATCGCCCTAGATAAAAGTAGGATTTGTTTTTCTGCATCCTTCTGTTTATTTTCGAATGCCATTAAAGAACGTAAAATTGTTGTGTATATACAACTGTCTTGTGCAGTCTTATTATATTGTAATAAATAATCTAATAACCGCAATAGTAGAGTAAATCTGAAAGCGGATTTTGTTGTCCGTGGTACATTGAAAGGTAAAAAGCTAACGAGTGCGTTATCCGATGCTATTTAGGGTGTATATCAATCCCCTAAATTCGTCTGGCGATATCGGTGTCCAACACCCCCCCGGGGGGGAAAAAACTGAAAAACAGCAAATCTAGAATACTTTATTTGCTATCCGGATATATTAAAATAAATACCATCTCTAAAGTATTAAGCGAGTTAGAGCTAATTTTCACTCAAGAATTATCATTAAATAAACGGAAGGATACTCACTAGATTTGCTTCTAACTCCCTTATTATGCGTATTTCAATTTCTGCAAACATAGAAAGATGTTTATATCGTGATAACTTTTGGACGACACAAGATATCAAAAAAGTTTAAAAAATAATTGTTATTAGTTCGAGATTTTACAATCCAAAGCTTTTTGAAATTTTGAAATTGGCTAGACAGTAACGAAGATATGACCAATTTATTCTGACAATGTATAAATTACCGTTGAGCAGTGATCGTTCTATCTCTATCTTCACCCGTCTTCCGTCTCATTCTAACGCACTGCTCTTATCAGGTTCGTAAGTGCATACAACGATTAGCACATATTGGAGTTACAAATACAGGTGATTTAACAATTTGTTGAAAAAAATTATAAAATTCTTACTGTTCTTGTAAATCCGACAGTAACCTTAACACGGAGAGTTCTTCAAGTTATTCTATAACACACTATGAACTATAACATACATTTAAATTTCTTTAAATTTATAAAAAAAACAGATGCGCAGTTATAAAAAAATGTGTTGTGTAAAACGGGCGGGAAACTTCAGGAATCGACTGCAAAAACTGCGGAAACTATTCAAAGATCAGTGAAAATGAGATTAGATATGCAAGTCATAATAGAGAATTAATAGAGCTTCTTGATATAACACAATTTAAGTAAATTAATGAGAAAACACTGTTATTTTTCGTGTGCATATATAAAATATATCCACTATAAAATTAAATGTACATAGTAGTCAAAATATATAACAAAACTGAACACTAAGGTTATTCTGAAAACCGAAGGGATAAATTGTGGCGAGGTTTGGGAAAAGATTGTTGGGGAAATAAAACATGACATAGCCAAAGAAAAGTGTATAATTCAGTTACAATTTACGACCGATATGTCCTATTGGGTGGTAACTTGAACCCGTAGTATTTTCTACGGAAACTGTAAATACATTGTATTTTTCAGATCTGATAAAAATAATGAAGTTATTTTAATGTACCCACAAGCACAAAACAATATTTATAACATGGTGGAAATGTTTAAAGATTTGAACTTTGAATATCGACCTATGGTGCAAAGTGTACTTTTTAGTAGCCTCGCAAATTAAAAAAAGACGTTCGAGATGTGGAAGATGGTGCTATTTTAGAAGTTACCAATGAAGATAACATGAAGAAAAATATTCCACCATCGCTATTGAATTTGCTAAGTTTGTTTTTGTGTGATTAAAGAAATCAGAAGTTTAAGCATTGCTCAGGCCATTATTTTTTACAATTTGCAGCAGACAATGTAAACGTGTTAAAGAAAACTATCAACGGTTGCAATACCTTTCACGCAACTCAGATGGTAACTTTTCAGCAATGTCCAGAAAACGAATTATCTGTAGGAATTCCAATACAAAGCGACTACTTATGCCTCAAGATTTCCATTCCTTGTCAAACTCTCAGTATACCAAGACTAAAATACCTTTGCCACATTGCAAACGAAACGTAAAATTAGTTATTTGCCGAAAAATCAAGAATAGTCAGTACCTACTGATACAAATAATTTGATGTGGATTTTAAGTAGAGTTCAAAATTGTAGTTGACGTCACCACACCACACCAGGCCACCACACCAAGATTGTACCTCAATGGACTGGTTTCAACAAAATAACTGACAATTCGGACAATACTACATTGTGGACAGCCATACTTAGGTGTCGAGATATCACTGCACATCTGAATCATGTAAAATATACAGTAATTACGTTTGTCCAAGTATTGTATTACTATAATATAGTGGTTTTCAGAATAACCTTTATATTCAGTTTTGTTATTATATATTTTGACTACTATGTACATTTAAGTTCATAGTGGAAATACTTTATATATGCGCGTAAATTTGAATTGTGTGTTGTATCAAGAAGCTCTATTAATGCTCCATTATGACTTTATTGCATATCTAATCTCATTTTCACTGACCTTTGAATAGTTTCCGCACTTCTTGCAGTGAATTCCTGAAGTTTCCCGCCCGTTTTACACAACACATTTTTTATAACTGCGTATCTGTTTCTTTTTTTATAAATTTAAAGAAATTTAAATGTATGTTATAGTTCATAGTCTGTTATAGAATAACTTGAAGAACTCTCCGTGTTAAGGTTACTGTCGGATTTACAAAAACAGTAAGAATTTTATAATTTTCTTCAACAATATTGCGCAAATAGTTGTATGTACTTACGAACCTGGTAAGAGCAGTGCGTTAGAATGAGACGGAAGATGGGTGAAAATAGAGATAGAACGATCGCTGCTCAGCGGTAATTTATACATTGTCAGAATAAATTGGTGATATCTTCGTTAATGTCTAGCCAATTTCAAAGCTTCAAAAAGCGTTGGATTGTAAAATCTCGAACTAATAACAATTATTTTTTAAACTTTTTTGATATCCTGTGTCGTCCAAAAGTTATCACGATATAAACATCTTTCTATGTTTGCAGAAATTGAAATACGCATAATAAGGGAGTTAGAAGCTAATCTAGTGAGTATCCTTCCGTTTATCTAATGATAATTCTTGAGTGAAAATTAGCTCTAACTCGCTTAATACGTTAGAGATCGTATTTATTTTAATATAGCCGGATAGCAAATAAAGTATTCTAGATTTGCTGTTATTCCAGTTTCCCCCCCCCCCCGGGGGGGTGTTGGACACCGATATCGCCAGACGAATTTAGGGGATTGATATACACCCTAAATAGCATCGGATAACGTACTCGATAGCTTTTTACCTTTCAATGTTCACGGACTTGATTTCTAGATGTGTTTTTTAAGTTTACAAACTCTACTACAATAAGCTATTTACACTAATGCGATTTAGGTATTTTTCAACAATTATAACTCGTAAGCCAGAAGGAAATATTTTAATTACAAGTACAGAGTACGAATGAAAGATTGTTTAATACAAATTGCCGTTATCAGATCATAAACAGTAGTCTAGCGTTTAATGTTTATTTGTTCCATGATGGTTTCAATTTTAGTAAAAAGGATTACTGAAATTAAGTAATTATTCAGGTCGTAAACAATCTATTAACATCGTAGATTAGAACTCGTAATATAATTTGATTATAAGCCGAATGGTTTTTATGTTTTTTAAATTAAATTCAAAACCGCCCACACTAATAAAAATTGCCCTTTAGTCTTATGAACGTACCTTATTAGAAAAGCAAATGTTCGTTAATGTTATTTTAAATTTGTTATTGAACCTTGAATTATTTTAAGCTAAACAAACTACCATTTCTAGCGGAGTGTAGGACCGGACTGAAAACTTGAACTTTAAATTACTTTTAAAGTAAATGGTAATTTGTTTGACTTAATTACTCAATGGATTTATGTGAACAATATATATTTTATATATGTCTAAAAAATTTAGACTAAAATGTCGTTACTGATACGCAGCGTACGGAAAAAAGGTCAAACTTGATACTGCAAACGGGAAATTATAAAAATTGTATGAAATTGATAAAATATTTAATGTTCGATAAGGTTTTATGATTTGATTTATTAGTCTGTATATGTATATATTCAGTCTTTTTCCACAGACAATATTTTTTTTAATATAAAGGAATAAAACAAAAACAAATTCTTTCTCAAAAAATTGTAATGTTTTCATTTTGGCGGGGTCCCTGGGCTGCAGGCCACCCAGCCTGCACTTAAATCTAACTCTGCATAGTAGGCGTTTGTTAAGTGAGATCTTAGAACCAAGTATCCATGATGAACTAATACGCTGTTGTCACATTTTTAAAAAGTGCAATCACTTGTATTCTAATGCATATAATTCTCGTGATTTAAAGCAGTTAACACTTCTGATACTGTTGAAAAGGATTATGTATGGATTAATGTTGTTAATTCATTTCAAATATCTACTACTAAAAGTCTACTAGTAAAAGATAATTTAAAAATAAGTCTTGGGCGATACTTTAACTGCTTGAACTGCTTTTAAAGGATCCGTCGGAAAAGAAAATGTTATTAGAGTTTTTAACTGGCTTTTCGTCGTAGAACGCCATACAATTATTATTAAAAAGTAAGCAAATTTTTCATTTTTTTCTTTTACTTGTTCATATTATATTTTTTTAAGGTTAATATAAATATTGTTCTATACTCTTATTAGAAATATAAAGATTTTAAAACATGATCGATTATAATGAAGGTTTTACTAAAGTTTATTTCGCCTACCTGATCAGCAAGTGCTTTCTAAATGCAGTGGCGTAACTATGTAAGATTGCGCGCCCCTGCGAGACTTACGTTTGCGCCCCTCATACATATATACAATTGTTCGTAGGTAACTTTTGCTAAGTCGGTAAAATATGCAATAGCTAATATTAATTCATTACTTTTTCATTTGCTTGTATCTTTTCAATGCATTTTTTTATATGATTAATGAGATTTAACACCCATTATAGTTTTTTCAAAGCTTTAGCGCAGGTGAACTGGTCAATTAAAGTGTCCATTGTTTCTGCTATTTCCCCTATAAACCCTCTTAATACATTTGATAAAACTTTAGATTAGGTCGCACTCGCACATGGTATATACCATTTGATGGGTCTCATCTAGCTGAACAATAGTGTTCTAACCTAACCTAACGGAATGTAACTCAGCCTAACCTAACCTCACCTAGTTTAAGGTAGGTTTAATTTAGGTTTGCATTTTTCATCAATTAATACGGGTTCTAATTCAATTTTTGGTTAGGTTAGGTTGGGTTGCATTCGCATTAAAACATGCATTTTCAGGTAAGGTGGGGGTGGAAGGCTATAGCTTCTCTTCCAAAAAAGTTTTTGACGATTATCTCGAAAACTACCCCCCCAAACTTCACTATTGTTCAGCTCGATGAGACGCTTCGAATGGTGTATAGCATGTGCGAGTGCGGGTGGCGGACCTAGACTAGAGAGCAGCCATACATTTCTCCAAAAATTATCAATCTGTTGACCCAACAAGTCAGCACATTTGATGTTCTTAAACAATTTTCAAATTTCATTACAATTTACAAGCACAGCACGAAGTACGTACGACGAAAGTGTTTCGGTTATTGTTAATGCCGTCGTCAAAGCAGATAAATAATCACTACCTAATAATTTAATTATCTTATTTAAACACTTAATACTATTGTAACACAATATTCTCTACTTGTTTGGAGCAATGTAGCATATGCATATTCCCTTTCATTGTTTTCATATATCTTTTACCTCCTATGTTTGTTTAAGTTGTCTATTCCCAACGAAATAAAACTTCACGAAAGCAGCGCCTTTCGGAGGGTTGTGCCCTCCCGCGTCGCAGGATCTGCGGGGGCGGTAGTTACGCCACTGTCTAAATGTCCTGTTTTGAGGGCATTTAAGGCTTCTCTGAGGGCCTCTTATCTCAAGCTTTTTACTGCCCTCTTATGTCAAATACATAACCTCTAATACTACTAGATGAAAGCACGATTTTATGTTAAGTTGCAGATACTGTAAAAATTGTAAAATTATTTTTTAAATTGTCATACTTTGACCACCCTGTGCATTATCCTAAAAAGTTTTTAATCAAAAAATGAAATCATTAGTTTTTAACATAATAAAAAAAATAATAATAAAAATAATAACTCATTCGTATAACTTTTAGAAACGGGACATGACGAAAAATTTAATCTCAAACACATTTTTACTTAACCTTTAAAAATATAAAAAACATACGTCAAATTTTTCTAGGCTTCTGAGATCATAAGTTTGATTTTCATGTCTTCGTCGATAAATTTGTCGTTTGTTTTTTCTTTTCACAGTGTCATTGTACGTATAAATGGTGGTTGTGACAATTAATTAATAAATAGAGACGTGTGATTTCAATAAATTATACAATGATAGACAACAATAACGATATTATTGAAAGCGATGAGTTCAGCCGTACACCACCTGAGCTTCGAAAACAAGCTACTGCCTTTTTATATATTTTCGACGAACAGAAAGTTCGTCTCTGAATTCGTGAAGTCTGTCTGTCTGTCGGTCTGTCGCCTTTTCCCTGTTGACTTTTTTGAATTTTTCTTTTTGGAATTTTATAGTACATCGAATTCTAAGAAACTTTTGGTTGAAATATTTTTTTGTATCTCTTCGGGAAAGTGGTCAAAATGACCACCGAAGATTTCGGTAAATTTTTGAAAAATGAAAAATTTTGTATTTTTTAAAAATTTACGAAAAAATAAACATTTAGCAACATTTTTTTCTTTTTTTTAACGAAAAATTTTAGGACTTAGAATTTTAGTTTTTAATGTGTTACGTGAACATTAGTTTTCAAAAATAAATTAGTTTATTAACATGGGTAGGAGAGTCTTATGATCAAGGCCGTGCAAGTGACTTGCGCGGGAATTACAAATTATGGTTCATGACTAGACATACGAGATGGCGATGTTGCTTCTACTGTCGATACTGTCGATAAAAAAGGTGGTAGAAATCTATTGCATCTTTAAAAATTGCTGACCGCAATTTGACAAGATTGACAAGAAAAACCTTGTGGTTGACAATGTCACATTTTTATTAGTTTGCTATTTAGATTTTATGAATTGCGTGTATATTTGTAAAATTTCTATTTGTGACTAAAAAATTGTATTTAAAAGAGGAATAGAAGTGTTCTCGCATCAAAGAAAAGTAATTCGTAGTTATTGGTTTATTATGAGATTTCTCTACAATCCCCTAAGACACTATAAACAGATGGACTTTTATAAATCTTATAATTGTGTTATAACCTAGAAAAAGGTCTCTTAATTACTTTTGTGCATTTAAACTTGAAAGCGTGGATGATATTTGAAAAATATAGTGTTAACCATAGTGTTATAATGTAATTGTTCCGTCTTCATGTATATAAAATAATTCAAAATCGCGCGATCCAAGATAGCGTTAGTCATTACAAATTTTGATGGTAAAAGACACGTCAAGTCAAACCTAATAAAAACCCTCGATATCAGAGTATAGCAAAAAGTACGTTGATCATGGACATATCTCTTTGAAGAAGGCTTTCTGTGACCGCAATTTATGATATTTTAATTTAGGAATGGTTGTCCAATTGTTGTAGCCTCCGCCAACTTACATTGACAAAATCGTTTGGAGCTGCAACCTACTTTAAAGGAATTTGAAGTGTCTCTTTTTATGGTAAACGCTCTTTTGGTAAGTCGGCCATTGCTTATGCACAATCAGAAGTTCATATTACCAAATTGTATTATTGTAGCAATTTGCATTATCACCCCACCTAGTTGAGACTATCTTGGAAGATCCTTCGCCAATCATTTTATTAATTATTATTTGCATTGTATCTAATTCAATACATGTTTTATAAGGACATGGTTCCTTTTATTCCAATCGACATTCTATTTTAAGTACAAACAAGAATACAGTCCTTTATTATTTGTAGTATTATTTGCGTATCCACGTCCAGCAAGCATATTAGGTGTAAAGCCATATCTTTAATGTTGGTATGTAACTTGCCACCCCTATGTCGGTTAAGTAATAGGTAAGGTAATCTTAAATAAAACTACCACGACCTCCTCGATTTCGACGTTTGACGTCTTTATATGGCCAGTTCAAATTTTAATAGTTATTTATGTATCAAGGGCGTAAGAGAGGCGATTTTGGCCCGCGGCGTGAAGCTTGTAGCACGAGGCACGAAGTGCCGAGGGCTACAACACGCTAAGGGCCAACATCGCTGCTTACGCCCGAGCGTTCATACAAAATTTTATGTACGATCGAAATTGCTAATAAAAATAAGGAGAGAAGCAAACATTTTAAAAACTTGACGAAAATCTGTATACCAGTTACACATAACAAAATTTGGGTAGTGATGGTTACAAATGTAAACAGAAAAAATTGTTGTTTCGTGAAAGTGTGAAAGCGTTTGATAATTTTTCCTTGAAAAAGTATGGAAAAAGTGAATGATTCCACGTTGGATATAGAAGCAGCAGCAAAAAATATCACTTTGAACCTGTTACCACCCAAAATCGAGAAGCATTTATGAGAAAATTTACGGTGAATTCTTGAATTGGTGTGAGGTGAAGAAGGTAAAGGCCGTAAATGAAGATGCTTTGCTAGTATATTTCGATGAACAATCTAAAATGTACAAACCATCTTAGCTTTGGTCGCGTTATTCGATGATCAGAGCAAATCTGACAGCTAAGGAAAATATTGACATAAGTCAGTTCAAACGATTGTATGCTTTCCTCAAGAGGCAGAGTGACGGATATCATCCGAAAAAATCAAAAGTCCTTAACAAAGAACAAATAACTGAATTTCTCGCCAAAGCCCCAGATGAATTTTTCTTAATGAAAAAGGTACAAAAAACTTAATTTAAAATCAAACAAATTTTGATATTATAGTTGCAGGTGGCAATAATTATGGGTATTTTTGGAGCCTGCCGCAGAGATGAGTTAACCCAGTTAGCTCTGGACGATGTTGAGGATGTAGGATCTGCCCTAATCGTAAAAATAAGAAAAACCAAGACCAAAATCGATCGAACATTTACAGAGGTCAATAGTGAAGATTTAAACCTGGATTTTCTACAGATATTTCGGAAATATGTGTCTTTGCGTCCATCACATACGGAACATCGTCGATTATTTGTCTGTTATAAAAATGGAAAATGTACGTCGCAGCCTGTAGGAAAAAATACCCTGGGTCAGACTCCCGAAACAGTTGCGAAATTTCTGAAGTTGCCTGATACATCTGCTTATACAGGACACTGCTTTCGTCGTACATCCGCTACACTTCTGGCTGATGGAGGTGCGGATTTGATTAATATTAAAAGGCATGGTGGCTGGAAATCATCGACGGTGGCAGAATCCTACCTTGAGGACTCATTGCAAAATAAAATAAAGACGGCAAAAGTTTTAATAGGCAAAAATACTGGTGCATGTTCAACGTCTACAAGCAATGTTTTGTCTTCTAGTGAAAATGTTATTAATGGTGCTCTTCCTTCCACATTTAATATAAGCAATTGTAATAACTGTACCATAGATATAAATGTGCAAGTCAACAAATGAATAAAATTTAAAAAAAATAAATGTTGAAATTGACAATCGAATGACGTCAGCGGGCCAAAAACGTTTTTGGCCCTAGGGCGTAAAAGACATCGTTTACGCCCGCAAATGGTGGCAAAAATAGTGTCATTATAGATCGATCGTACATAAAAATATCATTATGCACATGTTCTCCGCATGGCGCTGGCTACCGGGGGATTGGAAATCAGAACCGCGCCGGTAATTTGAAATTATTTGAACATTAGCTAAGATTTTTGCACTTTTGACAGTTAACATACTTCAAATAAATTACACTTTATGGCATCGGCAGTAGTTATTTTACGAAAAAGCATATATTTTTCAGAGTTGCGTGTTTTGGCATGGTTAGTTAATACTGGTTTTAGAAGTTTACTTAGAATTATACTACAAAGCTCCTTGTTGTGAATCTTACAGATGAAGAATTTTGAAGTAGTTAGTGGGTCAAGAAGATCAGTTAATGTACTGCAAGGATTGCATTCTTGAGGTAAATATTGAAATATATTTAAAACCAGCTCTGTTAACTGGTTTATTAATAATATGAAATTTTACTAGGATATTTCAAGCATCCACGATCTTGTAAACTGATCAGACCTAGTAACGGATTTGAGAAGGAATTGGTCAATACAGAATTTAGACAAACTTCTTTTTTATATTCTTCTACTGCATTTTCGGAAACTAAATTGACTTGAGTGCTTTCATTACATATCTAGAATTTAAATTACAGTTTAACTATTCATGGATTATGTTATTAATTACCCACAAGATTGGAAGTAGAAATGAAAGCACACGATGTTGAAAGCAAAGGAATAGTTCCAGATGCAGGCAATCTTTCTTTCATAATCGGTACATCATCAGGAGTGTTCGAAAAACTTGTCTAAAAAGTGTTATGTTAATAAAAGCTATTTTTTACTGTCTGTATAGCAACTGTTTTCAAAGTGTGGATTACTGATAACAGCACTTTCGGGTATATTTGTATCTGTAATAAATTAAAATTATGTTAACTCTGCTGCCTCTTTCTACTGTACATGCAGTTAATTACATATACTTTTTAAAATGTATAATATAGTATGTATATAATAGAATAAATGAACAGTTTATTAAAGCACGTAATTTTTTAATCCTACCAGGAGGAATACGTAAACCTTCAATCCACTTATTTCGCAAGCTAAGAACGAAGGAAATTCGTAGAAACTTTTTGCAGTTTTATCATTTCTGCATGTTACCACATAGAATTTTTTATGAGGACATTTTTCAGTAAAAATATTACTGTTCTTAAACTATTCTTATACCACAAATTTATTAAACAAAATCAAACACACTAAATTCGTGATAAAGCAGAATAAAACAGAAAAGTCAAATATTTGTCAAAAACCTTCAAAAAAGTCCGGGTTTTATTTTGAACGCACTCGTTGAATGTGTGAACGCATCGACTTACACCGAGCCGTCGAACGCGTCCATTCCCCCGGTACGCAGCGCCAAGCGGAGAACGCCGAAAACTGGCAAATGAGCAGGCCGTATAAGACGTCAAACGAAACGTCAAATCAAGGAGGTCGTGAAAACTACTTATGGTGTCAATCATAGTAATTTATTAACATATTAAATGCAGTTTTCTGTTTTTTACTATTATATTCCTTGTAAAATTTAAATTTATTTTATTAAAAGGAAAATGCCAATATATTATATTGGCATTTTCATTTTAATAAAATAAATTTATATTTTACAAGGAATATTACAGTATAAAACAGAAGACTTCATTTAAAATTAATGTAGTTTGTGACTAGACCCACGAGATGGCGCGGTTCATTTGAACGAAATATATACAGCGACTTTTTTATCTATAAGTCACGACCTTCTAGATTTCACGAGACGAAGTCTCTTATCCGGCCTGCGCACTCAATTAGTTCAAGTGTTTCTCCGCTGGCGCCACCAAACACGCAAAATGCGGAAACGGATATATAACACGTAAACGCCAATTTCAAACTACGCTAACTTCGCGCGCTTTTATATTTTTGTCGGTTTTGCGCGTATCGTCAATAAATTATATTTTCCTAATCTTCTAAGGCAGTTTTCTTTACTTTTTAATATAATTACGTTATTTCCTTGTTATTTGTTTAAATTTTCGTAGTTTTGTTGCTGTTTTTTCGTTCACTTTAGTAATGGCAAGCACTAGCAGAAAAAAGTATAAATGCAGCATTGCAATGTGTAATAGTAGGAAGTGATCCTACAATATAATTTCATGAATTTTCTTCAAATTTTACCTTACGATAAAAATGGTTTAAAATCTTACGTTGGGGTTATGGACACCAACACTCAACAGCAAAATAATATATACTTCCTTATTTCGACAGATCAACAATTACAGATACCTGAAAGAATAAATTTCAACATCGAACTTCCTAAAAATATAACACAATTAATAAAAGAACTTCAAACCTTATCTATGCATCTCGATTACGGAATTCTTTCAGCATCTGTAGCCCTTCTGGCAGGATTCATTGCAAAAAAACTGAAGAAAGAATTGAATGTCAATAGCCTGTTAGATTCTCTGTTAGCTGCCTCCTGTTCAAATTCACTGATAGGATTTGTAAATCTTCAAGACAGAGGTGCATTAAAATACTCCACTAGAAGATTTACACTTTTATTCAACCAAATAATCGAATTTGTAATACAGATCGTAGAACATTTATCTGGAGAATGTAATCTGTCTAATATTCTAACATCACTAGGTACTTCTAACTCCAATTGCTTCTTCACAGTTCTTTGTTTGCCACGACCACAAGGAGGAACTTAGTAATATAATTCTTTAAAAATTGCTAAAACCTTGTTTGGCAAACAGAAACATCGCAAAAACGTGAACAGATAATGTACTATATCCTAAACCCAGCTCACGGAAAGTTATAAAATTGTAATTTCAATAATGTTATTAAACCACTTACCAACTTATAAATTAATTTTAATAACATAATTAATTTAATTATATAAATTTATTTAATTAATTCCCAAAATATTTACGTAAACATGCAACGCTTGACATTTGTAAGGGTTACCTAACCTATACATCATCAAGTGACAAATAAACATCAGCGTGTCAGCTAGCGCCTAAACGGCGAAATTTTGCGTTTTCTCAGAAACAAAGTTTATATGAAAAATCGTAAAAGTGCCCAGGCCGGATAAGAGACGTCGTCTCGTGAAATCTAGAAGGTCGTGCTATAAGTATATTTTATCTATGTTTATTAAGTATACAGTTGTTTTTGTTCGTCATGGCAATGCTAGGTCTGCGCATTCTCAACTGGTTTAGCCGGTTGAGCTAAGCGGCCTGGTACAGCAACAACCCTGCCTAGTGGCCTAGCTAGTACTAAAGACTAAAGTCTAACAGTGCGACCGTGCGAGACCCGAGCTGTCCGCCGTATGCATAAAATGCATAACTCGTATAATTAAAAATCATATCCTGTTCCTTTTATTTACCAATAATAATAAAAACATTTACTATACGGCCGTGTTATATGTATTGTAATGATTATTAGGTTAATTTAGTTAATAAATTACTAAAAACGTCTGGCGTTATTTTCATTTTCATTCATTCCCTATAACATATGCCTATTTAATTTACTAATAAGTTACGTTATACTGTTTAACTTTTGGAATTCTTTTTTAATCTTGCAAACAGGTAGGCGAAAAACTGTTGTATGTCACTCGGACCGAAAAGCATTTGTAGCCCTAAGTTGTCCGCTGCCCTCACTACGCTACGCTTCGCTCGGGCATCAAACAACTTCGGGCTACAAATGCTAATTTTCTGCCCTGGAGACACAAAATACTATTGAATTACCTTAAAGGTCATTTAGTCAAAAACGTAACGACTAATTTGCTCCAGCAACTATTCATTTATTTAATAATAAATCAACGGTTATTTAAATTGAGGAATTCTCAATTTGTAAATGTGTTCTATAGTTTACAATTAACAATAACAAAATAAATAACATGGATTATAAGGTATAATTTTTGTTCTGTCAAATTTGTAACAATAAGACCTGTAGATCTCTACCTGTCGAACTATTTTAAATGTAGATATTGTAAAAAAAATATTATGATTAGCTTGTAAATTCGAAATTTAAATTTGAATGAAACCTAAATATTTTAACTGTACCTAAAAGTGCCAGTTTATAACATTTTCCTTTTCTACATTATAGCGTTTTAATTTGTAATTCTAATTTATTGAAGTTCCTCATTCGCCAGTGTATTCTCATTTGAAATATAAGTGTAATGAAAGCCGAGATCACAGTGAATAACTTTTACGTTTTAGAATTTTTGTTTATTTAAGCATATATTAGAGTTAACTTTCTGCTGAATTCATTCGTTTTCCAAAAGTACTAATTTCGAAATGTTTTCAACAAGCGATAACAAAACTTGAAACCATGTAATGTAAATTTTATCTACAGAAATCTTTCCCATTTGCGATAAAAATTAAAATACGTTTATTTCATATTTTGAAAAACTTCCAGTAAAGCATTTTTTTTAACATAAATATAAGAACTGCACTATGTCGTCTGCAAATTCTTAATGTTAGATACGAAACGTAATACAATTTTGATGCTCAACCAGAGTTGCCCAAGGCAGACAATTTTAATTAAAAGTAAACATGAGGTTTTTTAAAGCTTCATTAGATTTTCTCAACAAACCTTTTGTTTTTTTTATTTTTTATACCCCTACATTCTGCTTGAGCTTGTGTTTTACTTGGTAAACTTTAATGTGAGAATCGTAAACTGGCCCACCTTCAATATTAAATTCGTAAATTTTTATTAAATTAATAAAAAAAAACAGCCCAAGTTTTATTTTCTGCTACATAAATAATTTTATTTCCGACTGTAATAATTATGAAGCAATGTGCTATTAAAGTGACGTACTTAAAAGCTCCTGCAATTATATTTAATCCGACTGCTTTAAACTTAGTTTGTAATTAAATAAACACCATTCGGTGTTATTAACTCTATTCTAGTTATTAAGTAAATATGCGCTTCATTTTACTTTGAAATTGTTACTGTAATAAGGTTTGAAGTGACTCCAAATGACACCGCCTTGAAAATCATTAATATTCATGATATCCCGTAAGCTCGTACATTTGTAGGTGGTTTAGCATTACAATTACTTCAAGCGACATTGCGAATTACTTTTTCAAATTAAAAAAATAGAATTGTTGTCGTTACGTTTTCTACATTAAAATTAATAAGAAAAAAATGTCATTCCTTTAAAATAAATCTCTGGAAAGCTTGCAGGAAAGGAAAGCAAAATCACAGAAGTAAATTTAATTAGAATAAGCCTCGACTGTAATTTACCTAATTGGTTAAGCCTAGCATTTAAAACATGTTTTCTACCTAAAGGTTTCGTTTAAATGGATCGGTCTGAATCAAAACTGACAGGATTGAAAGGCGTACCTTTCTGCTTTTATATTTATTTACTTCTGAAATATTGGTATAATTTACACCTTGTGACAGCGGGCTTGGCTTCTATCTAACAAAGAATTCTAATAAAAAAATACAATCAGGATAAAAGCAAAAGATATAATATATACCTATATGTCCCTATAAAAGTCTATACGAGAAAATGTAGTCTACCCTCAACGAGATGACAGGTTGCATATGACCACAATATGACCATATAAATATTGCATCACTCTTGTAGTCGGATGAAGTTATGATGTGAGAGCTTCAAAGGTCAGGAAAGTGACTGGAAATAATATATTGTGTTATGACTTTAATCAGGATTAAAAGTGGAACGAAGAGCGGTTGCAAAATAGTATATTGTGTTACAAGTGCAGAAAAGTGCCAATTTCTCACGAGTGTGAAGATTTTGCGGCATGAGACGTAGTCGAATGCCGCAATCACACGAGTGAGAAATTGGTGTTTTTGCACGCGTTACACACTATACTTCATCTACGACAACAAAAAAAGTAATAAACCACCAACAGCTAAGAAAGTCTTTTAACCTAGAATTTATACTCGCATTCATATTTTTACGTGAAATATTTGGCAATAAATTAAGAGATGTAATGTGAGCCGCTTCCACGATGTTTGGAGGTGTACGAGTGTACACCCCAATTTTCCTTTATCGGATTCACTCATGATACATCTAGAATTTTAAAAACGACAAAAGTAAAGATTAAATTTGTAAAGACAATAGTAATAATACATTTACAATTTGTATAATTTCAGTCAATCTACTATTTAGTACTTACAGCTAAATAATCATACGTATGTACTCGTTTTCAAAAAATAATTTATATGTACAAAAATCACAATTCAATTGTCAAGGTTATTAACCTCTGCGCAAAATGTCAAATATTCTCGCATTATGTAGCAAATTATAAATGTTTTCAATGTTTTTATTGTAATTTAGCAATAATAATAAATAAAATTACATTAAAAATTATATAATAATGTAAAACATTAATTAATTTTACGTTTTAATTGAATAACAATCATTGTAACTTTATATAATGAGAAAAAACATCATTGAAAGGCGTCTCGGTAGTTCAATGGTTACGCTGTAGCTACTATAGTACAGTAAAACTAGCTCAAAAATTGACCAAACCCAAACATCTAAAAAAACTCCTCGTAGTAATTGATAAAAAGTTGCACAACCCAGAGCTTCGTGTTTGGAGGTGAGGGAGGTGAAAATGGTAAAATTGTATGTTTCAATAGTTTTTCGCAAATATCTCGAAAACTTTGAGGTCTAGCGCAAACTTCACTATTTAAAAAATTAATCTATATTAAATTCTGAACAAAAATGGTTCCAAGCATTCTTGTTCTGAAGGCAACGGTTGCGGAGATATGGAGGCGGTAAAAATATCGTTATTTTTCAGTTTGCTTGGAATTTCTTGAAAGCACTTGAGAATCAGCAGGTTTGCGAACATAATTCTTTCCGGAAATGTGCTCGTAATCCAAAGCACTCGTCTATCAAAGCGAATTTCTCCATAAGAAATAATGGAAACTTAGATGATTCGTGCCGCAATTATTTCGTATTCATATAAAAATGATACACAAACAAAAAATAAAGTATTGTTTCATCACAGTTGGACTCTGCACACCTGAAGCGTTAGCTAATGCGCGATTGATACGCATCTTAGTGACTGCATAGCATTGCATAAGTTGCATACACATTCAAACGCGCGATTTTCATGAAGCGAGTTGCAACGCGCAATTCGAAAGTAAAACTAGCTCAACAATTGACCAAACCCAAACCAAAAAAAGTTCTAGTCCGCGTGAAATTGTTCTATACTCTCCTCGTAGTAAGTGATAAAAAGTTGCACGACCCAGAGCGTCGGGTTTTGGGGGTAGGGGGTTAAAGACCCAGGAGGAATTAAGGCTTTGTTCGAGAAGATGGGGGATGGAATGCGGTGAGATAAAAGTGGTAATAAAGAGGAGGGGCCGGCCAGACCATCTGCACCCCCAAGGCCCCTCGAGCCAAGTTCTCAGCCAAGTTTAATGTTCAGTTGCTTTTGTATCTGCGTTCCCTAGTGATATTTTTGCGCCTTCCATATCTCGGTAACCATTGCCTTCAGCACAAAAATGCGTAAAACCATTTTTGTTCGAAATTGAATGTAAATTAATTTTGTACATAATGAAGTTTGCGCTAGACCTGATAGTTTTCGAGATATTTGGGAAAAACAGTTCAAGCATACCATTTTATGCTTATGGTCATACCGACCTCTGGGTCGTGCAACTTTTTATCACATACTACGAGGAGGGTATAGAACAATTTGGCGCGGGGTAGAACTTTTTTTTTGGATGTTTGGGTTTTGACTCTAGCTTTACTGTACTACTAACCGAGCGATCCGGGTTCAATTCCCGGGTCTGACCTTAGTTTTTTTTCTAGATGGATTTCCATTCGAAATATAATTTAATGTAAAATATTAATTAAACAAAATAAATTAACCTTTATCTAAAATTTATAACATTTTATATTTCAAATAATTAATAATATTATAAATATTGCAAGAGGTGACATCTATGGCGTTTTAATAGAACTACGGATTATTGAGAACTCCTTCCTCACATACTTTACCGTTGAGTTTGGAGATTGTTTGCAATTGGTCGTTTTCACGGTTACTAGATTGTGCGGAATATGTAACTTTCTATGGTGGTCGTAGATGAAAGTAATTTATTAACAATTGCGTGAATGCACATAGGAATTTCCAATTTGGCATACTATGCTTTTTTTCATGGTATAAGAACACCTATGAATTTTATCATAGTATTTTACATTTTTGTAAATTTCTCAGTTTTGTGAGGTCGTAATCAATAAGTCACAGTTTATTCATTTACTTGAATTTTAAAAATATTTTTTGCAGAGAGTTTTATTAGGATCCTACAAACACTTAAAATGTTTCCAAATTTTGTTTATGCACAGGAGGTTCAAAACATACCTTCAAATTTTGATAACATTAAATCAAATTTACTTCATTTTTCAAATGAACACCCTGTGTCTTTTACCGGAATTTAAGACTTCTGCTAACACCCTAACCAATCCTAAAATATTTTCTTCCATAGATGCGGGGTTGTCAAATTATATATTTTTTTCCTTAGTTTTAAGCTTTTTCCATTAACGTGTCTCAATTTCGTATGTATTTATTTAGAATGAAGTAGTCATTTAATTCTTAATTTAAGAATTACAACTTCTTATACAGATGTGTTCACGGATATAAGAGAATGGCACGGTAATTCAATCGGCAACCTTAAGAGCGCACGCTAAAGGTGCCGGGATAAGGTTGGTACACGGCCGGCATGACCGCTGCATTTCTAACCAATCCTAAAGTAATTCCTTCAAGAGAATTTGAATTTCCAACGCATATAGTCGCTCAATGTTTGCGGTATAATTCATGATTATGTAATTGGACCAGTGCTTTTTAATATAAGAGATATTTTTTGATACAGGAGATAATCCTTGCAGTTTTTCCAAGAAAATCTACTGCAGCATGCTCCAGCAGAAGATGAAAAAGATATGTGGCTCTGGTTACATGGTGCTCCTTCACATTTCCATAGGAGAGTACGGCCCCATCTTGATCAAGCTTTCGGAGGTGAATGGATAAGTCGAGGAGGATCAAGTAATTGGCCTGCCAGATCTCCCGATTCGACCAATATGAACTTATTTTATGGGGATACGCAGAATCTTTACTATATTGTTTACCTGCTGCTACCAGAGATAGCAGGAGGTGATAGGAAAGAAATAATGTGGGAAGTTTTTCCAAGTATTACATAAGTGTCAGTGATAAATATCAGACCTTGAGACGTACAGGGTGGCCCACGCAAGATGATCCTGTACCTTATCTCGAAAACTGTAAGAGTTACGAAAAAAAGTTAAATATCAAAGTTGGTTGGTGTAAAACAAATTTTAATTTTATAATAGTTTTGTATATACAGGACGAGTCATATAGCTGTGGCTACTATCGACTTTTTTATTTTTAATGGAACACCACATATTTTTACTGTTTTCGATACTACACTTTATTTTAAGTATGTTTGCCTAATGTATATATCGAAATTCTGCACAGTTTCTGAGAAAATCAGTTTTTCTGTTATTTTTGGAAATTCCTGAAAATTTGGAAGTATTATAATTATGTATGTCGTATATTGGAGTACCATGACTTTGGGCCGTATGCATAAAGTGAAATAAATGCAGTAAAAGAAAAAAGATATGCTTTTTAATTTTAATTAGTAAAAGTAAAATCGACCGAGAAAGAAGCATTTGCTACATTTTATACATATGACGGACTAGTGACAAATAACAGTAGTTAAATACCGATACTCATTGAAATCGAAAGTAACTGACAATAGTCAATGTAGTTCTTAGCTAAAAACATGATTAGCCAATGGACAGAGTAACGCTAAAACGCTGAAAGTTTGTAACGCTGAAGATCTTCCTACCCAAATTAGCAAGGAAACCATTGCGAGAACCAGGAAACCAAGTGTTTTTGTAAACTATAATATAGGAAATCCAATGGAATCATTTTCCTCCTAAATTTGTACCCTTGCAAATGTAAGTAGAGTCTTTGGTATCAATCGAAAGACGAATTTATTTTACGTCGAAAACAGTAAATTTTATGAAGAAAACCAAAAAATATTTAGAAAAATACTTATAAAGCTTATTGATTTGTTGCTTTTGGTGTAAGCCGGGTTGGGGTGCCCCTGAGTTGTCTTGGTGTTTGTAAGGGGCTTGCTTACGAAGTGGTGCATATATGCTTTCCGGTGATCTCGGTACTCTCGGGCGCCAGTTATTTTAACGTGGTATGCTCCACGGAACCGGGTAACTGCAAGTGGAGAAAAGATAATCCGGGGAACTGCTGGGGTTGCTGAGGTCGGCCCAGTCTGGATGACTCCACCCATTCCTAAAGCTCTCGCTAAGAGGGTATTAATACTAACAAATACAATATTAACCAAATGGTTTTTATTAATAATACCAGTAAAGCAAAGCATTCAATCCAACCCCTAACTATTACCCTACACTACTCTATCGTGGCTACAGCAAGCGGGTGCAAAACTGCAAATACATACATTACTCTACGGTAAGGTGCAGCAAGCGGGTGCAAGGCGTTAGCAGAAAAATCAACGTGCGGGTGAGGCAAGGTATGTTAACGGGAGGGTACAAGAGATTAGCGATTGCGGTAAGGGTGGAAGTTCGGATGAGACCCCCAGGCACATGCACAGCGAGGTCTCGGGTAAGGTACGGACAAGAGGGCGAATCTAGGATGAGACCCCCAGGCATACGCACAGCGAAGTCTCGGGTAAGGTACGGACAAGAGGGCAGATTTGGAATGAGACTCCCAGGCACATGCACAGCGAGGTCTCGGGTAAGGTACGGACAAGAGGGCGAATCTAGGATGAGACCCCCAGGCATACGCACAGCGAGGTCTCGGGTAAGGTACGGACAAGAGGGCGGATTTGGAATGAGACTCCCAGGCATACGCACAGCGAAGTCTCGGATAAGAGGGTGGATTTAGGATGAGACCCCCAGGCATACCCACAGCGAGGTCTCGGGTAAGGTACGGACAAGAGGGCGGATTTGGAATGAGACTCCTAGGCATACGCACAGCGAAGTCTCGGATAAGAGGGTGGATTTAGGATGAGACCCCCAGGCATACGCACAGCGAGGTCTCGGGTAAGGTACGGACAAGCGGGTGAAATCGATGCTGAAAGAGGGGTCGGAATATACGGTCAAGAGTTCTTACTCTTATCTTCCTGGCTGGCTGCTAGGCTGCTCGCTTCGGCTGGCTGGTCCTGATGATGAGTCCCGGACGTGGACTGAATAAATCGTCGCTCTGCGCTTGTTTATATAGGCGCTCTCGGAACGTGGGGGAAAAAGGTAGGAGTAAATCGGAGCGGCGCACGCTAAATATCGGTTAGGGAAGGGACGCGTGCACTTGCTTGAGTCGGCCGCTTATCCGACCAGTTTAAGGGCAGAAATGAAAGCCCCCTACATCAAATTTATAATCATGAGTACTAAATTTTGGTTAGTAATGAAAATGTTATTTACTTTTCAACAAAACAATTTACTTTTCAAAGCATAATATTTCTACCCTTCAACAGATGTCAATACTATTTTTTTTTAAATAGTCATGTTTAAATTTAGAAATTGTCTTCTCTGGGCTTTTCTGTTTTTTAACAGTGAGATTACTGTTTTTCTGCACAAATTGAATAAATATTTTATTTTGTAATTATATTATTGTTATTAAAATTATTAATAATTAAAGTATTTTAATAATAATAACAATTCATAATTTTATCCGTTTATTATTTATAAAATTTTCCGTTTATTGGAATCACTAAATTCACTAAAATATTCGCCGGATTTACATTATTAAACAAAAAAATTAATAACATACAAAACTTCTTTTGTATTTACTAGCAGTTTCTTTACCTGCCCTGCCCTGCCATTCTTAGGGTTGGGATTTTACATTTACCTACAATACTTTTTGAACCGGTTTGAATGAATAGGATTATAACGGATCTTTTCCCTTTTATTTATTTCCGGAAGAATCTGCTTAAATTTGGAAAATTTGAGTTCGAACAAAAATACATACTATCTAACCTACTAACTATTATGATTCATAAATTCCTTTTAATCACATAAATATACATTTTATACAAAGGCCGCTGAATATATTGTCGCTTAATTGACTCAAAAATGCCGTGTACGAACGTGATTTAAGAAGCGGCGCTTAATGTATAACAATCTTTTTAGCAAAATAACAAAATGAACATAAATTACAAGTTATACAACAAATGATTTGGTTCTGGTTTGGCGCATGTCTGTAATAAATACAAATATTTCTACTTCTTTCAGTTTTGTGTGTACTTGGGTAGTTACATAGTATATAATATTTGAATTTAGGGTTGTTTCTACTACCAAATCCCGTTATTCATTAACTAATTAGTCATTAGTTATTGTCCGGATGTAGTTTGTGTTATAAGAAACAAACGAAGTAAAGAAACCGATTAATAAAATAGTTATATATTTAATTATAGTTTTCTGAATTTTTATTGTTCTTTTCTTCGCATGGACAACTGTTATCCCTCTTAGAATCTTAGGTCATTATCAAATTTCTTCCAGTTTTGAATAGGATGTAGCAACCTAGCAACATGTGTTTCTTAAAGGATCTGGTAATTCACTTTCAGGTACAATTCCGGATAGTTAGGGATCAAATAAATTAACAGGTAGCAAATGCATGATTTCGGTATTATTCAGAGGATTATAAGATCTTGAAAGTAGTTACTGGAATATTTAATTTCTAAAGGGAAAGGACTTAACATTTGTGTACAAGCAGTATTTGTAAGAGATAGATAGATTGGTAATAAACAGCGTTTGTGTATTGTTTTATACTACAGTATTACAGCAAGTACACAATCGAAGATTATTTTAGAGATTTTTAGTAACTGCTAGTTACTAATAGTTGATTCTTAATAATTATTAATTACTAGTAGTTGGTTTTCCTATTAATTTGTGTTTTTACAACTTTTTATTATGAGAAGGCAACTAATTATCTGTTACCAAAAACTCGAACGAACGCATATATTTTTTCCCGCCTCCCTTGAGTAGCTTATTAGTGACAGCACCCCCTCTAACACAATGGCTAAACTACGAGGGTAGATCAGTATTTACGGTCCCTGACATAGTAGGCTTTGCATGATATCGTCACTCATTTTTCTATGAGAACTGTCATTACTAATTATTTGTTGTGTCAAGTTTTGCGTAGGTGCGTGTTGTTCTTTGAAAGTTATTAATAATTAAGCTGGTCGATAACAGACAATTTTTAAAAATGGAAAAAGGTGAAGTCAGAGCGGTGATAAAGTATTTGCAAAAAAAAAGGATTAACACCTACTGAAATTCACAAGGATATGACAGACGTTTTAGGGGACTCTGCCCCTTCTTACCAAGTGGTGAAAAATATGTCTCGTTATTAGGCAGAACAACTTGCGAACATGCGAAAGGTGCGGGACGTCCAGTCTGTGTCACCGTTGACAAAAACATCAATTTGATCCATGATATGGTAATGGCAGATAGAAGACTGACTATTCGCCATATCGCGGAAATAACGAACATCTCTTATGGGTCAGTTGAAAATATTTTAAGAAATGTTCTTGGTCTCAGAAAAATTTCGGCGCGTTGGGTTCCAAAGATGCTGACCGTCGATCAGAAACGCTCTAGAGTGCTGCATTCGGAAGCCAATTTGGAGTACCTGAAGGCCAATCGGAAGCAATTTCGCACTCGCTTTGTGACTGTGGATGAAACATGGGTGCACCATTTTGATCCTGAGACGAAAAGACAAAGTATGGAGTGGCATCACAGAGGTTCTCCACCTCCACGCAAATTTCGAGTTCAACGGGCGGCTGGAAAGATTATGGCCACAGTGTTCTCGGATGCAGAAGGAATTTTGATGATCGATTATTTGCAGCGTGGACACACAATATCGGGTTCTTATTATGCAGGGTTAATTCCAAAATTGCGCGAAAGCATCGACCGAAAAAGACCAGGAAAGTTGGCACACAAAATTCTGTTCCATCAGGACAACGCTCCAGTCCACAAGAGCTGCATTGTCATGGCTGCCATACAGAACGCTGGCTTTGAAGTCCTAGAACACCCTCAATATTCACCAGACCTGGCACCCAGTGATTACCATCTATTTCCAAAATTAAAGGAAAACCTGCGTGGAAAAAAATATGGAGACGATAATGAAGTTATGACCGCAGTAAATGGCTGGTTTGAGGAGCAACCGGAAAACTTCTTCCTGAAAGGCATTGAAGCATTGGAACATCGGTGGACCAAGTGCATTGAAGTCCAGGGAGATTATGTTGAGAAATAAATAAATAATGTTTTAAAAATTCTTTCTCTTTCTATATCAGGGACCGTAAATATTGATCTTCCCTCGTAAAGCAATTGCAATGCTTTGGTAACCCAGCTAAAAATCTTATATTTTTGTTTCAAGCATAAAATATGAAATATACAATTATTTTTTAAAAATCGCATTGCATCCTGTTTAGAATGATTATCTCTACCATACTAAACAAAATATGCAAAAAATGTTTTTTTTAATTGTATTTGATCAAACTTGAATCATTTATAAATCATTCTGTTCTATAATATTTATTCTTTAAATTAACTTTGTTAAATTGATTTAGAAACATCCAAGAAAAAGATTATGCTGGAAATACGAATTTACAGTGAACTAGGCAACCAATATTACTTCAGTTCTAGTCTTAAGATTGCTTGCGAAGATAACCATATTAATTCATACATTCAAAATAATTAATAAAATGCAGTAACTTCGTTACATTGGTAATAAGCTATAAAGAAAAGTTGGAGGCTGTACCCGATTCGTCTAGAGCAGGGGTCGGCAAATAATTTTAGGTGGGGTCCGGATACTATGGCTAATTCTTTGCAATTTCCATATTTTTCTGGGACATGTTTACTCCAAAATTATTCTGCGGATGCAGTTTTATACGTTTGCAAGAAAATGTTTTTCTGAAAGTCTATTATCTCTATTTGGAGTAAAGGCTTTGAAATTCGTAACCACTTCGTAGCCACATCTGTCTACTCTGCCACTGGAGAAACTTTAAAAGGCGATTTTAAGAATCGCGATAACTTCTCTATCTCTGCAAAGTCTTGGAATCTTGCTGCAAATTCCTTCTTAAGATCTGACATAAAATTTGAAAATACGGCAATGTCTATTTCAGAATTATTTTTATGTTCAAAAATTGTTGGAAAGTGAATAAATTCTTGACTTGCAATGTCTTTTTCAAAGATATCCAGCTTGCGACGGAAAGAAGACACACTTTGTATCAGATTACATATTAATTTCCCATTTTCTTGTAGATCGGTATTGAGCGCATTTAAATGTTTCAGAATATCTTTCAGGAAAGCCACAGCTAGCATATTGCGTTTGTTTGCTAGGAACTCCAAATGGTTTCTTGCTTCTTGTTTATCCACGTTTTCTAAGGAGGTTACTTCTTTTATTTGCCAAAAACGTTCAATCACTTGACCTTTACTTAGCCAACAAACATTGTTGTATTGCAGTAAGCAGAATACGCCGAATCACACTTAAATAGAAACGCTTTGAATTGTTGAAGAGCAGAACGAGATCTCATAAAATTAATCAACTTGATCAAACTGTCCATTACTTCTTTGAGAGTGACACTAAGTTTTCCACAAAAGGCTGCTGGTGAATTGTGCACTGATAAGATAGTAGTCCAGCATTCTTATCCTTGATTCTCTTTACTAGTCCCTTTTCTTTGCCGATCATCGCTGGGGTCCCGTCAGTTAAAAGAGACACTATTTTATCACAACTAATGTTTGATTTTGTCATGAAGTCATTAAAAGTCTTTTGAATAAGTCTTCTCCGTGAGTCCTTTAAACGACAATATTGCTAGCAATTCTTCCCTAAATGCTTTACTTTCAATATCCAAAAATTGCACAAAGAAGACATTTGTTCTTCATCAATGTCACATGATTCATCAAGTACTATGACGAAGCAAGGCGCCTCTGCAGAAGTTCGAGCAAACTACTATTATTGTCAGCAGCCAAAATTTCGGTTCTTCTTGTATTGCTTCTTGCAGACAATGGAATACCTTGAATTGCGGCAACAACATCCTTTTTCGCTTCAAAAAGTGTCGCGGCCACTTCCAACATACATTTTTTACTATCTCAGAGTCTGAAAATGGCTTCTGGTGTTTATTAAGTGTCCAACACACACGCAACGCTGCTTCTGCAGATTTTTCTTGCTAGTAAGGCCGTGTTTGTTTGTAAGTAGCTAGATATGCCTGGAGTTTTTCTTGACGAGCTTCACTACCCAGAGGAAAATTTTTATGGAACTGCTGATGAGTTGTTTCGTAGTGTCGCTTTAAATTGGCATATTTAGCAAGAGCGACAGTTCTGTTGCATATGAGACAAATTGGAATAGCTCCAGGCCTATCAGGCAGCGTAAAACAATATTGTTCAGTCCACTCAGTCAAAAACTTCCTATTTTCACTATCATCTTTACGGCTGGCAAAGTGATGGTGACTGTATTTGCGACTCGCGAGGAATAATATTCGTCGACTACCTTGAAAAAGGAAAAACCATCAATGGCAAGTATTATGCTAGCTTATTGCAGCGACTGAATGAAGAAATCAAGAAGGGACAGCCTCATTTGACAAAGAAGAAAGTGTTATTCCATTAGGATAACGCACCAGCTCACACCAGTGCAGTGTGATTGCGATGGCAAAAATTCACGGCTTGGGATTTGAATTGTTGTCACATCTACCTTACTCGCCAGATCTAATCCCCATCTGATTTTCGCCTATTTCCAAATCTAAAAAAATGGCTTGGCGGAAGAAAATTTTTAACCGATAATGAAGTTATCGACGCTGTAAATTGCTATTTTGCAGTGCTCGACATTCGACAAAGACTTTTATAAAAATGGCATAAGCGCTTTGGAACATCGATGAACCAAGTGTGTCGAGTTAAATGGGGACTACGTTGAAAAATAAAAACATTTTAATCAGATAAATTGATTTTTCCTCCTCGTTTACCTTACTTATCAAACCAGCCTCATACCATGAATAATTTTTTTTATTAATCGTTAAACGTCAACGGTTTTCAACCAATCAAGAAAGAAATTTAAAATTTTGTTAAATAACTCAGGGGGGTAAAATTTACTTAAACGAAATTCCTCTTTTGGAATTGTCAAACATTACAATACATACTGTAGTGGCTTTATAGTGGTGATTTTGGTTCTTTTCTCTTATTTAATCATTTAAAGCCTTATTAGCATGTCAATCTTGGTCCAGTACTATTATAAAAATAATTTATTAATTATTTCAAAAGATACAACTCTTTTTGTTTATTGGAAGTATATATTATTTAAACAGTTTTGGTTACCAAGGGTACATTCAATTGTTGATAATAAAAATCTATAAAAATGTACAATTAGATAAGGATCAAGTTGTTGAAATAAAAATAAGAAGGGTTGTTAGAAACATAAAAGAAAATGGGGAATGGAATTTTAAAAAATGTAATAGAAGATAAAAAATTATTAAAAATATAAATCTGTATAAAAGTGTATACTTAATTAAAAAGAAGAAATAATTAAATGGTGTAAATTATTTGAAAGTTTTTTTTACTTATTCAAAATGTAGAGGTTATAAAAAAATATACCGATAAAAAAATTATTATAACAATGGAAATGAAGATGAAAGAAGAATAAAGAAGACAAACAGTGACCAAATACTACTAAAATATTAATTTGAAAATCTTTCTACTTGAAAAGGAAAAATGTGAATGTGAGGTTAAAAAAATAGTGCCTCTGTTGCATTACATGCTAATAAAGTGAAAGGTAACTTAAATATATTTGATTATGTGATCGCATAATAATATTTGATTTTTGAAAAGTACCAATACTGTACAAAATTCTATATATGTAATTATTGTGAATCAAAAATATGATAGTGATTCTAATAAGAAATCATAAAGTTTTGAACCCCGACAAACGGAGATTGTAGTCTTTTGCTAGAGCTAGATTCTAATAATATAATTAATTGTATTAAGTAAGGCAAAGAATCATAACATCACTCCTCTGTGATATCCTCTATCCCACTATGGTATGCAGTATTGTCTATTTCGACCAGGTTTCTCTAAATCTTTTATACAAATTAAATCTGGTCCAGAAGTATCACCCAATAATGCGTCAAAAGTACTTTTCAAGACTAATTCCAAAATGTGATGTCGGCATGGAAAGTAAAGTAAATCACTATCAAACATATTTTCAAGATTTATGCACGCATCCCTTACTCGACCGGTGTTACTTGCAGTTGTATCGCAACACAATGCTTATATTTTTCTTCTATGTCCCATTTTTCCATTGCTTGGCAAACGGCTAAAACTTGATATTACAGTCAAGCGTTCAGCTTTCAATATTGCAGTCAAAAGGTTATTAAAATATGAACCATACGTCGATCGCTGATTTTGTATCTGTCTAAAGCTTTAGACAGACGTGGAGTGAAAAATGTGATGTATCACTGATACCAGGACACACCTGTTTCACTCACTCTTATTGTATCAGTGGAAACTGATTGTTTATTTTAACCTTTTTCGCCCAAACTACTACTTGCTGGTTAGTTTCTTCATCTTCACTATCATTGCTTGACAGTGATGATAACTTAACCTTAATATTTCGTTCCATTTACTTGTAGATGCTTTTTCTTCTCTCTGTTTCCTTTTTCATGCGTTCCTGTTTCTTTTCTTGAGCTGATTTAAATTTGCGATCAAACGCCTAAAGTTTGATCTTCTAATAATTAGTCTTTATCGCGAAAAGTAACAATTATGGCTAGTCTATCAACCTTTTCCACACTAGATAAAGCTGGAAGTAGTTTGCCATCCTAATGCAATACCAAGGCGTCACAATCCGCTAGATTAAATTTGACTTTAATTTCTGCTTGCTTCCATTCTTGAATTCCTTTCGTCGACGTTTAAAAAAAAAGTGCGATTAATAATGAAGCTTTCAATATTGCAGTCAAACGCTTATTAAAATATCAACCACACGTCGATCGCCGATTTTGCATCTTTTTAAGGCTTTAAACAGACGTGGAGTGAAAAATGATACCAGGATACACCTGTTTCACTCACTATTATTGTATCACTTGAAACTGACTGTTTATTTTCACCTGCATTGCTATTACTTTCACTCAATTGCTGGCTAGCTTCTTTATCTTCACTATCACTGCTTGACAATCATGGTAGCTTAATCTTGACATTTCGTTCCATTTCCATGTAGATCCTTTTCCTTCTCTCTGTTTATTTTTCTATTCGTTCCTGTTTCTTTTCTTTAGCTGATTTAAATTTGCGTTCATTGCCAGCCATGGAACCTGGCCGTCCTTTCTTACGTTACAATAATGAAAATGGCTTATCCTCTTTGTTTTTTTACAATATTCAGCACAACCTCATGGGCAAGTAAATTATCTAATTTATCTACGAATTTTGCTCGTTTATGATTTAATTTTGTTACAGCCCGCAATTAACAGGTTAGTTGCAATTAAATGTAATTGCAATTGAAATGTCACAATTAAATCTTCAATCAACTGATTAAGAATTTAATTGATGAAAAAGTATTTTTCGTTAGGTAAACGACACAAAAATATTTTATTGTTTCAAAATTTGATTGAAATAAAGAAACATTTTAAAGAAAAGAGTTTTTACCTACTAACATAAATTATTATGCAAACAAGAACTGGGTAATGTGAACCACATTTGTGGAATTACAAGCGCATTAAGATGCTGTGGAGCAAAGTCTTTTACACAGAGTAAATTCAATAGTTATCCAGCGCTTCTAGTCCTAATACTATTGTCTTCCAATGCCAATTTCCCAATGGTATTAAACTACAGCATACACTCAACCCTTATTGCAGCTGCTTCCGCCGCAACATGATTACGAAATAAAACCCTATTTCGTTTCTGCAATAGGATTCAGTGAAAATCATACTGCAGTTATTGTCATATTGAATATATCTCTCTATTATATCAAAAATGTTATAAAGTCGAACAAACTAAATTCCAGAAGTACTCATAAATAATGCAAAGTTCGAAACTCTTATTTAAAAAATTCACAGAAATAAAACTGAATATGTAAAATAAATTTAATTAAAATAACTAAGTTTCGGAAATGATCTTTCTTAAATCGGATTCGATCGTCAAATCAAAACGAAACTGAGTTTTATAACTTTCAGTGATTGCTCTAGCTTTAAAAGTAACAGACGAAGCTTATTTGGACGGAGCTTAACAGAGCGCTTTGGGAGACGTGATAGCAGTCGGCGACCTACTCTAGGTTGAGGGGGGTTTGTAGAACCCCTAACCAAAAAGCACTAACAAGCTCAAAAGGAAGGCAATAAGTTCGGTTTATATGGTACTGCGCCCCGAGTCAAAAGATCGCTCCAGTAACTCCGTTAATTTATTGCTATTGCTGTTTGTTAGCTATTCCAATTGGAAACAAATTTATTTTGGTCGCGGACAGAAGCTCAAATATAACTTTCACTTTAATTTAATGGATATTGGCATACCATAAAGAAAATTGCAAACACATTTCAACGACCAAGTCGCTTTAGGCTACGGCCAAACCCTTAAATTGGGAAACTTTAACTTTGAGATTTCAAGTTAAATATAGACGAGCCAACCATGAAATGTATGCGAATAGAAATCTGCTTCGGATAGGTACACATGAGACGCAATTTATTACGTAGTATATAAAGTAATTAATTTCTTTGCATATGGCATATTAAGGTTGCCATCAACAAATTTTAAGCATGTATACCGTAAATTTGATTGACACGCGTTATTATAATGTAACAAACCGAAAGATAACAAGGTTAACTCTTGGAGTAATGGATAACGTGAAAAGTAAAGTTAGCTTTTAATTATCAGTTATTAGAGTAAAAGACAACCATTTAAAAATGAAGGCGAGTAATTAGCTTACATCGATAGGAAATTATTAATGAAAATGTAAAAGGTTTATTTATCAACCGAAGCCCTAAATAATTATTTTATCCTGACGTGAACCGTTAATCAATGCCGAAGCTTAAAATCGATTAAACTGTTCTAGAGCTCTTGAAACAAGATTGACAAGCTGATAGTCCTAGAGATATTTGCAATTAACTGCCAGCAACCAGCTGTTATTAATAATAATATAAAAACATGGTATACCTGTGTGTGAGCTTAATGTGGAATTTTCTTAACACTTTCAAAGTAAATATTTAATAAACCACTTTTCTTAATGTGTTATAATATGTAAAAAAGTTTTTTCAGTTAAATTATATTAAACCTACACCCTACTTTTTAATTGTATAAATTACAACTACTACGAAACTAGTACATAGTTGCTTCCGAGGTTAAAACTCAATTGTATCAGCTGACTTGCATACTTTTCGAAGAATTCTTTCAACTAATTAGTTGGAGAGCACTTTTGAAGTAAATTAACTATAGAAGCTTTTCCAAGATCTAAACTTGTTTTCTTTACATTTTTATATATTATACATTATATACATTAATGTATTTAAAAACCATAAGGGTCATTTTTGTTTCACTACGTTTACGAATTCTACAAGATTAGTTTGCATGATTTTCTTATGTTAAATTAAGCTTTTACTGTGTAAATTAGCCATCACTACCTTTTATTTTTTTAAGTTTTTAGATTTTTTAACACAAAGCTTAATAGTATTTTGTGTCTCAAGGTCAGACAGTTAGCATTTGAAGCCCGCAGTTGTCTGAAGCCCGAGCGAGGCAGCAGACGACTAAGGGCTTCAAATGCTTTTCTGTCCGAGTGATATAGAAAGGTTTTTCGTCTACCTGCTATTACACTTTAAAATAGAACTCCAAATCTTAAACAACCAATTTACCTTAAATTAAAATAAACTTATGTTAGAGAAATGTGATGGAGTGAATGAAAACGAAAATAACGCCAGATTTGTTTTAATATATCAAATTAACATAATCAGAAGATCAGAAATATAACATGCGTAGCAGTTCGATGTTTCAGTGGTACTGTCCAGCCCAGCCTAGACTTCCGGAGCTCGTAATTATGTGCAGTAACGCAAGACATTTGTGGTCGAGTTTAAGTTATTTAAAAAATGGATGCTCGATTCGTATGTCAAGTACGTATTTTTGCTGTTGCAATTTTAAGCAATAATAATAAAATAAATCTATATCACCTATTTATTATCAAAATATTACACAAGATTAAAGTAACAAAAAGACTAAATAATAGCTAATAATAATAAACTTTTAATTATTGAAAAAATTTATTACATCTATTTATATTTAGTAGCAGTGTAGAGGTTATGTGTTTGACATAAGAGGGCAGCAAAAACTTTGACATAAGAGGGGAGAAAAGAAGCCTTAAATGCCCTCAAAACAGGACATTTAGAAAACACTTTCTGATCAGGTAAGCGAAAGAATATTTATATACTATATACTGTTCCGTCTCCATGTTCATAAAAATAAATTATATTATTCGCACGATCCAAGGGAGCGCAAATCAATAACTACTAAAATTTGACTGATACAAAAACAAAAAGGTAAATCTAAAACGACTCGCTAAAACCGATCATCTTGAGTCTTCGTTCTGGAATTAGTGCTCAAGAAGAAAAAGTGTAGCATTTCTTATAATGAAGATTTATGGCCATGTAACGCAATCGTTTATTCTCGTCTAATTGCTGTCGCAGCGTGCATTGATGCATCGGCAACATTGTTGAACATATTTGGGTCATTCTTTCTGAACTCAACCACCGGCTAGATCCAAAAATTGGCGCAACTTAGAAAGGCCAGCGGGGGCTTATTTTAAAGCTTGAAACCTCTACTTTCGAATGTCACATGTCTCCTATATGAAAAAAAATTATATTTGACCCCTAAAATAGGGTAAACACGTATCCAGTTCCAAAAAAAATTTAAAGCAGAAAAAATTAGAAAAAGATATTTTTTAAAATTTTTTTAACAGCATCGCATTCTTCGTCGAAGAATACATCAATTTTGCTCACAGCGTCTTTTTCCTAGAGTGCTTCAATTTCGAGCAAAATTGAGAACAATTTGCCATATTTGAAAGTTTATCATTTTTTTCATCCAAAATGGCGTCTGATAGAAAAAAAAATGATAAGAATAAAAAATGCTTATTTTTACTCGACGAATACGAAAAAAACACAGACCGATTTAAAGCGATTTTGAAAATTTTCATCATTTTAGAAGGTTTTAAATCTGTTATTCATGCCCATAGATGGGCAACACCTATAACCGTAATTTTCAAAATCGCGTTAAATTGGTCAGTAATTCATTCATGTAATTTTTTCGTATTCATTGAGTAAAAATAAGCATTTTTTACTCTATAATTGTTTTTCTATATGACACCATTCCCCAGTAGCACAAGATATTGTCCCAATATTGGTTCTATATTGGTAACATATTGTATTCTGGCCCAATATTTGGAAGATTCAACCAAGATTGGTGTTATATCGGTTAAAGACTGGCACCTAATATAGTCAGCCAATATTACTACTACAAAGGTCCAATATATACACCATATATTTAAAAAAAATATATGTATCCACTATATTAATCCTATATTGGGTTAAGATTGGTGGCCAATATATTTAGCCAATATTTCTCCTACAAAGGTCCCATATACAATTTATTTATATAGTATTATTCTATACCGGTCTAATATTGGACATATTATATTAGCCCAGTATTCATCAATACATATCTAATGGCCCATAATTCCATTGAGAGGAAATTATAATGAATTATTATTATTATATAGTTATAAATTGATTTTAGACTTAAAATTAATTTTTGGGACGTTTAAACTATCTTATTGGTATTAGATTCCTTAGATAGCATCAATTCTCAAGAATTATTGCAGTTAATGTTTTTCTTTTATACGTCCGACATTGAATAAGCAGTCATTAATCAAGATCACTTGATTATTCAAGGAGTCAAAATAGCAATAAACAGGCTATCATGAAAATGAATAATAACATCGCTACAGCTGCCTCCGTTGTTTTATAACTCACCCGGTTTTATCGAATACTGAATACTAATAATATCTTAATACATAATTATTGTATACCTGGTTCTAAACTCATACTAATCGCATTTTAAAAGTTCGCGCCCAATAACGTACAAGCAGTCGTGTGATTGCACGGTAGAAAACGCTAGAACAAACGCCAAGGTTTGTAGTGAAATGTTTTACCATATTGCACCATATTTACGTTTATTGGGTTAGTTAATAATCTAACTAGAAATATTAAACCTGAAGTGAGCATTAAAAATACTACAGTACGCTAATGGGTGTTTTTAAATAAATCAAAGGTATTTATTGAACATATTAACTTTACCATGAGACAACCTTTCAGTGTGGATATTGGTAATCTGGCGCGGCTGCGTCAATCGTGATTTCATTGGCACTGATGGTATTAATTTGATGAACCTGTTTGTGATTTTTATGTGATTTCGGCTGCTAGTTTTGTCTTGTCGAAAAATTTATATTTATCACTGTGTGTATAGTGTAATTTGTATTAAACTGTAAGTACTGACTATAATATCTGTATGTATACATTTTAATTATTACAACCGTCGAATTTAGTTAGCATTTCGTTTAAACATGAATTGTGTAAACAATGTGCATGCGTCATTTTTAAAACGTACGAAAACAATTTATAGGTACATTTACGTCTAATGTAATTTGTTTTATGTACCTATTTGTTAATGTAGCATTGTTTCGCCTTTAATAGGTGTAATGCAAACGAGATTTTTATTGAAGTGATTAAAATATCAAACTTAAGCTACAATTTTTAACAAATACTCCTAGTACATATTGTTGGCCCAATATGTTGCCAATATATGTTGGATATATTTAATTTTATTAGTTATCTGTTTTACGTTGATACAATTTGTTTAACGTTTTAACTAGAAATCCCGTAGATAAAAGTCCAATTAACAAAATTTAATGCGTTTGTGTTTTTATTTGCAGTTTTCGCAATGACGCAAACGAATTATTGTGTTAAGTACATACATCTAAAACGAGTTCTATACGAAAGATATATCGATAGTTTTAAGTCTAAATTGACAAAATAAAAAAGTTGAATTACAGTTAGCGGATATTATAGTACTTCATATTACGATGACCCTCTCTCCCTCCTACTTCATCTACAGTTGAACATTAATTTGACAATATGGACTGTCGGTTTATTATTATTATTATTATCGTCGTCGGTTATTAATATGATTGAGTTAAACGAACCGAAGATATACAACGTGATTTGTGACAAATAGTACCTGTTGAGGGAGACATTAATCGTAATAAAATGTAGATATCAAGCAGTATCACATTATCACATCAACATATTGTATACTACACCAGTATTACATTTAAACGGTGGATGAATATCCTGTGAATGCATTTCGCCAATATTGTAAAAGGATATTGAACCATTAAATGTTTCAACGTTGGACCAATATTGGAGATCATGTTGGAGTCATATTCTATACACATATTGTGCCAATACTATAAACGTATATTGAACCAATATAATGTTCCAATGTATGGCCAATATCAAACTGCAATACTGGAGATATATTGCTTCCGCATATTGTGCCAATCTCGTCAGTGTCTGTCATTTACAATATTTGGCTAATATGTGGAAACAATATTTTTCCAACATGTGTGTGCTACTGGGGTTTTTGATAAAAAAAATGATAAACTTACAAAAATGGCAAAAGTTGTTCTCAATTTTGCTCGAAATTGAAGCACTCTAGGGAAAAAACGCAGTGGACAAAATTTATATTCTTCGACAAAGAATGCGATGCCGTTAAAAGAAAAATTAAAAAATATTTTTTTTTCTAATTTTTTTGGAACTGGATGTTTACCCTGTTTTAGGAGTCAAATATAATTTTTGTTTCATATAGGAGACATGTGACATTCGAAAGTAGAGGTTTCAAGCATTAAAATAAGCCCCAGTTGGCCTTTCTAAGTTACGCCAATTTTTGGCCCTAGCCGGTGGTTGAGTTCAGAAAGAATGACCCATAAATAATCCTTTACCTACATTCAATTACTAATAGTAGCAAGCCCTATTACCGACGAACGAATCACTCTCTTTTGGTAAGTCGGCCTTTTGTTATTCGCGATCATAACTACGGGGTGGAAATAAATGATTTTCATCAAGTTACCATTGCATTCCCCATATAAAAGCACGACGTGTCGCTCTACGAAAATAGAGAAGGCAGTACCATAACCTCAAATTCAATAAATTCTATGAATTGTTTGACAGATTGATTTCATTTATTGACAGAACTAATTTAGTACTAAATCAAAAAGAGTAGAGCGGTACAGAAAAATTTACATGTGAAAAAATTCCAAAGGGAACTTGATGATAATCATTTATTTCCACGCTGTATAAGATTTAATTGTATTATAGAAATTTACTCTATTGCTGACCGTTGGAAGATCCTTCGTTAGCCATATTATTAAATACACGGTACAACAAAATAACACTTGGAAAAGATTTCCAGACCACTTTTTGTAGAGGTTATTAAGATGCAGATCATAAATCTGGTATATTCTTTTCTGGTAATTAAAAAAATATATATATTTAAGTGCCTCTTGTACGGCTTCGTATTTTAGTTAACCTATTACTCGCGGTTTAGGTGGAAGAGCAGGACTAGGATTTTCCTACAACTGAACCTTGCAGGGTAGTTAAAAGTACCCAAAAAATGTAATAGTTTTTAGGACTTGTTTTTATAAATTAAATTCCAGAAAATACAGTGAAGGACTCTTATATAAATATACAGTAGGCAGTTTCTATATTTTATGAAAATTTGGTTCACACAGTTAGAAAAAAAATTATAATAGTTTTTCTCAACGGGTAATACAGCCAGGATTGTGGTTTAACTTTATTTTGCAAACATGTTATTTTTTGTACTAGGCTGTTTTTATGAATTTGTTTAAAAGTTAATAGTTAATAGTAAATAAAAAATGGAAAATAGGCAATCCAATTAACAGAGGAGCTTCGAATAATTCTCGGATATTTTAATCAGGCAGCCAGGCGACATTCCGTCGAGACAGTATCACTTACAAAATGCATGAAGGGAAATTCAATACGTTTTAGAAACTATAAAGAAATTGACTAGTAGTAAGAAATTCTTTATAAATTTGTTTAATATGCATTAGCTTATATTAAATCTACCTCATGATATATGTATTTATAAGTACATAGCTTATTATAATTAATTAATTTGTTTATAAACCTTGAAAACTAATTACTGTTCTTCTGTTGTTATATACATTTCAAGTGATAAATACTCGACAATAACACTCGCACAGAAATATTACTAATAGATGCATTCTTTATTCGCATCGTGCGAATAAAAATGAATTAATTTAGAAAGAAAAATTAATTGAAATTACCGTAATAGAATAAGAACGTTACAAAAAGTTTAAATTTATTTATGAAAATTAAACATTTGTGTGCATTACAACACAAAATTAAAATTAATAAAATATAGACGGTACAGTGCGCGTATAAAGTCTGGAACTATCGAAATAAACCTTTTATTAAATATTTTTGAAAAAATCCTCGAACACGTCGATTTTTATCTTAAATGAGACATATTTTAGTGTAATCGTTATTTGTAGATCGTCTTTTGTTTCTGAGTATTGGCGATAGTGAAAATTTTTTTAAATGGAAACCCTAATTTTTTATGATGGATTTGGAAAGATAATGCAATTCTAGGAACTCTGGATTGTTTTTTAATTTTTGTTTTAAAACTTTAAAAGCAATTATCTCGGAAATTTCTTAATACAGTATCATACTTTTTTAGCATATTTGGTCTTAGAATTGCAGTATCTTTCCAAATCCATCATAAAAAATTAGGGTTTCCAATTAAAAAAATTTTCGCTATCGCCGTAACTCCGAAACAATAGACCATCTACAAATAACAATTACATTAAAATATGTCTCATTTAAGATAAAAATCGACGTGTTCGAGGATTTTTCTCAAAATATTTAATAAAAGATTTCTTTCGTTAGTTCCAGATTTTATACGCGCATTGTATAAAACTAAAATTATAAAAATTATTAAAATTAAAATTATTTTAAAATTCTAGCATTGATCTTTTTGCGTTTCTGATAAACGTATCTGATGAAAAGTATAATAATATAAAATAATATAAATAATATAATATAAAATAAGAAAAAACAAATATAATCTTTGGCTATGTTACGTTAGCAATAAATCTCATCTACAATTTTTTTTTAGTTTTCAAAATTTAAAAAACATATTGTAACATAACAGTTGGAAAAACTATAAACTTTCTTAGCCCAGATATTTCTTGCCCAATTTCTTTTTTTGCGAAATATTTTTAGTCCTTGACGTTTTCTTAATGGTAGAGGTACTACATAAATAGAGAACGATAAAAAAGAAAATCCAATGTGCCACAAATACACGATACTATTATATTTTATACGATACTATGTATGTTTTTTTATTTCTCATCATTTTTTTTACTAGTCGTTCCGGTAACTCTAATTCTGTTCTCACGAATTGTCCCGGTACCTCTAACACCGAGTTTAGCCAGTCCATCCAATCATGATGTAGTAGTAGTGAGAAAATTGTCAAAAGACAGATGGTAGCAGATGTAAGTGCATTCTTTAGGAAAGCAAAAAGCAAAGACAACCTGTTCGTGAAAAGTGCCAGTCTCCGAAAAACAGTTAGTGTATTCAACAAGCGTGAAGCTACGCATGAGAATATTGCCAGTCCTGCAGAAGCATTCATCTTGCAGCTGATTATTCATCTATTATTCTCTTTATATAGGATCATATTCGTTGGAAAATCAACGGCGTGTGGAGGCACCGCAGTTGAAAAAGCGGCAGTCGCTAGCAATCAGTACGTGCCCCCATTAGCTTTGTAGTTTTTGTAAGCCCAGTCTTCGTCAAAACCCGTGAATCTCGAGAATCACTAAATAGATTTTGATGCCGTTTTCACCATTTGATAGCTTATTTCTTAGCAAAGGTTTCTAGTCCAGTCAAACTAAATATTTGAAATGGAAAAAGGAAGCACATGGGATTTTTTCTTTCGAGCATGCAGTGGGGGTCTAGAAAAGCTTAACTTGAAGTTTTCGACCTCAAATTCATATGAGCTTTTTCTGCCATTTTGAAAATAAGAGAGGAAGTGCTGTTTTGAAATTATCTCTGTAACCGTAGGTCCGACAAAAAAAATTTGAATTAAGCATTTTTTGTCGGTAATACGATGGTCTACACCTTTTATTTCAAACTTTTTATAAATAATGAAAAAGTTACGAGGGAAAAACATTGAAAATTGAGAGGGTGGAAATTGTTGCTTAATTTTATAGATGGCGTAACTATTTCATTATTAGTGGGACAAAAAAATATTCACTCGTTTTTTGTGGAGGATTTCTTGACGAACATTTTTTCCTAATGATTTTTTTTCCGTTCATTGGTATAGGTCAAGTCAACGCTCGAAGAGAGGTTAGTGTACGTGAACTGCTTGGAACGCGTCGCCTACTATCACATATTGTGCATTAAATTTCATTTGTATTATGTATATGTCGCAGGCAGATAGTCAAATCCGGCAAATTACTATCTACCTAGTCATTTACTAAGTGACGGGGCAGATAGTAAAACGAAAATAAATCTCCACGCTTTTGCTATATACCTAGACATTTACTAAATGCCGTTGTTTAGAGCAGGCAGTTAGTAAATGACTTCATGTACTGTCGCAAATAAGGTAATAACATGCACATTTCTTTGCAGAACATTATTTTTCAAATCAACCAAAAACTATTGTGAATGACTCAAAATGGACCTTTAGAAAACATCCTTAAACGCTGGTTGCATAGCAACGTTTAAGAGAACTTGATTAATTTTTCAAATTGCACCCTCTGCTTTTTTTCCACGGAAATGTATTCTTCATTTCATTCTACATACGGTAGTATGCCTTACTTGATTATCTAATATGCATTTAGGGGTTGAAAAAAATATTTTTTATAAATGGAATTTATCTTAAACTTGAAGCAAATGCTCAAAATGCTCTCCTGTGAACTCTACACGGGCTTTAAAGTGCCTCAGTAGTTCCCTTGTAGACACGGCTCCATTCATATTTTTTGAATAAATAATTTAGTTAGTGAGTATGAACTGTACAATTTATAAAAAATATTGTTTTCAACCCCTAAATGCACATGAGATAATGGGGTACTTGCATGTATTTTTTTAAGATTTTTATATGAAACTATACATCATATTAAGTGTCTAGCATTCAATTACCGCGTAAAACGATCTCACTAACCCATTGAAAATTAATTTTAAAGTTTAAATTCTTTAGGGCATTGACGTCATAAGCCCAACTGTGGCGGCAAGGCAAAAGCCAATGAGATTCTAGCATCCTTCTTCACCCCGTCTAAGTGTACTGTTCGTTGTTGCCAATATCGTTATTTACTTATTTAGCGTGCACGTGGTAAATTTGAGGTTAGGTTACAGACGCGTTATTTAATTTCGTTATTTTTAGTATTTGCTTTTTATATTAGTGTGGTAAATTTAGAATAGAGACTTTTTTATAGATTTTTAACTGTTGTTTATTATATTAGTGTTATTAGGCCTAGTGTTAGCGTGTTATTAGGTCAGCTGGTGGAATGTACACAAATACGCTTGGCAATGTTGCTGTATATCCTTCCGCTAAAATATAGCCCGATACTTAAATCTCTGGGGTATTTTCATTGTTGTTTTTCTTTTTATAAAATTTTTTTAGAAAAACTATTTACAGAGATATTTATTGTGAATCGAGGCTGTAAAGGTACAATGACTCTTTTTAATAATTTTGATAGCATGCAAGTACCCCAAATAAGGCATACTATCGTATGCAGAATGAAGTGAGGAATACATTTCCGTGAAAAAAACAGATGGTGCAATTTGAAAACTTTATTAAGTTGGCATGATCTCTTAAACGTTGCTATGCAACCAGCGGTTAAGTATATTTTCTGAAGGTCGATTTTAAGTCATTCACAATAGTTTTTGGTTGATTTCTTTATCTTATCAAATAAGGGAGATATTGCGTGAAAACACTGTATATACAGATTATTGAGAGGATTTTTTGAGAGTCCAGTAATAAACAAAGTATGAAATACATACTTAAGAAAATTGGCTGTAACAGAGACAAAACGCATTACGCTGCAAAAATGGCAACAGATAAAACCAAACTTTAAGTAAACGAGTTGTTGCCCTCAAAAAGATCTACAAAAAAGTGTGTGTGATGGTATATACGTATCTCTTACAGATTCCTCACAATCAAGATTTTTATAATAGTTATTTTTGCGGAAAACTCATGTCCCCCTGGAATGTTGCCTTACTCCGCCTCTGGATAAAATTCCGGTAATTTGTTTTTTTTATATTCATAGTTGCTTCAAGTATAATCTGTGAAAATTTGAGGTTTGTAGGTTACGCTATTCAAGAGATATATAGCCATAATGATTTTTTAAGAAATGCTCCCTCTGAGACCCCCTCGGGTTTTTTTAGCATTAAAAATATACTACGCACTCCTTTGGGGCAAGGCCCACCTGCCTGTAATGTTTCAGCCTCCTTAGTCTTTTAGTTTTTGAGATATTTTTCGGTGGACATCGGACACCGGACATCGAAACTGGGTATTATTATATAGGAGATTATTAAAAATCTACTTTGGCTGTTTGTGAATGGGCTAATTATTAGCTGCCATATTGGAAAATAGTTCCCTAGAACCCGTACAAAAAAACCTAAGATATTAAGTTTGATATTTTTGAACTCGACCTGCTTTACATATGTTGACTGGACACTACTGAAGCCAGCACTGAGCCATTACGTTTCATCTTCTGGTTAAAAGAACCATTTTTGGAATACAAGTTGCAAAGGCACAAAAAAGGTTCACGCAGACACGTGTGGCAAGTTTTATATATATTTACAAGGACGTATATATGTACACGATAAAAAAATAAAATTTCGTTTGGGATTTAAGCCCAGGTTACCTCACTTTTATTCCTGAATTATTATAAGTGTTAGATCTTTCGATATTAAACACAGTCCTTCCAAAACAGACTTTAACTGCCAAGAAGTGGGAGAAGAAAAATTAATGAAATAGATATAATATCTACGTATTATATGTAATAATAATAACTAGGAAAACCTTGTCAAGACGTGACGGTCAGAAGGATTGAAGGATTTCCCTATATACAACATTTGTTGTGTGATTACAATCCTTGGGATTTTCGTGAGTGATTATTTAAATAAACACAACCAAACATCACCAGATGAAAGTTCTAAGCCTACCCAAGTAGCACAAAATATTGGTGCAATATTGGCTAAAAATTGCGGCAATAAGGATACAATGTTCCTAACAAATATTGACCCAATATAGAAATCTGAAGATAATGCTTTATTGGTTCAATATGGGTTTTAAACATTGCTCAATAATAGTATCCTGTATTGGTGCAATGTCGATTTTAAATATTGCTCAATAATATTCTACTTTATTGGTCCAATATGATCTTTAGACATTGCTCAATAATAGTATGCTATGTTGACGAAATGTTGATTGTAAATAATGCTTATAATGTTGTCACTGTATTAGAAAACAAGAGAAATAAAGGTAATATAAATAAAAAACGACAAGTTAATTGCATTATATTTATTATTAAAACATAGAAAAATAAAATTGAAACTACATACATAAATACAAAAGTTTATTCGAAAGAATCAAATGTTAATTTTTCAAAATACATAGATAATAAAAGAAACGACGGAAACTTATTTAAATGAAATTATAAACAAAATAAAATATCTAACCTGAAAGAATATGAATCTTACAATAACCTAGAACTTATAATAAGAAGAAACATCTAATAAAAGTAAGGATGGCTATTCACACCAAAACTGGTTGACTGGTCCGTTCCTGTAATAAAAGATAAACAGCATGAGAAACGTCTCAATAAGTAGGGTATTGACCGATGCAGTAACTACCCTTTTATTATGACTGTGCGTAAACTTACCTACAATACATACATACACAATAATAGTGTTGCACAAAATAACGGCATTGGTCCTGGCCTCCTGGTTCAACACTGACAAATGTTCGCAGCAGCCAATGTTCAATCATCACAGAAAATGAATAAATTGAATTAAATAATTACATGAATTATCATCACACACATGTTAACACTTTCACGAATTTATTTATTAAACAAAATAATGAAGTCGTACACACAGACACTCATTTATCTTGAACTTGTTGCGTTGAAACGAACTGGAACAAAAATAAGCCTTGTGTTTTAAATATACAGATAATAGTATAATTTCTTATATTTGCCTTCTGAAAACCAATTCCCGAAATAAGTAAGAAGATACTGTTCAATTATCGGACAACAAAGTGCTCCTTGCCATTAACTAGAAAGTTCAAATTGTTTATAAATAAGGTCAGACTGAAAGGGTGCGTCTTTGCAGAAAATCTAGTTTGCACAAACTCATTATAAACTTTTATTTATTTTACGTAACTGGAAAGCCTTTTATTCAGAAGTGTTGATACGTCTGGTATTGATTGAAAATAACTAGAAAACTAAAATATTGTAACGTCGGCGTTGACGGGGAAGATTTGCACGCAGTCTTAAAGGTCTTTTTAGAGCTTCAAAAGTAAGGGCAGGTTATTATCATTAAACAACATGCTTAAGCTATATTAATAAACAAAATTAAATGTACTGTAGAATTATAAACATGCTTATCACAAAATTATAAAATATTTTATGATAAAACGAACACATTTTAATAATAGATACGGTTCTTTATTAACTACACTTGCTCTCTTTCAGTACGTCGCGTCGACAAGCGATTGACTACAACCAAAGTGCTATTTTCACAATTTACAGTTTACTCAAATTACTATCAGTTGCCTCATGTCATGATTACTGATTTTACGAACTTATTTTACATAATGATTTCGTTTACTAATGCAAGGATGGAGTAATAAATGTCACTCCTACATATTAAAAGAAAATGCGATTACAAGCAGTGGCAGTTTATCTTTATGGGACCGCCGCCACATAAAGTGAATTATTTCTGAAAAACAATTTTTTTGTCAAGATTAAGCACTTTGCTAGAATTTTAATGAAATCCTGAATAATAACCATAAATAAAAATGATTAACTGATATAAGAATCCATTTTTTATCACCAAAAGACAAATCTAAAGGCAGAAGGTAAGCCACCGTGAAAAAACGACTATTGCCACTAAAATACGGGAGCAAATGCCGCTTAGGGCAGAAGAATTTATAGCTTTAAGCAGCAAAAATTTACAGTACATAAATCTACATACTTTTCTGAAATAGAATAAAATTCTGCTGGATAACAAAGTTTTTCTGTCAGGGAAAAACGCAAACTTTTCCAAACCTTTAATTTTTAATTAAAATCAAATCAGTAGGTATATCGTTTCTAAATTACTGCTGCGAAACAAAACTTTGACTTATTTAAATTTAATTATTATTCTTGCTAATAAGACACTGTTATATTCAACAGACAATTCACCTCACGTATATTTCAATCGATTTAAACTAAGAGGAAACTTCAGATAATAAATTAATAGTCAATCACACGTAATTATACTTGAAATCAATTTATGTACTATCTATTTTTTTCGAGAGACCTCTGACTTTGAAAGCGCAGTTGCTCGTAAACTACTGAACTAAATTAAATAAAAAAATATGCAAATAGTAAATTTATTTTTACGTATAACAGTAAAATATTATATTTCTAAATGCTATACTTTTGTTTTTATCGGAAGATATGTAACAAAAGGTACCCATTTTTAAGAACAATTTCATTAACAGTAAATTAAATAATTTTTTTAATTATTTTCAGTAGTTTGCGAGCAATACACTTTTAAAGTGGGATGTCTCCGAGGAAGAAAATGGATAGTAGGTGCTTGATTTCCGCGGAAATCTACCTTGTTTACATCGAAATACAAGATGTTTCGTGTTACTGAATTGTCAAGCTGAATATCTCATGGCATCTCGATTTATTGTTATTATTATAACTTTTAATAAAACCTTACTCGTCCATTGTCGCAGACGGCAATTGCACTTGCAGATTTATAGGAGTATCACCAGTGGTATTAATATGAAAACAACTGGATTAAAGTTTATAACTGTATTATTTATTTTTCATTTATGAATTCGCAAAGGAATTGTTATAACGAGATCATTGTCGCTGAAATCCCAATTATTTCCATGCACACGTAAACATAGAGATTATCTAGTATTAACGATTTCCAAGCTAATCTTCAACAATTTGCATATGTCTGCGTTACAGTTTCAGATAACGAGACTGTAATAACACCAGAGCGCGTATTTAATACCCAAGTCGAACCTCAAATTACACTTTGTATTAAGTTATACAAACTCAGCATATCCTACTGCAAATAGTGTTATTCAAAACAAAAAGAAAAATGTGAAACCCTTCACAATAAAACCAAATATCTCATAAATCTTGAAAAGATATTTTTTGCAAACAAGAACTGATAATCTTAAATTATTCACCGTCAAACAATCCTAAACAGAAACATTTACTACCATTTCACGAAATTTCCACATATTCGCACGTTTCCTGTTTTCACGCACACATTTCTTGCATCCCCGAAGCCTTTTAAATCACATTGTGTAGGCGAAAGAACAAACACATTCAGAGCTATTGTGAAAAGTTTCCTTTTATAAAAACTTCAGTCGAAATTGCGAGCCTGCTACCCTGAATATGAAAGATCGCGAAGTCGGATGTGTTCATTATGCTTTTTCACCGCACACCATACTAACCGTGACACCGACCACCACTTCCCATAATAACCACATACTTTCACTTGAACCACAGGAGGGTAGTTACTTTAAACCTTGTCGTTTCGAACATGTTCCCCGAGATGAGGGCAGCATACACAACTGGGATTATCATATTAATTAAATCTTAACCGCATGCCAGTCCATAATGGGGGTCGGGGTTAATAGGAATTTGTAATATGTAATTGTTGTGATTACTGTTTTTGATAAAAATTTTGTTATGAGATTTTTCGGCGTAGGGAAGATAACCTACTTTAAATTGTCTACATAAGCGAAATTTTTGCACATTTATTTTTTACATAGTTATTATTATCTTTATATGGGTACATTTTCATGTGCCGTTAGGTTGGGTTTTATACATACATGTAAAAAGTAATTACATTTAAAGTATCTGATTTTTCTGCAAGATAGCAAACATGTTCATTTATCCATTCCACTATAAAATTTTGTTCATAGAATAGAACTAAATTTGTTTTCCAGAAATGAATACTCCTTTCTCGTGCTTTGTTTTTCCTTCATTAGAGATAATCTGGCATTAGTTTACAAGAGGCACTTCTTCCTCATAAGATAGTATTTTCTGTAATCTTTTGTAACAAGCTGCAGGGGGAGAATTTATCTTACAGTTAGTCAATATAGAACAAGAACAAAAACGTTAAGCCAAAAATAACTATAATCTTCTCAATCTATTTTATTTTTCTCATGTTGTTTGTTCTCGATACTTGTTTATGTTGGTTAGATAATATTATGCCACTTTACGGAGTGTTAACTAACAAGAGAAAATTCCCAGTCGGACGTTTCATCCTTAAATTATGAGCAAAAATAATTAAATCTGCCGGTGCTACGTATACACACATACAATTTAGCTCAGAAAATATAGTTGTTAGTGAAATTCAGCGGACGTTGACGTTTGCAAAGCGAAGGTTCACCGTCTATTGAGAAAGACAACAATAAAAGCAGACACCACACAAACTTCTTTCATTATGTCATAATAATCCTTAATCGAGCTTTTAAAATGGAAAACCTATAAATACAACTTGTTGAAATGTTGATTTAGTACAATCTACCAAAACTTCGAGACAGCTCGTTAAGGCATGATAAAAGACCATTGTCGGATAATTAAATTTTCCAATATAACTAGTATGTTGTAGAATTCATGCCAAGAAATGGTAAACTGTTAAACTTTAATACACAATCGGGCACGCTTCAAACCTATTTTGATTTTTGCGGTAGCTATTTCTGAGCCGAAATGGAACCACAAGTAAAGGTTTTACCGATATTGATTTTATCATAATTAATTCATAATTTTAATTAATTAATCATATAAAAATTAAAGATTATCTTTACTCCACAAAGATAACTGAATTTCGAAAACTGTTAAACATGTACAATGAATAGTGGTCAATACTTCAGAAACAGACGGCATTTTTACAGTAGAGGTTTTCAAGTAGAGGTTTTTAGCTCCTTTGCACATGGAAAGCTACTTTGTCAAGTGCAACACTTACAATATACATAAAATTTTATTTAATTAATTTATTTAATTTACTTAATTTAATTAATACACTTTAATTGCTAATAAACCTTAACTGAAAGTCATATAACCTTAGCACTACTTTAGCTAAGTATTTAGGTGATAATTCTGTATAAACCAAAAATAGCAGGTATGCAAGCGGTACAATTACTCCAAACTTGTTCAAGTACAATTATTAAATCGGGGTTGCAAAGGTCATCGAATGTTAACGCCTTTACGGATTCGGACATTAGTTAGTTAATACTAACTAAACGGACACACTCGCAGGAATAAATTCTAACAAAGTTTATATGCACAGGAATATATTCTAACTTGGGAATCAGAAAAACTATATATTACATTAATTAATTGATTACATTGATACAGCGGTTGCCAGTTGATATAATTATACATATACAAAAGTTTGTTGACATTCAACTCACGATGCCTCTACGTTTTGCAGTTACTGTAGATTCTAGAAATCCTCCAGGTATTGTATCGGAAGAAATCCCAGCCAGCTGAAGGCTTCCACCATAAATGGAAATCACACCACTCAGAATAACATAAAATCCGAAAAAATGCGTTCCCAATTAATACAACTAAAGGAAAACGTAATTCATTAAGGCGATTCCACTAGAACATTCTAAGAAGTTAACGAACAAAAACGTATAAAGAAATAAGTCGTCATATTAAAACAAGAAATTGACTTTCAAAAAGAGTTCGGGTTGGCAACTAAATTAGGGAGAATGCAAAAATCCTCAAAGAAACTATACAGCATGGCACGAAAGACAAGCGATATTGGGTGACACGAAATCAACACGTACCAATGCAGTCGTTTAGCAATAGACTGCTTTATCGACCTTTAATCCTCTGTGGTGGTGCCATCCTTCCCAGCTGCACCACTTTTTTAGGTAAACTAATTTTTTAAAATATTTCAGGTTCTGTGGTTAGAAAAATTTAGGAAAATTTTGCATTCAATTTTGTGACATTTTTTTATTTTTTCTTCCATTCTTTCACCTAAAGTAGCATAGTGTTTATTGAATATCGTCTGTAATGCTTGCTTTATCATATTAATACCTGACCATGTTTTGTTTTAATTGCCTGAATGTCTCGTTTGTTTTGTAGCTTGTTAGCACATTTGTTTACAAAATTCCATAGTGTTTGTATACTTTTTGTGTCACTATTACTTTCTCCCTATAATACCTAGTTTGCTTTTATCGCTTTGATACATGAATTTAAAATGTTTGTGATAAATTATAAAATTTGCGTTTCCTCGTTTTAGCTTAACCCTTGTGTTAATTGCATTGATAAGTTTCACCTTTTCGGTTTCATCTGTAGCATCTGTAGGATTCTTTTATTGTATCACAGAATTCCAATCAGGTATTTCAACTAGTCTAAGAAGAACTTTATCTAAAGATTTTATAACCCGCCTTATCCCTTTGATTTGTATTTACTTGTTTCATTCAATTTATCCCTAACATTGTAATGTAGTTAATTGTTATGTTTGTTTTTAGGATTGCACCAGTTACTTGTGTTAGAGCAACTTTTGTTTTAATAAATATGTGATTAATGCAACATTTAATACCTTGAATTATCTAGTATATTTATTAATTAATAAATCAACCCGAAACTTGACAAACTATATAAATATTCATCTACATAAGCCTCTTCAGCCAGTATATCAATATTCAAATTACCAATTAATATTTCATTATTTTTAATTGCACCTAGGCAGATATTTAAGTAATTTATCTAAAATACTATCAATACCCAAGCAGCATTTTTAGTCATCGCTACGTAGCAGCAACTACCGGTGGAACTATTAAGTTTTTGCCAGTAGTCACAAGCACGTAATTGCTACGGTTTTGTTACGTGCCTGGAACCAAAATGGGGAACAATTTTTGGGTAGCAGGTACGTAGCGGCGTAGTAATTGCTACTTTCGTGGAACTTCTTTTCTCTTTGACACATCGTGTCGCGTGATTGCTCTCTCTCTCTTGCTCTTGCAACTTAACAAATATTCTATCATTTTCTATACTATATAATGCTGAATCGTGTCACAAAATGAATTACCAGTTTATTTGTAATACGTACTTAATACAAAGAGCGATGAAATGTTTGATTATTTTGTCATCCCAGTACACCAAAATTATAAACCATTGCAACTTTTCTGTTAAATATGATGATGATAGATCGAAAAATAACAACGCGCCTTCTTTAAATATATTTTTTAGTAAAAAAATGTTTTTAATAAAATATGTTAAATATACACGAAATACTTATAAGTTGATACACATGATAGAAACCATTTTTATATTATTCCTGTTATGTTCTTTTATGTGTTTAAATAAAAGATACTCAATTATTGTCATTAATTACCTTTATTAATATTGAGTGAGCAGGGCGAATTACATACACAATGCATAGAGTGTAGAAGACGTGTATCCTCCAAGCCGACTCAAGTGTTACTGACGCTTGCCCAGAGGATGGGCCAGGATTGGTTAGTTACATCACTTCAAATAAATGTTGCCAACTTCAACCTACATACATAACAATCCCTAAGGCACAATTTGGCACCAATTTGTTATTTTTATTGAAAGTTATATAGTAAAACATCTATTAACAATCATAACAAATTGCAAATTGATTAATGATTATTGATTAATCCAACATTTTACAAGTAAATATGGAGATGGAGTAGTTTACGAAAAATTACTTTAATGTGATTCTCCTGGGTAGCAAAAACGTAAGTTTTACATTCAATACTACTGTAAGGTTTTAAAAACTTTAAAGTAGCTTCGGGCAAGTTACTGCTACAATCATAATACCACTTTGAAGTTGCAACGACTTTAAAGTAAGTATACTAAGTGGCAATACCGTTCCACATACTTTAATAGTTACTCAGAAGTAATGAAACTACATAGTTCCAATAAATAGTAGAAACAACTACACAATTATTAAAATATTCCGAATTGAAGAGATTAAACCTATAAAGTCATAAATTTAGTTGTAGTTACGTAACAACTACTCAATCAAAGTTCCGATCTCAGTTACTGCTACTTAAATGCTGCTTGGGTACTTACGTCATGCGATCAGTAAACAGCACTAATTCCAAAAATATTGTTAAGTTTTTAATTGTTTTTCTCACAAATTTGACTTGAACCACATTAACGATGTATATTTTTGCTACCAGCTTCTTATTAATAAAGACAACTACGCCATCGTTTTTATTTATTCTACTGTCGTCATAATCTACTGAAAAATCTGGAATATTAAAAAGCTCAACTGTGTGAATTTGAAATGCTTCGGTAACGATTAGCGCGCCAAATAAAACATTATTTATAATGTATAATGTATAACATAAGGCAATTAAAAGTTCATCAAAATTTTTAGAAAGGCTTCATGTGTTTTGATGTAAAACTGATACATTTTCACATGCGAGTCGATTTTATCTTCTACTTCCAAAGTATAATCATTTAATCTATCTAGAGTATTTAGAAAGTTTTCTGGACCCCTCAAGCAACCATCTAAGTAGCAGTAACTGAGATCGGAACTTTGATTCAGTAGTTGTTACGTAACTACAACTAAATTGATGACTTTATAGGTTTAATTACTTCAATTCGGAATATTTTCGTAATTGTGTAGTTGTTTATACTATTTATTTGAACTATGTAGTTCCATTACTTCTAAGTAACTTTTAAAGTATGTGGGACGGTATTGCCGTTTAGTATAATTACTCTAAAGTCGTTGCAACTTCAAATTGGTATTATGATTGTAGCAGTAACTTGCCCGAAGCTACTTTGAAGTTTTTAAAACTTTAAAGTAGTACTGAAAGTAAAACACTTTAAAGTAACGGAACCTTACAGTAGTATAGAATGTAAAACTTAAGTTTTTGCTACCCAGGAGAATCACTTTAAAGTAATTTTCGTAAATTTCGTAAACTACTCTATCTCTATATTTACTTGTAAAATGTTGGAGGCCATTAATCAATTTGCAATTTGTTATGATTGTTATTAGATGTTTTATTACATAACCTTCATTAAAAACAACAAATTGTGCCTTAGGAATTGTTATGTATGTAACTTGAAGTTAGCAACACGTATTTGTAGTGATGTAAATAGTCAATCCTGGCCCCTCCGTCAGTACCACTTGAGTCGGCTTGGAGGACACACATCTTGTACAGTGGATGCATTGTGTATGCAATGCTTCCTGCTCAATCGATATTAATAAAGTTAAATATGACAATAATTGAGTATCTTTTATTTAAACACATAAAATAACATAGCAGGAATATTATCAAAATGGTTTATATCATGTGTATCAACCTATAAGTATTTTTGTCATATTTTATTAAAGGCATTTTTTATTAGAGAATATATTTTTAAAGAAGACGCCTTGTTATTTTTCCACCTATCATCATCACATTCAACAGAAAAGTTGCAATAGTTTATAATTTTGGTTTACTGGAGTGACAAATTAATCAAACAATTCATCGCTCATTTTGTGACACGATCGCAGCATTAGATTAGAAAATGATATGAATATTTGTTAAGTTGCAAGAGTAAGACAGAGTAACCACGCGACACCATGTGACAGAGAAAAGAGAACAAGAGAAGAGAAAAGAAGTTCCACGAAAGTAGCAATTACTACGCCGCTACGTATCTGCTACCCAAAGATTGTTCCCCATTTTGGTTCCAGGCACGTAATGAAACCGTAGCAGTTACGTGCTTGTGACTATTGGCAAAAACTTAATAGTTCCACTGGTAATTGCTGGTAAGCAGCGACGACTAAAAATGCGCTTGTGCCATTAATAGTTACAATATTAGGTACTGTTAAATTAAACCGCTAAATCATCTACAACTAATTGTTTATAGTTATCAGCGTTCATATCGGAATTACAGCTCAATTTGAGTCCCTTCTTCTGATATTATCAAATCAATATTTTTGTTTCATTTTTTTAATAAGGCTAAAATATGTATTATGACCATTTGTTTCGAATATAAATACTTGTTAAATACATTTTTTCGGGTTCCTTGTAGTGTTTGACATACCTGCTAACAATATCTGATGCTATATTTTTACGAAAATAAAAAGCAACATCAAAAAGGTATCATTAATCCAGCACTATTACGGTGGCTTTCCTCGCTATAAAGTTGAAATTATTCCGCACCATAGAACGAAGAGAGTTAAGTGTCTGGTTAACAGTGGTTTAACGTGAACCTTAAAATTTAAGATTATAGCTGAAATAAAATTTAAAGCTTTACAAACAGCTTTTTTCGAGGTGGTGGCTTTTTACTGTTTAATTACAAACATCGTCTGGTTTTTAATTTAACCCATCTAAAATTGTTAAGTAAACCAATACATTTTAGAGAGCACAAATTTTAATTTTTAATTTAAATAATTATAGAACAATTTAATGTTAGAAGTGTATTTAAAATTCAAGAAGAAAAGTTCAGATTTAATAGGAAGGAAACGGGAACAAAGATTCACTTTAAAAAGTTTAGAAAGTGAACAAAACTTCTTTTTTTAACCACAGATTAATGCTAATAAAAAGTAAGTGGTGTGTAAATAAAAGATTTTTACACAGAACAAAACCTTTTTATCGGTTAAAAAATCCATTAATTTTTAACTCCACCGTAGACTAAGAGTCCACAATTCAAACAATGTAATAAATTAGAGTGAATATCAAAAAAGAGTAGATGATAAATCATGGATTTAGAAAAATCAGCTCCCCAGAGAGCTTTAACCTTTGTAAATTATAGGATTTGCCCATAGCGTTCTCGGATTTTCGGTGTCCTTGTGGATCCATTATGTATATGCAGATGTAATAAATCAGGATTAACGTCTGCCTAATTTACCTTTGTAGATTGCGTTTTTAATCGTATTACGATTGTTTCGGCCGAAATTGCTTTTTAAAGTGCCCCAATTACACGGATCTGTTATTGGCTAACGAAGCATTTGTTGGGAGTGCTACTATGTTAATACCTTTCAACAAAAAATCCTTGCGTTAAACCTTTCTGATTAAAAAAACTTAAAAGGGTTGCTAAGAAATGGTACGTAAAATTTATTTACTAAAACGAGGGTTTAAGTTTATAATAGAAATGAAATATTCTCTTAGAAATCGCGTTAAAGTAATAGCAATCCGGACAATTTTATCAATTGCCCATCATAAATATCGGCTAAAGCAAAATTTATGACCATTGAAATGGGTCAAAAGGCACTAAAGCTGAAAATATGAAGCTTTTAGTTGGAGATTCTAGGGAACTTATTGCGGATTCTCTATAATAAAGGTCCACACCACAAGCGAGACTACGGTTTAACTTGCACAGAGCTTTTCCTAACAGCAAAAGGCGCTGATGTACAAGACCGTGATTTCTCATATATATTCCGCGGTCTTCGAAGGCGTCGGGCGTGAAATCAGACTTCAATTTCCGGCAGCGCTTTGCTTCCTACTTTGCCCAGAGACTGGCTTTCTTTTTCCGACCTTTTATGAAGTTTTATCAGCACTGGGAACCAAATTGTCAAGGATAACGGTTGTATCGTCTTCAGATAAAAATAGAACCTCCTTATTTTTTTCTTACGACCTAAATAATCACTTTTGATGTTATAAATACTCCAAGAATGTACTTGTTATATTGAACAGAAAACATTCTGGATCAACAATTTGTTAGAAATATTTCATTTAAACTACACATATAATTACAGGTTATTTTAAGTAAGTTTTGTTAAGTTATTGCTCAGGCAGTACCATAGAAATATATGTCGTTAGATACCTATAAACCCTCTACATAGATAAATAGCTACATTGTTATTATAGTGCTACAACTCAAAATTAAAACCTTTTAAAGGTTATTCTTATGTTAGTGAAATTGCTGATTGACAAGTAGAAAAAATTATTAAAAAATTTAAACAGAGCAAATTTTACTGAAAGTGGTTAAAAATACAGGAAAATTAAAAAGTTTAAAACAAGTCTACGGAACAAAATAGACGAAAGAAGCCCTGTGTGAGTCAATTCACTGAGCACATTAAACGTAAGAAAGCAGAAAATTAACTAGAAGACAACTTAAAGCTTTTTTAAATGTAACTAGGATATAAAATTTGTCAATTGACAAACTCCGTAAAATCAGCACGAAATCGAGGAAAAGGGAATCAACGAAATGAATACTAGAATTAATCAAAAAATTATAAAAAGCAATTACAAGTAGCGTTAAATAAGATAAAAATTTAATTAATGAGTTCGAAAACATAAATAAAATATGGACAAGCAGATTAAGTACCAAGATTTTGAAATACTAAAAACTACGAGTACGCATTGCGCAAAAATAAGAGTATGTAGTGCGCAAAAATAAGAGATAGTAGTATTCAAACACATGTAGAAGTTACGATGAAAACTTTATCTATTTTATCTATGACCACTATAGAAAACACATTTCGCACATTCTGAAAATGACTCATTGTTTACAATCTCTAAACTGAATGAAAATGACCGTGGGAAATGATATCGTTCGATCCATAGTTCTATTAAAACGCCATAGACGTCAGCACATGTAATATAATATTATTAATTATTTGAAATATAAAAACTATAAATTTTAGAGAAAGGTTAATTTATTTTCGATAATTAATGTTTTACATTAAATTATATTTTGAATGCAAATCCAATTGAGAAATTATCACCCCGACGGGTAATCGAACCCTGGGACTTCTGCTTGCTAAGCGTGATCTCTACCGTTAACCTATTGAGGCGACTTACCATAATTTAGTTATTATTACTATTTAAAGTTATTATAAAATTGTACTAAACTGAACTAAATAGTAAATTGGCTGAAATTATACAGATTGTAAACATATTATTACTATCGTCTTTAAAAATTTAATATTTACTACTTTTGTTGTTTTCAAAATTCTAAATTTCTCAGGAGTGAATTTGATAATGGGAAAATAGAGTGTACACTTGTACACCTCTAACTATCGTGGAAGCTGCTCACATTACATCTCTTAATTTATTGCCAGCTATTTCACGTAAAAAATATGAATGTGAATCTAAATTTTAGATTAAATATTTTTCTTAACTTTTGATGTTTTATTACTTTTTTTGTAGCCGCAGATACAGTATAGTTTGTAACACGCAAAAACGCCAATTTCATACTCGTGTGATTCCTCTTCATACTCGTGAGAAATTAGCACTTTTCTGCACTGGTACCACAATATACTATAGGATAACTGAGCTTCTATAAGACGAGTAAAAGAGAAAAAATTCCAAATAGGAATAAACTAAAAACAACCAGTATATTATTTTAATGAGGTAAGTATGAAGAGGAACAAAAAAATAATCACTTATAATACCATTAGTAGTCAAAGTTATGTCGACTATTTTTGTGGTGGTTTCACGAATGTCTATCATGCTTGCATTTAAATACCACGAGTGCGCAACACGAGTGGTATTCGCAAGCATGATAGACAAGGCTGATTTATTTTTGAATGAATTAGTTTATAAGTTTACTAAGAAAACTATTGTAGATTTTGCAGAACGACCTTGATTTAGATGATAGACTTAAATTTATTACATCTGGATATAATGTATAATAAATATAATATAATAAATGTCTTTAAAACTTATTGTTTTTTTATTACATCACAGATTAGTGCATACGAATATAATTTAGGTTAGATTAGGTTAGACTCTACGAATACATTTTTAGGACAGAACGTAGGGAGCAGAGTAAGTACAAAACAACATACTTTCATACAAGAACGTTTATTGATACGAGTAGTTTCGACGCTACTTAAAACATAATACATAACTTATATATAATATCTATTAAAATAGTACATTTCGTATACACTAATAATGGTACTACATACCCGACTATAAAGTAAACATGGTAAGTATAACAGCAGTTTAAAAGAATAGATAATAAATATAACTATATTAATTATTTTATAAAATACTATGTTAACTAAGAGTTAATATACAGAATATATACGTCTGTATTCGGCCTCTAGAGGGTTCATACCCTAATATAAGGTTAGTGCGAGAGATTAACGATCCCTGACCGAAGGTTTAAGGGTTAAGGTTAAGGGTTAAGAGTGAAGGGTGAAGGGTGAAGGGTGAAGGGTGAAGGGTGAAGGGTGATGGGCGAAGGGCGAAGGGCGAAGGGTGAAGGGTGAATGGTGAAGGGTGAAGGGTGGAAGGTGAAGGGTGAAAGGTGAAGGGTGAAGAGTGAAGGGTGAAGGGTGAAGGGTGAAGGGTGAATGGTGAAGAGTGTAGGGTGAAGGGAGAAGAGTGAAGGGTAAAGGGAGAAGGGTGATGGGTGAAGGGAGAAGGGTGTAAATGATCTAAAGAACAACATTTTAGTAAAAGTTGACAAAGTAGAAGCTAACAATATGAATTTACTAAAGAAGGTAGAAGAAACTCACTGATAAAATATAGGTTATTCGTGAAGCGTTTGCTGCTACTCAAACGTTAAAGCATAACTAGTACTCTTTTCTTCATATTTCTACTATATTTATTATAAATAATATGTTTAAATATTTTTAATATTATGGTTTCGTGACAATTCCTGTCTTGTTTAAGTTATTATGTAAAAGAATACAACACATAAATATAGGTATTAGACCATCAAATTTTAAAAGTTGAACAATTATAAAGATGAAAACGTATATTGGAATAAGGCTAACAAACTAATCGATAGACTTTAGCAGCATGTTCCTTCACTAATCTAGCATTTAAGCTATACATATTATAGCATATCGATCGATATCATTTAAGTCTAGCTTACGTTTAGTAGCAATTTATTTTTATTTAATATATCATTCAGATATGTCGTGCTATGTGTCTAAATACGAAATATAAAACATGTCTAAATCTATGTAAAGCTTAAGTTATGTAGGGTTAGCAAAAGACATGAAAATTGAATAATATATCCATATCGTAATACGAATAATACAAGCTTACCATTAGGTTTATGATAAACGACTGGAATTGTTTGAAAAGAAGCTGACTAGAAAGGTGATCAGTGGTGTAAATATTTAGGATGTGATAAAATAAAATTATTTTTTTAATATTTTAATGTTTTATTTCAATGATATATAGTTATATTTTATAAAGAAATTGAAAAACATATTAAGAACATATTTTGATGTACTAATTACATATTAATTAAACATATATAGAAGTAAACAAGGGTTAGTTTAAACGATAAATTACATTATTAAATTTTCAAATCAAATCGTCAATTCGACACAACAGTACAAACTTTCATTGTAATGACTACGGATACATAGAGCGAGGTAAAGGATCTAAAGAACAGCACTTTAGTAACAGTTGACCAAGTAGAAGCTAACATTATGAATTTACTAAAGAAGGTAGAAGAAACGGGTGTCTTAGTAATCGACAATTCTAAAACTTCATAGAGAGTTTTAAGGATTCTACTGTAGACATTAGATTAGAGCTCCGTTTTGTAAGCAATATTTGATCAGATGAACTATAATTTGGTCAAAAGTGGAAATTAAAAGGTTAAGCTAGTGACAGATCGAATTCAATAGTCATCATTAATAAAAGTAACTTTTTCAGTCAGTCATGTATTTAGCTACTATACTATGTAACGTTTATAAATAAATAATACATCATTATAGAATAGTCTTTAATTAATGCTCATAAACTGTTAACAATCTAACATTTCCTTTATATGAGCTGTTGATAGTATTAAACCTATGCATTGCCGTTACGAACTTTTGATATTCGAGTAATGTTTTAAGAAATTCAGAACCGGCTTACAACATACCCTGTTCTTCATGTACCCTCTCGTAATCTTACATCGTAGTTATATCGTGTGTATAAGGTATTCATGAATTTAGAGATTAGAGCTTGAGTCGGTCAACCCACTTTCTGATACAACTAAAGCATGCTGCTTAATTTTACATTATTCGTTGATAGAATACAATGCGTTTGCTGAAACTGTGACTAGACATATACATATACCATAATGAAAATTATTAAGCAAAAGAAGTCGCTAAATATATTTAACTTATATGATCATGTTTCTCGATAATATTCCGATGGTGATAAGAAGCATGGTAAGCTTTTACCTGTTTCCTGTAGAGCAATTTTGAGTGTACCTTCTTCTTGTGGTAAAACTAATGCCTTGTTACGTCTACTAATTAATGAAAACGAATTAAAACTTGAAAATATCTACCTATATTTCGAAGGTATCGAAAATGGTTACAGATTATTATTAATCATACGAGTTTACTATAGCTACGTTGAATAACCTCCAAGAGTATATAGTATATTATTACATATTTGCGTATTTCGAAGCTATTGAAAATGTATGATATATTGTAAAATAACGTTTAAATATGGCGACGAACTTATTTCTTTTAAACTGACGAAAACTCATCATACAAAACATACTGTATTTATGTATTCCCTTTCTCTGCTGATATGTTTTCTACAGTGTGTTTTTAAATATTATACCCCGTTCTCTCAAGAATGCATAAAATTTTCGAAATATCTGTTATTATTTTATTTGGCACATATAAAACTAGCAAAATGAATTTCTATTTTAACCTGTTAACTTTTATGTACTTTATTTTGCTATTCAACTTGACCCTAATTATGAATAAATGAGAAAACATGTTATCAAGCTGTTCAAAATTCGAGTGTCTAGAAAAAATGGGTAGCTCTTACTGAATATACGAAGAATACGTTTTAGGTATGTATTGAGATACATAACATTTCTCTCATATTTGAATTTGTATACAACGACCTAGATCAGTGGTGGCGAACCTATGACCCGCGGGTCAGACACTGACCCACGAAGGCTTTTTAAATGACCCACACGGTGATTTTTATAAACTCATTTTTTATATCATAAAAGAGAGAACGGACAATCGAAAATATTAAAATATTAAAGTATAAATATCTAGTGTCGAATTTTGCTCTGCACTTGCAAAAGTAAAAGTTGTAAAACAAAAAGGAAACGTAAACCTTTTTAAAGGATTTTAAAAGTGAGAACCTTAAAAAGGACCAACTGTCAAGTTTTTCTGTTAACAAACTTTCGCTGTTTTCAAATTATTGGTACCCTTTTTACCCCCCTTCCAAGTGACGCCACTGACTTAGTGACCCACGGGCTAGTATTAAAAAAATAATGAACAAAATTTGACCCACTTCTCAAAAAGGTTCGCCATCACTGATCTAGATCTTGCTACCGTATATGTTTAACATAAAAATAAATGAAAACTATAAACTTCTTTTATTGTTTTTATTTATAAAATTTTAATAATAATAATAGTAAATGTTTGCATGAGATACGTAACATTTCTCTCATATATGAATTTGTATACATCGATCTAGATCTTGTTACCGTATATGTTTAACATAAAAATAAATGAAAACTATAAACTTCTTTTATCGTTTTTATTTATAAAATTTTAATAATAATATTAAATGTATGCATTGTACGACATATTGATAGGGTAGGTTAATTGCAGGCAATTATCAGGCCCTTGTTTCTAACTGCTGATCTATAGGCTAGAAAAATCATAAAAGTATTAGGCAATGTTCATTGAATAGACTCCCTGTTACATTTCATACCTTATTTGTTTTAATAAATAGACATTAGTCAAACGATGGATATCCTCATGTCTTTACTCTACCTTCAATATATAATATATTTATTTATGATATCTAGTTAATGATATATGTTGTGATCTTGATTGAATGTAATATTTTTCCTGTAAGATGCTATAAAAGCCGTAATTAATATTTCTTAATATATATAGTTTAGTTTAATCCGTGTATGTATTTTATTCTTGCATATTTTATTTCACAATGTATAACTACATACAATTTATTTTAAAACCGTTTTTCTGAAATTTCTAGATTTTAATACAACACTAGAATGTTGAATGTTATTGTTCGTACTAAAGAGATTGTAATTATTTTTAAAAGTTCTATTGTTTTCGTCGAAATAGCTTAAGCTTGATTGCTTTTAGGGATTACGATGCCTGTCTATTATACTATTCACATAACAGGGAAAGAATGTTTATTTTTTAATCGTTTTGGTTCATATAGCCCTGAATATTAGAATATTTAAAGAAACAATCTTTTGAAAACTGCGGTTTTTAAAATTCATTTATTGTATTTAAGATGAATAATACAACTGTAATTATTTGTTAGAAAATCTAAGGCTTAAAATTCCTTTGAACTTAGTATAATTTATAATTTCATTTAAGAACGGCAGCAGTTGAAAAGCGTAAAATTTAAAACGGTATAAGCTTTTTGACTTTAAAATGGTACTACACAATATTCCTTTTTCTAAGTTTTATTTATAAATATTTATCGGAATTATTTAAATAAATTTTTAAGAAATCATAACGACCCTAAGTGTTTTCTTTCAAATTAGAATTTGCTTTACTTGTAAACCGTATTTTAAATGTTTATGGCGTATATTTAAACATGTCAGAATGCAATAGAGATAATCTGACTGTTGATTGACAGTAATCTTTAGAGATACTTTGTATACTTGAAAGCAAATGATGACGTGTAGATCTATATTTAAATATCATTTAGGAATGACAACATAAGATTTATTTTGAAGTAAATTTATGAGAGAGAGATGAGATATGCTAATGATACCGTGAATTAATTTAATTCGAGCACGCATATCAGAAATGATAAATGTAAATGAGAGATGAGATATGCAAACGATACCGTGAATTAATTTAATTCGAGCATCCATATGAGAAATGATAAATGTAAATGAGAGATGAGATATGCAAACGATACCGTGAATTAATTTAATTCGAGCATCCATATGAGAAATGATAAATGTAAATGAGAGATGAGATATGCTAATGATACCGTGAATTAATTTAATTCGAGCATCCGTATGAGAAATGATACATGTAAATGAGAGATGAGATATGCTAATGATACCGTGAATTAATTTAATTCGAGCATGTATATGAGAAATGATAAATGTAAATGAGAGATGAGATATGCTAATGATACCATGAATTAATTTAATTCGAGCATCCATATGAGAAATGATAAATGTAAATGAGAGATGAGATATGCTAATGATACCGTGAATTAATTTAATTCGTGAATGCATGTGAGATATGAGTTATGCAAATAAGAGATGAGATATGCAAACGATACCGTGAATTAATTTAATTCGAGCATGCATATGAGAAATGAGAGAGGTGAGGTGTACAAATGAGAGATGAGTTATGTAAATGATACCGTGAATTAATTTAATTCGAGCATGCATATGAGAAATGAGAGAGGTGAGGTGTACAAATGATAGATGAGATATGCAAATGATACCGTGAATTAATTTAATTCGAGCATGCATATGAAGAATGAGAGAGGTGAGGTGTACAAATGAGAGATGAGTTATGTAAATGATACCGTGAATTAATTTAATTTAATTTAATTAGATCAATTAATTTAATTCGCGCATGCATATGAGAAATGATATATGTAAATGAGAGATGAGATATGTAAATAATACCATGAATTAATTTAATTAGATCAATTAATTTAATTCGCGCATTTAATACGCGCATTTAATTAGACCACGCCTCATTTGAATATTAATTAGATCGCGGGTCATTTGCATAAAAGGAGTGGGGGTCAGCTCAATGGTCCTAATACCTACTTTGGCAAATACTACAAAAAAAACTATTAATAGGTCATTTATATATTGATATTTAAGGCTCCGTTATCGCGTAGGTAAAGTACCGCTTAAAAAGCTCTGAAGAATTTCATGACAATTTTTAAAAATTGCACTTGGTTTACATTTATTGTGCATGAGATCTTTTCTTAAGAGTGTTATCTAGTTTATATTATGCTTTATAGCAAATACAAAATTACAAAAGCTATTTCCTTAACGAATAAAAAAGTGTAAATTTATAAAAACAAAACTATAGCTAGCGAGCTTTTAAAAATGGTAAGGTGTACTTCCTAAATTATCGTTCAAGTGTTATTTGAGATAAAAATTCCTGAATATACAACAGTATAAAAGAACGGTATGAACTAAAAAAAGGTCATATCCCGCGTTTATTCAAACATTTTGGTAAATGACAAATATCATTCTTAGTTCAGACTTTTGCTTACAAAACGCGCTGTACGCGGATCGAGTTAAAAAATCGGGAAGTTTCAACGAGTTTGATTTAACTGTTAATACATTTAACACATTTTGGTTATTGTTACATATATTTTTGTGATTGTCGATGTAAAGTAACAGATTATTGTTTATATCCCTTCCCATATTTTAACTTTTCTAATCTTTTATTATTAGTTATAATAGTTATTATAGACTATTATTTAATAAATTACCAAATAAATGTTGTTTTTCTTTACTTAAGAGCATGTGACGATTAATTTTTGAATAAACTATTTCACTCTTAATTAGTCTTGATTAATTTCTTAAAACGAATATATATTTTCAATATTTTAATATAGTAATACTTTTCTTTTTCTTAAAACCAGCAAGAGCAACTGATCTTTTTAAAGATATTTAGCAGTTTTATATTCTCCTTTTTAATTTTACTACCTTAAATTATTCCTTGGCATTTAAAAATTAAAAATTTCACTTAAGCTTAAAATATTTTGAAAGTTCACGAATGTCTGGCAACACTGTAACCAGACAACTGCGATTTTCAAATTTGAGTTTTAAAGAAATTAATTCCCATTTGGAGACTGTAGCGCCATCTTTAGGTGTTTATAGTTAATGAAGCTTCCTATTATTAAAACTGGCGGCGATAACGGGCCCTTAATTAGTCGACGAAACCAACGACATCCTACAGATGCCATGTTTTATGGTTTTGGGCGTTTGGTGCTCTATAGATGTCGCCATTAGTCACCACTCGAGAGTAAAGTTATTTCATGGCTTGTATCAAATACTTAATATTATTAATACCCGAAACTTCATGTACTTTACCACATGAAAATAGGTGACATTTTTGAAGCGCCATCTTCGCGGAAGAGTGTGCAACTGATAAATGTTTTTTTGTTATAACCCTGCTTCCAATACTTAAAACTGTTAAACGGTGGTTTATTACAGTTATGCTAGCATATATATAAATTTTTACAATTTATCTAAACTATCCAATCTTTCATTACAATTACTATTTTTTAACTACCTTCTAAATATTTTAGAAATGCCAGGTTTAGTTGCATACCACACCGCAAGAGGCGCTATTAAATTTTGTCTCCTAGAGTCACTGCATTTAGTTACCTAGGCCAGCTGGTCGAGCAGGGTACCGCAAACCTCCGCCATATTGGGGTAAACGAAGCACGAAATTGTTCATTATTTGTTGTTTATTGAATTTAATCAAATCCACGTTTACTTTAAAAGGTTTTTCTTATTCTGAAAGATCAAACCTCTAATATGTCAAACAAGTAAAACGTGGTTTTAATTTGTCCATTATTAAAAATCATCCTTCTCTGCCCCAATATGGCGGCGGTTTGCGTTACTCTATTCGACCAGCTGGCCTAGGTGACTAGATGTAGTGACTCTATTGTCTCCCACTTTCAAAATAAGTTTCCGGTGTTAACAATAATAAAGTATTTGCTTTTATACAGGACGTAGAATTCCCTGACGTACAATACAGTTTTATGTGCATTTTAGTTAAAACCTTAATATTATCTTCTCTAATTATTTTACACTGAAGATATTTCGGAGTGCTGTAATAAGAATATTTTCCAATCGAACGATGCCCTCGGATACGGATTACCTTTTATCATAACCGGATAAAGTAAAGAAAATAAAACCGTTTTTGCAAAAATCAATTATGCCTTAGAAACATTGGAATAATGAAGGGAAAACGTTTGCTACCTCAATGTCGTTTTTAAGGTTAGATTGAACTACTTGACTAATGGATTTGTACTATTGCAGACTAAAGCTATAATTGGATGGTATTCCGCACTTCCGCAGACAAGATGCATTTATGATTGATAGTTTAGGGAAGAAATTAAAATTTTGTAAGATTTTTGATAATAAAGATTGCTAAAGGTTGAACAAACAATACTTTTATTAAAAACAAATAAACATTATATAAACAAACAATAAGAGTAAATACAAACTAGATAACAAGCAACATTTTTTATTATAACAACGATTAAGTAATGTGCACTTTTACCACTATTGAATACATTTTGTTCTATCTTACATTCAAAAATACTGCTTTAATAACACTTCAAATTTAATTTTTCAAAAACAGTTTGATGTATGAAGCAAATACCTTATTTTCGCTACCATTTCGCTGCCAAATTAATTTTTGATCGTCATTCCAAAGTACATTCTTCCACTGTTCTAGTGATCACACCAATACTGAAAAAGCCATTGCCGATGTTTTTTCTTAATTATTGGTCGTAATAAAGGTGTTTCGATCGCAACACAAGCTTGGAAACTCGTGAGTTATACCGGGTTTAAGCGCGATTAGTTGATATGGGCCCAGAGTTTTAATTGAATTAATCGTCTATTGCGTTTGCTTGTCACCATAATGTTTGTCCTCCTTAGATCTAGTTATTTTTGGTCTTCCAATCCGAAGACGATCAGTATTAGTATTACCGGTATTAATGAATGCGGTACAATTGTTGACTGTACATCTTTCAGCAAAACGTTGCGATTTTTCGATATGACAGACTTTCATTATTAAGATAGATCGGGAAATTTGCTTCATTAAACTGAGGGGATCCTAGTAAAAACCAATATTTATACTAACAGTAAATGTTTCCAAACTTTTGTCCGGCAGTGTACAATTTGTCCGTGGAGTACCATGCGACATGTTTTAAACTGTTTTTGTACCGCCATGTTTTAAAGATAAAGCACGTAAAACTGTATCATGCGCCGAGCTATTCTAGAACCTGTATCTAGATCAAAAGTTATTAATCTGGTAAAATTGTTTGTAAAAGTGTCAAATATATTAAAAACAAGTAGCACTGAACATACAATAATCGAATATAATAGTATATTAAAGATCTAAATTTATAAGGCAAGATTTATTGAACGAGTCCAAGTTTAGAACTCTGAACAGGTGCAATAATGACTTATCAAACGTGTTTTTAATGGTATTTTTTCCATTTGGCGCCTTTTATAACATTTTTAAATAAAAAATCACAATTTTAAAATTTTAGAAATTTTGTGGTGGTTGGCAGGCACTGATGTGACTTTTAAAAATTGAGATTCTATGTTTGAAGTTTTTGTCAATTTTCTTTTACGCAATGACGTTTCAATTCTAATACTACCAACTTTGAAAAAGTTGGGCTATTAAAGCACTCAAATGAGTTATAAACGCACTGTTTTGGACGCTTTAATATCGTCGCAAAACAGAAAATAGTTATTTGTATACCAAGGCAGCGAAATCTTTTTTTAACGTACCTAGTGCAATGTCGAGGACGCTAAAGGTTTCACGGACAAGGTAAACACTACATTTTTGTGCAAGCGTAAAAAATATGTAATTACAAATTCCATTGATTTTAAAAATTCAGTTTAATTCATTGTAAAAGAAAGACAGCTCTCACGTTTCTATAGAAATGACAATATAGATAAAAAAATTACTTTTCCAAAAAATCGTTAAAAGTGGACGAAGATGCTGGCACTAAGTTACTTCGCAACTGATGTTACTAAAAGTAATTTAGCCGGGAAATTGGATTACGCGGCCTATATTGCGTACGCGAAGTAGCCAGATCGCATATGGTTGCACAAAAGTTTCTAACTATTTTAATTTTCGTACAGTTATATATTTAAAAAATCTTAACTAATCTTTTGTCTGAAATTTACTTTTAACTCAGCTTTTCTAGGTTTTTGGAGTTTCATTAATGAGTTTCGCAAGATTGTTGAAGATTTCGTCATTCTTCAAAAAAAGAAATACAACAACAATCCTGCGACTATCGAATGCAGAAGTTCTAAGCCCTGAGTTAGATAGACAATTTATTTTTCTATATAAATTAGTAAATTTATAAAATTATCTGATTTTAGGTTTTTGAATTTTTACGAATTATGTTACAAAAAGTCCGGTTTTTTGGAAGTTTGACGTAAAACCTGTCTTTAATAATTAATATTTCAATAACTTGACACTCTCAATAACTCAATACTTGACAGAATTGAATTCATTTTATATGCAAGTAGCTAATAGTGTTGTATGTATGTGAAAATTCTTGTAATTTGATATCTATATTATTTCTCAAGTTATTCTATGAAATAGAGGGTAATGCATGGTCTTCTGGTGCCTTAATCAAGATCTTTTTTTTGCAAAAGATGGTTTTTTTTAATAAAGCAACAAATACGTTAAGGGATTTTCAAAATATTCACTTAATAATTTATTACTTATTAATTTAATAATTCTTTAAAGATTTATTTATTAATTAATTCGTGAATATTTTTAAATAATTTTTTTAATAATTTTAAGAAGTGGGACTCTAATTCATGACCTTAGGAGTGATGCACTGACAACACTAGTCCACCGCCGGTCGCGTCCCCAATAATTTATTAAATTCCAAAGGATTCGCCTCTATTTTTGTTTGTTGGAAGTATATAATCATTCTTGATTATATTTATAATTATTTGATTTATTACTTTGGTCCAGTATTCCTGCATACCAACGCTTCAAATAGATTACTTCTCAACAGCACGATTTTAAATAAAATACAGTAATTTTACAATGCACAACTATTTCACGATATATATATAATGTTTATTATAGATTATACATATGTATTGAATTCCGGATGATCCTTGAACCAACGTTTTTCTAAGAGTAGAAAATTTTCCACGCGCCCTTTCAATTACATTTTAATGAAATAAAAGTAAAAGTAGCTCATTAAGGAAGAGAAGAAGAAACGTAGGAGACATCCTCGAGTTTTCTCAATAAAATGTATAAAAGGAAATAAAAATATAATTCCGCATTTTTTAAATACAAAACCTCTGGAACATTTATTAATGGAATTTATTAAATCGCAGTGGATTAAGAGAATGAAGGAGGGGCGTTTCTTGAAAGATTCATTTTAATCTTCCGGGTGCAGAATAAAACTAAATGACGGAAGGGAATTCGTTCGTAACTTAATTATACTGTTTTACGTAGAAAACGAGAAGTTGCAAAAAGTGCATTTGGCCATGAAAAGTGGGATGTAATCTGGTCACAAATTTCTCTGGAATTCAATTAATTCCTCAACTTGCGGTTCTAACTAAGACAGAAGGTTTAACCTCAAGCCAGCTCTCGAACTGTATTAGAGAATACCTACATCGCTTTCTAGCTTTACTTTACTCTCTCTCTATATTGCCTAACTTTGAAACTTCTAATTATAGTTGTTATCCGTTTATTAGTTTATCTATAGGCAGTTTGTGAAACACGCACACAAAGTGTGGATATGTCGTCGATTTCCTTGATAACAATTCCGCGAACTTTAGTATGAGCAGCTATTATCTATACTTGTACTACTAAACATCACTAAGATAAGGTCTCGAATTCATAAGGAGCTTTCTGTAAGTGAAACGTTTGAAAAGTATCTAAAGATTCCGGCGGTGCGCTTTCATGTTCCCATCGATATTTACTATAAGGGATGTTTGTTATCGAAGTTTTTATTAACTATTAAATTCAACTCAGTAACTAAATTAACTATTAATTATTAACTAGCGATAAAATTATCCACAGAAATAATCGTTGCGTAGTTAAAAAGGTAATCGTCAATGCGATACGTTAATTATTATCAAATGACATAGAATAAGTGGTGAAACTCGGTAACGTAGACTACATGTATGTGTAGCAAAGTTGTAACTTTCTACATTTTCTGCTGAGCGGTCGAAATCATTCGAACAAGTTGACATAATTTTTACGTCACAAGATGCAACTTGGCCAATCAAATTTTAGAAGGTAATTGAAAATTGCGTCATTCACTATTCGAAAATTGTTCAAATCATTTCGAGAGTATGAGCCCTGATTGAAAATTGAAAATTGTTATCGATAGTGTCAAATCAACATGTCGTAAATCAAAAACGTATATTTAGTGGATGCATAATTATATTTTTATTTATTCTGGTGTATAAATTAATCGTTCCTATTTCTTTTTGTCGAAAATAAAATCTCCGTGTAACTGTACAATTTTGAAGCGATTTATTAAAATTTTGGAAAAATTGAACATTTCCCAGGAAACTGTTTTTATTTTAAAAGTTGTTTTGCAGGAAAAGTTAAAAGAGAGTTATGGCTCGCAGATGGTGTCGAATCTGCGGAGGCAATGACTTTAGCCTATTACTACCTCGCTCCTACGGACTGAGCCACGAAACCACGTGAGCTATTGTGTATACTACACAATTATTTAAATGATTTAATATTTATTTTTTAATTATAAAAGTATAATCGTTAAAGCTGCAGTTTCACAAATTACGGTAGTAAATTTCTTTAGGTATTATTAAAATAGACAAAATTTGGTTTTATTTACATTTACTGCCATTTTTATTGCAGGAGTTGTCAATAAATAAATTACAAATGATCAAATTAAGTCAACTTAAATTTCATTGGTTCGTTTTTATATCCACTCTCATATGGATATGAAATTGTATCAGCATTGCTTGCTGGAATTGCCAACTTTTCAGTTGAGTGGAACGTGAAGAAAACAGGTAATCACATGCGGGAGTAGAAAAAATTAATAAATCATATGCAATGTTGACTATTAATGTTTAATATTAATAATTATATTTTTTAATTTTATAGAAACATCTCTTGTCAGATGTGTTTCCAGTTTTATTAGCTACTCTCTACATATTTATGTAAATAATCATTCTTAGTGTTACAATTACTTTGGCTTTCCCAAGTTTGATTTCACTTCATTAGATAAGATTCCCAACATCCTTCTATACAACAATTTTTGCTCGTCTTTTAAATTGTATAAAAATTCTTTCTCTTCTCTTTTTAGGTTATACATTAAATATGCAAACATTTTGTTACTGTATTTGACTTACTAATATTTGTTGCGTTTAAATAGTTGCAAGATTTACAATAAAATTAGTTTTTCTGCAGAAATCATAAGTAACATAATTTTCTGTTTAGCTCTATAATAAATTTGATTAATTGATAATGCTTGATTTTAAAAATTAAGGATTGTTTGGCTCTTTTCCTAAAATACTGATTATTTGATTATAGATTTTAGTATTTTAAAAACTGAATAATTATAGTTTATATTGAATTACTGATTATATTAGGGGTTATTTGTGAAACTATTGCCAACTGATTTTTTTGCGTGAATTATTATAATTTTAACTTGAGTCTTTGATTTTGTTATAATTCTTTTACTGTTTTTATTTTATTTTTGAATAGATCTTTTTCTGTTTCTTTCGTATCCTGTGTCGTTTATTTCTATTATTGCTTATGCTAAGTTAAAACGACGACTGTTATTTTTTTGTAGACGTTTTGCGGACCCAGAATTTGGCAAAGCTTCAGGTTAATGTTTTGTTTTATGAATCTTAATGTAGCGGGACTTCTTAATAACACCGCGTGCTAGCCGGTCAGGAACAGCTGTATCTAAAGGCACGTACGAAATATTATTGCAAAAATCAAAGTGCGGAAAGGCTTTTCCGAAAATAACTAATAGTATATTAAAGTATTAGTTTCATAGACACGTTTTTGGCGCACGCGTCCGAGTTTAGAAAACGAACCCGTAGCGAGTTTTCTAAAGGACAAGTGCGCTAAAACGTCTTATGAAACGAATACTTTATACTATTTTTTCTATTTGCGTTATTTCATTAATTATTAATTGAAAAATTACTTAGTTTTAAATAAAATTTGTTAGGGTTACAATCCACGCGATGTAAAAATCCCCATCCTTGTCCGATACACACAAAGCCCGTTAAGCGGTAACACCTCGTTCAAATTTGCCAGTTGTATTATTTGTACTGTTGAAAATGATTATAAATTTAAACTAGAATGTATGCCAATATACAGTGAAAACTGTAAATCTGACCACCTGTGTAAACTGGCCCTCTGACGTGAACCAATTGACCGTTTTTTTCAGTCCCTCCAACATGCCATTACTTTAATGTAATTTATATTGTATAAACTGACCACTTCTCTTTTGTGACCATTGACCACATTTACCTCAAATATTTGTTTAAAAATGTTTGTGTAATGTGACAATTAGCCAAGGGATTACTTATAACAGTTATAACTAATCTTCTAAAGGTTTAGGTAGGCATGCACATGTAAATTGCATTCAAAGAATTTCTAAGTATGCATCATAATCCCTTAATAGTGACAGGTTGGGTTCAGGTATTTCCAAGTTTTAAGACTTTATTTCTGCTTCTGAGAAATCCATTACCTGCAAACTTTCACAATAGTAACCCTTGGATAGTTTTAAGATTGTTTTATAAAATCAGTCTTGTTTCATCTGTTGATTCAAACTATTGTGTCAGTTAGTGCGATCAAGATGTGTGTGATCAAGGAAACAAAAGGTGTGTAGTTTTTAGAACACCACAATGAAGAAAAACAGCGGAACGAAGCGTTTTGGTACTAGCAAAATAACAGTAAATAATATTAAAAAAAAAACAATTCACACTTTTACAAAGTGACCACCTGCTTAAATAGACCATTTTGGGTCAGTTCCAAAGGTGGTCACTTTAGGCAGTTTCTACTGTATTTATGACATAAATGATAATTGCTACTTAAGGCGATAGGACACGCTTATCCCATATTAAGTGATCATTACAAGGCGCGTACATCGTCGCGACTACTTCTACTAACGTCCATACGAAACATCAGAAGGAAATGAATCATTTGTATTTTTATAAATTTGTAAATGTAGCAAAAAAAATGTTTATTAAAAAAATCAAAATCAATTGGATAGTTAAAGAGTTATAGAATGGAGGAAACACGTTAAACTGAACAAATTTGTACTATTTGTGTAAATAAATGTCATTAAAAACAAAACTTAGTTACTATATGTATTAAAAAATTTAATTTCTAGACTAACTAAATTTAATTAAACCGCATCAAGTACTTCCCTCTAATCTATAAACATATAGGTAACTGCACAAATTTCTATTTTACGAAAATTTTGTTTAGTTAAGTAACAATAATGAAATTAAAGTAAAAAGCTGCATTGCCCATTTCAGTTCTCCTCAGTTATTAGGCTAATGCACTATCTTTGTCGTATAGTGTCGAATTCTAAAGGTACATTTGACGTGTGCTAAAGAATTAAAATCGCCCATGTAAGATACACATACTAACGTCGCTCATTTCTCGTATAAAAATAGCTGGGCAACTGATTTATGCTTTTCGATGTATTTCGTGGCCGGCGTGCCAGCTGAAGTCGAATGCCTTTCTCTGTTCGATTAGGTAACGCCCGGTAGGTTAAACAAAGAGAAATTGATTCTTTATGACAGAAGTTTTTTGAGAAATAGAATAAGAATTACGTTAAGATAAATTCGTTTGGAGCGTGGTCGCGTCCTATGCTCTTAATGAATGTAAAAATTGGATGGAATAAGAATAATTATATTTCATTTCGTAGAATAAATACCTTATTTGTTAAAGAAATTAATGAGATATAAATGCAATAGTATTTTCAACAAAGATTAATTTTTGTTAAGAAAAATATGTAGCAATTATTCATTGGACCTTTTGGATAATTTATAAAGTAAAAATGTAAAATTTTACAAAACTAAATTTTATTACGTTTCGTTCATCTTCATTGTGAGCATAATGCACTTTTATACACAATACAGTGCATCTTATGATGGCCGTATCAAAATTTACAATTTCGTAAATAAGTAAGTAAAAACTGTTACGCCCATAACAGGGCTATTTATTATTCGGCGCATTTATGCGACCTGCAATACTAGTTTTGCAAGCGTTGCATTCCAGTTATAAGAGTTCACTGCGTAAATAAGATAAGTTTGACATTATATCGTACAACAAAAAAATGAAAAAATAAACCTGACTGAATCTAGCTTCCACAGACTAGCAGTCGGAGTTGATTGTGCATTGCAGTATTTCCAGATACAAGAGTTCACTGCGTAAATAAGATAAGTTTGACATTCTAAAAACAGCTGTCTAACAGTGATATAACTTTAAAAAATAAAATGTTACCGTTTCCAGTATTCAAATAAATTTCATTAGGACACGCAAAATGCGTGTCCTAATGGCTTCATTAGGACACGCAAATATAAAGAGTTTTTTTTTATAAAATACTATATTGATTTCTGCATTTGTAGGGAAGTTGCATTAACATATATTTTTAGTTATTTTTCTTATATGCTTTTATCTACTCTTTATCATAATATCAAAAATGCAAAGCTCACAAGCATTTGAACTTATTGCTTGGTACTACATTTCCCGTAAATAGGGTACCTGTATGGCTATGACAATTGAAAAAGGTCCTTTGTTAGATTAATTGCAAGGAATTTTAAAAATCAATTTTGGTTTTAATTTTTTTTAATTGACTGGCAACAGTGTCCGCTATTCACTATCGTATTGATACAGAGTCCTAAGGTTTTACTTTCTGTCCTAGAAGATATGGTTTTAAGTTTAAAGATTACCATCCTATATCGATGGGATGGAGAGGTAAAATACAAGTCGTTAATCAACCGAGGGTGGCTATGAAAATTGTTATTGGTTAATTAATTACAAGTGAAAATGAATAATAAAGACAATAATTGTAACTTTATATCTATTTAAAATAAAATTAGAACTCCACTGATTGGAGAATTCTAGACAAAAAAACTATAGGAATCCCTGGATGGACCTTTAGAAAATGAAAAAGTTTCTTTTTCAACACAGTGTAATTGATTGATCACCTCTCTATTCAGCAGAAATTAGATAAAGCTTTTATTCTTTTTATCATTAAATTAAGGTCTCCTAATTAAATAATACTATTATTATTTTGATGTATAGAATTGATGAAAAACGTCTTTAAAACTGAAAGGACTAGTTAGTACTTCATTTTTGGTAGATTTATTAAATACACACTACATTTGCAGAACAATAAACGCCTTATGTTATTGTTCAAAATGAAAATTAGTAAGTAAAATAACTAATTAAACAATAGTAATTAACTTTTAAGTTAATAAAAGGAAACAAACAAATACATTTGCTTCTTGGAAATGCTGCTTCTGGTTTCCAAGCATGCTACCTAGAGAGAAGCAATAAAACCAAGAGAGTGTTCCCTGATGTTACAAGTGTAAGTTTCTTTATTCTATAAAAGTAACGAGTTTTAGTTTTGCACAAATAATACACGAAAGTTTCATATTACATTATTTGTACCCGTAATCCGATTCCGTTATTTAGCATTGTCAAAAATTCTAACTGATGTAAATTGAGATAATACAATGTTAATTCGTAATACAGGTATCAAAAATCAAATATTTCAGTTTCTCTTTTAGCATTACTATTGTAGCAATTTAAAATCCATTTTATTTATTTGTAAATAGAGCAAAATTCACATTTCAGCAGGTTCTAACTTAGTGGGTTAGGGTTAAGGTTAGGGTTCAGGGAGTTCATGAGGATGTTGGGAATTGTAAGAAATAGACGGTCGCTTCAGAAAACACGTAAGAAAAAGGTTTCAGGGAGTGATATTAACAAAAGAGTAGAAAGTTACTGTGCCCTTTTCTTGGAGAAATATATAATCAGCGTGCAAAATTTGCCGTTGATGAGTTGTTGACCACACGTACCGATGCATCCTGAAAAGGTCTTCTAAAAAATATATATACTAAATACATATCAATCTAAATTTATATAAAACGTTATAACAAAACAAATGATTTATTTAAATATAATAGTTTTTACAAACACGTTAATAGAAAGAAAACTAGGATTTTGGAGGGTTTTGTGGCAATGCCTATTATAGTATATTTGATTTATCGTTGAAGTTCAAAGGAAACATTGTAACTTTAGATACCATTCAAACTAGACTATGAACTATAATTATGTTATCTTTAATTTTAATGAACAACTTCTTGTTTGTACTTTTTAAAATTTCTTTAGTGTAAAACCTTTCAACACATGTTAAATTTTTGCCTATTTTTCAATGTATAACCTTAAAACGTACTATTACCTTAATATGTATTTTTAAGAATCTGGGTGAAGGGGGTATCAAATATAATTCGAAAAAGACGTCAAATTAACGTGTTTGTAAGCCATTAAATTAACGGCTAGCGTCATTAGACGTCATATTTACGTCACTCAGTTTTTCACGTCATTTTCAAGTGATTCTGCTACCTGGGAAAAAGACCCTGAAAAGTAGTAAAGAACCATAATGATCACGGTTTGTGTATTATAGTAAGCTTTGGGTTGGATGTATTATCCGTCCAAGGAAAAATGAGATTTGCGTCATATTTACACGAAGTTATCACAGAAAGCTTTTTGTTGTGGTTTAATCTCGTTATTTATGAGTATGACGAGGATAGCATTATATTAGCCCTTCTCTGGGTGTTTGGAAGTTGATTTGACTAGCGCTGTAGAATACGGTGCGGCCAACCTTATAAAATAAATTCCTAGATCAAATTAAGATATTGCCAGATTGCCACAAAATAGTAAAAATAACTACTATTGGAAAAATTGTGGAAGAATTTAATGTCGTCACTGCAGATAAAGTAGATCAATTTTAGGGATTCTGTAAGGTATTTTACAGATTTGTGAAAGAAAATGCGAAAATTATAGGCAATGCTGTATGCGTTTATGAACATCTGACTTTATTATAAAACATGTCACAGGTTTCCTGATACCTGTAGATTTGATTGAAGCATGTAACGTATTCAAATTTTTAATTTTATAGAAATGTAATTTTATACGCATAAATAGCAAAAAATCTTAGTCCGGCCCTGCGTATTTCAATATATTTTAGTTGAGTTAAAAATCTGCTGACTTCAGTTTAATGTAAGCGACGTTTTTAATGTTGAAGGTCACCTTATAAAATGTTTTCGTATAGATAAAATTTCTTTTAAAACAAATAATGCAGATTTTATTTTAAAGTAGTGACGTCTTTGTAAATATTAAAGTGTTTTCACGATTGCAAATTGTTTTTTCTTAGTAAAGATTCAGATAATATTATATTTAAAGATTCAGCAATAGTATAACCCTTTTAACAAAATAATAAAACCTTAAAAAATATATTTAGTTAAAATTTATTAGTTCTTGTACGTGCTATTTGAATAAATTCTCCCGCGTGCAGACGAAAAAATATATAGTTGATAAACACGTGTGGATATCGAGTTTTTTTCGGTAAGCAGATTTTAGTTGCGGTGAAGTCCCTTGAAATTACATAGAAGGTTCTCGAAGCTTTTTACGCGTCGGCTTTCCCATTAACCGATGAAATATCAACTCTTCTTGGATAGGCCAATTTAAAATTCTTTTCTTAAAAGATTATTGCGCGGCCATATTCTTCACACAATCCTCCAGACAGTCTTGATTAGAACTTCATACAATGTAGATTGAAACTTCACTTAGAGAGTCGAGTGCGAGGGTTCTCTCCGCTGGGAGGCCCCCGGCGAAATCATTATGATAAGTTTTATGTATGGAATAAAGTTACAGTTTGAAAAGCACTAGCTATTTGTGCTAATTCCGTTTTGTGTATTATCGTGCAGTACAGGAAGCTTATTTGCTTTAATTTATCGTTTGATTTTCGGTGTTAGTAAATCAACATAAATAATTCCGTTTATCAGAGTTTAAAAAAGTACTGAGGAAAATTTGATTTAGAATTGAATTTTAAAGCTTCTCGTTTTGATTAACGAACTTATGTTTAATTTAGAGTGTTATTAGTAACAAATTTAAGAAGATCGGTTACAGAATTCGGAATTTTATCGTTAATAATCCTTAATCCTTACCTTTGGGGGTTTGCGTTTTAATAGTAATAGGGAAAGAGGGGGAACAGTGTTACATGTACTACAGTGTTACACTTTATGTTTTTAGGATTGTTTTATATTTAAAATTGTTCATATTTTAATGTCAGAAGTACTTTAGTGTTAACCAAGTGTAGGTGCATTTTGGTTAATATTCAATGATGGGTTTTCAAGAAATTAAGGTATGTATATTTTTTAATATCAAAAGTAATTATTTCAAGTAAAATACAATTTACTTCAGGATTAAATTAATTCAAGCTAGATTATTAAAAATTTATTTATAAGTAGTTTGTAAGCTTATTTACGCCGTAGAAGCACGAACTTAACCTCAAAACTGTTTGTGCCCTTATTAAATGTTCGAGTATAGATTTTTGACGATTGGGGTACAGTGTTACAGTGGATAGTGGGATTCGGTGTAACATTATTTATGTAACACTTGTGCAGACAGTGATCAGTCCAAGTTGCATCTAAGTGACAAAGATACATTATTCCATTCAAATGATATCGATGTTTGAATCTTTGTGGTAATACAAGAAGAGGCTACAATCAAACACATAATTTTGTCAATTAGGAAAATTACATGTAAAACGAATACAGAAGTTAATCCAACTTATAAATTCGTACGTACAACGCAAGAATATAAGAATTTTAAGTTGTTTTATTAACATTAACATTGTTAACCTTTCCTTGTAACTCTGTAACCCAATATTAGGATACAGTGTTACACAGAGCACCAAGTTGAATAAATCTTAATTTCTCTAAAAGTTGAAATAATCAAAGCAAGTTAAATGTACAAGTTGAAACAAGAATCGTAACTCTTAAACTAGGAAGAGAATAAATTTTAAAATTTTTATTTGGTTCTGAATTATATCAAAAAATATTTTTTGTGTAACACTGTTCCCCCTCTTCCCCTATAGTGGATTAGCAGAATTTGTATTAGCTCTACAAAAACTACGTCGAATTGATACAACCTTTTAATAACGAAATTTGGTTAATGAATAAAATTTGTAACTATTTATTTTTATTTTTATTTTTTTTTAAATTTATTTTTGGGCGAGGAATCAGGACGGCGGAACAAATCAATTACTGGAACTATTGCAGCTTGGGAGTTTTATTATCGTGGATTGGTGTCGAATTATTTCAGAAATGATTTTTATAACTTAATTATAACTTATTAATAATTTTAAGTTAGAAATTCTAGTTCATTGTTGCAGCTTTATCAAGCAAGCAATCAGCAAATCTTTATCAAAATTTAAAGTTCTTTCCGTCTTGCAGCTATAACTTGTGAGGTTTCGTACCTAGTGATTAAGCGAATTCAGGTCATTTTTTGTGCAAGCGTTGTTTGTGACATTTTGAAGAATTATAAAATTCTACTATTGTATCAAGGACTATCTGGATACTAGTTTGCTAAAAGTAAGTTGATGTTATGATTTATGTGTATCATGATTATGGAATTTGTTTGTTGTTTACCTAATTACTCTTTTTTCACTAAGGATCCTTTAAGAGAACAGTATTACTTTTGTTCTTGTGATTTTTTCCATGTAAAAACAATTCATTATTTTACCTATGAATAAAGGAGAATTTAAAATCAATTATTATTATGATAATATTGGACCATTCACTTGTGAAAGTCTTTAATGTATTTTAACCAATAACCATTAACGTAACTAAACATGACTTTTAATTGAATTTAATCAATATTGCCAGCATTCGTTTCTGCTGACAGCTGACAGAACTATCAAAGCAGATGGCGCCCATATATGTTTTCTTGTGTCTTTTACCTTTTATTTTTCTTCACAATTTGTAAGTTATGAAAATCAGACCTACGCCTGAATTACAATTTGATATAAGAGATCTCAAACGTCGGAGCATAACAGTAAGTACTGGTTTATGAGCTTTATAGTAAGTATTCAGTATTCTGAATGTATGTTGTTATAGTAATTTTCAGTGTAACTAGAGAGTAATCGTTACAACTGGTGCTCAAGTATGGGACTATATTATTTATTTTGTGTGAACAGAAACTTTTAAACGTTACACACAGGTGACAGTTGTTAAAGTTATTTCTTATTTAAATGCTTTTCGAGAGTGATTTAGTATTACAATAATAATAAGCAACAGTTCTTCTTAGAACTTGTAAGAAATCGCGATTTTATCTACATAATATTAATATTATGTCAATGCAAGGGAAGACGCTGCATTCCCAGTCTCAGCAGTTATTGCTGAATGTATTAAACAACTTCGAGAGGGAAAAAGAACACGGTGGACATTTACTTCCTTTATCTTGTGTACAATAGGTAAGACACGTTAATTATTTATGATCTTAGTATACATGTTGTTTGTTTATTGCAGCGGGCAGCTGAGGCTTTAGCAATTAATGTTTGAACTGTTGGAAGGGTCAAGGCAGGTAGTAGAAACTAACCAGTTTTGTCTAGTCCTGGTAAAAAAAGACAACGCAAGAAGTTGAAAACTCCAGACTTTTATCAGATTATTCTAAAATGGTCGTCAGAGAAACTGTTTATAAGATGTACCTATAGTAAAAGTAAGGCGTAGTATGATATTTTTTGATTTTATAAAGTCTATATTTTGTATTGTTTCAGAAAAACATGTTACTCTCAATTTTTTAAATAATGAACTTCAAGAGTACCATATTCTAATAGCCAGAAGTAGTTTAAACAATGTTCTACATGACATTGGGTTTAAATTTATCAAAGACAACAATCGTAGAGCATTAGTCGAAAAGTCAAATATTTGCCACTATGCGTAATTAGTTTTTAAAACGTTATATGGCAAACCTAAACTCGTCATCACCAATGCAAATAGTTTATATGGATGAAACTTGGATCTATTCCAAAGGAAATCCAGGCAAATCATGGCAAGACCCAAACATACGAAGTGTTAAGAAACCTGAAGGTTATAAAGGAAATATACTAGTAATATATATGTATATATTGCTTTTAAAACACTTTTAATTTTGTTATCACTCATATCATTGCAATTTTTTTTGTTTCAAATAAAAACGTATTGATAATCGTAAGCCGACTGCGGACTAATTACGAGCTGTGCATTTTATGCCAATATAAAAAGAAGTCACCACTGGTAAAACCTATTAACTATGATAACGTGTTAGACTGTGTTAGAAAGAGATCAGAATGGAATGATAGTGAATATGTGTTAATTGGTAATCGATTAAGAGATGAGACTGTTGAAGAATTAATAAACAAAAACGCATCATGGCATACAGATTGCTACAAGAAGTGTACTCATAAAATCAAAATGGAGCGAAGAGAGAGATTATTTGAACAGGAAAAGAATAAGCCTTCATGTTCTAGTTCTGCTGCTGAAGACAGTAATGTAGGTTACACAACAAGATCAAAAATTCCTGTGGCTGGCAAAAATAAATATGTCCATAAAAGACGGAGATCCTTTTTCAATATAACTGAATAGAAACTACAAGTTTATTATAAATAATTCTGGTACTTTCTTATTGAAACTAATCCCTTTACCTGTATTGATTGTTTTTAGATAGGTTGTAAATAATTTGTATGTGTTTGCAAAAATTGTTTACTATTCAAAAACTGGTTAAGAAGACGATCTGAGCAAAGGTACACTCTTATTCAGAATTGCCTTTTTAACTAATAATTTGCTCAAGAAATTGATTGAAACAAATAAAATATTAATTCCAAAATAAGAATTTTATTTGAATACTTTGTTTACAAAAGTCCCGTGCACTTGTGTCTTGGGAACTTGCCGGGTCAGAAACCCTACTTATCGTAAAGCTTAATAAACAGAGCCGGCGCGAGGCGGGTTCAGCGCGGGGCTTTAGACTTACGCGTTTACTTACAAATACGCGCGTTTTCTCTGCTGCAGTGGTCACACCGATGTTTCCGTGTCACTTAACAACTGGCAAAGCAAACTCCAACCATTTAACCTACGTAAATCTGGATGACGTAATTAAAAACTTTGCAACTCCAAAATTGGTTGCTACCAACCTAATCTTCACAAAAATACCACCATCTAACCGAAACGCTATGCAAAAGTAAATTCGAGTTTTTTCGACCTAACCTAAGATCACCCAACTAAATTTAACTTAACTTAACCTAATCTAACGTAACCTAAACTAAATCTAACCTAAATTGTGTAACTGTAAATTGCACAATTTGACAAGCATAGAAACTTAATATAATTGTTATTTATATCCATTGATCTCCAAATTTGGGGCATTCGCCCCAATAATGATTTACATATTCAGAATCAACATTTTTGGAGCCAAACTGCCCTAAGCCTCCAAAATTGGTTGCTACCAACGTAACCTCCATAATAACGCCACTACCTAACCAAAATGTTATTATGCAAAAGCAAATTAGAATTTTTCTTAACCTAACCTAACCTAACTAAATTGTGTAATTGTAAATGGCAATCATAAAAACTTAATATAATTGTGATTTGTTTCGATCTCCTTTGGAACCTTTGAGCGTTTGCCCCAAAAATGATTTATGGGAACCAGTTTGGTCAAAAAATGTTTGGTGGGGAATTCTTTAATTATTTCTAAAATTTAATTTAGAGAATGCCGTTTTTACCATTTGGGTATTAGAAATCACAAAAGAAAGCTTAATAATCAATAATAATTCCACTGACAAATGTGCGAGCGCCATTTATTGGCAACACTAAAATGCTATTGCCTACTTGGTTTTATGTTTACTTTGAAATGAAACAGTAATACAGATTTTGGTTAGTTAAGTTTTTTTGTGCAAAACTCGATGCGGGAGGTCACTTGCATTTGCGCAAATGTATCACTCGCCCCTTCGTCGCTCGTGCTTCAAAAGATGCACGGCTTCGCGTACTTCGTAAATAACTATAATGATAATGATACTCTATGATCTTATTGTAATGTAAGGCTAACTGTCCGCGAAAAGGTAACTAAATCCTTCTCTACAGTGATCTATTAGCCTATTACCTTTTAAATATACAATAGGCCGTAGTAATTGTCTATAAGGTACTTGTTGCATGACTAATTTAATGAACGTTATGGGTGTTCCTTCCCGCCTTTAAGACGAGCCGAAGCTCGAATAATTGAGTTACGCTCAATTAGCGCGCATTGTCACTACACTAAACAATGCTACCAGTATTAACTCACTGGTTGGCGCGAGATACTATCCATACTCTACTGACCCTCCAGGGCAGTACCGGAGCGATAAACGTGCTCACCCGTCGGCTCCATCTCCAAGGAGGCTGTGAGGGACGTATCACACGACCAAGGAGATTTCACCTAGTCTAGCTTCAGACTTTTCTCCCAACATGCTGTCCCTAGCTGTTGGGAGCCACTGCCCGATCGAATCCAACCTCAATTGTGGCAGGACTTGGTTTTTAAATGGTTTTGCCACCCCGATCTACCAATATATAGGCTTGGTGGGCCCTCGACAGAGCTTCGTCCATGGGTCTACAGCTAATAGACCCCCAGTGTGTACCTAGCTGAGGTGAAGTTGTCTTAATTGTGAGAGGCTATGTGTTCGCTTCAACAATTCTTAAGTGTAAAGGCCTTCAGAACTTCTCCCAGCCACAGTACCCAGCTGCAGCCCGGATCATAGGGTAGTCGGGATAGCTCCTAAGCACAATTACCTGGTGGCATGCGGTTTCCCATTGGCATGATCGGTATGAGTAACCGTCGAGAATTCTCAGGAATTTCTCTACCACATACTTGACCTGACTACTTCGCCCATTGCCCAGTCATGTTTCCATGCCCCGTATCCAGGTTCCAAGGATAGGGTAGAAGACAGCCAGTTTTACGGGTGTGCGTCATGTGGTCTCCCACACACCCGGGATCTTGTATATGGATATTGTAATATGAGATATTGTGTTTAATAAATAATTCATTTAGAAATTGTTTTAGGCTAAGTGCATTTTTGAACCTGGACCCGCAAAAGTTTACGCCGGCCCTGAATAAAATAATAAATATTCCATAAATAATTCCTATCCTACAGAAGAGAGTAGAGAGGATAGCTGATTGTTTTAATATTGTATACTTACTTAGTACTACATAACAATAAAATTTCAGAAAATGAAAGAATGGTTTGAGATATTCTAATACAAAGTGGTTGAAGAAGTTTCTTTTTAAATGCAAAGCAGCTACTAGGCAACCATAATTACGCAGGTACTTTTAGAATAGCGTAGATATGTCGCAACATATTTTTACAAAGCTGTTTCCGATTGTCTGAAAAATCTCGTTTATGCAAAATAAAATTAAATGAAGTGACAAATTATTAGATAACTGTCAACACCTAGATTTTATAAAGTGCTCTTATTTTTGTAAAATACTAAAAATAGAAATACTACTACAATTACAAAACAGAGTAAAGTTGTAACAAAGCGTGACAATTTAGATAATTATACGTTGCCATTGGTAACATGAGAGGACAGGCTGGACTATAGGATAATTCAAGCACCTCTATATAGCTATTGATTTTCGTATTATGTTCACAATTCAAATATGCTCGGAATTAAATGCAAATTACAGGTAAGACCTGTATAAGCGATTATAAATTAAACAGATGGAGTTAGAGATTATCATCTCCACTTTAAAAAGGCTAATTTATTCGACCAGGAATACCCGACGATATTTAAATAGCTCTTATTGCTTATAGAATAAAGCTAGAGATAAAGCTAATTTTTTTTATCCTGTTGCATAATTTAGCTCTGATCTGTGCTTGTTGCATTAAAGTGTATAAAGTTGCCAACTGCAGGGTAATTAATTTCCACTTCTTTCAATTTTAAAACAAAATGACTTTCGCAGAATTCTTTAGAATAATCATTTATTGAGATTTATATAATTGCAATATTTTGAAATATATTTTTAAATTATTTCATCTTGCAAACTAACTTAATCCGTCCTCTTTGTCACCATTCGTCATGATTTCTTGCTAGCTTATGCTCGTCGAAATGCATCCGATCTCGTATGTACGAGGTAAGCGCCATACATTCTCGGCCTGATATAGAAACAATAAACTTGGTAAAATATAATAATTTTTATTTTTCAATATAACCTCCCCTAATGTCAATACACTTATTACAACGTGGAATTAATAATTCAATGTCCTTGTAAAAATAATCTGATAGTACAGTCAAATAAGGTGAAATAAGGGGTAAACCTCGGAATGAAAGTAAGGAAGCTGTATTTTTGCATGAACCTTTGTTTTGGCGTTCTGAAGACTGGCTGTAAAGTCTCCTATAATCTCGTGACCGCGTCACAAGATATTAAAGCCAAAGATGACGAAAATCGGGTTTTTGCAATTATCTCGTTTTCTATGCGTCACATGTTGTTTAAGGTTATTATAAAACTTGTAGATCATAAAATTATCTACAATTTTCATTTGTTGCATTTTGTCGTATGATCAACCGTTCTCGAGATATAGCGCGCACAGTGGCACGCGCGCATGTAAACTGCGGAGCCAGTTCGCTATTCAAAGTTAATTATTAAATAAAATGGCACAATATTGAAATTATTATTTTTTATTCTTTTATTTAATTAAAAACTGTTAACATCGAAAAAAATATATTATTGCCATAACTTTCTTTGTCTATTAAACGACTTTCGCCTTTTTGGGACGAGGTTCATCGGGTCGCCGCCATTCCATAGATTCCCTTTTGGATAGAGGATTATAATACAAAACCATTGTTTCATCTCCCGTGACAATGGACTCCAAAACTGGCTTTGGGTCGTCTTCACACAAGTTTAAAAACGAGCGCGCACATTCGACGCGACGTTGACGTTGAACAGCAGAAAGAAGACGCGGTACCCATCTTGCACTAATTTTATTCATATCCAAATGGTCATGTAGAATTCAGCGACCACTTGTTTCGAAATGTCATACATCACTGCTAACTCCTTAACTTTCAAACGGCGATCTTCTAATACCATTTCTTCAATGATTGCAACTTTTTGAGGCGTTACCACTTCAATTAGCCGACCGGTGCGCTCATCATCTTCAAGAGATTCTTGTCCCAAACGGAAACATTTTGACCACTTTTTTACAGTGGAATATGAAGGAGATAAATCACCATAAACGTTGTTTAATTTGATTAGGCGTGTGCCCTTCCTTTGTTAAGAATTTAATGACCGCGCGGAACTCAATTTTCGTTAGCTGCGACATTTTCATGCACTCGTCACGATGTTGGAGTGGCTACTAAAATCTATTACGCTTCTAACCGTAATATATATATAGTGTAGGCCTCTTACATGTTCAAGTATGACGCAACCGAGTTTGAACATGTTGGCTCCTGTAGAAGCCTGCCGGGCCGAGAGTTTATAGCGCTTACCGCGTATGTACGTCAGTGTATTATTTTTAATCAATTATACGGTGCTGTATTATATAGCAGATCTACTCAGTTTTTTGAACAATAAATATTTGAATATGCAACTTCGCATTCTCCTTTTTAATTTATAGAAGTTGTCATACCTATTATTATAATTTTGTTTGGTAAAATTTAAGACTATTTATAATAACACTTAGCAGGTTTTACATCGCCATATAAGGTGATAATTTTCTAATATTCCTTGATCCTTGGCGCTTAAAATCGTAAACCTCTTTAATTATGTGCCAATAAGGTTGATATTTTCTTGGTGACCTATTTCTACTTGATGTGTGTCGCCAGAAAACGACCCATTTTCACCAAGAGTCATTGTGGTTATAGGATGCAACAGAATCGTGCATTTTGTAAATTGTAAAGAAATTCCTTTGTTTTCCTTGACAACTGGCACATGTCCTTGGCAAATGGCGAATTAAACCTTTACAAGTTGGTTGGTAAAATATTTTTGTAGCTACTCATCGGTTCTTCACTTTAAGAAAGTTAATCACTCTGTTTATGTAACAAACTAATTTAAATTCGTTAAATAAACGCCAATAAAATAACTCGAACATCGTAATTTCTATCATTTTCATTACTTTTATCGTATTGTGACAGTCCTTCCTCCCCCCCGCCCAATTGCAATCTGTCACCCAACGTTTTCTCAATAAGGAGGCAGGTGGGTAGGATTACTAAAGGAAGTATCTCTTATGAAGTGAGGTAGGCTCATCCGTTGTCAGCTCCTAGACTAAGTCTAAATATTACTAATGTATGATAACACCCACTGTCCGTGCAACAATATTATCAAAAGTACTTAAGTGGTAGAGCATTTCATTCCACTTCAATTCACTTCACTCCTCTAGTAGTCTAATTGAGGTGTTTCGTAGCAAAGTTTTATAGGCTTTTACAGTGCTTAAGGAAGGGATCTAAAGAAATAAAATCCATTTTAATACATCCATTTTAAACATTGTCTGGTAAATTTACTGGAGTTAAAAACGCTGAACAGGCCATACGAATTAAGTTAAAAATATGCAGAAATTTGATAACTACTGCAGCTCTGTAGGGTCTCACATAATCATCCACCGAAATAAAGTGAGCAGAAAGAGTAGAATTTAAAAATGCACTACGTCTGTACGTGTGCCTGTTTCGATACCAGCGCAGATCATAACCGAACATCTGTCGAAATAAGGAGTTAGTACCATACGATCTACAGCAAATCCTTGTCCCACTTGTCTCCCCACAGTGACGCGTCCGTTACACGATTTCAATGTGATCGTATCCTACACTTATTCGTAAATAAACAACGAATAAACAGAACTCAATTGAGGTGTTCCGTAGAAAAGTTTAAGAGGCTTTTACGGGCGTAAGAAAGAAAGTCTAATCTATATCAAAATAGTAACTAGTTACATATATACATATTGTCAGGTTATTTGACAGATGATAAAAAGAGCAGATATTTGGAAATGTATAACAATACAGTTGGCAAGCTTGTGGCGCAAATATTTAAATAAAAATAAGATGTAAATATAATATAAACGTGAATTTTTTAACAGTAGTTAGTTTTGTTTCTAGTAAGTAAAAAATATGAAGATGCCAAAAGCATTAATCCCCAAATAAAGTAGATTTTACTATTTTGGAATTAATATAAAGAAAGTTTTGGTATCTGATTTAAATTTTCTTTTGTTCCTTTTTTGGTCGTTTTTTGTTAAATTATACTTAGATTCCAAGAGTGTTTCAAGTGGAGCACCTGTCGTGAGACTTAATCTCCACGTTCCTTCCAAGAGGAAGTAATGGAGATACGCTCAATCAGCTCGCATAGGCTTGGCACATGCTCCCAGTTGCTCACTGGTCGGAGCGAGGTTGCCTATCTACCCTCTACTAGCTCACCAGATTAGTGCCGAAACGATTAACTTAATACGTGCTCACCTGCCGGAACTCTCCCGTCCTCTTTCATACGGGGTCAAGTTCCTCGTCTAGCATTAGGGCTATTCCCTAACCTAGGTTTGGTACATCGGAGTGCTCCAAAGGGTTCTTTCATCAGGCCTTAGTTGGGGTTACTGCCCGATCGAATCCAACCTTAGATGTGGCGGGACTTGGTTTTTAAGCGTTTTTGTCACCCCGATCTCCCAGTTATAGGCCTGGGGGTCGATTCTTGAATCTCGTATAGTAATGACGCATACGTGATTTGGTCGATTTTCGCACAAAATAAAAATTTCATATTCTTTACTTCCGTATACGAAAAATCTCGTGTAAAAACCATGAGTAAATAGGTCGAGCGGGTCGGTACTATGCGACTTTTAAAAACTTTGTTCGTCTGTCATTAACGTATTGTCAAAATCCTAAATATGGCCAACGAAGAAGAATTATTTGTTGTATTTAATAATGTAGAAGAAGAGGAAAAATTCGGAAGACGACGAAGACGAAGATATTACAAGAGACTAGATCCATTCGAACAGTTAAGTGACAGACTATTTTGAAGATAATTTCGCTTATCGAAACCTGTAGTTCGCTATGTAATAACTATACTTGAGCCTTATATTCCTCAACAGTTTCGAAAATCGGCATTAAATGTGCAAACAAAGGTGAGTTTCACTTTATTTATATGCACACACATACAATTTTCTTTTTAGGTTCTCATAGCTCTTAATTTTTATGGATCAACTTCCTGTGGGAAGTAATATTTTTATGGGGGTCTCACAGGCATTGGTTTCTCGTTCAATAGCAGAGATAACTGCAGCTTTAAATAGACCTGAAATTTTCAATGGTTGGGTACAATTTCCTAAAAGTTTAGAAGAAATGCGGTCTATCCGAAATGAGTTAGTTAATGGACTGTGTTATCATATAGGTACTAATTTATTGTAGATTTTACAGAGAATTTCATTTCCCAGGAGTAATTGAATGCATTGACTGCACACATGTTGCAATCGTTCCACCAAAGTCTAACAATCCCCTGCATCCTGAACACATATATGTCAACAGGAAGAGTTATCTTTCTATTAATGTGCAGCTCGTAAATAATACCTCAACTTTTCTTGTGTTATTGTTATCTATTTGTAAGTTTTACAGATTTGCGACTCTTCTTTAAAGATTTTAAACGTGAATGCGTTATTTCCAGGAAGCACCAATGCTGCTTATATTTGGCGAAATAGTGGAGCAAGACTGGTGCTTAGGAATATTTATTTTAATGGACATCACGGTTTTTATCTTTTAGGTGAGCGTGAAAACCCTTCATTTCTAAGCATGTACTAATTATTATATCTTACACCATCCTAGGAGATTCAGGAAATCTCAAAATGCGATTTTGCTGTTTATTGAAATATCGTGTTCTTCACTACCATCCAGAAAAAAGTACACACATTATAAAGGCCTGTGTGGTACTTCACAATATCTGTGTTTCCAATGGCTTGCCTCTTCCTGAGGATGAGGACGCGGAACAAGAAATAGATTTAGGGATAATTAATCCTGAGGATTTCGTACAGCCAATTGGCATCAATAATAATGGCGAACTTATTGCCGGTAGAAGGTTGCAAAATCAAATCGTTCGTAATTACTTTTAAGATAAGTTATTGTTAATATTTTTCTTTATTATACTTTTAAAACAACATCTTTGGTTTTATTTAAAAAAGAACGTTACAATACAACAATGCATTTATTTTACTGAATTGCTAGAATGTAAAAAGAAATTTCAAAAAAGTGTTATTTATTCAATTCAAACGGAAATAAGTTATAACTAAAAGCAACAAAACTAGTACTACTACAATGGGAGCAACTAGATGCAACAACTACATTTTCTTTCTCGAAGTGTTTCTGCTATATCCTCCAAAATAATATTTTTCGCTTTTAAAATTTTTAACTTCTCGTTATAATACTTTTCTTTCATATAGCTAGCTTTTTCTTGCACGTTTCGGCCATCATCTCGCTGGAAGTTAGGTTTCGTTGTAAACGTTCCGCTGTTACAATTCTTTTTCTTTTGTTTAGAGTTGATGGTTTTGTAGTTACCTCCGGCTGTTGTAATATAGAAGTGCTATCTACATTTTCTTTAGCCACGGTGCGTTCCTCGTTTTCGAAGTAGTTCCCGACTCTTTCTTCTTCTAAAAAAAGCTCTTTGGATTTAGTTATCGCCAAACTGGAATTCTGTAACTGACTCAACTGAATTCTTGTGACCACTTATGCACGTTGGGTTGATAATATCCAGCACTTCTTCATCTACTTTTGATAGTTCGGTAGCTGGACCACCTTCTCCAGTACCCTTCCTGTATTTTGCAATACTAGCTCCTTTTGATTTAGTTTTCGTTCTAATATCTTGCCACGTCTAAAAACGCATACACTATATGTTTCAATCCAAAAACGTCACAATTAATGGTTTTTACTTACCTTTCTCCATTGCTTCCAGCTTTTTTGGGCTCCCGGGATGGCATTAAGTGTTTCTGCAATATTTTCCCATTTTTGCTGCGCAACTTTATAAGTGAAACTGTTGGTAAATTTGCCACAGAGTAAATCCGTTTGATTTTTTAATAATTCTATTAACGTAGTTTTTTGGGAACTAGTAATATAGCAAATTTTCTTATTGTCATTCGATGCGTCCATATTGTCAGAATAATTAATACATGTCAAATGAGAAAATTTCGTGTTCGACATTTGTGTTTCGTAAAGGTTTCAAGAATACAAAACTTTACTACCATGCGAAATTATCCGGTCGACATATATCGCATACGATACCAGTTAATCGAAATTGAAGAATCGACCCCCTGGTGTGTCCCTGACAGAGCTTTGTTTCAAGGCTACTTCATTGGGCCCATCAAAGTAGCATCCCGGTGTGTACCCGTTAGGGTGAAGTTGTGTTAGACGTAAGAAGCTATGTATCTTTCGCACAAACGTCTCTTAAGCGTAGGTCTCTGGGCGATTTCTGGGAATCCGACGACTATTACATTCAAACATTTGATTGGCTAAGTTGCATCTTATGACTTAAAAATTACGTCATCTCGTATGCGAGACTTGTTCGTATGAGTTCAAGAATACGGGCCCTGGAACTGCACAGCCAAAGCCGGACCCCCATACTGGCATCTCCGAGTTTCTACCTGGAGGCATGCAGTTTCTCATAGGTCACCCAGCGTAGTCCTTGACCGACAGACAGCGGGATACTTAGCTCCATAAAAGACCTTGACGTCAGATGAGATTTAATCCACCTACACCGGACCCTCTTGTTAGCTTGGAGTTTTACGAACTTCCTGTGCAACGTTTTAGAGTCATCGTCGAGAAACTCTTGCGTGTAACTCTACCACACATTTCATTCTGATTGCGTCATCCGTTGCCCAGACAAGTCTGGGATTGGGTAGTCAACAACCAGTTCTAAGTGTGAACGCCGTGTGGTCTGCCCACAAGCTAGTCTCGGATCCTAGTGCTCCCTGACACCTCTAACAACTGCCCACTGTCCGTCTTTTGGGCTAGTCTCGGATACTAGTGGAGTTCGACACCTCGAGCGACTGCTTGTCCGTTCACCCTGTTAAATTATTCAATAAATTTGTGTTGTTATTGTTGAAAGATTGCTTTGTGTATATGTTTTATATTATTGTGTTTCTATCTATATAATAATTTAGTGCTCTATTGAAGCGACCCGCATGAGAATCTCAATTTGTGGAGAGTTTTCACAACAATTTTTTTTAGCCGAAGCAATTATTTTAATTAAAGATAAGAAATTAGTTAGTTAAATATTATTATCCAACCTTTATTATTACACGCCATATCTGTATAAAATATTATAACAGTATGTAAAGTATTGACATATATTAACGGGAAGTATAATGAAAGGTCTGTTATTATTGCTGTTAATTATAATTAACTTTCCTTTCCTTTCTTTATTCTTGCTACAAAGTGATTTTTTTTGAGGCAACAATTGTTCTGGTAGTCAGTACTGTGTCAACCAAGGAAAGAAAAGACGAATAGTTTAAGACGTGGCTTTGAAGAAAAAATGAAGTGCTCATGTACATTGAAAAATTGGGTACCGATTATTATCCTTGGAAAATTAAACAAGCAAGTTCGTTTGAACTTTATCGATAGGTGCATAGAATTGGGTCTATAAAGAATGGGAGTAAGAAACCGCAGACAATTTTAGTAATATTCAAAAGTTGCTGCAACCATTGCGAGATCTTCCAGTCTTCCAGAATAAGAGGAAACGGAAAGGCTTCCCGATTGTAATGTAATCAAACAGGATCCAGTAAAAGTCTGGGTTAACTGGCTACTGAGGGTTTTGGTTTTAAAAGTATTCCGACACTTAATGAAATTATATATATGTATACCAAATGCAAATACTAGCAAAGTTGCTAACAATTCCACATCTGCGCTTCATAGTATTGCCGGCTATTATAGTGCATTGCAGCTTATTGAGGCAAATTAGGTTGATTCATAAAATTGATGCGACTAATAAATATAAATAAGTTTCTACGGTTGAAAACTATATCTAATGTAGTTTAAAGCACGAACGAAAAGTTATAGAATTGGTTTATTATGTCATACACTCATAAGTAAGAGCAAATAAATAATAAGTGCAAGTATAAGTGCAAGACAATTTATCAAACTTATCCCCAATTCGCTTTAAATGTTATTCGTGTTATTAATTTGTTGCAGGGTCAGTTCGTCTGAAGTGGTCTAGAAAGAAATAAATTGGTTGCCTGATCATTTCAGAAAATGATAATTTTTTGTGTGTTATCATCCCTACGTATTAGAAGCAATCTACAAAAAATTATTATTTAAAAATGAACATACAAAAGTACATGAAATAATTTATTTACATAAAATAACATTTTGTATTTCTGTGTGTACAACAGATTAGTAAAAAATTGATCTTATTAAATAAATTCTAAATTTTAGGATTCCTGACTGTTTTTATAGTATAAATTAAGTTAAGTGAATTATTACTTTATCGTAATCGTTCAGTGACTGACTACTTTTACCTCGCCTGGTAGTCTGTTGAATTTTTCACCCATTCTACATAATATGCCACTTGAACAAATACCCATGGATCCACACCATATATTTTGGAACATGCAGTAGACCATGTCATTATGCCAATTAACTGATTCATCCACACCATCAAAGCCTGACTCTGGCAACACTTTCGATAACTAATGCTGTAAATCATTTTAGTAACAATTTTGAATGAACTGGCTTTTGTATCTAAAATGGAGTAATTTTTTTCTTAACTTAAGTGAGTTCAATGTTAAGTTTCCCAATTACATATTAGGTAATTAGAAAGTTGTTAGTGGACTATAACCAACATTGATATTTGCCGTCATTGACGGAAAATCTCTAAAGGTTTTCTTTAAACTACGTTGTTCTGAGAGTCAAATTGAGCAAGACAACTCTTAGAATAAATCTGTTAACTGGAATTAACAAGTAGTAATGCAAGCAGTTGTGACTCAGACAGGCAGATTGTGGAGGCAGGATGTTAAGCCAACCAAGACCCTGGTCCAATTCCCTGTCAGAGCATACAACAGTTTTTCTCCGTAGTTCTCGCTTGGAAGCGCTACTTGCCCAAGAGGTTCCTCTAAATTAAGTGTCAACGGACACTTCCGTAGTTCGAAACCCACCTAAAACTGTAGGATGCCTCTTTACTTGTTTTTCACTGGAACCGCATGGCATGAATATAGAAGCGGAATCGCCAACGTCCTAAATAGGTCTCTGCACTCCAAAAAGGTAATTGTTTTAAAAAGTATAGATTATTATTAATTTAAGAAGTAAATTACCCCATTTAAATATTCATTATAAAATCATTAAATAGAGACATACTAATTTATCACCTTTTAGTGGCAACACAATACAATGGTTTCTTAACAAGGACTATTTCATGAAATTCGAAATAATGATGAAATTGATTATCGCAGTACTCATTTCTGACAATACGCAATTGTTGCTCAGTCATCCATTTGTTAGAAAAGTAAATAACGCGTGCTTCTATGGGAAGACGGAAATCTTGTCGAAGTTTTATTGCTGAAACCGTATCTGTAACATACTAATCATGTAGGTATGTTATGTAACATTTCCATAGCGTTGCAGAAATTTACTTGGAATAAAGTTAATGGGGATGCCGGTTTTATGCAAACTTATTCCATCCTTTGTAGCATATAATTCGTCAAATACTGTACCGTTTATTTTAAATGGTATTTTTTCATAAGTATCTAGTTTTAGATTGATTATTATTTGATATATGTCTGGCAATGCTTTAGCCATCCAACCTGCTTTGGCATATTTAAATTTGTACCTGTATAACAACAGAACTACAAAATGAAGAAAATCTGAACAAATTTAGACGTACCAAGGACGATCTATACAACTGTCTAAAATCCATCTATCTGAGATTATTGCTCCAATACAACCATGCATAGAAGTGAGCGTATTAGTCAAAAGTGCGACAAAAGTATATTCATCTGGTTGTCTAACCGTTTCTGTTGCACAAAGTGATGAGCATATTGTAATATAAATCCCGTAATATAATGTGAATGAGATTTTGCTAAAAAATTGTTAATTGGGATTGATAGGCAACAAATATTTGTTTTATTTATAATTTACCGTTTGATCATGATGTTTTACACTTATTGCCTGCCCACACCTTGATTAGGCGTTTAAATTATGTAATCTTAATAGCAAACTTTATATATGAAGTTATTTTATTGGAAAATCAATGTACATTGTACATGATTAATAAAAATATCATTACAACATTAAAACCTTAATAACAGTAAAAGTTAAATAAACATTTGTTTATTGTTTTTGAAATATGTTTAAATAAACATATTTCAGTAGTAATAATACCCAAAAAATTAAAAATAGTAGACACAAAAATCAACCCAAAAAGATTGTTATTTGTATAGACACTAAAGTTCAATATTTATCAAAATATGGATATAATTTGAAATATGTATGATAAGAGAAGTTATTTTTTTCTGAAACTGCCAAGTTATCGAAAATTTAGAATAACACTTTAATTTTTAGGGTAATACACTTTGCTTTAAATAACTAAAAAAACAAATATAAACTTATTGATAAAGAATATCTGCAACAAATTTTAATAATTTTATTGTAAACAAACTAGTAAATATTAATAAATTATTTACTGTAATTAAGTAATTTTGGTTTGAAATAATATTTTCAACCTGTATAAAGACGTACAATATTTGATTACTTCTGAAAAAAATCTGAAATTATTATTTAATAATGTTTATTAAATACTTATAGACATGCTCGAGAATTTTTTCAAACAAATTCGATTTTAGATTTTCTTATCATTTCCTAATTTATACACACGCAATATTTAAAAGTGCTATAATAAATTACAAGCGCTAAAAATAGCTAAAGACTATGTCGATGACTGCAACCCCAGAACAGTGAAGAAACTTACAAACATACAAAGTGTGTTGCATGAATTGCAGCTATTTTAAAGCATACATTTTGCGTATGCGAACCCATCCGATGACAGTTTACACTTAACACCAACTGCCAGAACAAGGTAATTGCACACCGATTTCGTGGACACCAGTATCAGCGGCGGTTTGTTACGTGTGTAAGGACACTTAAACGAAGTATTCCATTTCGCGAGTGCGTATGAAGCTGCCCTCTCCAAAATACCTGCTTTTGCTTTACGTCCGAGAGACGATTGGTGTATTTGTTCTCCGTGCGATCGTTGGGTCTCGTCATCTTCTTGTAAGAAGCACCCTTTTGTGGAATTTTTATAGACCTCGTTCAAGATTAATTCTACTGAATTACCGCATTGAACGGATTTGATTGCGGAGATATTCTTTTAAAGACGTCTTCAATCTCAGGTGAGATTATTTAGTTAATCAAATTTGTGGGTAGTTTGAGTTAAGACTCGCTTTTCTATTTCAGCCTTTTTTTTCTCATTCATTTTTTTATCAACAACATTTTCTACATTCACAACTTCTATCGAGTGGACTGGTTTCCCTTCTTCCGTTCGCCAACTTCTGGATGCGAGAGGATTTTGCAGTAACCAACACCGTACACAATTTATGGTATAACAGACTCTTACTTAATTATTACTAAAGATTGATGATTAGATCTGAAATATTAGATTAGTGTATACCAAGGGTATATCTATTTGTTTTGTTTTGCTACCAATTCTTGTGTTAAATACTGTCCGTATCTGCACATGCTATCACTCAAGATGAAATATTTTTGTATAGGGAATGCAAATATTTTGAGCTTTTACTTCAGAAATTATCTTTTGGAAATGTATCTTTTTAATAATTTATTTAATTAAAGAATTAATGCTTTACTTTATTGTTAGGGGTGCAGCATGAAGACTATTTGTATTAAATTACCGATTGGGTATATAGTAATTATAACAGGCCAAAAGCTAGATTTTCTTCCCTCTGAAATCATTGTTGCTTTCATTTAAGGTATATGTATGATTACGTTATTGAAGTTACTTGCCGACTCCGAAATATTTAACTATTTATTTTATTTTATTGTATCAGGGTTGTCATTTGGTCATGTGGGGTTTAATCTCACTTTATATTCTATTGGGTTTTTATGTTTATGAATATTACTGTATGTAATTATAAATAGTTGAATTTTATTTTTCTATGTTATATAAAACCGTGTTAGCGTGAATTGAGTTTGGTTTACCCACCCCATGCTCTATTGTGTTGTTTAATTCTTTTATTTCAGCTTGAGCTATGTATAATTAGTTATATAAATAAATAGTACGGGGAATCGCCAGGATCTCCCCGCTTACAGGTTTGTACTTACCGTCTTGGATGTTCTGTTGGATACTTATTACTTATAATAATAATTAATAATGCATTTTTTGCGATACCTTTGTTTGCCCTGCAGCACTTAAGATCGGGCCGTCACTGTGTTTATTTAATTTTTACTAGCGTTCAAATAAACCATTTTTGATAAAACAATCCATTACCATAAATACCTATGAAAAATGATTTGTATGGCGCTATTATAGTAAAGCAGTTTGAAAAGCATAATTGGGAACTGTTAACAACCTTTAACCGCATTTAAATATGTCGGGTGCTAGCTCGTCGTAGGTCGTAGGTCTCACAAGATGTCTTCTGCAACGGGCGTCTAGAGTAGACTAAAATACAGTTCATTGTCGATAATATCTTGGCTTTCTTTGCCAGAAACAAAGCATAAATATTGCAAGAGAATAATAAATAATCAAATAAAATATAAAGTGCTTTATTGCAATGATAAGCAAAGTGTAAATAAACTCTAGTATGGGGGCTAATAAACTTTAACTGAATGTCATATAACTTTAATAATTATGAAAACACCAAAAACAGTTAATGAGTTGTAGCGCAAAAAACTTTTTTTTAATCATCTGCGGTGACTTGAAATGAGAATAAAATATAAAATAATATCCACCGTTCCAAATATAAACATAAATTATATACGGTGGATTAAAATGAGAATACACCACAGATATTCTTCTTTATTCCTCTCAGCTAGCTCAGGTTTGCTCAGTAAAGCATAAGTTAATTGAATTGCGAGACTCTTATATACTTTTATGCCTGGAAAGAAAGAAAAACTTATATCGTAAGCACTAAAGCTCCTGGAAGCTGGACAACTGCTGCGAAACTCTGAATTTAGGAGAAAAGAACGCTGGATGCTTGTACTAACATCAATTAAACACATATCTAAAATTGAAAACACAAAAGCTTTATTAAACAAACAAAAATAAAATCAAATAGGACGTCAAAATAAAAATAAAAATGTTTTTCAAGATAATACAAATGTTAAATTGGGAAGTGACTTCTCAGGTTTGACAAACGTTATAAATAATTGTAGAGATCTGGCATAGGATAACTACGGTTATTCGTTTGAACAAACCAACACAAATGAAATGTGTTTATAAATAAAAAAATTATTTGTCAAATGAAAATAAATTTTATAAAAAAAATTAATTGTTTTATTTACTTCAAATCAAATGAATAACGAAAAGAACTTAATAAACTAAACCAAATAATTTTATATTAGAGAATGAACTTTATAAAGTAATTATTATTTATAAACTCAACAAAAATCACTTATTTTAACCAACTGGTACGTTATAAAATAGTTCCCTTTTATATAAAAATCCTTTTAGTGGTAACACTGTGACAGAACCTGTCAGCTGATTTCCTGTTTATAAAATCGATACACAGATTGATGTAAAAAATGAAATTCAATCCAAATTTATTAAAACAATCACTTTCACTTCTAATAATTGTTGCACAATAATCATATCTTCCTTTAATCCTTATAAAAATGTTCAGGTAACACTTTAGTTTATTTTAAACTTTGTTTATACCATGACATTTGCGTCAAAACATATGGTTATCTATCTAACCTCAAATTAATTACAGATATTCGATCTGGAGCCGGACATAGCTTCTGCCTTTAATGTTTTATCGACTGACTTTGTTCCAATTTGCCCCAGCTTATATAGTTTCTGCCAAAACAAAGGAAATCTATGACACTTTTTCAAAACAGCGGAAGATCGAGTACGCTCGTGACGTCAATAATTCCAACAGCTGATATTTAATTGTCACTAATCCTAAATCTGTTATTATAGGATTGTAGCCCTTGAAACGAAGATCAGAAAAGTATCATACATTCATAGTCTTAAGATGTATCGTAACGAAGATATTCAAGAAAAACGTTTGACAATGTACGGAAGTCATTACGATCTAATTACATATACAATTTAACAAATCAAGGTTCATCCTTTACAAAATAGCTACAGGAATACATGATATAAGTAATACAATTAGTTTATCAATAGAAACATCTTTACAATTTACTATAAACATATTTTTTTACAGTACGAACTGCAATAAATACCAATTGATGCATATACAAATATCAGCTGTTGAATATTAAGTCAATGTTAATCAAATTATGCACAAAATGTCCAGTATACAATGCTCCATGTATCAACATAAAGACAATGGTGAGGAAAAGCAGGATAAAAGCCTGTAAGAGTCAGTTAACACGAAACGAGAGGATTTTATACCTTCTTTAAATGAAATAACCAGATATTTTATAACTAAATTTAAATGTTAATTGTATTGTATCAGTCATAATAAGATTGACCTAATTAATTTATTTTCAGCAAATTAGCAACATAAACTTGAGCTGGTGTCGTGGAATATAGAAAAATTTATCTAACGCTAAACATCGTAATCTGATAATTTCAATGTAGGAATTACTTCTTCCTAACAAGTGGAAAGCCGTCCCATATGTAACATGTGTTGCATAAACATGATTATAATCAAACAATCTAACTAATTTATATCCTTTTTCTAAAAATGAAACCTATTATTATTATGCATGAGAAAGCTAGGTTATGTTTGCATGAAATCTTGATTTTTAAGTTTTTAATTTAAACATTAATGAACCTAACTGTAGTCCTATCTATACCCTTTATATTAATTATGCCCATGACATAACATGTCCCTCTTTTAATTTTAAATCCGATATAAAATATTTGTATTAACGTTTGTGTTCGATCGTTACTAAAATTTTCAATTCGGTGAAATGATTACACCGCACATCATATGAAAATAAAAATTCTAAGAATAACAATGAAAACCGCACTTGTCTAGTGATAGTAGTTTCGTAGATATCGGCTCCTAAAAATTATAACGAGTTTAGTGTGTGACGTCACACCGACACGAGTGTCTCGACTTGAAGTTAAGAAGCGATGCACACTGTGAATCCACGAGTTAATTACCGCGCAGTATTTTTTTACGTGTCATATTAATATTAACTTACCCTTGCATTATAATAATAGTTTATGTTTTTAGCATAATTTATTGTTAAAATGTTTAACTATTGCGTTGTCGGTTATAATAACATTTAAAAAAAATCATCAGTCTATTCATAATTTCTCTAGGGAAGGAATAAAACGAAAGCGTTGTAAAGTGTGGATAGATAGAATTAATCGTGCAAATATTGTTCAAAACCATAGCCATGTACACTTATTAGTGACTATTTAGTGTACAAACTACCATGGGAAAAGAAAACGCCTATAACACATCGCAAACATCTTTACGGTTATATTTATTACCTTTAAAATAATGCTGTTGTCCACAACAATCAAAATATCTCTAATCAAAGTAGTGTGATATTCCTTGTTTTTTTCATACTCTTCAATTATTCTCCACCTACTAAGTGCACTACTCGTTTGTCTTCTGCACTTTATTAAATGGCATAAATTCTCTGAAATGTTGTAACTAGCAACATTGCTAGTTACAAAATTTAGAGAATTAATATCATCTGTAATAAAGTTTTTATAAGCATTTAAATGTGTTCCTGTAAAGTTGCTAAAAAATAGTTAACCCAGTATGCATTAACGGCGACAAAATTTCTAGTGACTGTATCTCGGTTATTAGTTATCTTAAAAATGTGCGGTTTTCACTATTGTTCTTAGATTTTTTTTATTTTAAAATTTATTTTTGTGCACTACACCCCCTTTAAGTCAAGCAATTTATGCGAGCGAAACAATATTACTCTAAACTTGTTTATGTATAAAAATTAAATCACTGCAACACAATAGTTCACGAAATGTTAACCCGTCTACAGGTTCACTTTGATTGTACAATCGAACATGCCCCAAATAGAAATTAATTAGTTGATACTCTTTGCGATACCAAAATAAACGGTTACACTCACAAGAATAAATTCTAACACTTTTTATATCTTAGAATATAAAACTGTAGGAAGGAACATGATTATCTACCACATACGACCGGGATGGGTTCTCAATATGGCGGAATAGGTGTTTCCCGTTTTGTTATTAGATATTTCCATTGGCGGTTGTCACTGTCTAGAAATGCGCACAAAATCCACATAACCTCAATTTTAAAACTTAGTATTTTGAAATTAATCTTAAAATGTAAATTTTATATTTAATATTTTAAACAAACGAATGCTTACTTATGAAATTTAATTCCCTTATTCGTATTTGTCTGAGTTTGAGTAAAAAGAAGAGTTAGGTGGTGTGTAATGGCGGCTATAGTGACGACATATCCGTCGCTTTTAAAGCTCATTGCGCCGGGTAGTTACGCTCCTTCCTACAATTTTATATTCTAAGGTTTATGTGTACAGTTCTGAGTGGTCTCACATTGGGGAAAACACATTTAAATCAGAAAAACTATATAATACAGCAATTAACTACGATTACTAGTTGTTATAATTAGACATACACATGAGTTTAATTACATACAACTCACAATACTTCTACGTCCTTTAATTACTGCAAACTGTAGAAATCTTCCAGGTATTGTATTTGTAGGCACGTAGTTTAAGAGCGACAACAGCAAGAAACCAAATCTCAGATAATAGAAATATTATACGTCGACTCATAATTAGACTCATAATAAGGAAAAGAAACAAAGAAAGAGAAAAAAGCCTACAATAAACAAACTAATTACCAAATACGTGTAACGTATTAAAATTTTTAATTTTACATAAATGTAATTTTACAGGCATAAAGAGCAAATAATAATCTTAGTCCGGCTCCGCGTATTTCAATACATTTTAGTTGAATTAAAAATCTGTAGACTTTAGTTTATTTCAAATTATGCTTTCTTAAAATGCCAGTGGTTACGCTAAAATGTTTTTATCTAAACAACATTCCTTCTAGAATAATGTTTCTAAAAGTAACATGTCGACGTCTTTGTAAATGTTAAAGTTCAGTTCAAGACGTTCCCATAGTTATAAAAGTTATTTCGTAGAAAAGAACCTTGATAAGGTTTAATATAATTAAATATCTTAAACTAATACCGTCTTTCTTACAAATGATTTCAGTTCCTAAAATGTATTTAGTTTTTATTTACTTTCCTGTTCATGCTTATCGACATGGTACGTAAACAAATTCTCCCGAGTGCAGACGTATAAAAAAATATTGAAGCCACGTGTGGATATCGAGTTCTTTCGTTGCCGTAAAGTCCCTTGAAATTATATGGAACTTTCTCAAAGCTTTTTGATTGCTTGTTCCTGATTGGATTAAAAAGTCGCCCTATTTCGCTATAGGTTGGTTTAAAAATTGCCCGCTTAAGTTTAATTGTGATGATATAAAATTCAGATCCCTTAGTTCAGTTTAGTTTTAACAAGACGATCGAAAGAAAACCATCAAAGAGGCTGGTGCCGCGAGGCTTCGATGATATTTTACAAGGGTCGTTACGGTAAATGTATGCCCTTATTACTAAATATTTAGTTCGGAATTAGTGAATTCGATAAAATATTCCGTACTACCGTTTATGCCTCAATTTAAGTTTAGTATTATATCGTACCGATTTCATTGTTTGGAAATTAATCCAATACAAGGATTATTTCGCAAGCTTAGTTAGTTTAGTGAAGAAAAATAATACCGTCTCGTTATATCGGAAAATTAAGTATAATTCCGTATTACCGATGAAAGATTTGTTAAGCAGCCTTCAAGTATGCAGAGTTAAAGTACCGTTACCATTATAATTCATGAAGAATTTGTTCCGTTTTGGAACTAATTGCAAATAATTATGTTAAAGTTTGATGAATCTCGGTAAGACAAAATAGTTCAAAATTTAAAATAATAATGTGTTCCCGCCACGTCCAGGTCAGCAGATTGTTATTGTGTTTTTGTGTCATTATTGTTTTTATAGTGTATTGTGTTTGAAGTTTTCCATTTGTGCAAGAAATTTTTGAACTTTGTTGGACTAATGAAAATGTTTTAAGGTATTGATTTTTTAATTAAGTTTTTTGTAAAATTTATTTGGGATGCCGAAATTAATTAACTTCTAGGAATGATAACTTTTTGATTTTGATGTGCTTTGTATTTCCTTTTTTTATTTTTCTTTTGTTTTGATATACGGATTTCAAAAATCCGAAATTAAAATTTTTTTATTGTTTGATAAATGTTTGATTAACTTAACGTCAAATTTAAATGGGAAATTATTTCCTTAACTGATGACGTCCCGAATTTTTCTAAATCTAACATCTTCAGTTTTGGTGGCGCCCAACATGTTTTTATTTGTTCCTAACTCCATTAATTAATTAGAAGCTTTTGGGGTTAACACCTATACCTGTATTTATATCTGCATAATTAGAGATCTCAGCCGGTGCATATAGTACAAAATTTGTCTGTATGTTTTACGTGGGGTTCCCGTGATAACATACCCCCACGTTCCTTCCAAAGGAGGAAGTAATTGAAATACGCTCAATGAGCGCGCAATTGCTCTCAGTAACTCACTGGTCGGAGCGAGGTTGCCTATCCACCCACTACTAGCTAACCAGGTTAGTACCGGAGCGATTGAATTAACACGTGCTCACCCGCCGGCACCCTCCCGTCCTCTTTCATACGGGGCTAAGTACCTCATCCAGCATTAGGACTATCCCTAACCTAGGTTAGGTACATCAGAACCGAGGTTCTTTCACCAAGCCTAAGTTGGGGCCACTGCCCGATCGAATCCAACCTCAAGTGTTGCAGGACTTGGTTTTTAAATGGGTTCGCCACCCCGATCTCCCAGTTATAGGCCTGGTTTGACCCCGACAGAGCTTTGTTTCGAAGCTACTTTAAGGGCCCATCAAAGTAGCATATAGTACGGTAAGTATTTAGTGATTTGAGTTTTTTATTAAGATTACAGTGACATCCATCGCGCAACGTATATTTTGTTTTGTTTAGGGTATTTATCCCGTTACAATGACGCCTGGTTCGGGGCTTCATTTTTTTAGAGTGCTACATACGCACATCGCAAGCATTCAAATAACTACCTGAGTTGGAAAGCGTCCTTGAAAGATTTCCAGATCGTGTTTCCAGAGTCGAGATGTGCGGCGATTAATAAATGATTCCTTCAGAGAACGTCTTCATAACCTCAAAAGAACTATAGCGTAAAGTCCCCAAAGAATTCCTTTAAATCGTATTATGAAGACTTGTTGTTGTTTATTAGTTACCGTTCTTTATTAAATTTTCCCTATTTACCTATTGTACTGATAATTCATCTAGTGATTAGTGATTACTTACATCATATTATCTCAATTAACAATATGTGAATTAAATTATGATTATTGACGAATACATCTTTATGCGTATACCCTTTCTTATCATTTCAACACAGGTTTCTTTATTAAGCACTTTGCAACATTTTTTCAGGTATAAAAAACCTCATTTTCAGAGCAACTTCAATGGTTTTTTTTTCTACTAAGTAAAACAACATACTACGATAGAGCATACCTGGCTTTTACTATTATTTTGTGAAAACCCTTCTTTTATTAGGCTTTTAAAATTAATAATTAAATCGCCTTGTAGTTATCTACAAGACTTTGACTAGCAACAACAAAAATTGGGTCTAAGATTCATTACAATATGTCTACATTTCTTATTATTGTAATCTGTATATAATTTTTACCTTTTATGGTTTGAACTTACACAAGTGACTATAACAACCCCCAATTCTTTGTTTATAATATTAACCTGTCTATCTATTGTTTTCATGATAGTCTTTACAGTAATAGAGTATTTTATGTCATAAATTGTTTAATTTGAAATCTGAATACAGTGTGCAATGCAAGAAATTTTAATAATAATTCGTTATGACAACACAAGAAATGAACAGAAACCCTTTTAGTGTTGAAATGGCTGCTTTATGTTGCTTTGTTTCGTAAATGTTCTTGTGCTTAGGATTATCTATAAATCTTTTCTTGAAAAGGATACCAAAATACTAAAACGAATACCATCCAACTTCACAAAGAATTAACTCGAACCTTATCGTGAATCTTTCCTTATCTCTGTGATTGATTTTATGGATTTACATGAGGATTTTTTTCTGGGGAAAGGAGATAAGCCCCTAATTATAAATCTCAACGAAATCCTTAGGGATATAGTAGATTAATGGGAAAATAAAGTAAAAAGTGGTTTTATGATTTAAAAAAAGGAAGAGTTTGTATAATCAGTCCGAACTTTTTAAGATGCGGCTTTTTTTACTTTTTTCAACAGGCAAACGTTTTCTGAATGCGCAACGAGAAGTTTCATATATATTTATATGTCAACCATGAAGACTGTAATAAGGAGGATAAACTCCGAAGGTGGGGGTATGTACCAAAAGCATGCACAGCAGTTGAGCGGCCCCCTAGAATATACAGCGACTTCTCGTGGTAGTCTAATGTACCTTTTTCGGTATACTTCGGCAAATATCGACAAAATTCGTCAGTTAGGACCAAGGGCGTACCCAGGATCAAAACTAGGGGGGGGCAAGCCATGGTCGTTCAGGTTGTAACATTTTATCACGGAAAAAGTGAATGAAACCAAAATCTTGTTTCAATCCAGTCCTGATTTTCCTTAAAGAATTTCCGATGGACGCTCATCAAACACAACCCAGTCAATCTGCCCTCTCCCATTGTACTTCTCAGCCAGGTCTTTACCCTTCGAAGGGTACTGAAAGATCGTTCAACAGTAGCCGTAGTGGATGGGAAAGCACTTAAAATGAGGAGATCATGCCTTGTTGCAGGGGAAAAAATATTAGCCTCCTCCAAAAGTGCAGCCACTTCAATATCCTTTAATTTGTCTCCTGCTAAATCCTTCTTTTTCCACAGATTATACCACAAATCTAATTCTGCAGAGATATCACCCAACTCATAAAACTCCATAAAAGATTTTGCATTTTTTTCCAAATCTTTTGAAGTAATTTTTAGCATGTATGAAGGATGAAGATGGGATAAGGCAAAAGCAGGTGTATTTTCGTGTGAGAATCTAACATTCAATGATAAAGTTAAAGAGTCAAGATAAGGGATGATCAACGACCGTCTTCAATATTCAATCGCAGTCTCAGATGGCGAATTACTTCTGTGTATTTGCTTTTGAACAATTCGTGGAACTGTTAACTCAACGCCGACTTTCTCCGCGATATCATGTGATTTTTAAGTAATTCATCAGAAACATGTTCAATTTCTTGTCGATCCTTCTTGATGACATCAAGGATTTCACCAATATGTTTCCTCACCATAATCAAATCCATATTTTTACTTTGTAGAAGGTTCACAACGGGTTCTAAAATCGCAGAGTACTTTGCAATCATGACTAAACCTACTATGAAAATTGGTTTAGTAACTGCACAGTGCAAACGATTTCATGGAAGCTGTCTGAAAACTTTCTAATGCTCTTGTATTTCTCAGATCATCTGGTCTCACTGAGGCTTGATAGATTAGGAGCCGAATTCCTGCGGGTTGGCGACTCACGAAAGAAGAATATTGTATCCTTAACTGTTGCAATTAAGTTTCTTATTTCCGGTCGTTTGCTAGTATCATTGACCACAAGATTTAATTTGTGGCTTGAGCAATGAAAAAATAAAGATTTATTGTACTTTTTCTTCAAAATGGCCTGTACACCACCTTCTTTTCCAGCCATCGTAGAACATCCGTCAAATCCAAATCCAACACAATTCTCTGCTGAAAGATTCTGATCAACTAAAAAACTCTGAATTGTGCTAGAGATTGTAGGGGCATCTTGAGATTTCAGCTCAACATAGCCTATAAATTCCTCTCTGATTTTTTCTTGATTCTCATCATAAAACCGCAATCCGATAGAAAGCTGTTCGTTTCCACCGACATCTGCTGTTTCATCGGCCATTACAGCGTAAGCTTTTGCTTGTTTACAATCTTCAATAATTCTTTCTTTGACAACTTCACCACATAATCTTATAATCTCATTTTGAATTTTTGGTGAAGTGTAGACTGCATTTGTTCGACGTATGTATCCAAGTGATTCTTTAGCTTCACATCACCACAGTCAATTCTCAAATTTAAAAGGTCAAAAAAAAACCCTCATCTTCTTCCTTTCCTCTAAGTGGCAAATCATGAGTTCCACAAAATATGATACAAGAAATAATTGATGACAATATTTGTTTGTTTTCTTCAATCATCTTCTGGTGACCACTTTGCAACTGTACATCAACTGGAACATTTTTGCAGCAAATGTTGAAGTTTTGTGGTAATGACTGCCGACGTGTTTTCTACAATCTTCATGTATATCTTTGAACTTCATGTATGACCTTACCATGAATGACCCCAAAACTCGTTTAACTGTAACAATACTAGGAGGGAAAAGAACACAGTGCATACATAGAGCACCTTTTAAACGACTTGAGTACACCAACCAAGGAGTATATTGATCTAACCAGCGGCGGTTAAATTTTCTTTTCAAATGGCCTTTTCAGAACCAAAATCGTAATTTGATGGTGGGACCCAGGGATTTGTAAGAAAATCCTTCTTTTTTTCTGATGGCAACTTAAGGGCATGACCAACATAACGGCCAATGTCATTTTCATGGTAGCCATCGTATTCTTCAATCGTTTTAGATGTCCCAGGAACAGCTACGTGTAGAGGTGAAGAATTACTAGACCCTTGTTGTTCCATAATAGACACAGAATCCGATGGTTCGGTCAGTTTAGTTCCATCTTCATCACCATCACTGCTTCCACTTCCACTACTGTCATCTTGATCCTTTTTCCGTTTGAGAGGCTTTCTGCCTGAAAATAATAGAAATTGACATAGTATACACAAGTTACAAACCGTTTTTAACTAACAATCTATATAATAAAAATGAAATGCTGTTCGTTGGTAAGCGCATCACTTGAGAACGGCTGCACCAATTTGGCTATTTTTTGTTTTAAAATGTTCGTGATAGTTCAAATTAGGTTTTTGTGGAAAAAAAATTTGAAAAGTTCCCGGAAAATAAAATGAATGGAGAGTTGTGTAATTTAAAAATACTTGATGGTTTAGCAATTGTAGGCTACGTAAAGAGCGTACGGTAGCTTAGGATGAACCAAATTGAAGTTAAAAAAATGTAAATAAAACATCGACTTTTCAAAAAATATACATGGGGTTTCAAAAAATATATGTTCACTCTCCATAGTTATATTATGGCCTACATAAAAAATTGCGTTAAATTTGTAAGTTTGATGTAGCATGCCTAGCATGTACATGTAGCCTATTTCGGTTTTTGCACAATATTCAAGACATGTTGTTAATGAAAATAATGAAATGGAATAACTACATTAAAGTTAAATCAAGCAATAGCCGAAGTATTGCCGGGTCCACTAGTAATTGATAAATTTAATTTAAAATTTTATTTTCTACAGAAATTGAGAAATTACTTAACTTACCTTTTTGGAACCAGTTTCTTATATCCATTTAGGCAGACTCAGTGTTCTCCAAACGTAAATAAGAAGGTAAACTAATAAACTATAATAATTGGTTGTTTAAAAAAACACTTAGTAAACATCAACAGTTCAACTGAAATACAAATACTGATCAACTAGCGGCGGGCGGCTCAGTTTATATAGTGATGCGGAACTCACTAGACCGTAGGGGAGGGCGGAGACCCTTCTAGAAGATTCCCTTTTCTCCCATTGGCTGCCGCCTGTAGACTCTTCTAGAGCCCGCTAGAGACCTCTCCGTCTCTTGAATCCCACTAACTGACTGACATAGATTCCTCTACCAGTCGCTAGGTGGCTCTAGATCAGTGTAAAGCGTTGCGAGATGAACGATAATTATCCTATTTGTTTGTAGTATTATTTTTCTGTTTTCCTATAGAAAATAATTGAGTACGATTGTACGATAATTTCGATCGACAATAAAATAACGATAAATTACCCTAATTTCATAATTTTCAATAGCGTAAGTATTTTTTTGATTATTAAAATAGTTATTCCAAGAATTGTAATAAATTCCAACAACAAAATTTAATAACGATTTATTTTTTTGCTCTTCCAGGGGGGGGCAGCTGCCACCCTGCCCATCGCTGGGTACGCCCATGGTTAGGACTGCTTGAAGACTAAAAGAAAAAGGTTAAATGCTACTACAATCGCGTCTAACGCTGTCAAAACATTCTGTAGACAGATTGAATTGAACCAATAATAAAAGAAAAATGAATTAATATAATGTTTGTTATGAAGATTATTATAAAGATTATTTTATTTTATTTGAAAAATAATATCATTAATAGATGCAAAGTTATGTAAATTTTCCTTGGTTACATGTAATAAAGATGATTTGTATATTTTTATTTCTGATAGCACGAGTAACGTTATTTTATCGTTCCGTTTAATGTTAAATTAAAATTCATTTAACGTTGATAATATATCAAAACTATGTTAAAATAGACTGTAAGAACGCGGTATTAATTCGCTATGAAATGCAAGATATTTTTAAATATATTATTTAAAAATTATGATACAATTAAAATATAATCTACAAAATTATTGTTCTCTGAAATATGTAATATAAAGTTTGTTATAACAAACAGTAAATTTGAATAATAAATCTAAAGAGACGAATATCTACGAGTTAACATGAAATTTAATATGAAATCTAATGCACTATTCATTATTGTCTATATTTAATTTTAATGTCAATTTTAATTTTATTCGGCAATTATAATTTTAACAATATTGTTCTCTAATTGATTGCTGTATTGATTTATTTGAAACGACCACTTTGGTCGACATGCTCCGAAGATGGTCGAAAAAGGTACCTTAAAGTACCACGAGAAGGCGCTGAAAATCATAGGGGGCTATAGGGGGCTGTGCACGCTTTTGGCTCATATAAAATGTTACGCCCTCCACTGGAGTTTACTCTCCTCTATACAGTCTTCATGATGTCAACATAAACAAGAAGTATTTGCTAATTTGCAACATAATTCTATCATTGATTTTCTCTTGTGTCGGAGTATAGAGTCACTTGTAACTAGTATTACTTATTTATTAGTTTCAATAGACGTTTTTTGCTGTATTGTTTAAGTCTGATTTGTAATTTTTTAGCGGAACTCATTCTTTTGGATGCAGATTAACCAAAACCTAGTCAGTTTTTTAACATGGTTGGTAATTCTCTTGCTGTTTTGAATCACAATAATTTTCTGTTTGATGTGACTGAATCATAAAATTCTAGCCCTAAAATTGATTTAAATGAAAACTACTTATTGCAACTTATTTTCCACTATTTACCACTTAATGTGATAACAGACCTTTATACCACTAAAAACGATCGCGCACTACCGTTATTGCTTCTCTAATGTCCGCATACAAATAAGTCGTGTTTTATAAAAATAAATATATAGCAAAAACAAAATATTTATTAGGAAAAAAATAAATAAATTAGATAATTGTAAAATGTGTAAAAGTTTTTAAGCTGAACAAATATATTTTTCTTATATAATGAATGTTTTATTAATTTTACAAAGAAAAATTAATTTTTAATACTATTCATTTACAGAAATATTACAAATTTTTTCAGTTTAAAGTCTTTGACACATTCGACAATTAACTATCGCATTTACCTAATTTTCAGTAACCTAAACAAGAAGTTTTACACACATAACTACGTCGTAAAAATATGAGAATTTTAACCACGAACACGAAGCCATAAATAGGAAGGACTTACCTCATATCTAAAATTCACCAAATCTAGCCGAGGTTACCCCGAAAGTAAATTCAAAAGGAACTACATTTTCGAGTGAGAGCATTAGCGAAAACACTACCTACAAAGAGTTGTTATAAAATCAATCTAAAATGTGCATGCGAAAATTTATTAATCATACTGAATAACCATAATAAGTTAAAATACTTAAATTATTCCAAGAGACACAGCTGAGACTGAAGTCTGACCTTCCAAACAATTCGAAAGAGATAAAACGCCTAAAAAGATTTTCAACAAAAGGTTGACAGGGATAATCCGGAATTTTTAGAAAGCGACCTGTATATTTTTAGGACTTCAAAATGTGATGTGTGGAGAATGAAACGCAGCTAAGAAATTTGAAATTGAATGGAATCTTTTAAAAGTAAACAGATCTGTAACAAACGGCAGTATCTATACATTACTTTTCATCATAAAAAATACACTGAAAGTAGGACGTACAAAAAATGGTGTAAATGTAAAACTGTAAGCATTCCAAAGTTTCCTATATAGCATATGTATTACTTACATTTAATGTACCTATTAGCAATAGGTACTTATTTTGAGAATTATTAATTTCTGGGAAATACAAAATTGTGCAATATCGGAAATATCTTAATTGGTTTATATTCCGAAGTTAATATTACGAGTACTTGCTCGTGGTGCACTCAATAATCACATTACATAATTAATATGAGCACAACTTTAATCATTAGTTTTATGGTTGCATTTCTGCATAAGCAGAACAGTTAACATTATTAAAAGACTATTGTTATTCAAAATTCGTTTATGAGCTTGTTGTAACTACGAAATGTTGACATACCTGTATTCTTTAACAATAAAAATGTCCTTATCTAACTTTGCTAACAAGGTAGAGTTAAATTGAACATTGTCAAGTTAATGTATTGATCAGGCAGGCACTAGTTTAACTGTATAGTATGCACTTCGGTCTAGTAGTAAACGTTATAAGTTTAGCTTGAGTAACGCTATTTAAACAAAGATGTTGAAATAGAAAACAAGAAACAGTAATTCACCCTCTTTGTCTGTACTACTGACTTTATAATGATCTTGAACAGCAAAGCTAATACGATGCTATATTATTCTTTTTTTTCAGTGTAAATGCATAGGATAAAATAGTAAAAAAATTAGCGAAACCCCTTTAAAACATGACAGTCGCAAGGCTAATTTAGCGAGGGATTTTTTTATGCAAATTAAATTCCTTAAATAATCGCAATCATACAAAAACAGTTGAAAATACTAAGCTTACCATTCTCAGACGAACTTTTGAACGCGTAATTTAGCAAACACCCCCGACTTACCCCATACCACCAATCACGACTTATCCTACCTTCCTCCCTTAGTTACTGCCCTATTACTCCTTTTTCCGGCTTACCCCTACAACTTATTTCTTTCTTTGACTTACTCCCTCCGACTAACTGCCTCTCGGATTCCTCCCCCAACTTAACGTTTTAAACTTTGTCGGTCATTTCGTCCAAATAAATACAGAAATTAAGTAGTGTTGACTACTCTACACAACTAAAGCTTCAAAATAAAAAAGAATCACGTAAATCGGCCCAGTAGAACTCCCAAACGAACAAACAAAAATAAACCTTGTGTTTTAATTATATAGATAAGTTTGATCGCCAATAATGAAATCTTTATAATCGCCCCAGTCATTTACAACTTTTACAACAATTTACAAACATATCTCACAATAATTTGTTTTGTCCAAACAATATGAAACAGCTATAAATAAGTAATTACCATCACTTAGTATTTGTACAATTTGTTTGCTTTTCATGGTTTTCAACTAATGCGGGTTTAACCTAATAACAAATCAAACGTTAAACACTTTAATGATGCAAGTGGTCGGTTGCAACAAACCGCAAATTTTTATAATCGTGAATAGTTCCAAAAGTTAACAGTCTGGGAATTGAGAGGACCCTGCAAGTGGATGGTCGTTCACGTGCGTATCCCGTGATTGAAAGATTTATAATTTTGTATCGCGAATAAACAATAATGGTTCATTTTATGATGAAGAACTATTAAAAACAATTATTTCGTTTTGTTTGGTTTTAAGACTAGTGCAGTTTATCATAAAGAAAAACCACTTAAATTTGATCCAGAATTTAAAGACAGATTCTCGTTCTCCTATAAATTAACACAGTAAATTAGAACTTCGCGCAAAGAATGTAAACGCATTAAGTGCTACTTGTGATTAAGATTATTTAAATTTCTGAGAAACATTACCATTTTATTTCGTGAATAAAAGTGAATACGTTATAACTTATAAACATTTTAAAATCTTGGATTGTTTAATGTGTGCTCGATCAAACTTATTTGTGAAATCATATGCGCAAATGACAGTAATTAAATTGAATCTCATCCTTGGATTCTGCTACTGAAAATCAACTCTTCGAGACCACGTTAATGTTAACAACGATCTTCCGAAATAGAGGCCATTATCCAATTTCTAATGGATTGTTTTTGTTTCTCTTCTACGAGTTTAGTTGGATAAAAACGAAAGGTATTGTACTTTATAAGAAATTGTTTATTATTGCAGTTTAGTTTAAGAATCCTTTATACAAGGAATTCTGTAATTTTTCATTAGAAAGAGAGCTCTCTATAGTATCTAGAAAATTCAAATCTTTAATGTTAAAGAATTTTAAAATAATCAATGCTGATAATATTTAGACTAATCTAATTTGCATAATATCCTTTAGATATTTGTTTGTCGATTTTTTCGACGAAGTCAAGTTTACATAATTTTAATAATTAAATAAATTTTGCTGAATAATTCTATTTGACCAATCTAATAAATTTCTTGGTTACTTTTGCTCATTAAAAGGTTTTATGTAAATCTGTTTTGAGTTATTTTGGTGTAATTATCTTAGAGAGGTTAATCGTTATTAAATGAATATTGATTTTACTTGTAATAAACCTATGTCGTGTGTGTTTTATTATTCAAGTGCTTTGTTATTTTTTTATCTATTTTCTTATTGTTTAATAAATGTTTTCAGTTTATACTAAAGATCTAAAAACGGAACCATATAATTATGAACATTTTATTTCATTTTTATTCCAAATTTTAAACCATAAACAAAATCTTTTTGTTTTCAATCTAATATTTAATTCATTTACTGGTTAGTGAATTTAATATTTTTTAAGCTTATTTAATTAACATCATTGGTTGTTTATACTAATAAACACTTTTAAGCTTCATAATCAGATGGCGCCCTTTTTGAGTTATTATTTGTGTTCTGAAACCTTTATCTACTCCTTTTCACAATTTATACAACTGTGGAACCAATACCTACGACCTGAATGCTAAATTTGTAAGAGAGAGCTAAATCTCAAGCCGTGGTGAATATTATGAGTATTGTATGATAAAGTAAGTATGAATAATTTTATAGTTTTTATTGTTTATCTTGTGTGAAAAAACGAAAAGTTACAATTGGCGCCCAATCGCGGGGCGTTGTTTCGTTTGTGAGTTTTTAAAAAGTTACAAGCTTTTCTTTTACCCAATAGACTGACTCAGTTTTGTTTCGATTGAGCATGAGATAAACAAATTATTGATCTTATTAATACCCTGTATCTGGAAAGAGAAACTTACTACCACTGCACTTGGAATTCCGCACCTGGACAAGCAGTAGTCTTAAACTCTGTATAAATAATTTTTTACTTGCATCCACATCAAAATAAAATAAACACATTTACAAATTAAAAACAACAGATCTATATTTTATTAAACACATAAATAAATATTTTATCAAAATGAAACTAAATTCGTCTAGAAAAAATCATTAAGGAAAATCTTTAGTTTGTTTAAATAAAATTTTGGTGGATGCTAACCTGACAATGGCGGTTGCAGCAGCATTCATTTAAACAGACTAGTATCAAATAAATTTAATTCAATAAACAAGCAAGAACAATATTAACAAATGAATAATTGATTATAATTTTTTGTTAAAACAACAAACTTTAGTCACAAATAACTTTTTAAAAATATTTAGAAATGAAATAAAATTGTTTTTTATACTTGCGTGTCCTAATGAGATTTATTAGAGTACTGGAAACAGTAAAATTTTGTTTTTTAAAGTTGGTAGCACCTAACAGCTGTTCTTAAATGTCAAACTTATTATATTTAAAAGTGCGGTTATGTTGTTATGTGATAAAATGCCAAACTTTTAAAATATAAAATAAACATACACAAAATAAATTAATTAAATTAAAAATTATTTAATAAATTCAACAAGTATAAAAAATAGTATAAAGTATTCGTTTCATAAGGCGTTTTAGCGCACTTGTCCGTTAGAAAACTCCCCGCTTCGCGGGTCGTTTTCTAAACTCGGACGCGTGCGCTAAAAACGCGTCTTATAAAACTAATACTTTAATATACTATTTTATATTTGCGTGTCCTAATGACTTCATTAGGACACGCATTTTGCGTGTCCTAATGAAATTTTTTTAAATACTGGAAACAGTAACATGTTATTTTTTAAAGTTGATATCACTGTTAGACAGCTGTTCTTAGAATGTCAAACTTATCTTATTTACGCAGTGAACTCTTATAACTGGAATGCAACGCTTGCAAAACTAGTTTTGCAGGCTACATAAATGAGCCGAATAATAAATAGTCCTAAGGGCGTAACAGTTTTTACTTTATTATTGTACCCGAACGGCTACATTGATTTATTATAATTAGCTAACCTGATTAGTTCATTAGTTTGTATCATTTATTCTTAAACTATTTTAGCTAAAGTTCATATTTACTCAGTTCTGCAAATCATAATTGCATTTATAATAATATATTTATTTAGGGTTAAATACCCGAACGGCTACATTGATTTATTATAATTAGCTAACCTGATTAGTTCATTAGTTTGTATCATTTACTCTTAAACTATTTTAGCTAAAGTCCATATTTACTTAGTTTTGCAAATCATAACTGCATTTAGAATAAAATATTTATTTAGGGTTGAATAAACTCAAAGATACAACTTATTAAAATTTAAAAATTTAGTTTTTGCATACCTAACATGAAGAAATTGCAAAATTTAGTTTCCCACTGGAAATGGAAATGTTAAAATGTAAAACATTTCCTTTTTGCTAAAGCTCTGCAATTCTATATTTTATTCTTTCATAGGCGATAAGGAGACTTCCTGCAAGGCGTGCATAATTGAATTTTTCTAATATTAATCAAAAGAAAGTAAGTTTTGTCTTGGATTTTATCAAACACACGTACACTGTTAATTTAATTAAGTTTGTTTTGTCATCTAAACTGTTTTCTACATGTTTACATTTTTACATAGGGTTTTTCTTTAAGTTAGTTCTGATTAGGTCCTCAAGAAAGAAGGAACTCACTTTCGGTTAAAGTTAATAATTTTTCAATTTTCAATTTAAATTCAATATATTACTTCTTTCTACGTGAAAGTAAGAAAACTTCAATAATTTATGTTTGTTGTGAAAAATGTTATAAATTGACTTACTAATTTAATTAACAATAATAAATAAACTCGTCTTTAATTAATAACTATAAACTGTGTTTATATTATTTGGATTACCTCTCTCCCTTTCTGTAAGAAAGCGAAATTATAAGGTAAGTACACTGGTTTATTATCTAGCCCAGCACTTCAACCCCTGGCCTCTGATGACGACGCTATCAACTATAATCTATACTTAAGTTTTCAGCTTAGGGGTACGTGCGGACAAGGGTTACAACTAAGTAATCCCAAGGGTTACATTATTAACGAAATTGTAAATTTTGATACTGACATCATATGGGATGCATTGTGTTGTGTATGTGCAATAGCTCACGATAAACTTAACGTAATAAGATTCAATCTTAATTTCAATTAGTTTCTTTAACCAACAAGGTATTTATTCTATGAAATCAAATATAATTATTTATCCAATTTGTTAATTCATTAAGTAGCAATTATTTATGTCACAAATATATTGGTATACATTTTCCTCTCAATTTATAATAATTTTTAACAGTACGTATAATACACCTGGCAAATTTGAACGAGGTCCTGCTGCTTAGTTAGCGGGCATTGTGTGTATGAGATAAGAATGGGAATTTCTGCGTCGCGCGGATTACCTAAAGTTAAGCAAGGTTATGTAAAAAACAATTGCATAATTTCTAGTGTTGCCAACAGTTATGCTACTTACCAAAATATCCCTCTAACAAGTTTTATTTAAAACTAAGTAAGGTTTTAAATTATTTAATAACGAACTAACGCAAATAGAAAAAATAGTATAAAGTATTCGTTTCATAAGATGTTTTAGCGCACTTGTCCTCTTTAGAAAACTCCCCGCTACGCGGGTCGTTTTCTAAGCTCGGACGCGTGCGCTAAAAACGTGTCTTATGAAACTAATACTTTAATATACTATTAATGAATTATTCCCAATAAGCAACAATTCTTATTTCGACTAACCTTGTATATGTAAACTGATACACCAAATGTCAATGAATCCACTTAAAAATGTTTAAAGTGTTGTACGATCGGTAAAACAGTGTTCATTCTAATCAGCTGTTCTTAATAATACCTATCAGTCCATAACCAAATCCATACACATCGATAAAAAAACTTTTCAAAAATTAAAATCTTTCTCCTTTTTAAAATAACATATATTCGAACACAATTCCAAATATTTGTTTTCAAAAATAAAAATAATCTTCTTTGATGTATATAACAGGTAGATATTTAAATCTAATACAATCGCAGTTTGTTTACAAACGGAAAAACATAATTCTTCATAACCTAACTTTATTTTTAGGATTTTGATACAAGCCGAGCGTGGTTTCAACCAAAGCATTTGATCGACTGAATTTATTCTGTTTCCGAGGTCCATTTATATCTTTTCGCCAAACATTCGACGGCACAACGAAATTTCCAAAAACACTTGAACATCAACGTTTATCATGACGTCACTAATCCGAACATATGTTTATAATTAACACTAATCTTAGTTCTTCAAAGACAGAAAGGTGGCTGACAAAGAGACGATTAAAATGACATAAGACACTTATGGTCTAAATTGAACAATAGTACTTAATAAAACGATCAGCTGTCTCCGATCTCATAAAAACTAAATTACATTGAAAATCCATCTATCCCTGTATATCAACTATTTTACATAGTTACACAAGGTACCCCAAACATATGAAGTTTACACAAATTAAATTACATACTAGAAAAACTAACTTAAAAATCTGTTCACAACGTTTCAGATAACAAGCGATGCTTTTGCAAGTATAGAATAAATAAGAACATAAATGAATTCATTGTCCAGAATACAGTACTCCAGATTCCTGCATCCAAACAATAGTACAAAATATCAAAATAAACTCAAAATTTGGAAAAAACCAAAGAATATCAGCACAGCTCATATCTCGACATATTTGACCTCAATTTTTCCACATACAGGAATTATTATGTTAATTGTAACATTATAATGATCAAAGTACTGATGTGATTTAACTATTTCCAGTGAAATATGTACCCGAAACTGACTTAGTCTTATTTGCGAAACAAAACTTGTTTTGCGTTACTCAACGATAAACCTTAAATCTAATAAGATAAAACCTTCTAGAAACGCGAATAAACTATTCAAAACATGTAACCTAGGTTACATACAACCTGTTCTACTATAAAACAACATAATTGGATTATATCGTTTTTATAAATTCAATACCTTTTGTGAAAATTGAGGTAAAGCCTGGTTAATCTCTTCCTTCTATAAATTTCATTTAAAATTGATAAATCTAGCTGTAACCTAGCCTGCAGCCTTTAGATTAAATAAACCTAGTATCCTAGCATGTCTATCTAAATCTGAGCTTACGATCAAATCGTAGTCTTTAAAATGGTTGGAAATTACAATCCGTTAAGTAAATTTTCAACCTGATGATTCTATATCATCTCAATACCTTAATTTTTTAATATTTTCGATTGTCTGTTCTCTCTTTTATGATTTAAAAATTAAGTTTATAAAAAACAACGCGTGGGTCATTTAAAAAGCCTTTGTGGGTCAATGTCTGACCCGCGGGTCATAGGTTCGCCACCACTGGACTATAGTCCAAACTTAAGAACGTGAAAATACGACGTAAAAAAACAATTATTCTAACCGGAGATTTCAGTCAAGTTTACTTTTTTATAGTAAAAATAAGATAATATTACTATGTAAACACCAAAAAATAATGAAATCCCTCTAGAATATAAATAAATTATACGCTTCTAGAGTAGTGAAAAAGTGACAACGTTGCTTTAAATTGGCACCAGTATTTCGTTTGTTGTTCTGGTGAAAACAGATTAATGCACTAAATGACCTTGACTCAAGTTTTGGGGTTATCTTTGCAAATATATGTATATAAAAGGATGCATGAAACACTATTTATTCAGATCCATTTAAAAAGTAGCAGTAAAGAAATTCCGAATTATGTATCCTTTCTATTTAATACAAATGAGTTTGTCTTCGAGATGTAAATTACGAGCGGCCAGTGGTGCTGCATGTAGCTATATAAAGCATTTAAGTTTCCCACTCGTTTGTCGCAATGCAACGTTGTTACTTTGCGAGCTGTATCAAGCTTTCAATATACAAATTCTTCGTATTAATTTTTTTTTTGAAAAACTATCTTCGTAACAAATTTGAAACTTTAAAGGTACAATCTTACACCATTTTTATGTAAAATGTTTTGGTGTCAATTTTTTATCATTTTTTATGAAGTTATTATAATAAATCTATCAACAACTTACCATTTTGCATAAGATCGCGTGTTATTTTCAAATGCAATTTATGGATAAACAAACTTCCTAAACATTTTTCAGAAAATAACTTTGTGCATTAAAATCTATTAACTGCACTAATTTCTTTTAAATTTTCATCATTTTTTTTCTACCGTCACAACTTCCTTAAGAATTATTTTTGCACGATCGAGCTCTGTTTTCATGTTTACCATGTGTGTTTCCATGACAGTAGGTTGCTTTTACTGGTTTATTCAGACTAACACGACTTTATTAATTAATTACCTTACTTTTGTTACTTTATCCGCAGAATTCAATTCTCCGACCAGCTATTGTGGTGAATTTCAAACAACCCCTCATTCATTGGCCGCATTCATCAGACTTACCGTGAATAATGTTACCAGTTGATACAATTTAAATTTACTTGTCAAATATAGAATGGCATAACCTAATTCGATTTTTGTAATAATAGTAATGGGGCAGTTAATATTAGATGAGGATAATGAAAATCTAAATTGTAAATATCAACAGTTTTTTCGGAAGAGATGCCCTCTCAGCATTGGGAATAATTGGCCCCTTTCTTTCACAAAAGTCCTGGCCATGACAAGCGCACTCGTCTACCCATCTACGACCCCATGTTCAACCTTTGCAGTGTATCAGGAGAAAACTAGCTCAAGGAATACGTTCTCCCAAAACTTGAAGCCTATGAACTATGAATAGTTTGAAAGTTTCTTCTTTCTTCAAAATGGAGCCCCTCCTCACTACTCGCTGGCCGTTAGACGCTTCTTAAATCAGAAGTTTGGATCGCGTTGGATCAGAAAATGAGTGACGGAGCCGGGTGCATTGAAATGCCATGCAAGATCGATAGATTTAACACCATGTGATTATTGGCTTTGCGGTGATCTGAAGAATGAGATGTACCGCACCAAACCAGCTTTTGGAATTATAGCACAGGATTATTTAAGAATTTGATCTAAAACAAGACATGATTATCCGAGCCTGCTAGACAATGCCTCAAAAGTTAAGAACTTGTTTGGCAGTAAATGGTGGCCATGTAGTAAAATCCCGTCTAACAAAAGTTCCACAACATAGCGTTGAGAACGGAAAGCCTGCACAAGTTCTTAGTCTACCAAGATATCCTTCTTCACCACCAGATATCACTCTCACCACCAGATTCTTCTTCCCTATCAACATCGTCTTCCCTGTTCCCAAATGCGCCCTCCGCATTGCCATCATCAGTGTTCGGTTTAGGTTGTAGCATAAATCACAGAGTCTCTGCTTGTCTCTCTGATACCTTGACAGAGGCATCGTCACCTTTCAGATTGCGTTACAACTTGTCACGGAATGGAGTACAATTTAAAATTATGAAAAATAGTGGAAGAGGAGACTGCTTATTCAAAATAGTTTCACAAGCAGTCAAGAATGGCAAAGAAAGGAACCAACTCACACTTTGACACCGAATTGTCAACTTTATTTTATACATGCGGTAGAATGAAATGAAGATTGATATCCATACCCAGTATATTGATGGCAATGCGATCAATTGTGCGACAAGAACGAGAAAAAGACATATGAAGACTACATGAAAGCTTCTGGTACATATGGAGGAATTGTGGAGTTGAAAGCAGCAGCAGAGGTGTTTAATTTTAATTTTGTCATTGTCCAACAAAATGCAAGTAAAACCCAATTTTGAGTTGAAAATTGCAGGCCCTATCAAATCAAAATGTTCGTACGTGTTTCTTCTTTCTTCCTGTTTACTGGAATTTATAACAGTGGTCACTGGCAGTTAATTTCACACACCGCGCATTGCCAAATCACCGATGGAGCGTACAGTGGGATAATTTCTGTTGAAATGGCATAGTGCTTGGATTTCAATAAAAACGTTCTTTAAAACATTGTGGCTTTTCTCCATTTTCCCAGGTTATTGTTACAATTTTCATTGTTACTCCACTATTAATCACCTAAACTCTTGGTTGCTTAGATTATGACGCTTTTGGATTTCCCATAAGAAATTATTGAAGTGTCTAGTAAAAAGCGGACTGTATTTAATCATTTATTAATAACTATTGATTGATGATAGAATTATCGCATTTTTGAAGTTTAGTTTCACTTTTGTTATTAAAATGTTAAAACCCCAAAATTAAGTTTGTTGTTAAAAAGATGGCTTTAACAAAGATAATGGAGTAATTGATTAAATAATTGATACTCACCCCTTAACCTCTTATTCGAGAAATTTAGTGTGTGTACGAATAGCCTCCAGACTATTCGTACGCATACGAATACAGTGTGAACGAATAGTCATTCCGTATATTAAACGTAGTTTTACGTTTACCAACCGACGTGCTGTAGTTAATCATTTAACTTTTCAAGTTGGCTAATACAAGATATCTATAAAATATTGTTGTATTAGAGATGGTGTGGCCTGTGATAGAAGGGTGGCGCGATGGCAAATATAAAGTCGTAAAACCGTGTTATTTTAATCAAGTCAACAAGCAAAATATAAACAAGTTCAAGCACATACCATCATTCTGACATATCTTTACCGAATTTACAAACACGTTTTGAAAGCGTTTAGTTTTAGGACTTGCTTTGTGAACAATTCAACTTAGTAGGCGACTTTTGCTTCTTTTTCTGCTTTTACGTATGTGATTGTTTGTTTACTTTTACTTACACTTTTATACCATCTTATACCTCATACATAGGCGCCCGCAGAAATTTGTTCAGGGGGGCAAGCATAGAATGAACGGCATGCTAGGAGGGGCACGCCTAGAATAAACGTCGTGCTAGGGGGGGGGCAAGCCTAGAATAAAACGGAATATTACATTATTATTATTATACAAAATTCTTAATAAAATTTAAATTGTTCAGCTTCCAGGGGGGCAAGTGCCCCTCCTTGCCCCCCCCCCTTCCGGGCGCCTATGACCTCATACTTAACATTTACTACTGAAAAGGTATGCGGTAAAGTGTCATTATGCACATTATTTGTAATTATTCTATTGAAACAATATATTTGAAGTAAATGCATAAATAAAAAGTTTTACATAGTTTTCTTTATTAGTTGTCATTCCCTGCAGTCCTTACAGATTGTCTCGTGGCATATAGAGTTTATCCATGTTAGAAAATACCTTACATGAGTAAATACCCAAGGATCGACTCCTTGATCTAAGGAACAAGCAGTGGACCATCCCATCACACCCAAGAGTCTACCACCACAAATCATCAAAGCTTGACCCTGGCAGCATTCGGAAGCAGTTATGCTGTAAAATACGATACACAAAGTTGCAAAATAAAAACACTAATATGGATATATTTACGAATAAGTTTGTATGCAATATTGTTCGGTCTGTATACACCATGTTGTCCGCCATTCATTGAAGTAACGATAAAAATGTTGATTACAGCACCCTGTAGCCATAGTATATACATTCCTATATACTAAAAACTTATTATTTAGATAAACAACGGTTCCGGTTGCCGGCGTGTCGTAAGATTGGTAGATACTAATTGGCATAACAAGTTCTAAAATATTTTATAGTTACATGTTAGTATTTGTTTTTAGTTTATATTTACTAACTAGTTACAAATTGTATGTTTCTAGTTGTATGGTGTAGCACTATGGCAGATCTGGCCGCCCACAATAACGATGTATTAAAGTTATAACTAGCAAATGGTACCCTTGCGTAGTGGTGATGTCTATAAAAACGGTCGACATCATAGTCTGCATATGATCCACCGATATCATTGACGCCTACTTTAGCATGGTCGAATTTATATCTGTAAATAAATTTACAAAATAAGGAAGTGCTGTATACATATGTGATTCTATACAGTTTACACAGTTTTGTATACATCTTTACTTATGTAGTATGTCGCAAGTACCAGAGACATCAAGTGTGTTGTTACTTTAATAGAAATATTTACGTGGTGGTTATGAGCTATTTTTTAGATTCCTAGGATGGTAAGTAAGCGTTACATCTCTAGGATAATGAATAACCTTTACATTACGCCGTCAACACCAAGTAAATATAGAAATAAAAGCAACATAAGAGGAGTGCTTTCTATTATATTATAGATTTATATGAATTAACCGATAATAAGTTTTGAAAAACTGAATGCCGATTTTGTATCTTGCCTTACCCACGGATCTTTCAATATCTCCACGATTCAGCACTTATATTTTAACAATGTTGAATAAATTTGACATAGCTGACACTAAATGCATAAAATAGGGAGATCGTAGGTAGAAGTAAATTGTAGCTGAATCAATCAATATTCGTCTTTTGAGAACTATTTTTGAGATAATTCATGTAAATTGCGCAATCGCAGAAAAAACTAGATCTGTAATACAAACATTGTTACCTACAACATAGGTATGCAATTTTGGTCAAAATACTAAAAGTAAGTAGTGTGCTGTTATGAAATATGAAAGCCATGAATAAAAGGTTGTGAAACATATGCTGGTATAGCAAGTAATTTTTACTTATGTGAATCCAAGCAGTTGTCTAATATCCATCGACGAGTTATAATAGCACCAGTGCATACTCGATCAGGGTCTTTGCTGCTATATAAAAGAGCTAAGAAACTATGATCGAAGGATCTTAACATGCGAGCCGATTTGCCCTGTCTTTTACAATTTCCGGTCTTGATACAAGTTTGAGTTCTAGATGGGCTTTGTTTATTCTGTTTTTGCGATTCAATGACTTCTGGAACTTCTGTAGGTTCTGCTTCGCCTTCTTCATTTTGAACTACTGGGTCTTCTTCTTCTACATCTTCTGGTTGTTCGTCTTGCATCGCTTCTGGGTCCTGTAGGTTCACAGGTCTCTCGTATAACCAGTTCATTAAGAATAGTAACGAGATACATTGCCTTAAAGAAATTTATGGCAGTTATAGTAAAATTTAGACAATAACTAATATATATAATATATTTACCATAGCAGCATTGCCTAATTATCTTGTGTTACTCCGTTAAGCTCCAGTTGGATTACAAAAAATACCAGAAACGGTTTATAGCTTTATAAAAAAATTGTTTTATGACAGCAAAATAATTAAATTAAAGTTTTATGTTCAAGACTAATTAGAAGTTTTTTTGTACACGTTTTATAGTTAAAAAAATTAATTAGACTAGTTAGAATATAATATCTAAAATATTTCTAGTTAGTATGTACCTACATATCTTAATTAATATGGGAACGACGAGTAGTGACAGACAGTAGACATTCTTGGACTGCATCGGCAGTAATGTTTAGATGCGTTTAAATAGTAACAAACTCTGCTTAACGATTCGAGTGCGTGCAATGCATTAACTTAGGCGCATAGCTTGTATTGGATCAAGTTAGATAATATGTCACATAAATAAGAAATAACACATTTTTAATTTAAATTTTTCCGCGGGAGAAGCCACGGGCATAACCGCTTCTATTATAGGTATAATAAAAACGTACCTATAATAGTAGGTTCTTCACATTAGTAAACTTTTTATTGCACATGCATACAACTTAAACTGTAAGTTAAAGCGTTCAATTCGCGAATGTCGAATTCTGATACATTTTAATTGAATTACTGTTGGTAAGAACCACTTTCTAAATCTCAGTTGAATTTATAACCCGTAATTTAATTATCACCATAATAATAGTAATAATAATCATAAAAGCACCCTTTTCATTAAAAATTGTACCATCTAGTGAATATCATTTAATTTTATTTGATATAATTTGTAGGCGAAGCGATCATGGATAACTTATAACAACGCCTAGCAGAAATGTACCAAATAGTGTCTGTGACCCGGAAAATTCCCGGGAATTGCTCAATTTTTTGTTGTTTCGAGTGCCAGGAAAAATAACCTGAGGCATCTATTCCATTAAAGTTCTTTCAAAATAAAGTTTTATTTATTTCAATTTCTTGGTCAAATTATTAGTTAAAAAATTCAGTTATAAACAAGAAAGTTACACGGATGGTTTTCTAAACAGTATTCTTTAAAGAAACCACTAAACAGTCATTTCAAATATATACAAATTATTTACAACCTGTCTATAAACAATCAATGAAGCCAAAGTGATTCGTTTTAAGCAAGAAACTGCCGTTACATACGATACCTGACCAGTCCATTATGCATTAAGTAAACTAGTACCTACTATTTAATTATACATATTAAAATAACTACTTAAATACTATTTTTAAATAGTAGTTTTCGTAAAGACTTAAACAGAATTCTTTTACTTAAAGAATTATATTGAAATATGCTCTTGATCATGTTAATAGCAGTTTTCAAGAGATAAAAATTTTAAAAAGGCTTTCAGTTTTTGTAATGCAAATACTGTGCAATATAATGGCAATAGTGTGCTTTTATAGTTACTTGTAGTGTGTTTTTATAACATTTCTTAATTTCTTTCTTTTGACAAAGAAATATTTATGATCATGTATAACGTTGAAATTCATAACCCATTGATTGTTTGACGGTTACTGTTTAAAATCAAGCTTCTCCGTTAGTTTGGTTGTCACTGGTTTTCCCTTTCCCTCTGTTTATCGTAAAGTCGCACCTGCGCGGTCAAGCGCATTCTCAATAGTGGAGTTGAGATAACAAAATTGGTGGCTTGCATTAAAAGTTGAATGTGTGAGATGAATTAGAAAATTGGTTTTGATATAATTCGCTTTAGCGTAGAAATCTCGCATTCAACAAAATGATCATCTGATTGTTTACATGTGATCAATCGTCAAATTAGACGGATTAGGTTCTAGTGTCAACCATTTAGGTAAACCTATTTTATTTTCCACAATGTGCAAAAATCTCAAAATCTTCTTCTATTTTAGGTAACATTTTCCTATCAGTTGCCCTGAAGGAATCATGTAATAAAAGACCTTTCAGTTTATAGAAAGGTAAAATTCTGTGCAAATATTTAAAATCAATACCATATACATGTTATTTTTAGGTCTTTTCTTTTGGGTTCTGTTGCTCGTTGTTTGTTTTCCTGTTCCTGCCCCTTTTGACTTTGGATTGGGTTTAATTTGAAGGTCTTCCCCTTTGGGTTCGTACCTGCATATACAAGTACAGGGTGTATGTAACAAGATAAGATTATACCGGAGGGTGAAACGAAAAACCCTAAGCAAGGCTTTTAAACCGTACCATATCATCCGTGGGCCATCGAATGGTGGGATGTTTGTTTGAAACTGTATGTATATGTATATTGTGCCATTTTATCTATGTTTATATATATTTATAAAACGTTTATACAATTTATTTATTCATGCATGTTAGTTTTAAGTGGTAGTTAAAGCGAGATCTCGAGTAGTGAAATTATCATAGGGTATTTTTTAAGTTTTTACAACCACTGTGATACAAATCACCATTGTGTTAACTTTACTAGACATTAAAATCCTTAACCAGTATAATTACCGTTTACAATTTGCATTAAACAATAAAGCCCTACTTAGAAAGTTTACATTTCACTACATGTTTGTGTGTTATTTATTACTATTTATTTATTGTGTGGTTTTAATATTTGCTTTCTAGCTTATAACCTGTAAGTATATGCACCGTACGACCAAAATTGTGGAAGTTGTCTATATATTAGTAAAAGATCTATTTCTTCGTTTATCTAAGAAGTTTGAAGCTTTAGTAATAAGAATTGTTTTAAAACGAAGTGACGCTTGTTTTTTTTATCTTGTATATCTTGTATTACCCCGCCCCTCTCCGACTTATTGGGATTAGCCGGCAAAAACTAAAGCAGTGTTATTTAGGTCAAGCTGATACTTCCAGCACAGCTATATTTTGGTAGGTTTGGTATTTATATATCCCGGTTGTCCAAAAAGTGTGGAAACGCTTGAATTTCTCGAGAACGACACATCCGATTGCAAAAAGAAAAAACACGTGTTCCTTTATTTTTTGAAACCTATTCAGTCATGATATGCAAACATCACCCCCACCTATTTTTTATTGCACTTTTGCATTCTCCATAAAAAACTGTTCTCAAATTGCAAATTTCGCCCCACACTCCGATCCCTCTTGGGGGTGGAAAGAGGGAAAATTGCACATGTCCGCAAAAAACGATCTTTTTTTCCTTTTTTTCCTCTAAAATTTCCACCTCCAAAGGGAGGGGGCGGGGCGGACAATTTGTAAATCACAAAAAAAAATTTGGAGGAAAAAAAAGTAAAAAAAGATCGTTTTTCTGTGAACATGTGCAATTTTCCCTCTTTCCACCCCCCAGAGGGGTCGGGAGTGGGAGAGCGAAATTTGCAATTTGAGAACAGTTTTTGATGGAGAATGCAAAAGTGCAATAAAAAATAGGTGGGGATGATGTTTACATATCATGACTGAATAGGTTTCAAAAAATAAAGGAACACGTGTTTTTTCTTTTTGTAATCGGATGTGTCGTTCTCAAGAAATTCAAGCGTTTCCACACTTTTTGGACACAATGTATGAAAGTAGCCTTTGTGATTCTGTAGGCTATACTTGCAATAAACCAGAAATAATTAAAAAAATGTGGCTGCAATACTAGATATTTTTTCAAAGAAATAGGAAAGTATTTTAAAAGGGTAAATGTATTTAAAATTCTGTTTATTTTAAAATTTTAAATAAAGCTTTTGAAACAATACTTGATTGGCTAATGGCTATGAATGGCTTAAAACTTGCCGGCAAACAAGAAATGTTTTGTCATACAAGAAATACGAGTAATGAAAGAATTTTATTATAGAATTTATTTATGTACTGCTGTGCTTTTCATTAAATATAGTTATTTTCCAATGGAAACTTTTGTGGGGAAAAAGTATAAATTAATTACTAAAATATGAAATGCATATTTTGGAGTAGATTATTTAGTTAAGATAAAAAAATAACAAAAATATTCTTGCCAACCGCATCCTTCATACCAACGAAAAGCTGGCGACTAGATAAATTAACAAAATATTAGACATACATTAATATAATATTTATGTTCAAAAAGCTTGTCTTCGTCTTTGGTTTTCTCTTATCCTGGGCTTAAAGACTTGTTGATAACATATCCTACAACAATGAATAAGTATTTCGCTAAACCATTTGCTTTTCAAAAACGTGTACTTTTCATTTAAAAAAGCTTTTTGGGTCACGTGTTGTTCTTAAAATATTCCACTATCTTTGACAAAAATCTTATTTTTTATTATGTAGATTCATGCTAAGAGGCGCCCACATCAAAATTCGAGCATTGCCAAAAGAAGGACCTCTCTAATTAAAATTCAGTTCAGTTTTATAAACCTGTAACAGAGAGTAGATTATATACCTTTAGTAATATGTAACTCCATTCAATTTTCAGCTTAGTATTTAATATTTAGTGTAAGGTAGGTTTATACTGTAGAAAAAACCAGAGTAAGTTACAGTATCACAACCTATTGTACAATTTAAATGAGACAAAACTAAATGAAACAATGCATATGATACCAAAAATTAGTTTCATAGATCTGAAACCGAGAGTAGTTTGTACATTTTTTGTGTAGATGCAGATGCAGCATGTAGTAAGTTTCTGGAAATTTTTGAGAATCTATCTCAATTTGTGAATTCCATGTGATGTTTTACACCTTTAAGTAAATTATATACAAGTTATTTAATTTTTATTTATTAAAAGTAGCATTTATTAAACAAGGCTAATTAAACATTAAACAGTTTAGACTAAAATGTTTAACAATAATTTTGTTTTTTTAGTAATCATGTCTGAATTAGTATTTTGATATATCAAAACCTAATCAGAATTTCGTTGTAATCAAACTGAAGTGTTGTAAGGGTTTTTCAGTAAAGTTGCACGATGCTTCAAACAATACGTTTGATAAGAGTTTTTCCAGTAATTATTTTAAATGTTTGTATTGTAAGAACAAAAAATCTGTCCATTAAAGCGACGGTGTTGGATGTAAAATGTCTTTCTATGATGTTTTTTTCGATATCCAGGGTAAGAAAAACTTCACATGAGTGAAAACCCAAGGATCAGTTCCTAGATGAGAAGAACAGGCAGTGGACCACGCCATTACACCTAGCAGTCTGCTGTTAATAACCAAAAAAGCTTGGCTTTCACAGCATTCATCAGATTGTACGCTTTAAAATAGATAAGTGCATATTTAATGTTTAACGAAAATAAAATAAGTAATTTCTATTTACTTTAAAGGATAAACGCAAAATTGGTCTTCCTCTAGACAAACTTGTTGGTTTTTTTGAAAATATGGACGAAAGTAATAATTACAACACGCTCGGTCCATAATAAAAACTTTCCTTTTTACAAAAATATCCTTATTCAAGTATATAACAAGTCCTGTGTTTGGCACATAATAATATTGATGGAGTCTTATTGGATTAACAGCATCTATAATAGTTTACTACTCAAAAATGATTCTTCTACATTACACCAGCTTACTTTTTCCAAAGATGATGTTTCTCTCAGTATGATGCAAGACTAAAGCATCTCTTGCAGCCCATAAGTAACTTGAGTTAAATTTAGGAACATTAAATTGTATTTTCTCATAGTTTTCATGCTGAATGTAGTAATCAATGTCATATTCTACAATAGCTGAACCATGCATACCTACTTTGACACGTATGTATTTATATCTGAAAAACTACATCTTTAATCTACAGTATGTAAATAGCTTACTATAAAGTGATTTAAGTAAGATTGAAGGTGAATGCTATACGAACACGTTGGAATACTATGTGTGTAGTTTTAGTTTACCGTACATACAGATTTATATGGAGAATCAAGTTATTGAAGCTGTTTACTACCGTAGCAAAGTAAAAAATGGAAAGCTACAAGAGACACATTCACATACGTTTTAGGCCTTTTTAAGCTGGAATAGAATGGGCTTTACACAAGAATAGAAGTTGTTACAAGATTTATAAACAAATCATGAAAACTTCCGAAATCTGCTCTGGCGCACATTATCATGTGAATTTAGGAGAGAAATAACTCAAGATATCATGTTTAACCGGTGTGGCGTAAGACTTTGATACCGTATGCAACCCACGGAAACAGAAATAAGAAAAAGCCTTGTCAGCACTGTATATAAACCGGTTATGTTTGCTGCTCGGAGGATTCACGAGTTGATGTCTTAAAATTATCAAAAGAAAATGAAAACGACAAAATATTCTCAAATTATTATGAAAATCTAACAAGCCATTGAGAATTTACAAATGTGTAAACAAATTAAGTTTCATTATCAAGAAAACTTTAATCCTCATTTCCATCCGTAGGTAGTTAAATCTTTCACACCAGGTGCCTAAGATCCGAACTTCCTAGATCTAGGATATCCCAAAATGTAGTGATCAGTGGATGAGTCAGTGATATTTCATATATAGATTGAGTTTATTTATCATATATGTTATTTTGCAAATAATCGCCATTTATTAATACGAGGGTGGTCCCAGAAGTACCCGACCTAACCAAGAGGTGGCGGTAGTTGTTTGAAAATATCACTGTATTGGAAAGTACGCAGTCTATAAAGCATATGTTTCAAGTTTGAAAGCGCCACGTTGTGCAGTATTTGTTTGGCAGCCATCAATAGTGAACGTTGTCAGTGAATTTGTGAAAATGGAGAAAATTGGTCATCGTTATGTGATACAATACTTTTATTTGAAAGGCCTCAGCCCAACCAATATAAAAGCTGAGCTGGATTCTACTCTGGGCGAGTCTGCTCCTTCGTTTACAACAGTTAAATTTTGGGTAGCTGAGTTTAAACGAGGCCGTACGAGCTGCCAAGACGAGCATCGCAGTGGTCGAAGAAAATCCACAAAGCGGTACTTGATGATCGTCGACTGAAAGTGCGCGAGCTAGCAGACATTGCGGGCATTTCAAAAAATGCGGTACATCGCATATTATCTGAGAATTTGGACATGAGAAAGCTGTGTGCAAGATGGGTGCCGTGTTTGCTCACACTCGAACAAAAACAGTGCCGTGAAAATGTTTCAATTGAGTGTTTAGCGAAGTTTCACAGCAACAAAACAGAATTTTTGTGCCGTTTCGTAACAATGGATGAAACATGGGTCCATCATTTCACACCCGAGACAAAAGAACAATCAAAACAATGGACTCAAAAGGGAGAACCGGCTCCAAAGAAGGCGAAGACCGTTTCATCTGCAGGCAAGGTTATCGCGTCGGTTTTTTGGGATGCGCGTGGAATAATTTTTATTGACTATCTCGAAAAAGGAAAAACTATCAACGGCCAGTATTATGCAAACTTATTGCAACGTTTGCGCGAAGAAATCAAGCAAAAACGGCCGCATTTGGCTAAAAAGAAAGTGTTGTTTCATCACGACAACGCGCCAGCTCACAAATCCGTTATTGCAATGGTCCAAAATTAATCAATTAAAGTTTGAATTGCTACCTCATGCACCATATTCGCCAGATTTAGCCCCCTCGGATTATTTTCTGTTCCCAAACTTGAAAAATGGCTCAGTGGTCAAAGATTTTCCAACGATGAAGAAGTGATGTCAGCAGTTAATGGCTATTTTGAGGAGCAAGACAGTTCTTATTATAAAAAGGGTATCGAACTTTTTGAACACCGCTGGGAAAAGTGTATAGAGCTGAAAGGAGATTACGTTGAAAAATAAATAAATCTTTTTCCAAAATTTTTGTGTTTTCTTTGTTGGGTCGGGTACTTCTGGGACCACCCTCGTAAGCCATGCAAAATTTTGGCGCAGAATCTCCTACTTAATGGTCTAGGTATCCTTTGCTGCAACTACTTTAGATAATGATTACTATGTGTTAAAGAATAAGAAATGTGACATTTTATGTAAGTAATACAGAAATCAGTGATAGATGAATATAGTAACTATAAGTATAACAAGTATATCAGTTACTTAAGATACCTTTTAGAAACTTTACCACTTTACCTAGATTGATCAATGCAGTTATCCAAGATCCATCGACGACCTATGATTGCACCAGCACATACTCTATGAGGTACTATAGGGTTATATAGAAAAGCCATAAAACTGTGACCGACTATTTTTACATTTTCAGCGGATTTGCTTACAATTTTACAACTATCATCTCTAATACATGATCCTGCGTCTTGTTTACCAAGTAACCCTTCAAAAATGTTTTCGAATAGGTTAGCTAATTCAGTCAACCCTTGAGTTAAATACAAAACTAGCATTAATAATCTAAAATACTTCCTAAAACTTTTAAATGTAGAATAAAAAAAATGTGAACAAAGAAAATTTACCGTAATATCATTGTCAACTTATTCGTGATTACATTAAATGGGCTATTTATATTATACTAAAAAACACTCAATAGCACTATAAATGTTAATTGCTTACAGAGTTTTATAGGGTAGTGATATCACCAATTAACACATTTAATTAGTAATATTCTTACCATTGGAAAGTTATGCTATGAAATAATTGTTATGTGTTTTTTTTATTTGTTATTGTGTCAAACTTTAGATACATATACTTTAAGTTGCTAAAAAGTCTATTAAAGTTATTAATCTTAAATTTAATTTGAATTATCCTGTTATTCCTTAATTTGAATAATTTGTAGTTTAAGATTATTCCAAAACAATGTGTAGGTAACATTTACTACCCAGTGGCTTAACTATCATGTGGCAGTTTGGGGCAAAGCCCCGGGGCCTGGCCCCTAGGGTATTGTGATACCTGAAAAAGCTAGAAAAAGAGGCTTTTAAAATAAAAAATTAATATAAACAATACCAAAGTATTTGTTGATGCTGATATATTATTTGTCATTCCTGTTTAAGAGATTCCTGTAGTTGTTTTAATGATTTATTTTTAATCTTGTTATTAATTCTATTTTTGTGTTACTGCCTGAGATATGTTTCTTGTACTATGTACTTGTATTTTACAAAATGTGGCGAATAGAAAGTCATACTATTGGTTTTATTTGTTAAATCGTAAGCTAGCTTAGTTTAGTTACTAATCAAGACTTTTTAGTTACCAGATACCGTGAAACTGATGCTCATTAAATTAAGCTAGATAGTTAGTTAAACAATTAAACAAAATGTTAAACAAAAATCTAGTCGTTCGCTCTGTCACAATCAACGCAATAACAATATAATATCTTCATTCTCCCCTTTACGAAAGTGTTACGAAACTTTTTGACAAGGCAATTGAAAGCGAAAGTAAAACATGCGAAGCGGTTGCTAGGTTTGAAAAACTTTCGGGCCCTGGGCAACGAAGTAAAATTGTCAATTTTTAAAATATTAGTTATTTACAGTAAGAGTGAGGAAGGTGAAGCTTTCGTTCACGCGAATTGCGTGTTCGTCCACGAAGCGAAGCTGAGTGGACGATGCAATTCAAGTGAACGAAAGCGACCTTACTCGCGAATGCTGTATTTGGTTTTGTTCAATACCTCCTTAGAAAATGAATCTATAACTTTCGAAAAAAGTTTGAAATTATTTGCGAAAATATTGTCATTCTTAATATAAATACCTACAAATCAAGGTTGAAGGAATTTGTTGTCAAGGAAACAAACAACAAACAAATTAAACAAATTCTACAATTTCATTGAACTGATGGTGACTGTGAGTAACTTTTGTGCTATTATTCTTTTGAAAATGGATAATGAAGATGAATTATTTGTCCCTGAGGACGTCCTGGAACAAGCTAATGCGGCTAAATATCAAATGTTGCCTGAAAAATCAAAAGTACGATATCAGAAAGAATTGGAAAAATTTACACAGTGGCAGACGGAGAAAAGGATCAAAGGAATAGACGAGAATGTTATGATGGCATACTTTAAAGATGTAGGAGCAGCATCAGCGTGGTCGCGGTATTTAATGTTAAAGAGTACACTGTTTGTGTTTCAAAATGTCGATATCTCCAGGTAAGAAGATTTCTAACAAGCTATTGGTAGTTTTAATATAATAAATGGTACATACAGGTTCAACAGTCTTACACCCTTTTTGAAAACGAAATGTAGGAATTATCAACCTAAAAAGGCTGCAACATTTTCAAGAGACGATGTTTACAAGTTTTTGTTGGAAGCGCCGGATCAACGATGGATTCTTCAGAAAGTTGTACTAATCATGGGCATATTCGGCGGCTGCCGTTGTGATGAATTATCTAGAATGACGATCAATGATGTACAAGAAAATTTTGAAGACATTAATCCAACATTAGTTGTAAAAATTCCATTCACTAAAACTGGTGTAGCTAGGAGTTTTACAGTCGTTGAAAATGGAATGGGAATCAATTTTCTAGATTTATACAAAAAGTACAAAGAACGGAGACCCATTCCTGATGGACGGCTTTTTCTTCAGTGTCGGAAAGGAACTTTTATTTCTCAAGTGTTAGGAGTCAATTCAATAGCTAAGGTACCAGGACAAATTGCTGAGTATCTGAAGTTGCCAGATAAAGAAAATTTTACTGGTCATTCTTTACGTCGAACCTCTGCGACGCTATTGGCTGATTCAGGAGCAGACATATTAACACTAAAACGTCATGGCTCTTGGAAGTCCAACAGTGTTGCAGAAAGTTATGTCTCTGTATCTAAAACTAGCAAAATAGAGATTGCAAAAAAAATGCACCAGGTTCTTCTACGTTTCATATAAATGAAAATTCCAATATTATTAATGTAGTTGCTAATGGCATAACCGCACAATCGCACTTGGATGTTGCAACTACAGAAGTAACAAAGGATGTCGACGATGTTTTGAAAATGGTTGAGTTTAATAATTGTAAGATTGATAAATTAGATATACATATTGTAAAAAAATTATGAATTGTTAATTATTTTAAAAATACATTTCTTTTGACAAAATGGAAATTCAATTATGCGTGGATGAAAACGCGTGAGCAAAAATGCGTGAGCAAAAGTAGACGTGAGCGAAAGTGAAACCTTCACATGCTGGTAACTATGGCTACAGACCTACTTTCTAAGGAGGTATCGAACAAAATTATTTTTTCCTGATACAATATTGAATAATATTGCCTTAGTTACAATATTTCATAACACACTAATATTTCCAAGGGAAATATGAAACGCTCATGTTGTCCCAAGGGAAATATGAATCGTCATATTTTACTATACAAATATTTTATTTTTTAATTAAAGCAACAAAAATTATCTTGTTTATTGTGTCCAGCCTTACTTTGTGGAACTCCATAATCATGAAATAAATAAAGATTATTAAAAGTTTCACAGTTTTATTAAAATACAACCTGACAATATTGTTTCGACAGCTACGCTGTCATTATCAAAGGTAATATAATTATAAACAAACACGTAGCTAAGGTAGATACAAAAATAGGTAACTAGATAAAATAATAATAATAATCAGAATTAAATATCTAATATTTTCAGTAACGGAGAATTACTGAGCTCAAGTTGTTCATTCATTAAAGGTTTTGAGTGTGTTTGTATATCTCAAACGCTTCTAAAATGTCTAATTCGCGTTTGTTATTACAAAAATGTAGGGATTTAATATTATTTTGAGGAGTCATTGTGTGATTTTGTTCTCAACAAAAATTATAACAATAATTTATGAACTAACAAAGTTTTTGCATTTGTAACGCTACTTTTCAGAACCAAAATAAAACTTGCAATTCTCAAAATTTCCGCTAAAGCGATTACAACCAGATACAAACGATGAAGCATCTTATTCGCAATTCGTCGGTGAGATTGCCGTTTCCTTACTAAGAGCATTCAGTTCAGTTGCAGTCTTGAACCATTTTCCAAAAACCGTCACCAAAGATTGTGATGACTGTGCTACATGAGATGCCATCATCGACACACCAGGAACCGTAACAGATGCTGCAGCTGGCTCTCCCTCCACACCAGCTATCATCTTTGCTACCTTATTTTTCTGCAACATACTGTCATCCAGATACCCTTCCGCAACCGACGAACTTTTCCAATCACCGTGTCTCTTTAATGTGGTCATTGAGGCTCCCGCATCGGCCACCAAAGTCGCGGATGTTCGTCTTCCACAATGGCCTGTATACGCATTCAAATTATCCAAACCCAACTATTCAGCAACCTTACACGGAATCTTTGCGAAGGTATTTTTGCCGACCGGCTGAAGAGTACAGTTCTTATTTCGATAAGCCACGAAAAACCTAAGAACGCCTTGCGGACGCAACGCCGAATATTCTCTCACCAAACGAGCAGCACTCAGTTCTTCTTCATCAATAATTGTAAATTTCCTATTTACATCATTCTTCGTCTTTGAAACGTTGATCACGATCACGGACCCACGATCTTCGATATCGGAAGAAAGCACATTCACCAATTCGTTCGTTCTGCAGGCGCCAAAGGTTTCCATAATTAAAGCGACCTTCAAAATTACGGATGTAACAATCATTCGACAGAGGAGAATCACAATGAAATTTTTACCTTATACATCAAAACAATGTCATAAGGAGCTTCACGCAAGAATTTTTTAGCTGTTCTCGAGACAACACCTCTGATTTTTTTAGGAACGTATCCTTTATTTTTATTCTTCACAAATGCTTCTACTTCATCAAACATTTTAACATCAGTTTTCTCCTTTAAATGTAACATTGACTTTAACATCGATAATTTTGGCCACAACGTATTTGGTGAATATTTCTGCGACTACGGATAGAATAAATTAGTCATACGTAAAAAAATAACAAAAATCATAGCAAAATACCAAATCTTCAAAAAACGCTAGCAAAATATTTTCGTCGACACCATTCACCGAATTTTTTCTTCTCCACTCTTGAAAGTCTTCATACACTTTATTGTAAGCAGTTTTAGATTTCGCCGAAACTAAACATTCACGGGCTTTCGCCGCTTGTGTTAGCACGTAGTTCGACATTTAATCAATTTTATTTATGACAGGACGCGAAAATCAAACCAGTCAACCATGATATTTACAAACACGGTCCTTAGCAACGTTACTAATCCGATAAATTCAAAAATTTACAATCCAATATTTTTCTATTTTCACAACAATAATTGGATCAATCAGAAAAAAAACTATTGATTACAACACTGGAAATATGAATATATTTCCCTTGCTTGTCTATACATCCCTCGGGTTTCACCCTCGGGATGTAACTAGCCAACCTCGGGAAATATACTATTCATATTTCCCTAGTTGTAATAATAGCTATATAATTTATTTATTTATTTGCCTCAAAATAAGGTGGTTTGTTGGCAACATTACCTTGGTATAGTGGATTTCATGAGCATCGCCCATATCTCTGCACAATAGGATAATAAGTGTTATAAACTTACCTGCTGTTTCCATTGTGAGTAACATGCTGCCGTCAACGTCAAAGGCATTTTGTCCAGATTATACTTAAGTTGTTGGATAATAAAACATTTTGAAATAAGTTTAAGATATGCTGTTTGATGCACTTTATATGTTGTTTTCAAATTAATCATTTTCTAAATTGATTATTTTTTATTATTGTTTATAACTGAGTCTTTCAGACATTCATAGAAATTGGAATAATTGGAAAAAGAACGTTGAAGAACAGGATGTAATTATTAGGTTTTTCCGAAAACTGTAATACCTTAAAACTATCATTAAGAGCTTAAATAAAATTCCTAGAATTAGCAGAAGTAAACTTTTTCTGGTATTATAATAGTTTCTGTACTTATATAGATCTGCCCAGATTCGTCTATAATAATAGATAAAATAATTACCCTATAATACCAAGAAAGGTTTGCCTTAATTCTGGAGATTTTACTTAAAATATATTTATTTTAGGAAAACACAATATTTACACAACTTGTTCCTCAACAATTTGTTTCTACTTATTCAGTTTCATTAAGAAACGCGTACAATTCAGGAAGTATTCGGAGTTTTGATATCTTGAGTGTATTTACATTTATTATGACGCAGTTTTGGAGACCGTTTGAAAATAACCATATACTACAGGATAATACTGATGTTGTCGATATGGTTATGAATATTGATACTGAGAGTGAGTTAACGGAGAACAGTGAAAGTGAAAATGAAATTAGTGACTGTGAATTAATTGCGTCAAGTGAAGTACTAACTGAACAAACTCAAAAAGTTATAATAAACATATATAAGAGACTATTAAAAGAAAGTAAAAATCGAAGAGAACTCCTTACATGAACATCGGAATTATCTGGGGTAGGTATCATAATTAACCTACATAATCTAACTCTGCTTTAATGTAATGATTTCGACAGGTGGGCTATGATCGTGTAAAACGGCTTATAAAAAACAGGGGGATTTCGAAGGAAAGGCCGAGCTGCGAAACATTTTGCAAAATAGATGATGGTATAGAAAAATTAATATGTCAAAAAATTTACATGTATGCGGTCAATGAGATTCCAACTATTGATGCATTATTAAAAGCTCTTCACGACAACTACATTGAGTTTCCTTACAGCAGAAGCACATTGTACAGGCTATTAAAAAAACTGGGATTTGCCTTTAAAACAATAAACCGACGTTTGGCAATCATGGAATCTCCCAGATTAATCGACATGCGGGACGAATATTTGGAGAAAATTGAAAACTTCAGAGGACAGAGAAAAAAGATCGTTTATTTACATGAAACCTGGTATGATTCCCATGACGTTGTTAAAAAAGGCTTTGTGGACGCATCTGGACGGTGTCGCATCAATTTACCTACTGCACGTGGTAAAAGAATAATAATTTTGCATGCTGGCTCAGAAAATGGATGGGTTCCTGGGTGTCTGTTGCTCTCTGCAAAGAACATTAAAAACTCTTCGACCGACTACTACGAAGACATGACCGCTGACCTCTTTGAAAACTGGTTTAAAAATATGTTAATTCCTCGATTAGAACCAAACAGCGTAATTGTTTTAGACAATGCAAGCTACCATTCGCGACAGTAACGAAAAATTCCAAACACGAGTTCACGAAAAAGTGATATTAATTTTTTGCAAGAATATTACGTGCCAATTCCTAGGAATTACACAAAGACTCAGTTACTAGAAATTTTGAAAACAATAAACGTAGAAAAGACGTATGTGATAGATAGTTACGCAAAAGAATGCGGTTTTGAGGTGCTTCGTCTACCACCATATTATTGTATCTTAAATCCTATTGAATATGTATGGTCGACATTAAAATCAAAAATCAGACGTCAGAACACTCAACCTAAATTAAGTGCTGGGTAGTAGATTTAATACGTAATAGAGTTAAATAAATTAATCCCGATGTCTGGAAAAGCTGTGTAAACCATGCTATAAAAATAGAAAATAATTTTAGTTCTAAAATTAATGTAAATAAAATAATAATCAATTTAGAAAGTGATTTTTCCGAAGAGGACATATAAGTGCAATAAACAATATTTTAAACTTATTTCAAAATGTTTTATTTTCCAACAACTTAAGTATAACCTGGACAAGAATTCACCTGAATACGTCCTTTTTCTACTGTAATTTTAAATACCTTTGACGTTGACGGCAGCATGTTACTCACAATGGAAACAGCAGGTAAGCTTATAACACTTATTATCCTATTGTGCAGACATATGGGCGATGCTCATGAAATCCACTATAACAATACTGTTGAATATACAAACATTACTTTATTATAACCATTGAATCATCTTTTTTTATTATAATCTCTTCTCGGTGGTTAATAAATGTCAAGGGGAGAATGAAAAGCTTAATACATTACACGCTGTGAATTCCTTTTCAGGAGCACGGTGTTTTTAACTAACCTCGGCTACGTTTACGCTTCGCCTCGGCTATTCAAAAACACCTTACACCTAAAAGTAAACTTTCGCTACTTGTAATACAAATAACTATTTCCTTCTCTCCCTTACGTAAGTCAAGTCTACTATTTTGACAAGACACCGTAACGGAAAGTGAAACATGCAAAGTGCTCTAGGTACGAACGTAGTACTTACGTGGCCAGAACAAAAAAGTGAATTATATCTAATTTTTAAGTGGCGAAATCCGTTATTTGAAAATGTAGACCGGTCGCTAGGTGGTTTCCAAGATTCTCATAACCAGCCACCTCTTAATTTTCAGCTGAGATTTTAGTTTTAATTTTTTTCATTATTATCAATTAAATATATGGGGAAAGGAGAAGGATTTAATACAATGCACGATGCGTAAGCTATTTTCTTCGGCTCAGAGGCCTTTACGGACCTTGGATTAAAGTTTGCCTTGGTCATTAAAGTGTCTGCTTGACAAAAAAATTTACTTACGCATCTCGCAATGTAAATAACTATTTTCGTAGTCTTAACTAATGCTTAACTGCACATTAAATTAATGATATTAATAATTTGGCGATAAAAGTTATATTAGAAGCCTAAAACTTAATACAGCTGTTCTCAACCTTTTAGTAAATTGGGGCCCAAATTTTCACAACAGTTTTAAGCGAGCCCCCTTTCCAGGGTTGCCAGACGTCCTGCATTCTGCGGGATTATTCCGCGTTTAAAGCTTTTGTCCCGCGTGCCGTGATGTAACCATGTTGTTCCGCAAAACTTTTTTTGTACTACATATACGAGGGGTGTCTGACGGGAAGTGATCCTCTAAGGTATTAAAACACAGGTGGGAGTTATTTTGTTTTTTATTTTTCAATCAGGTCCCCTTGAACATCAATACAACATTCAATTCTAACCTCTGTAAATACTAGTCAGAATATTTGTCTGCAAAATGTTCTTTAACGGCTGCTTTCATCTCATTTTCATTTTGACATCCTTTACCACGTAACTCTGTTTCAAATTGGAAAACAGATAGAAATCACTTTGGGCAAGGTCTGGACTGTATGGTGGTTGGATGGTCTCCTCAAACCTTTCCTCGTTCACAGCACGCTTGTAACATGAACCGTGTAGCAAGGCGCTTTATCATGAAGCAGCAACACGCCGCCGCGTCTTACTTTTCCTCTTCTTTTTTGTTTTATTTATTAAACTCACATAATATCCGCCGGTCATTGTAGCTCCTCTAGAGATTTAATCAATAAGTAATATGTTATTGCAGTTCCAGAAGATGGTTGCTATAAGCTTAGCGAATGTTCGTTATACTTTGAATTTGCGAGAAAGCTTTTCGTCCTTTTTTCGCCACTGCATAGTCTCCTGCTGTGATTTCGGGTAGTACTGGTAAATTCAAGTTGCATTGGATGTTACGATGCCGCAATAAATTAGACCCAAAGCATCCTCGCACATTTCGAAAAATTGGAAATCGGTCGAACGCTGTTTACATTCTGGGAATCCACCGAACGGTTACCTTGTTCATATGTAATTGGTTGTATAAGATCTCTCCAACACATTCTTTGCTCATGTTCAGCTCCTCCGCTATGTGACGAATTCGAATTCACCGATTCTCCCACCATTCTCTCGATTTTCCTGATGTTCTCTCCAGTAACTGCCGTGGAAGCTGATTTAGGGCGATCTCCATCTTCAATAGACTGTCCATGTTGAAACAGTCGTGTTCATTTCTTTACTGTTGCATACGACCGTGCATACTATTCAGGCATATACATTTTGCACTTTTCCCTCTTTTTATGTGTAATGATATTTATTTATAGTACTAGTGAATTAAGTAAGATATCGCGCAATACTCTAACTCCTTTTCACATTCACATTGAAATGGTTTGACTAGACATTGTGATAACGTTGCTTACTCATAAACGAAAAATGTAATTAAATTACAACTTTGCGGCAGGCAAGAATACGAGGGTGGTTCAAATATAAACCGGAATTTTTGAATAAACGCGCGAAGAAGTTAGTGTCGTTAAAGTGGCTGTACTGGATGTATGATTGGTCTGTTACAAAGCGTAGAGAACAGCTGGGACCGCGTAATTTCGCTTGTCAGTGTAGTTGTAGCCATGAGTGAGAAGGACGTACCAGTGTCTGTTGCGCAACGCATTATTATTCGTTTTTTGGTCAAAGATAATGTAAAAACCGCGGAAATTTATCGGAAATTGCTCGAGCAGTTCGGGAATGAGTGCCTCTCCAAGACTCAAGTGTATGATTGGTGTTCCGCTTTTCGAAATGGCCGAGAAGTGGTGGCAAACTTGCCACATGCGCGGCGCCCCAAAACAAGCGTTACCGATGAGAACGTCCGCGCTGTAGAAAAACCCATTTTGGGAGACCGACGCATTACTGTACGCGATATGGCTGCACAAGTGGGCATCAGCATAGGCAGTATTGAGCAAATAATTCATGAACGGCTCGGTTACCGCAAAATATCAGCCAGATGGGTGCCAAGACTTTTGAATTTTGACCAGAAATCCACACGCTGGGAAGTTTGCACGCGTCTCCTGCAGCGATATGCAGACGAAGGAGACAATTTATTGCAGCGCATATTCACCACAGACGAGACTTGGGTGCACTACTATACTCCGGAGAGTAAACGCGCGTCTATGGAGTGGAGGAAGCAAGAGGAAGGCGCGCCAGTTAAAGCGAAGGTTACACTGTCAGCGGGAAAGGTGTTGTGTACCGTGTTTTGGGACATGAGAGGAGTAATTGCGGTCGATTTTCTCACTGAACAACGAACTGCGAACGCGCAGTATTATAGTAACCTTCTAAAACACACGGTGAAACCTGCCTACAGATCGAAACGACGCGAGATTCCAATCCGAACTGCGATATTGCTGCAAGACAACGCCAGACCGCATACAGCTCGGCTTACGATGGAAACATTGCACGAATTGGGTTGGGAAACACTGGAACACCCTCCTTATAGTCCCGATTTGTCGCCATGCGACTATTATTTATTCGGTCCATTGAAAGAGGCACTTGGCGGACAGCGATTCAAAAGCAATGCGGAGGTAGAATCTTTCGTGCGCGAATGGTTACGTGACAAGCCGAAAGATTTTTACGAAAAAGGCATCCTAAAGCTTCCGGAGAGATGGCAAAAGTGTGTAGAGTGTGACGGAGACTATCTAGAAAAACTGTAAAACATTTCAGCTCTGTAACTTAATAATAAAATTTTTTACAGCAAAATTCCGGTTTATATTTGAACCACCCTCGTAAAAACGTAAAAAGCCGCACACACCTATGAGACAATTTCAATTTTAGGTTATGTTTACCGGTACATTTGTATTTACTGACAATAGATCTTGATCATCGCATCATGGATCTGTTAGACGAAACTGGCATACACTGGCTAATTTCCGAGAGCCGCTAGAGCAGCAGCGATACAATTTTCGGACGTTTTCGGTATGTATCCGATACAATCTTAGTATGTATCGAAAACTCCTATTGACTCAAGCCTTACGAATTGAATTCAAGCAAAAATTTTAATCATGAATTTTAGTATTAAGCTTTGAAGTGTCCCGCAAAACGCTAAAAGAAATCTGACAACCTTGCCCTCTTCCAAAGATTTTCCTAAAATCCTAATATTTTTTTCAATATCTATTTTCCTTTTACTGCTGATACGCGGCTACAAGACTAAAATTCCCCGTGAATAGCGAAATTACGCCACATTTGGTATCACTGTCCTTCCGAATTTCTCGCGTATTTGCGTCGAACATTCTCTAGTACAAATGTCGTTGCGTTTAGCGTGTTACTTATAGTATGTATTTACCTATCTTTGAGTGCGATATTTTATTTTTGTATTGTGAAGTTGGTGGCCGCACGGTAAAGAGTTCGTCTCTTACTCAGGTGGCCCGTCGATCCCCGGAACCAGCGAAAAGATATTTGGCGTCGATAAAGCCTCAGTACAGTTCGCCGTGCTATCAGATGGGTACGTTAAGCAGTAGGTCTGGACAACCACATAAAATCTTTCTGTGATTGTCGTTAAATATAGCACCGCCCTATACCACGCACAAGTATGTATTTACTTCAGTGGTTTGGCAATATGAATTGTAATTAACATTTATACAATATACAACAGAATGTATCTTTTCTGATTTTGCTTACAATAATAAGTTTTTCAAATATTTTGTCTGTTTTTCATCTTCGCCCCCCCTTTTGTTATGATGCGCCCCTCACAGGTTGAGAATCACTGAGTTAATAAGTGTTTTGGCTTTGACTCTCCCGTCGCACCTACTGTCAAATATCTATAAATCTGTCTTCGCTGGGTCTTGATTAAGATCATGAAATGCTTAAATGAACATAAAGTAATAACAAAAGTCTGTAAACTATTACTGGTAATAAAAATACATACCGATATCTTATTATTAAGGTTTTATTTAAACTTTTCCTCTTTTATGCAACCGTGTAGGGGGGGCTAATGATTATCTTACCCCGGGGCTCAATGTGGTCTTGTTACGCTACTGTAATACTAACCGGTTAATTTTAAATGTTTATTTTGTGCGTTTTATTCGTCAAACGTTGTTGCATCGTATACGAATCTTCTGAAAAGAATATTTTTATTACATCAAAAACTACGATTTTTGGTTAAAATATCGTGATCTCCAGCCAGTAAGGATCCACCCTGTCTCCACTGTAGTGTCTTTTCACACAAGCGAGGCATTCGTCATTTGCATATGTGATTATAAACGCGATAATTTGGTACCCATTAAATTTTGATTATTAGTTACACTAATCTGTTAAGGGTCATAGGACGTAGGAATTTATAATCGCGCTACACTTCTCATTCAGTTATTTCTTAGGATTTTCACGCCCGACCTAAACCAAAATAAAGAGGAAAGTATTCTATCCGGATTTTTTTGTCGAATTTGTGGGAAAAGTATTTTTCATGGAAAAAGGTTATATAATCATATAAATATAAAAATCAATTCATTTTAAAAAATCCCAAAATGCTATATTATATCCTAAGCCTAATGCTGCAAAAAGACAAAATCCCCCGAGTGGTTTATTAATCGTACTTCACTTTAATTTTTGTTTTATTTTTATAAATGAATTGATAATATCAGGAGATGAATAATAAAAAATCATTTTTTTTATTTTTAGTTATTACTGGCGTCAAAAGACGCCACTGCGTTTCTTACGTTTGCTGATACCACAAATAAGCCGCGAGCACCCACCATCTTTTTTTCACTCATTTTCCCTTTTTGTTACACAATTCCAACGATAGTTTAGATTTCAGAGTATATTTTACATGCGTAAATGAATTAATATTATTAATTGTTGATTAATTAATATTAATCAATTAGTAAGTTAATGTACTGTATTAGTAATTGTAAAAAATGATTAAATAAGTAATTAATAATAAAAAAGCAAACAAGTCAAACATAATAAATGGCATTCGTTAAAAAAGCAAAACACATCAACAGGTAGATTGCCGAGTGGAAAGAGGATTTGATTCCAAATATGCTATGTATAATAATTTAGTTTTATTTTTAATTAACATAACAAGTTTAAGATAATTTTATTTTAATCTTTTTTATAAATATTATATTTATAAAAAAACTGTTTATGTACGAATAAGTAATTTAAAAAAAGGATGATAAATGACATTCATTAAAGAAGCAAAAGATATCAATATCCAACATGACCGAGTTGAAGACGCACTGCATTTCCAATTACAAAACGCCGATTCTGTTCCCGGCTCTAGTAATTTTTTTAAATAAAATATTTAATATATATTTATAAACAAACAATTTTTTATAACTATAATATTTATAAAAAATAATAATTTAATTTAATAGTAATTGTTTAAACTAAAATAATTATATTAATTAAAAATAAAACTAAATGATTATACCTACCATATTAGCATTCAATTGTAAATTATTCTTTTTATAAATATGTATTATATGGTCAGAAAAATTGTTTATTTATAAAATATATTAACGTCTTCTACTCGGTTATACTGGCTGTTGATGTTTTTTGCTTCTTTAATAAATGCCATTTATCATGTTTTTTGTTAATAACTATTAACAATTTGTTTAAATTTTATTATTATTAATTACTTTTTAATGATTTTGTACAATATTACTAAGTCAGTACATTAACTTATTAATTGATTAATATTAATTAACCATGAGATAATTTAATATAAATTCATCCACACATGTAAAACGTGCTTTGAAATCTAAAATTTCGTTAGTTGGGGTGTTGGAATTGTATTAACAAAGAGGAGAAATGAGTAGGAAAGAGATGCATGATTCCCACTACTCAATGTGAGCTTGAAATTTTAGCAAACGAATCCACCTACATTACTGAAAATTATTGCTCGCGCATAGTATAGAATAGACCCTTCAGGGAATTACACGAACTACAGTGTAATAATAATACAGTGTAGTTTGAAATAAATAAATCGGATTAATAAATAGTTTCACACATTTATTAATCCTTTTGATTTATTTCATGATTATAAAGTTTCGCGAAATAATGCTTGAAACAATGAACAGTGTAACTGTATTTGTAATGACAGTCGCAGACTTTTAGTGTAACAAGCTTATTCGGCTATTGAACATTATTAGATATTTGTAGTTAATTTAATTACATTAAAATTTATATTGTTAATTCTTAATATTCTTAATATTGTTCATTTAATATTGTATTGTTAAATTACTACAATTTAATTAACTCCATAAACTCTAAGGCGTTGTTTAAAGGTCTTAAAGGTAATTATTGTATCTATATCGTCTAACTATAGTCCATATAACGTATCTATATAACATCTATTTTAAGTATTTGTTTTTGCGTTATATGTAATTAGATGATAAAAATTTGAAATTGAAATTTCTCGATGCTTTTTATAGAATTGTTGATGCCATCTCAAACTGAACAAAAAGACCTGAAAACATTAAAACTGCGTCGCTTTGGGCGAGGTTACAAGCACAAGCCATAAAAGGACTATATAACTTTCTGAGGAAACTTTCAAAGGTCATAAGGTAAAATCTTTATAAATTCCTTCTTGTCCTTTTGTAATTCAATTTTCAAATTGCGAGTAGAACTAAGAACATCAAGGAAGTTAAATTTATCAAAGCAAAGAAGATTATCCTACTTTCGAAAAACCTTTTTTAAAAAGAAAATGACCAAATAAAAAATTCCTACAAAACAAAACGACTTATAATGCAATTTATTTGTTAATGAACGAAAGAACGATCATTTCTAGTCGCATGCAAGATCTTCTTGAAATTAATCTGACTGTTTCAAAAAGATTTATTAAAAGGGCTTTTTTCGCAAAACTTCACGTATAATCACCAAATATAATATGTACTTACGTAAAAAACTCGGTATTACTTATGTACTTATAAAAATGCTTACATTACATTGAATACCTGTAAATCGATTAATACTAATAAGTAAATATATTCCACTAAAATCATCCACAGTACAGTGGCGTAACTAGTATGAAGCGGGTTAAGTGACGCTTAAGGAGGCAAAACCGAAAAAAAGTCCAGGCGCAGCTTGTGTATTCGTAGAAAACAGAGTAAAAAATTTTGTCCCCTTAAATCATAATTCTTTCCGCAAAATTTTTATTAAAAAGTAAAACTATTTTGTAACAATTATACATATTAAAAGTTGTTTATTGTTAATTAAACCCATATGTTGAATTGATGATAAATACGAATACAATTTTATACAAAATATTGCAGTGATATCAAATCACTGTATTGAAAATTTAATCAACGATCGAACAGAAACGTTAATATTAATATTTTTATATCGGATATAAATCAAAAGAGGACATGTTATGTCATGGGCATAATTAATATAAAGGGTATAGATAGGACCACACTTAGGTTCATTAATACTTAAATTAAAACTTAAGAATAAAGACGTCATGCAAACATAACCTAGCTTTCTCATGCATAATAATAATAGTTTTCAATTTTAGAAAAAAGGATATAAATTAGATAGATTGCTTGATTATAATCATGTTTATGCAACCCATGTTACATTTGGGATGGTTTCTCACTTGTTAGGAGGAAGTAATTTCCATATTAAAAATTATCAGATTACGATGTTTAGCGTTAGATAAATTTTTCTATATTCCACGACACCAGCTCAAGTTTATGTTGCTAATTTGCTGAAAATAAATTAATTAGGTCAATCTTATTATGACTGATACAATACAATTAATCTTTGAATTTGTTTACAAGATTTCTGGTCACTTTTATTAATGAAGGTTTTGAATCCTGTCGTTCGTGTTAATTTGACTCTTACAGACTTTTATCCTGCTTTTCCTTACCATTGTTTTTATGTAAGTGTTTAGAGTACTGCATGCTGGACATTTTGAACATAATTTGATTAATGTTGATTTTATATTTAAGCTGGCATTTGTATAAGCATCAATTGACTTATTTATAGTAGTTCGTACTGTAAAAATCATGTTTATATTAAATTGTAAAGATGTTTTTATGGAGAAATTGTTAATTTTACCTATATCATGTATTCCTGTAGCTATTTTGTAAAGGATGAACCTTGTTTTGTAGAATTTTATATGTAATTAGATCGTAACGAGTTTCGTACATTGTCAAACGTTTTTCTCGAATATCTTCCTTACGATACATTTTGAGACTATGAATGTATTATACTTTTCTGATCTTCGTTACAATTCTATAGTAATAGAATTAGCATTAGTGATCATCCATATAAGCTTGTTCCGGATTAGTGACGTCACAAGCGTGTTTGATGTTCCGCTGTTTTGAAAAAGTGTCATAGATTTCCTTTGTTTTGGCAGAAACTATATAACCTGGGGCAAATTGGAACAAAGTTAGTCGAAAAAACATTGAAGGCAGAAGCTATGCCCGGCTCCAGATAAAATATATCTGTAATTCGAGGTTAGATTGTTAACCATATGTTGTGACATAAACGTCACAGTATAAACAAAGTCTTAAAATAAATTAAAGTGTTACCTGAACATTTTTTAAAGGATATAAGAAGAATTTGATTATTGTGCAACATTTATTAAAAGTGAATGTGATTGTTTAAAGAAATTCTAATTGAATTTATTTTTTTTTGACATCGATCTTTGTATCGAATTTATAAACAGGAAATCAGCTGACAGGTTCTGTCACAGTGTTACCACTAAAAGGATTTTTATATAAAAGGTAACTATTTTATAACGTACCAGGTTGGTTAAAATAAATGATTTTTGTTGAGTTTATAAATAATTATTACTTTATAAAGTTCATTCTCTAATACAAAATTATTTGGTTTAGTTTATTAAGTTCTTTTCAGTATTCATTTGATTTGAAGAAAATAAAACAATTAATTTTCTTTATATAAAATTTATTTTCATTTGACAAATAATTTTTTATTTACAAACAAATTTCATTTGTGTTGGTTTGTTCAAACGAATGATCGTAGTTATCCTATGTCAGATCTCTACAATTATTTATAACGTTTGAGCAAACCTGAGAAGTCACTTCTCAATTTAACATTTGTATTATCTTGAAAAACATTTTTATTTTTATTTTGACGTTCTATTTGATTTTATTTTTGTTTGTTTAATAAAGTTTTTGTGTTTTCAATTTTACATATGTGTTTAATTGATGTTAATACAAGCATCCAGCGTTCTTTTCTTTTAAAGTCAGAGTTTAGCAGCAGTTGTCCAGCTTGCAGGTGCTTTAGTGCTTACGATATAAGTTTTTCTTTCTTTTCAGGCATAAAAGTAAATAAGAGTCTCGTAATTCAAATAATTTATGCTTTACTGAGCAAACCGGAGCTAGCTGAGAGGAATAAAGGATATCTGTGGTGTATTCTCATTTCAATCCACCGTATATAATTTATGTTTATATTTGGAACGGTGGATATTATATTTTATTTTATTCTTTCAAAGATCACCGCATATATTTCACAAAAATTAAAAGAATTCCCCAAAGTATTTAAAAACGCTGGTACATATCGCGTGCAAGATGAGGGCCAGAGCGACAAACTGTTTGCCGTCATATTTGGTCCAGCATAGTTTAAATATGAGATGAGTATATATAATAATAATGTACATAAAAAATATTTAAAATAATTTGTTTATAGTATTTGCCCTGACTGAATAACATGTACTTTTTTATTGTTTACTTTTTCTTAATAGCAAGTTTTGCATAATAGCATAAGCAGTTTTGTGGCTAAAAAAGAGAAAGATTTGAAAATTGTAAGAGGCATAAAACTCTTCTTTTCTTCGGTAAATTAATTTACATTAAAATCAATCAATACATCAATCACTTAAACACCAAATTCTTCTGTAACCATACTTACGTTACGATACTATACATCTTAATGCTCTGGCAGAGACATCTTATTAAATCAAACTATACTCAGGCGTCGTGGGTGTTAATTATAAAATCTTCTGATTAGAAATTAGAACACAAGAACAATTAAAAGTGTAGAGGGCGCCACTTAAACTGATTAGATGTTATCATTATTTTAAATAAAAAAGCGGTAAGTCCACGGTCTAAGAAAAGACTTTGCTTAAAAGTTCTTAAAATCTTAAAAAATTTCTATCAAAAATTTTGATTGTGTCAAAAACAGCAGTTTGTTGAACCGAACTATCAAAGATAATTAAATTTGAAGTCTGTATATTGAATAAAACTTTGAAACTAGGTTACAAATAGAAACACAATTTCTCAAAATTCATGAAAAAGATTCCTAACTACAAAAATCATTCCAACAAAAATTTACATTTCATTGAGAGATCCCAGGCAAAATAAATTTTACAGAAGTAGCTTATTTCAACATTAAATTATTTGAAATTTTACAAATAAACCAAAACATACTGGATTAAACATTTTTGTTCAGCTTATATCAACAACTCGACCTTAATCCTTTGAACATTTATCCAAAATTGTTAATTTCTCTAAGCATCACACAACAATGACTTAAACCATTAAAACTAAAAACCGATGACCAATTCACAAAACTTCACAAAACAAACTGTCAACAAGAGCAGAAACGTGTCGGAAACTGTCCGATTTTGAACTGTTTACATTTAACAACGGACTTTAAACTTGTGATAATTTTCATTACGGAACATATTCGTTGTTATCATTAGCTTTAACTAGAACGATACTGAAACAACTAATTTTGCTTAAGATTTTATGAAAAGTCCAGTACGCCATTTGATTATAATAATTAGACTCGTCGTTTTAACATGAAGACACTGTTGAATCATTTAGACTAATTCTTTAAACAAAATGCAGTGTACGAACGGGGTTTCTATTAACTCAGCTATACCAATATTCAATTTAATTCTTTGTACGCTAAAACTGTGAATTTATAGAATTTATAGTGAATTAGATTATACTAAACGGGAAAAACGAATTCAAAACCTAGTGCCAAACGAGATTGGACTAAAGAGTGTACAAAACTCTTGCATTTGTACGAACTAAAAGGGAAGGTATTATTTAAGTTTCCAATGGAATAAAAACTGACGATAATAGCACCCAATAAGAGGCCTACAAGAGCTTTCTCTAAAATGCACATTTTAACAAGTGTTTATCAACTTCTACAATCGTAAACTTGATATAATGATATAAAGCGAAATTTATTATATTGTTGACCGCTAACAGTTTTATTCGTAGCTTAAAACACATAAGTATATGTCACTGTTTCTATTGCTGTAGACCAATAAATTATTTTATATGAGATCGGTAAATGTTTTTCGACCAAAACGAGGCCGATTATTTCATTATTTAGCAAAATTATCAAGAATTTTGTCTGCAAGAATTATCTTTACCATAAGAAGCGATATAAGCACTATTTTAATTGGACTGTTTGCAAATTCTAAAATTTTATTATGATGCAGCTGTCGTTAAATATTTGACAAGAACGCATATTGGACGTGGTAATTGAATTTCAACTTAACTCAAATGAAATATCTCATTATACTGAAATTGTTTGTTTTTATAAAATGAATACTCAAATTTTTAGCACGCTACAAAATTTAGTTTAATAGACGTATATTTATATTAAAGATATATTATGTAGTTATCGTTTTTTAAGTGATTTTTATTGTAAAAATATTTATGTTTTTTTAATAATGACTAAAAATAGTAGTAACATTGTTTGTTGATGATTTCTGGAATATTTTGTTTTTTTTTAGTAAAATGAAATTTGCTTAGAACATAATTTAAAAAACTTGAATTTTCTTATATCCAATGAATTCTTTGAGGAGCTTTTTAGACATTTTGTAAAATTCTTAGTTACGCCATTGCCATAATATATAATTTATCTTTTTAGCTACTATAATGGAAAATTAGCTTTGAATTCAAGCATGTTGAGCTTCTTTTTAAGTTTTACATTTGTAGTGTATACACATGTAAAGTGTGCTCCTTTTTAAAGTGTAGTTTTCATGTGTTCTCTTTGGACTTTAACAATTTTTTTTCTTTCTTGTTCCATCTCAGGTTATTAACTGCTCATTCGCTCAGTTTTATGTTATATCACAGTATATTAACATACAGTAACCTGACACTCGCAAATATTAATAGCCAGCGTTCAGCACGGGCGTACGAAATGAGTAAACGCACCCGTTGTACCGCCAAAGGCTGTATACATACGTCGGAAAAAACTTCAACTAGGTTTTTCAGGTTACCTAGGGATAACCGGAAATTAACTTTCCTTGACGTGGCAAAAGCATTTTTAAAATAATACTTTATTATTCAAAAACGCAAATGACGGAGTCCAAGTCACAAATATGAACACAGTTTACTGTTAAGTACATATTTATTCGTCGTGAAATTACACAATATGCACTTGCATAATCACTTAAATACTATTATACAATTTCAACTTGAAACTGGTAATAATTATGTTCAGAAAGACCGAGGTAAACAGTAAACCTGGCTACCAGTTTCTACGGCTTTCTGGGTGAGTATGGCTTGCAGGAAGGTAAACAATGACCCTGGCCATCAGTTTCTATCCCCAAGCCCGTGGTAACTCGGACTGGAGGATCTCATCGACGTCCGGTGTTTATACCATTCTATGGTCATAAAATGCGCCTACTTAGCATATATTAAAGTGTTAACCACATTAGTATTCAGCCATTAAAATAAAGATTCTGAGTATGTTGCATACATTATTTAAATAAAGATAAGATTTCTAAGTACGTTCGCATACGTTATGTAAATGAGAAGAATAATTATGCAGATTAGAATCCGTTTGCATACATTATGTAAATTAGAATAAATTATGTAAATGAGCATAATATTATGAGAAGCGTTATCTAAAAGGCAAAGCATATAATTGATACATCGTCTTACATGACTGGATATAGTTCGAATATTAACTCGGATCACCGGTAAGTGTATTTTTTCCCTACATACTATTATTTTTTAATAAATGTTCTCTTACAAACAATGCCGTATTTAAGAATTCACTTTTGTATATATTTACCGATTGCTTAAAACTGAATTGCTAACACGTAATAGAACAAATAAGTGATTACGAAATCCTACCTAATATTCTTTATGCTGACTAATTAAAAGAGTTATCAACAAACAAATGAAAAATGTAGGTCAACACGTGATCAACAGGTGTGAAGCATGTTAAGATAAAATAATTTTTTTAAATCTTGTTAATATAAACAACTAAAACCTTTTTGGGTTAGAAATTGATGCACAGATCGGGAAATGCAGTGAAACTCGAAAACCTAAAGTGGTCCAGTACTGGTTACTGGACCATCTAAAAAAAGGGTAATCTTTTGTGTGTTATCACTTCTAAGTATTGGTAGTTCGAAACTACTAATTAATGAATTTTTATTCTTTTTGTTTAATATGGCAGCCATATTTGTTTTGTGGTGAACGACGTTTCTTACATTTTTTTATGTAAACGAAAATCTGGATATCTCAAGAACGGTTGGTCACAGATACCAGTGGCGTATTTGGGATTTTTTTGGGGGAGCTTTTACTAGATTTCCGGGTTTGTACGAGAAACCACAGTTTCAGTATATGAATAACCTAGACTATTAAAAAGATTTCTGGGGTAGGCTCCAGCCCGATAACCTTCCTAAATACGCCATTGATAGAGATCTGTGGTAAAAACTGTTGTATTGTTCAGATCTAGAACTGCATTTTTGTTGTTCAAAACATAAGCTTTGTAAGAAGTTTCCTTATGGGTGCAATTTAAGCAGGAAGTTCTACACCTTTTTTGAAAAATTTCAACTCTTTGTCATACATTTCCAGGAAAAGGCAAAGGGCTCATTTTTTCTAAGAAGGCATACAGTTAGGAATAATTTATGTTTAAAATATTGAAAATCAGAAACTTCGCTATTTATCAATTTTCGAATTTTTTTTCTCTTTTGGGCAACTTTGGACCTCAATATCTCTGATGGGCATGCATGGATTTTGTATATATTAAGTCAAATGAAGCAATATATAATAGCAAACTATGGTAAAAATCTTAACTTTGATATTATTGTAAGGACAGAGTTATGCTCAGAAAAATGTAAATGTAAAGCATTTCCAATAGTATTACTTAGTAAATGTACTTACTTTATTGTTATGATAACATTGGTATGGGAAAGTAAGATTCGTATTAGTGTTATTATTACATAGTCATGCTATTGGTAAAAGTCCTTGCAGTGATAACTAAAAGTATCAATATAATAAGGGTACTTTTTCCTTGTATTTTCTTCCGTGGTTGACCTTCCTCTCAAACCGTGTAAATATGACAGTTAACATGAGCATAACTCTGGTCTTACATCATATCAAAGTTAAGATTTTTACCACAGTTTGCCATCATAAATATATTGCTTGGTTTACAAAAAATCCATCCACACCTATCAGATATATTTAGTTCCCAAGCTGTCCAAAAATAGAGAAAACAAGAATTTCAAAGGCTCATAAATACCAAAACAGTAAAGTTTTAAATTTCAAATATTTTAAGCAAACTACTCTTAACTGCGTGTCTTCTTAGAAAAAACCAACCCTGAGATTTCCCCTTTTCCTGGAAATGTAGAACTCTAAATAGCGCAAATTTAGCAAAAAATATGTTAAACTTAAATTCCACACCCATAAGGAAGCATCTTACAAAGCTTATATTTCGAACAACAAATGCAGTAGTTCGAAATCTGAACAATACAACTTTTTACCACAGGTATCTATGGTCAACGTTCTTGAAAGATCCAGATTTTTGTTTACATAAAACACTACAAGAAACGCCGTTCACCACAAAAGAAATATGGCTGCCATATTTAAAGCAAAAGGAATAAAAATAAATTAATAATGGTTTCGAACTACCAATACTTAGGGCTGATAACACACAAACATCCTTTTTTGAGATGGCCCAGCAACCAGTACTGGACCACTTGGAAAATATTTAGGTTTTAGAGTTTCACCGCAGTTCTCGGCAAGTCCTAGCCCATAAAGGTTTTAGTATTTTATATTTACAAGATTTAAAATCCGAGTAGTTTCAACCGGTTCCGAGATAAAAACGTAAGGTTACTCCACTAATAGAAGTATACATATTTGTGTGTGGTATATGGCGAAGTGTATTCTTCACGATAACCACACGTAAGTGTTTGCGTTGTTACTGGGACCGACTGCTTAACGTGGCCTTCCGATACTCATACCTGAAGAAAACATCTGGTTTCAGCAGGATAGTGCTCCATCACATTACACTGTTCATGTTAAGCGTTATAAAGATGCGTTTCTGTTCGACACCGGATTGACAGAGTGGGGACAATCAATTCGTTTACTTACCTCCGCTTGATTTTTTCTTGTGGGATTCCCAGGAAACGGTTTTATGGCAATAGACTTAATAACGTAAAATACCTTAAGGCTCGAATAACTTAGGGATATATTCCTGCAGATATTATCACCCGTGATACAAGTGAGTTTGTATACCGAATTAGTTCTGGATTAGCAGCAAATGGGCTTTATTTGAACGTCGACTTTAATTTTAAACATTTTGTAGAATTGTAGTAAGTTTTTATTGTAATTGCACAATTTATAAATTTTACAAATTTAACAGGCAAATTATTTAACACTTATATTTTCCGGCTCATAAATGAATCGGTCAATGCAGAAACTGAATACGTCCACTTTTTGTGTAAATTGAGTTATACATGAATTCACTATAATTCAAGGATGCCCGATCGAATGGTGCAAAAATTATACATGTCGTGCTTTTCTATAATGTAGAAAAGCGATGGTATAGTACAGAAACTGAAGAAACATAGGACGTGTTCAATCTCTGTAGCGGTATGTCTTATATATCTAGGATGCGCTGAAGTAAAAACAGCTTAGCTGATATCAAATTAAACCATCGTCGCGTCGTTTTGACATATGCAAGTGATATTTTGTTGAGGGAAGTTCTCTATGCTAAAATGTCTAAATCAACTACTAACAGTGTTTACGAAGAAGAAAGTAAAACTGAACAACGTAGGAAACAGTTGAAGGTATTTCCCACTGACTCCACAACCTCTCCAAAACTGAAAGATTTATGAAGTACATTGAGAAAGAATTTGACGAATTTTACCAGCAATTTTATCCTAAAATGGCCTATGAAAGAAAGAGGAAGACAGTGAAAGCAGACAATGTTTAAAAATATTTTTATTTGTATTTAGGATTTTCAGATTTCTTTTGTTAATATTAAGTTCAGTTGTTCTTTTGTCACAAACAGTGCCGGTCTTAGGCCTCTCGACACCCTCGGGCAGAGTCCTTATTACTTTTAAAAAGTAACTGTTATTGAATGATTTTAACGATTTTTACCAACTTCGGCTTCCCAAACAGCCTAGCGCCCTCGTGCGGCACCCGACCTCGCACTTCCTCAAAGGTCGGCACTGGTCACAAAATAGTTTCTTGCGTATTCTTTGCATTTTATTTGCAATCAATGCAGAAACTGAACATGTCCACGTCTTATATGCATTTTTTTCTCTTAGAATACAAAACTTTAAGTAAATTGAATCATGTGATCTTACCTAATAGATACCCTTCTTTCATATCCCAAAAAGTCACGAAAGTCTATAAAAGCACCATTGAGTTATTCAGTTTTTTTTGTTTTTCTGAAAATAAGGTGGTTGGGACATATTCAGTTTCTACTTTGACCGATTCAAATGAAATGTGTGTTTGATATTTATACAGAAATATTTTCTTTTTAACATCGGAAACTAATCATATGTTTCTCGTAAAAGCAGAAAAAGTATGTTAAAAAAAGCGAAAGAAAGACATCAACCTTCATAAGTTATTGTTTATTAGAAAGATGTTTTAAATTTTATATTTTTGAAAAGATGTTAATAAAATTCTCTTGTTAGTTTGATCGACACAGATAGATAATTATGTGTAAAATCTATGTACCTTATAGGGCGAGTTTATTCCAATGTTTTTAATGGAAAAAAACTTATAGTTTATAGAACTATTATTAGAACTGTTCAAGTGTTTACTTTACAATATACTAATATACTACATAGTATATATGAATTGTTCATGACATCATAACTAATTCTTCACTGTACTTTCATAACTGGAAACCAAAAATAAATAAATTTTTAATTTTAAAAATAATAAGTTTTTATAAGGGAATGAAGCATATTCTTCTCTAAAAAAGTACTTCAAACTTTTCATTTATTCTACTTTATCTCCACTGTCCATTACCATTTGCTACTGTTTGTTAATATTTGAGAATGCGTGCAGTTTTAAATAAATAATTTAAACAATTATTATTTTAGAAACAAGCTTCCGTCTCGTATAACGCAAATAATGAACTATTTTGTAAAAATGTTAAAAAATAATAAATCGTAACACAGAAAATGTAATTCACCAGTTTACGTTTTAGTTATATTATAACTACTGCATAAAAATATACAACATATAACCGTTTACAACTCGATTGTCGGATATTTGAAGTTGATATCTCGAATATCTCTCAACAGTGACAAACCACGGTCAGTACGCCGAGGCTTGTCGATTATAATCGTACTGCCTGCTACTAATAACGATGAGCATATATCAAACCATAGTAACTGTTGTTCCCTGGCCGGACAACAAGGTCACACAATACTTACTAGAGTGCACCTACTGGTTATCGTACAGTGTGTCGTTAAGAATATTCTCGCAGTTATTTCTTTAAGAAATGTGTTTGCTGGGTGGACTAACTTCAGGTTTTTTACTATCAAATATCCGAGAGAATATTAGTTTTGAAAAAAAAATTAGCTCATACCTAGCTGGACTATTAAAAGTGTTCTTCAACGGTAAAAGAAACAATTTTTATCTGGACAAATAAATCCAAGAAAAGTAAAAAATGTAATGATTTTTTCAGTTTTTTATAAAGAAAACTAACCTATATTCAAAAAAATACCTCATAGAGAGCTTTAACTTTTTATTATGTACATGAAAAATAGAGTATGTTTCAGTTCACAAAGAAACTCTGCAAAAGAGAAAAAATGCTCCCATATACTTAACATTATGTCAATATTTTAGTGTGCAAGAGCCTAAGTAGTAGGTAAATATGTCCGAAAGGTAAAAACTTTTTAAAATAAAATAAACTGATAATGGTTTATTATCACCAAAATATTCATATAACATGTAATTATTCATTTTGTTACCAGATAAATAAATTAATTAAATGTTAATAAAATAATTAATAAACTAAACAAAATAAATACTGTAAGTGATGTAATGCTAATGACCATCTAATATCGTAAAGTAACAAAACCTATTTTCACAAATATGCCTCAATTAGAGAAATATTTGAATTCCTAAGGTACAATTAAAGCGTGCATCCATTTAATATATAATAATTATGTAGGTATAATAAATTATTACATTCATCTGTAGTTATTTACTTAAAATAATAAATATCTTGAAAATGGCGATGATCGTAAGTGTTAAGTATTATTGTCGCAAGTTTCGACGTATCGGCCCCACAGTGCAGCAGTCTGAAAGTTTCAATAAAATGCTTGAATTGATTTTAAAATTTTTGCATCAATAAAAACCCGCACAATTTGCTTGATTCTTCAATATAAATGGCATATAATTTTACATGCAATGTTGCTGTGATCTCATATAAAAATATTTTACAAAATTCTTTTTAGAAATCTGTTCCTTCAGAGCAGAAAAGAAAGAAAAAACATTGAAACCCGTAGAGTGCATTTGGTGTATCATTTGTCAGGTGTGAGCCAAAGTGATTCGATTTCAACACGCGCTTCTACCGTATGTTGGAGGGTGTAACACCCTTTTAGGATGGTTTCCGTGCTGCCACTTCAACGGAGCACCCTTTGAGCGACAGACTCGTGGCATTAAGTGATGCGAGAACTAAGCTATTGGTTCGTTGTTCTATTGAGGGTGAGTTTTTGTTTTAAGCATCTTCAATTTCGTCTCTTACAATTAGTTGCTCTAACACAATTTTGGTATTATTATAAGTTGTAACGTTTTCTCAGAGTTAGTAGGAATATTGGGAGGTGATTAGATTATACTGACTGTTCAGTTAGTTGATAATGGGAAACTAATAATTTTAGTGTACTATTAACTACGTGCGTTAGACAACTTCGTAATCCTAAATGCAAAGTTTGACATTCATGTACTATAGACAAAATAATCAATATCTTGTAAATTAATTTTCCTTAGGGACTATTCGAAACTATTTGTGCTTGCTTCATGTGCAATACTATAAACTTAACTAAAACACTTAATAATAATTTGTCGAGTTCAAACTACATAGAGTCTAATGATCCAAACCTTTTTTTTACGAAACACATCTGGTCCTTAATACGCCATGTTTAACACGCAAATATACCGTAAGGAATAAATTCAATATTTTAAGAACGCTTAATATTTAAAGGAATAGCTCAGACCCATCTATGGCATCTATTAAATTTTTTCTGGGGTTATTTTAAAATAAAATCCATTATTATACAAGATGTCTCGAAAAACCTGGGCTAACATCAACTTTGATTTTTTAAATAGTAACCCACATTTATTTTACCAATTTAGTATTTTTTGTAAGATTCTAAACATTTTTTATGTATTATATACTATATCTAACATCAATTGTTTTTGAGTTATTGACACTTAAATTCTGACAAATAATTTATAGAATAAATCTGGATCATTTCTGGATTCTTTTGTAACGGAATTACTTTATTTTGGTTATTTATTTTGGGTATAGAAGTGAATATGCTTATCTTCCGTGCAATCTACGACCGCTGGGATAAACGGCCGACTCAAGCGAAAGCACGCTTTTCTTCCCTAACCGATATTTGGCGTGCGCCACTCCGTTTCACTCCTACCATTTCCCCACGCTCCGAGAGAACCTATATAAAGAGGTACACCCGCCGATTTATTCAGTCCGCATCCAGGACTCATCTTCTACAGAACCACCAAGCAGCCGCCGACCCAGAGGAATAATAAGAGTAAGTCCTTTTGCCGTAACTTCCGATTCTCTTTCCGCTCCGCTTTCATCCGTCACTCATTTTCGGGACTTCACTGCGTGTTAACCTGGGGGTCTCTTTCCGTCCTGCCTTTTATCCAGCACGTCCGCCATTACCCGACACCCTGCTTTCCGACCCCGTACTTCCATCCCATTTGCACGCTTGTTTATTATCGTACGCTGTATTTCATCCCGCTTGCTGTTGCTGCAGTAGATAACTGTATACTTTCTATTAGCTTAGAGACTAATGTTGGCTGGAAGTTTAATGGTAATAAATATTATTATGTTCGGTAATTGTGTGTTTTATTAGTTAACAGTATTAACACCCTCTTATTGAGTGAGAGCTTTAGAAACAGGTAAAGTGATCCAGACTGGGCAGACCTCAGCGACCCCGGCAGCTCACTGGTTTACCTTTTCTCCACTAGACGTTGCCCGGATCAGGGGAGCATACCACGTTAAAATAACTGGATTGCCGAGAACTTCAGCGCCCTTTGTAAACAAGCTGGTGTCGAGGGCAGACACCCCTACAAATTTGGCGTCCGAAGAAAGACGCCCAACGAAGTCAACATCTAGGCCAGCAGACTTCCTTACTCTTTAGATGTCTGAAAAACCGATTTATTTACATTAAAAAACAAAACGCCTAATATTTTGAAACGATAAGATGAAAATGCATTAAATATATTATTTTATTGTTTCTTTTTTGTGTTTAGAGTAACATTTAAAAAGCAGACCTTGGTGTGTCATGGTTTTTCATTTTTGGTTTTTCATTGATGTAGATGAATTTACTCTTTTCTGGATTTTAATATTTTTCAATAGTTTCCTACCTTATTAATAGTAGTTTATTGTTTATTTTTAAATTAGAATGCAACTCACTGAGACACAAGGAATAGAGGTTTCAATGATAACAGAATACGGCGATAGATTATACACAACAAGAAGTTTGTGAGTTGTTTAATCAAAAACTTCTCGATTGTCCGCTAATATTGCAACCAACCATCATAAGCAAGATCAAACAGATATTTAGTCACTTATTTAGTCATGAAAGAAATGTCGCTTTCAAGTTAGTCAAGACAAACAAGTAGACGCTTTATTAAGTGTTCAAGATAACCAATACTAGGCAAGTCAGCGAATAGCAGCAAACCTACAAATAATTTTTCGGAAAACCAACAAATAAGTAGAAATAAGTACTGCCCATATAAGGAGCTTTCTAAAGACGATCTTGACAGACGTTTTGAAAAGTCTACTTTTTTGCCTAAAATTGCTACTACTGTTGTCAAACAAATTCTCACTGGATGAGTTAGTATATAATCAAACACTAAACGTGTAAGCTGGCCTTGTCAAACATATTATAATAAGACCATTATTTTTTAAAGAAAGCCTATTTTAAAGATATTTACGATTATTACAAGACGATCTTGATCCAGCACTTGTCACACTGTTTAGCTCGGAAGAAAATACGGATTTACCTCTCTATACATTTGGTTTCAACAGGATGGGGCCCGCCTCATTATTCGAGAATATTTAAGCCATATCTTTCAAAGCAGTTGGAGGAAAGAAGGGGCTACCCAGATGCCCTAGTTTAACGCCTTTTGATTTCTTTTTGCGGGGATACCTCAAAAGTAACGTGTACATAAAGGCGTAACCTACCGATAGAAGATTTAAAAATTCGCATTGAACGAGAGATCCGACATATCACACCGGAGAGTTAGAAATAATCAAGAGGAATTTACCAATCGCTTAGGTTATTTACTAATAATAAAATAAAATCAAATTAATAAAAAGAAAATTTTTGTTTAAAAACCTTTCATTTTCAAGAATAAGAAGAGTTAATTTTGGTTTTTTTAGTATTTGTTAGGTTTGCTAGTATTATTGATGTTTGTATAAATATTGTTGGCCATTCTCTTTATTTTCATTCATGCCAGAAATAAACCTTGTAATATCGACGATAAACCCTACGCATGTGTAAGGCATTAATGCTTCGTATTCACTTCAATATTAACAGCAATGAACATCTTTTTCCTAATTAAATTCTGCATTATGATGATCTAAATTGATTCGCTTAGTGCTGATGATGTATTGACGCAGCAGTGCAGTAGCCCTTATGCAAGCAAGCACACATAATGGAGCATACGACTCCTGAGCGTTTGCACTGATACCGCGCTCCACAATCGCCCTTGCAATCGCATGAACTTAGGTAAAGCAGCTAGGTGAGTTCTGGGGTTTTGTGTATTGGACTGCGTCTAATTTGTCGCCAAACCGACTGGATTAAGAGAATTTCCCACATTATCGTATATGTAAAGGGAAAAGGACCGCCAGATATTGAATTTGAACATTCTTATGTACAGGAATTTATAAATGAATTTCTTGATATACAATATTTTCTATATAAGTAAATTTTTGCCTTTTCTATATATTAACCCGAACATCTCACTACCTGCTAAAGTTTCATCTCCATCAGTGGATGAGTCATCGAATGTTCTGGTGATCGCTTGAAGAGATAGCTTTTTTTATGGACTTCATTCTTCCTAGAACCGAAGTCGTATTGCTCTTCACCGATGCGGGACACCTCAACACATACTACAGGGTGTAACTAATATAACTAGAAACCTTGTAATGGGGGAAGTTGAAATGATTTAGAACATATTTTCTTTATCAACATGTGGTCGCTTCTTGCTAATTTTCGAAAAAATCACATTTTAAATTTTAAGTATGCCCATTACTCACATTGGATTAAAAATATTAAACAAGCAAAATAATGATTTTCTTAAACTTTTTAAAAACTTTACGAAATCATTACGGGGTTTCTAGTTATGTTAGTTACACCCTGTGCACTTGCGTATGTCTTAAGGTGTCTCAGGTTAGCTTGCTCATGTTAAATATCTTTGCAGGATATAAACTGGTGTTAGGGTGGAAAAATGGAATATAGATTTCTTCTTGAACAAGATAATTGAGAAGAGTCAAAATGTCCATATCCGGTGATACAACTAAATAACAAATAACATAAATAACAATAACAGATCGTTAATAACTGTCCTTCTTAAGCGCAATCTTTGCGATATATGGTGGCATCGACACGTTTCAAACTTCAGTGTTTTTCAAATGAGTAGCAAGAAGCTGAATTAGTTTGGTTTTGCTGTTACTATTAACGAGGTAATCTGACTGTGGGGTTGTAGCCAAAGTGTCACTGTCAAGCATTAAGTATTAGCATATGTTCTCTTTTCTGTTCGACATTACTGCTCTCTACATATTTACAGCAGTTCGCACAATGACCAAACAATTAAACAAGGCAGTACCGGTACCAACTTTAGTATTAAACTTAAGTACTAAATATATTGAATGGAATTTTTTAGTTACTATTCTAAAAACAAACTGCTAACTTTCCAAACATTTGTACAATATTTTACAAGTAAATTATTCTATCAATGAAAGTACGTAAAAATAGGGCGTTCTAAAACACACACCACCACGACCACCACTGACCTTGACCTTCAACGTATCTCTCTCTCTAACACATGGTGACCTTGAATCTATCTCTGTCACGTAAACGTGGCCACACCGCATTCTCAAGGTCAACAATATGGCAACACCGCATTCTCAAGGTCAACAATATGACAACACCGCATTCTCAAGGTCACCCAATGTTGGTAACCTTGAACCTATCTCTCTCCAACACATGGTGACCTTGAACCTATTTCTGTCACCTAAACGTGGCAACAATGATCAACAATATGACAAAATCGCATTCTCAAAGTCGTCAATATGGCAACACCGCATTCTCAAGGTCATCCAATGTTGGTGACCTTGAACCTATCTCTCTCTAACACATGGTGACCTTGCATCTATCTCTAAACGTGACAACAATGTATAGTCACCAAATAATGTATCTTCAAGGTCATCAAACTTTCAATTTATTGACCTTGTCAAAGTTAGAAATGATTACGACAGTTTTAACAAATTTTAATATATAGGTTTATTAATGTTAACATCGAGTGTACACAGTAAGAGAGAGAAGTTTTGAAGAGAGATATCGATGTCTGCCTGAAGTGTCCCATTACCTTCTAGCACACGTTGACCTTCGCGTACTCGCGATTACCGTTACACGTAAAAGTGAACCATACAAGCTTTAATATCCACATTCCCTTTCGCCCGTCGAACGCGATACGACATAAGTTCATCAACATCGGCTTTCAGAGGATTACATATTTCAACCTTGTATTTACCTAGTGCATTTATATTTTATTTGAGGATGTTTCGAACTTTTAATTCAATGTAGCATGCATTTGTAAACTTATTTCAGAGGTTGACTTAAATAGTTTTATTGTTAATTTAAAATTGGTTCTTTTTAAATGCATATTAAATACCCGGCGGGCGACGTGCGATCAATCGTCATTCAAGCACTTAAAGGAAGGAAATATAATTTTTATATAAATTAAAATGTAATACAATTGAAATACCCAAAAGATAAAATATTAAAACTTTATAATTAGGTAATTATTAATAATATTATTGAAATATCTAACAAATATTTAATGCATCTTTTTTCAATTCTTTCCTTATGACTAACATACATAATGTTGAGAATGAAAAGATAAATTTGAGGTATAGATAATAATAAATTCTATTGCCTTTTAATCAAATATGGTGTCATATTTTAATTGTAATATTAGGTTATTTTCTACTTGTACTCAACCAATCAAGGTAGAACGATTTATTTTATCAACAATACAAAATCTAAACTAATTTATACATACATTTTGTTATTATCTTAGGTAGATAACAAATGGGCTTAGTGGAGCCACACAACCTTGACCTCTCATTTAAGATGTTTACCGAACTTATCCAGAGTCATCGTCGTGAGGTACTGATGATATATGATGATATGGCTGACTAATAACAGCTTCGAAGTAAAATGGGACGGCTGTAGACGGATATAGCAAACCTTTCGCCTTAATCGTATCACCTTTTCTCAATCATTTCCACAAGGTCCACCATGTACAAATCATTCAAGCCTTTTACGATTACGTGTCTTCTTCGAAATCGTTTACGAGCAGGTTTATGCAATTCTTCAATTATTTGACGTTTGATACTCATTTAGATAATGGTGGAACACTAATAACAGCTTCAAAAGTAAATATAGCCTTTGATCCAGGCTTCTTCACCTTAAACTTATCCCCTTTCTTCAATGACACTCCGATGAGTGATTCGGCATCGTATAACGTATCGTTTAAAAAGATTTGCACATCTGTGGGATAGTATTTGATTTGTTTAATGATACCTTTTGTTAGAGGAACGACATACTCGAAGTTGATGGAGTTCAAAAGTGCATACCCGTCTTCATAGTTGTTTACTCCCATCATATACAACATTGTCTCGTAGTGCAAACTAGACACGTCTTCTAAAAGGAATACCTTTGCACGAGCGTCTAGTTTAACTCGGACAGGAGTTTTGTGAAGATGTTTACCGAACTTATCCAGAGTCATCGTTTTGAGGTAATGATGATATATGATGATATGGATGACTAATAAGAGCTTCGAAGTAAAATGCGATTGCAGACGGATCTAGCGACTTAATTTTTACCTTAATCTTATCGCCTTTTCTCAAACGTCTCCCAATTAAGTTGGCAGCATACCCAACTAGAATACCGTTTACATACATAATGCATGGTGGTGAGCTGCAAACTGCTTGTACAATCCCTTCTGTAAACGGTATTGTGTATTCCCGTTTACTGTTGCTACCTTTCAAACTGTAATATTTCGGTAGATCGGCAATAGTAGGTTCGCTCGACCCAGGCTCGGAGTCCAGGCTAGCCCACATATACATCATTGTTGTGTACCTTACATTTTGTATATCTTCTAATAGGTACACTCTCGAACGAGTGTCGAGTTTCACTCGGACAGGGATTTTGTGAAGATGTTTACCGAATTTATCGAGCGTCATGAGTGCACTAACGTTAGCAATATTATGAAACGGATCGATATGCGTGTGATGATTTATTCGATAATTTTAGCAGCTTTCAATTCATCGATAATATATATGATTTCATTAGTGTGACCGGTGTGACCAGCCGATTTTGAACTTAAAAGGAGTCTCAATCTGTCCACTAATTTATTAGGATCTTTCCAAGGTATAAATCCCACCTGTTTATTATTATAGTTGAGAACGCGCATATCACCACCTTTTTTTTGGTAATGTGCGAGTTTTCGATCGCGTGACCGGTGTAGTAGGTGTAGACTCGCTTCGAAATCTTGCTCCAGGAGTAGTTAGAAGGGGTCTAATTATAGTTGAATATTTCTTTCCGGTTCCGTGTAGCTGTGCACCCTCAATGTAACCTCTTCTGGTAGCATTGGTACGTGTAAGAAGGTCCTTATACTTCTGCAAGTCTGATTGAGTGTATCCAATAGGTGCTTTTTTAAATACTAATTCGTAAAAACCAGGAGTGCCTGTATATTTAAAAATTGTGCCTGAGGGTTTTTTAATAATAAAGTCGTTCTCGTCAAAAGTGAGTACGGCGTCTCCGATTAGGTACTGGTGAGATTCCGGATGGAATCGTACTCCATAATGATGATCGAACTCGTTCTTAGTATCCTTGAACATGTTTTCCATATACATTTTAGCTCTACCAGAAAAGATCTCATCTATGTAAGTTTGGAATTCCGGGCTAAACCCAACAGCAGCAAGTTGTTCTTTCAATTGATCCAATGTTGGGATCCCAGATTCTTCCAGGACTTCTGTTTCAAAAACCGAGATATCAGGTGAGGGAACGCTAGTAGTGCGCATTCTTTGAGCGATCGGTGATGGTTCGCCAGGCATACCTATTCGTCTTGCGGGTGGAAGTCGTTTATAAAAATTTTTTGGAGTCGAGGTAGGTATGGGAGAAGAAACTTCCGTTTTTAAGGGTTCTTCTTTCGGAGTTAATAATTCCGTTTTAACTCCGGTTATAAACTCACGCAATGGTTGAGTGATAGGTTGATAGCGGCGTTGTAGTTCCACTTCTGACCGTGCAATTTCAGACTTGAGACTTGTGTATTTCTGTTTAACATGACGTCGTGCTTTAACCAAGTCTTCTGCTACACGCTTGTCCATGTTTACTAAAACGTTTAGTTCGCGTCTTCGGTATTTATGGTGAAGTAACAGTCGAAACCTTTTCGATAACGTCCCCCATTAAGTGGATAATCTTTGTCGATTACTAAAAAGCCATATTGCTCCTTCCAACAGTGTAAACACAACTGTTTAAACGCTTTGAAAGTCATATCCCCGCTAACATGATCGTTAAATATGTGTTTTAAGTTAGTATTATCCTGCTTAAAAACGACAATGAGATTTGAATTATCTCTTACGAGTTGTTTAGGTATCGCAGAATATATCTGACATAAATAAAAACAGTCGATGTGTTTATGTCTCCCGAAGCAGAAATAATCACGTATGGTGCTTTGACTATCGCAAACTACATCATCGAAGATAATAACCGAGTTTTCGTTTGCATCCTTAGGCGGTAATATAGTTTCAGAAGAATCGTATTCGAAATAACCGATGGGTAATGATCGAAACAGGTCGCGCAGATATGCGTATTTCGGTTGATAAAGAGATTTACTATAGACATATACGTTTTCGAAGCGTAAACCGTTTGGATGTTCTAGTAAACTTATCATTAGGTTGGTTTTACCACATCCGGAACTGCCTACTATTATACCGCGTTTGCATCCTGCACCCAACAATACGCTATGTTTAAAAACTTGTGGCGTCGGTGAACAATTATCCCGATTTACAACCGGTAATCTGTGCCTCTGATGCACCAACTTTAGCTGCTCCATGTAGGACACGTTGTGAGGGAGGAGCACACGTGTGTGATATATATAAATATATGTAGACGGGTCACTTACAGTCACTCTTCATCTGTGATAGGAGGAGTAATGTATTATGAAACGTACTCTGCGAAAAGCGGATAATCGTCAATCAACTCGTAAGGGGAAGGGAGTGATCAACACTCTCATTAATAAGTTACCGTTAGAATTACATTTACCAGGGTATAACTACTGCGGACCTGGCACCCGTTTACATCAAAGGCTTGCTCGTGGAGACAAAGGAATAAACCCGTTGGATGAAGCTTGTAAAGAGCACGACATAGTCTATTCAAAAACTAACGATCTTGGTGAACGTCATAAAGCCGATAGTATATTAGGACATAAGGCGTGGACTAGGTTTCGTTCTAAGGACGCTCGTTTTGGAGAGAGAGCGGCTGCACTTACTGTAGCCGGCATTATGTCTGGAAAAAGAAAATTGGGTATGGGTGTTCGACGATCTAAAGTGAATAGAAGTGGTATTTTAACATTCAACAACGCCATCAAATTAGCTAGAAAACGTATTGGTGGTAAAGTAAAAAAGTTATCTTTAAAACGGTCTGCTCGTCTTGCCCTAGCGGCCTTGAAACGTAAATGTATCATTGCTCCTAAAGGTCGGATTATACCTATTCCCAAGCAAGGTGGTTTTCTACCGCTCATTCCTTTATTTGCCGCTCTCGGAGCTATAGGCTCGTTAGGAACTGGAGCAGCTGCGGTTGCCAAAGCAGTGAATGAAGCAAAAGCAGCGAAATCAGCGCTCGAAGAAACGAAACGACACAATATAGCGATGGAGCAAGCGCCTGTAGGAAAAGGATTATATTTGAAACCGTACAAAAAAGGATTAGGATTGTATTTACGACCTCCAAAAAACTACCCATAAAGCTACCACACCGACCACTGACCAATATCGATCTGTCAAAGTACGTAAACGAGTTAAAAATTCCATACTTCAGAGGTATTTTTATGCGAAACGGGTTACCGAAACGTATCCGTAAAAACGAATGTGGAATTGTGAATTTGGATGATACAGATGGGGAAGGTACGCATTGGACATCGTATGTTAAACGTGGTCGAAATATATTATACTTTGATATTATTGGACTGTTAAAACCCCCACTAGAACTCGTTCATTACTTTAAAAGTGATGGTAGCTTAAACGTTATTAGTTACAACTACGATGCTTTTCAGAAGCTAAATTCGTACAATTGTGGACATTTAGCGCTGCACTTTTTATATGATAACACGCCTTAACATTTCCGCAGTCTTACTGGAAATGTTGAGATGTCTCAAACATTCATCTTCTCCTATAAAACTTCTGTTTTAACTTCTTCTTATAACCCTCCCATATATTTGGATGCTACAAAACAATGGGTTATGCGTTTGACAAATTTCGAGACGTTTAATACTATTCCGAAGGTAACGGATGAAAACAACGTGTTTAAAATTGGTGAAAGAATAATAAAGATACCTACAGGGTCATATGAGCTTGCTGATATAGCTCAATATATTAATTCTCAAGTAAACGGTGAGTCTGTTAACATCGAACCGAATCATAACACCCTAAAATCGATTATAAAAGCTGATCACGACATTGACTTTAAAGTTGAACACTCTATCGGGACATCGTTAGGGTTTAAGAATAGAATCTTAAAAGCTAAGGAACGTCACATATCTAATTTTCCAGTTAAGATTATCAAGGTTAACTCGCTAATGATTGAATGTAATATAATAACAGGGAATTATATTAATGGCACACCGGCCCATGTGATACATCAATTCTTTCCCAGTGTTCCTCCTGGATTCAAAATAATAGAAGCTCCTGAAACTGCACCCTATTTACCAATTAATATCAACACTATTTCAAACATTACCCTTAAAATATTGGATCAAGACGGGGGACTTGGTTAATTTCCAAGGGGAAACCGTGACGATAGGACTTCATTTGAAGAGCGTCGATGATGGTGCTCAAATATAACACTCCTCGATGTTGCACTGATCGATCTGGCTATAAAAGATCGTGTTCGAAGCGAAAAATGGTTAGTCAAGCATCGGTCACTACTCAATTGACAAGGGGCAACCGCTTATTCTTGCAAACCTTAGGTTTTATTATCCCAAAATGAATGTACTAAATGTAAACGAAAAAGTGCTCGTCGATAACTCGATTGTTGGAGCTGAATTTCACACTCACCAACCTTATACCACTCATTTTGAGAATAATGACGAAATTTGAATACCTATTCAAGAGGATATGTCTACTTTGCCTTCGCGTAGTTATCTATATGTAGAAGGTACTGTACTGAAAGAAGATGGTAAACCATCAGCGAGTGGTAAATTTATAAACAATGGTATTGCACATCTTTTTAGTGAGATTCGGTACGAAATGAATGGAGTTGTGGTGGATTCGGTAACAAAAGTTGGTCTAACAACCACCATGAAAGCTTACCTTTCCCACAATTCGAACGAAAGCGTTAAGTTACAAAACGCTGGTTGGTTTCCGGATGGTACCAGCACCTTGCTAGATAGTAAAGGTAATTTTTGCGCCTGCATACCTTTATCAACACTGTTGGGGATTTTTGAAGACTATGGAAAGATTATTATGATTATTTCATTCTACTTCGTTTTTGACCAATCGCAAGGCTTTATTTTTTGGATTACAGCGATAATTCGATAATTTTTTATTGTCCTTTTCGACTGTTTTTATCTTCGTGACAACGCATAAAACTAGTGTCACATGTGTCCCATTTTTTACTTTCATGTCAAATACTAATCTTTATGTTAATAAGTAGATGCTTAAATAAACAACTGTATCATGAAATAATCTTACCGAATTACATGCTCGTGTTTCTGAAATTATCTGTTGTAATACTCAAGTTGATTAAAACGCAACACTCGTGTCATTTTTTGACAAATTTCCCTCCGTTGCACGTCGGGAAATTAAAACGTCAAAAAATGACACTCGTGGTTGCTAATCAACGTTCGTATTACAAATCGATAATTTCGAAGCACTCGTGTAATTACAAGTGATTATTTCATTCTACTTCGTTTTTGACCAATCGCAAGGCTTTATTTTTTGGATTACAGCGATAATTCGATAATTTTTTATTGTCCTTTTCGACTGTTTTTATCTTCGTGACAACGCTGAAAACTAGTGTCACATGTGTCCCATTTTTTACTTTCATGTCAAATACTAATCTTTATGTTAATAAGTAGATGCTTAAATAAACAACTGTATCATGAAATAATCTTACCGAATTACATGCTCGTGCTTCTGAAATTATCTGTTGTAATACTCAAGTTGATTAAAACGCAACACTCGTGTCATTTTTTGACAAATTTCCCTCCGTTGCACGTCGGGAAATTAAAACGTCAAAAAATGACACTCGTGGTTGCTAATCAACGTTCGTATTACAAATCGATAATTTCGAAGCACTCGTGTAATTACAAGTGAAAATGGTACGACACTCAGTAGTGACCAATAAAAAAACTAGCTCAGGAGCCGTTACCATGGCAACTAAAAAATTGTTTGGAAATTTTTTGTAGGTAGACCAACCTAACTGAAATTAATAAGTGGAAATTTTTCTGTCAAAAATGTCAAATTTATTTAAACTATACAACTGAACAAATTACAAAAAACTAGAACAAATCAATTGAAATTAAATACACAACTATTGTAATAAACGTTTCCTGTTGACGATAAATCAGAAGTGGAACTTGTATTAGAATTAACCACAACACGTGATTCAGAATCATTCCTCATCCGTTCTACTATTCGTTTATGATGTTCTGCATCCATTTGCATGTAGGGACGTATTGAATGCGCATTACTATGCCCTGTAACTTTTATTAGTTGTTCTTCGTTAACTCCTTCCTTTGCTAAATTTGAAACCGCACTGGCTCGTATGGAGTGATTGGTGATCTTCACCACTTTTGTGTCGATTCCAATTTTTTTAGCTAATATGTTCATCCAAGTTGAAATGGTATTCCGTCCTATAGGCACATTTTTGTACCAGCCTTTGGAATTATCGTTGCGCCAATTTGGGTTGGCTGTCAAAAATAATCTATCGGTGGTAATAAATTTAGTTCTTTTTTCTAAAAGCTTCTTACACAATCTAAAAAGAAAAAATTGTATTGCGTTATAATGCATGTAGTGTTATTATTACCGGACTGGACATATCTCTGAAGAATTTTCGTTAGTAATCAACCATTTGCTGTCAGCTAATTTTTTCGCCCCTCCTTGACAGGTTTTCGTGAAGACAGGATTGTACTCTATGCGTCCAGTATTAGCACCCTCGTTGTTTTTTTCTTCCGAAAAATGGTGAAGACGACATGCGGAAGCCTCTCCTCCCCTCCACGCAAGTTCGTAGCCGGCAATTAAAAAGAATTTCTCTTGTAGTCCGGTGGGCGTATTTTCATCGCACATTTTGACCATTCTTTCTATTTCTTGTTTACTTACGGCTGCTGAGCTTAATTTTCTTTTCTTTGGATCTGTTTGTAAATTTCTTCGCTTCGCATCCCTAGCAGCTCGAGCGCTACTAAATTCAACGTCGGTGAATGGATCAAATTTGATGTTGTATTCGTTGTAGTAAAATTCCTGTAGTTGTTTAGCGGTGGAGTTCCACATAATCTTAACTACTGACTCTTTATAGTCTTCCCCATTTTTTCGCTTCATGTTGAAGCCCCAGTCTTTAAGCATACTGGCTAATTCATCCTTTGAGGTTGATTTCTCGAACTTGTAGTTTCTTTCCTTGCAAAAACACTGAAACTGACACCAGACGAACATCTTGCTTTTCTTAGTGTTCTTCGGTGTTATGGAATCTACTTCTTTGTCGATATTTTCTAAACTTACGATCCCAAAACGCGACATTTTTCTACAAAACTTTCTGTTGTTGACAATTTTAATTTTGGATACCACGGCTAACTATGTTATGTTACAACTTGACAGTGATAATCAAAATTTAAAATAGGTAGAAATGGTTTGTGTCGTCACGATTTTCTTTCCGAATATATCCTCGTGCATTGATTATGCCTGAAAATTTTACTTTCGTGCATTTCTGCAACTAATTGTACTCCACTTCGTGTCGTGCAATTATGACGTTGCAGAAATGTCACTCAAAAAATTTCCGGCAATAATCAATGCACTTGGTATATTATAAGTGAATATTCGTCAAGAATTGGTATTAATTAGAAGCAATTCGGATGTCGATGCTCTAATATCCACCGATGCTAATGAAAAGCTTAAAGTTAACTTACAAAAAATATATTGGAAAGTTCCACATATTCAACCAGGATTGGCGGAAGAATTATCATTAACAAAATATATTGGGAAAAATATTGACACTCAAGTGGCATTTAGAAGCTGGGAAACTCATATTTAGCCCGCTGTACCGCCAACGGATAAGCACAGTTGGTCTATTAAAACATCGACCACTCTGAAAACTCCCCGTTACGTTATCATAGGGTTTCAAACCGATCGTGATGGCCAGTTGCAGAAAGATATGAGCACATTCGACACCTGCGATATTCAAAACGTGACGGTATTTTTAAATACGGAAAGGTATCCTTACGATCAATTAAATATTAATTATGCCGAAAATCGATTTGCTACTTTATACGAAATGTATGCTAACTTTCAACGATCGTACTATGACAAACCCAACGAACCACTACTGGCTCCTGATAGATTTAAGGCACTTACACCTCTAATCGTCATCGACTGTTCGCGACAGAAAGATTCCTTGCTAGGGAAAGCTGTCGTTCTTCGAGTTACTTTCGAAACCCACAAAAGCATTCCAGCGAACACTACTGCTTACTGTCTCATTTTGCACGATCGAGTATTTACGTATAACGCATTGACGAAGCAAGTACGACAACTATAAACGAAATCATTATATACATTTATTAGTATAGCAGCACGCATCGACCATGCTGTTTGTCGATGTTCAAGGTTTCAAGACTTCCGACACAGACTTTGTGCCCAAGGAATTAGCCGTGTTTGATGGACATCATGTGTCTCACTACGTCTTCAAACCTCCATTTACCTTTCGCAACTTACCTCTCAAGTTTCGTCAACAAGCTACTTGGCTAATGCATAATCATCATTGTCTCGATTGGAATGAAGGATTCACTCCTCCGTTTATGTTTTCCATAATTCTTCAACGCTTGACTCGGCAGGCGGACACCGTTTACGTGAAGGGGTCTGAAAAGAGCAACTACATTCGACGTTTCGTGTCACAACAGGTGGTGGAGCTAGAAGAGGAACTAGCTCTCCAAGCTATGCCTCCATCATGCTTTTATCATCGTCATTCACTCTGCTATTGTGCATTAAGCAATGTATACTACTTACATAAAACTCATGTAATGGATTGTTCAGAATAAAGTTTTTTTAAATTCTTTAATGGTTTTATTAAAACAAAATATTAATTACAGCATTTATTCATTGTTACTACAAACTAATTTATCTTTGATACATGATTACTCACAATTAAACAAAATTTAACATTACACAGTTATTTACATTTAACAATTACTATCATTTACTTCCCTAGTCAGATAATGCACCGGGACACTTGAGGCATACAGACGTGACGTCACAGTATAGCTATCTCTCTCACATGATTACTCACAATTAAATATATAACAATTACTATCATTTACTTCCCTAGCCAGATAATGCACCAAACCAGCAGGGAACCCGGCAGCAAGATTGTCACGTGCACGTTAAGTTGCAGCAGGCCATTGACTATATGATGTAAAGCACTTATATTTGAAAAGAACAAAATCACATTTATCAGGCAACAAGTTAATAGTATGACGATGTTGGAACAAACCATGTTCTGTACATCCATAATTGTTCATATTTATGAGGATACCATTTTTTAACAAATAATGGACTTCTATACCTGCACAGGCAGTGTAACGAAAATCATCTTGACTTCGTATAACCACAGTATCCGGAAGTCTAGCTCTTCCGATTAACAACCCAGTATTGTGAGTCTTATAACGAGAAAACACAATTTCACCATTATCTGTGGTTTCAAGTGCCCAATGATGTTGCCAGCCCACTTTGATTGAACCCATTTCGATTGTCACTGAGCAATACGTTACGTTCAACGCTTTTAAGCTACATCCCTACCACTTTTGATGATTCCCACCCGGATTTTATAGACTAGGGAAGTTATAATTATTTATATACAGCAGACAAAATTAATACAACATTTAGTTATATTGAATTTATATACAGTAGACAAACATTGACACACGCTTTTAACATGTTACATTTATTTTATTAATAATAATAAAATTAGATAGAAATTAAATAAAAACAAAATTACAATTCATTCTCTAGCAATTCTATCAATCGACTTAAATCTTGTCTTTGTAAATCGTCATCAATAATTTCCATAAGCATATCTAGATTTTCATTTACCATTTCTGGAACAATATCAACGTGCCCCCAAGCTAAGGTTTTTGTGGTGCCAGGAATCAAATACCGTTTATCATCTACGGCGGAAAGTGCAATCTTGTTTTTCATTTCCGTATATATGTTATGACGTTCTGTCTTAAATATAACAACATCAGTTGAACAAACAGATTTTTATTTATGTAAATTATTATAATTTTATAAAATTTCAGAACAATAATAATTCAAGATCGTGACAATATACAGTAGTTTACATAATTATTTATATACAGTACACTAAAATTAATACAACATTTATTTATATTGAATTTATATATAGCAGACAAACATTGACACACGCTTTATCTATCATCATTATTCTGCACGTTAATGACAGCTCCCTTTGTTCGCATCTGCGGGGGTAGGGGGATGTAAGAAGAAGCACGTAGAGGGTTAAACTTATTAACGTTTACTTCTAAAAACAGCAATCTGACTAACGTCCAACCTGGAAACATAAAAAACACATAAGTTTTCGCTTCCACACCGTTTTAAATGTCATACCTGATTCTCGCTCTGCAAATTCCTCAGACTTAGTAGCCAATATTTCAGTGATATTTTCGTAATATCCCTCTAGATCAGAACCTGGACTGATAACAGAATTCTTTGTGTTGAAGGACTTGATATCTTCCAAACCCTTGGCTTCGAGAACGTAATATCCAAATAACTCTACATTTACTTTTATCGAGGTATGCTTGTTCACCTCATTACTTAGAACTTTGAACACCTTAGCTTTAATATCCTCCATAAACTCGGACGTATCCACATGATGTTCATTAGTGGAGACTGTAGCTAGCAATACGAGACTTGAATGCAAACTCCATAACAGCTATCCCCTCTTCGCCATCTAATGCTCGGGCAGCTTTTTCCTTGTGATCATTAGATCGCGTATGCGCTGCATAGCTGGAACGCAGCATATTTTCCCTGCACGGCTCACAGAAGACCAGATCTAAAAGATATCATACTCAGCACAAAAAAATTCCAAAGACTATTTATCAAAAAACCTTACCTGCAGGTGGAACCATTCGTGCTCGTTTTGGAGCTGGACCTTCCCCAGTGTTACCCTTGCAATATTTTTGTAGGTGGCGTTTAAGAGCATCCTTTCTCGAAAAGGATTTATTGCACTTTTCACAATTCATCTAACACATATGGATAGTTACCCGACGAGAAAGTGCATCAACAGACACGCACACACACACACACACACACACACACACACACACACACACACACACACACACACACACACACACACACACACACACACACACACACCAACCTTTACATTCATTCCTCTAACTCTCTAAGAACTTTCAAACATTCTTTCCACTCTTTCATACACTTTGCATGCAAATCTCTCCTTCTTTGATACTCATGCACATCATCAAACCAAACATTCCCAAATTGCCATTCATACTCCTTCGCTACCTTTGTCAGCTCTTTGATCTTTTTATGGGTTTCTTTAAGGGCCTTTGCTCTGCGTTGTTTTCTTTTAATGTTGTCCAAAGTTGCTTGGTCGGGCGCGCCTTCCTCGACCAAGCCAGAGCAGGATCCTACACCTTTCCAGCTGTCAGGGGTAGCGGGCCACTCTCGCTTCCATTCCTCATCATCGTCACCTTCATCCACCCCTATTTTGGATGTGGACGGACGGGGCGATACCGCTCTGTTCTCAACATCCATTTTGGATGTTGAAGGACGGGGCGATAGCTCTCTTTCTTGCGCCACATCCAAACCGGGAGGCGTCGGCGCAGATGCAAGCGACGAAATTGGTGACCACGACACCGGAGGAACAGCGACAGGAACACTTATATCCTCATACAAAAACGGATCGTTCACATCAATGATCTGCGCACACTCTCGCATATGGACTTCATTCGGAAGAGGCGACGAAGGAAGTCCATTTTCAATCCTCTCATGCTCTTCATTCGCAAACATTCGCCTCACTCTAAATTTAGACCGTTCATTCCTCGCATGCTCACGCAACAAGTTCTCCAAATTTTCAAACACCACCATAGAGCAGACATCTTCCACAGCCTCTTCAGACACATTTTCAAAATTTTGTTCATTCAACTTTTTAACCTCCAAATTTTGTTCAACCAAATTTTCAACATCATTATTCAAATTTTGCTCTTCCACATTTGCAACAACATTTTGTTCAACAACATCAGGTAAATTTTCTAAAACGAAATCATATACTTCATTATTTTCAACTGACTCATTAACAATTCGTTCGAATAAATCAGATGCATTTTCTAAAACGAAATCATCTAGTTCATTATTTTCAACCGACACATTTATAATTTGTTCGTCTAAATTCTCTAAATTTTGTGCACTAAAATTTACATAATATTGAACCAAATCTTGTACAATAACATTTGAATCCATTTCTAAATCATCTAAAACAATATTAGTTTCCAAATTATTCAACATTGGTGTGGGTAAACCACCCACATCCATGTCAATATCGAAACGTCCTGCATCCACAGCTGGAGGTGTGGTTAAATCAATCACCAATTCATCCTCGCTATCAGATATTTCAATTACGCCTCCACCTCCAACAGCAATTGCAGGGATTAAAGATACATCCTGTAGAATTCGTACCCTGCCTGCTCTAGGAATGTTTTCTCTTGCAATCAACACATTCAACCCTTCCCGCAATTGATCAAAACCATTCACAAACAAATTCTGATAACTTTCCATCATTCAATCTATTAATCTACTATCAAATAAATCAAACACAACAAAACAAACCAGAAACTTACGTTCAAAAAACACTCTTTCAAACTAACACAACACAAATAACAATTGCACGATACACCTCTCTGAGAAACTTCTCGTTACGTGGATTGCAAATAAATGATCGGGTCGCCTACCCTCTGTTTATAAAAGGTCGGAGGGATGCAGTCCGCAGGCAGAATTAAAACAATAAAACAGAGCGGTATAAAAAGATAATGTTAATATATTGTCGAATCAATAAACGATTTTAATGACTAACTGCACTTACGTAGCGGGGTGAGTCAATTCATATGCACTCGGAATTTTGACGTGAAAGCATCTCTAATTAAAGGTTTCATAACGCATTTATCAAACGCATTAAAACGTAGAAACTATTATTTTTAAAATTCAGGTTGTTGTTTTTGTGCATAAAATGAAATTAGGGTTATTACCGCAATATTTGACAGATAATTTAATATTAGTAAATGAAATTCACAATCACAATACAAGGTTTAACAATAATTTTTATTTAAGCCGAAGAAATTCATCAAAAGCACAAAATTCTCTTTTTTAAAATGGAATTATTCTTTACAATCTATTGCCTGAACAAATAAAAGGATTAAATTTAAAAATGTTTAAAATACAAGTCAAAGAATAAAGCAGGACTTGCTCGACGAGAATTCTCTGTGTGGATCATTGCTCCGCGAATCTTAAACATAGCCACCTACAGGCAGGCTTCCAGCAGGTTAATAATCTCGAGATACCAAACCCGCAGCAAGGAACGGGCAAGTGTCCCCCAAAAGATATATTTCGTGAATATGTTCTCTACCCGATTTCGTGCATTCTATTATTTGTGAATTTATTGGATTACCATCTTCATTTAAGTATAAAATTTCTATATATGAACATACAGTGTGACCTATATCTTCAATGCTTTTTAATTCTACAATGTTGGGCAGTTTACATGATTCAATTAACAACCCGGTATTGTGCGTTTTAAAACGAGAAAACTTAATTGTGCCAGTCTTTAGTTCAATAGACCATTGATGTTCGTACCCCATTTTATACTAGATAACTAACTATAAAAGTGGACAGAAAATGAGCTTATATAGAGTTTTATCGAGTTGGAAAAGATACTTAATTATGTCTTAAGGGGTTTATTGTTTAAAATTTGCATTAATGTAAACAAATATAACTTTGTGGACTGCTTTTATACATACCTATTCACCCTACCTTTTAATAAATTATACGATATTATTAAGTTTATTTTTTTAAAATGAATTATAGATATTCATATTAAGAGTAAGTACATACACATTTGAAAAGTACGAACGGACAAGTGTCCACCAAAAGATATATTTTGTAAATGTGTTCTCGGTATTGTGAGTTTTAAAATAAGAAAACTTAATTGCGCCAGTCATTATGGTGCCAGGCAGGCGGAATTCTTGTTTCCAGACTAACAAGAGAGAGAAATTGTATTCTGTTCTCTCTCAAAACGGACGCAAAGGCTTTTTTTTATTACTTTTTCGTGTGGCATAAATTACCTACAATCTGTCATTAATGTAATCGACACAATAAACGGGAATTGATGCGAGACTTTTAAATGCTTAACTGTACTCTCAACACCAGTTTGAGATTACCCCTCTCCCCTCTCCCCTCTTGTTAACGAAAACCGGGAATTGTCGTCAGTCAATATTCAACAGTGCTCAAAAGCAGTAGTGCTCCAAGAGCGGTGTGCTTCAAGGCCATAAGCGAACCCAAGTGAAAGACCGGCTTCCAGCAGATTCCTTCCCCAGCTCGATACAACTTCGGGCACAGCGGCTTCCAATGAACACAAGCCGTGTTGAATTTTCAGCGCCCAGCAGAAGGTCCGATCGGTGTGTTAATGCAAACCCAGGCCGGTCTCCAAGGAATACAACGTCCCGCAGCACGTAGAATGTGTGTGTTCATGTAAGGTAATGCAATAAACGTTTTAGCTTCTTTTTTAAAAAAAATTGTTTAAATCATTGTAACAAAAGAGATTCTTTAATTATAATTATATGGAATGAATGTTTGTAAACGAAAACGTTTAATTTGATTAAATCAGCGACCACTCTGATTTTATTGTTAAGATTCTAAAAATTATCCCTCTTTAATTTTAAATGCTTTTGTAATTATAATATTTATATATAAATATTAATCATAACAATTTATTTGTATTATAAAAATTTGGTATTTTAAATTACATCCCCAGACAGACTTCCCAAAACATCTTCTAAATAGGAATTTGCGTGAAATAAATTACACTATAAACCGGCCGGGAACCCGTTCTTGGCTTGGAGCTGGAGAAAGCGGTTTCATATGGAGGTCAGCGTGCGAAAACATCCGTTACGTTTTTTAATAAATTAAATTTGTTTATTCCTCTTAATTATGTCTTAAGGGGTTTATTGTTCAACACAAAATTTGCATTAATGTAAACAAATATAACTTTGTGGACTGTTTTTATACTATTCATAAAACGATGTTTTATCTTAATTGTTATTGTTAATTATTTTTTGACATATACACCCAACTATGTTTTTGGCATTGTATAAATAAATTTTTTCACTGTCTTCTAGTATATACAAGGCAGTTGGTTTTGGTGTTTTTTAATCAAAAAATTAAAATCATTGTGACGAGATTGTGGCATACAGTACACTAGAAACCGGCTTGTGTTAAACATGTATATTTGTTGATACACACAAACTGGTTGTTTCAAAGTAGGTCACTACATATTATCATATGCAAACGCATCTTTTTATGTAGTTCATGTATATTTTAATAAATTATACTTTTCTGTGGATTGTTTTTACAGGTTATGTATTAATTGTTGTACTCTAAATAAATTAAACAAATAAATTATAATTTACATAATACATTTATTATAACAATTTATTGTATATTATAAAATTGTGAAATATTTCGTGGATTGTTTTTCGTAGAAATGTAATCTATTGTTTATTTTTTAAAATGAATTATACCTTTGTGCTTATTATTAATTGTTGTATTAATCTAAATAAATTATTATTATTATTTTTGATTTTTATTATAAGCAAAGAGAGAAGGGCTACTAAAGTGGTGGGGCTTGGAGAGGGGGAAGAGGCTTAAAAAGTGAAAGGAGGCTAAATGGGAGGGGCTTAAAAAGTGAAAGGAGGAGGAGGGGCTTAAAAAGTGAAAGGAGGTCAAATGGGAGGGGCTTAAAACGTGAAAGGAGCTCAAATGAGAGGGGCCTAAAAAGTGAAAGGAGCTCAAATGAGAGGTCAAGTTTGTGTGGCTCCACTAAGCCCATTTGTTATCTACTCAGCGAACACTACTGCTTACTGTCTCATTTTGCACGATCGAGTATTTACATATAACGCATTGACGAAGCAAGTACGACAACTATAAACGAAATCATTATATACATTTATTAGTATAGCAGCACGCATCGACCATGCTGTTTGTCGATGTTCTAGGTTTCAAGACTTCCGACACAGACTTTGTGCGCAAGGAATTAGCCGTGTTTGATGGACATCATGTGTCTCACTACGTCTTCAAACCTCCGTTTACCTTTCGCAACTTACCTCTCAAGTTTCGTCAACAAGCTACTTGGTTAATGCATAATCATTGTTATCTCGATTGGAATGAAGGATTCACTCCTCCGTTTATGTTTTCCATAATTCTTCAACGCTTGACTCAGCAGGCGGACACCGTTTACGTGAAGGGGTCTGAAAAGAGCAACTATATTCGACGTTTCGTGTCACAACAGGTGGTGGAGCTAGAAGAGGAACCAGCTCTCCAAGCTATGCCTCCATCATGCTTTTATCATCGTCATTCACTCTGCTATTGTGCATTAAGCAATGTATACTACTTACATAAAACTCATGTAATGGATTGTTCAGAATAAAGTTTTTTTAAATTCTTTAATGGTTTTATTAAAACAAAATATTAATTACAGCATTTATTCATTGTTACTACAAACTAATTTATCTTTGATACATGATTACTCACAATTAAACAAAATTTAACATTACACAGTTATTTACATTTAACAATTACTATCATTTACTTCCCTAGTCAGATAATGCACCGGGACACTTGAGGCATACAGACGTGACGTCACAGTATAGCTATCTCTCTCACATGATTACTCACAATTAAATATATAACAATTACTATCATTTACTTCCCTACTCAGATAATGCACCAAACCAGCAGGGAACCCGGCAGCAAGATTGTCACGTGCACGTTGAGTTGCAGCACGCCATTGACTATATGATGTAAAGCACTTACATTTGAAAAGAACAAAATCACATTTATCAGTTAACAAGTTAATAGTATGACGATGTTGGAACAAACCATGTTCTGTACATCCATAATTTTTCATATTTATGAGGTTACCATTTTTTAACAAATAATGGACTTCTATACCTGCACAGGAAGTGTATCGAAAATCATCTTGACTTCGTATAACCACAGTATCCGGAAGTCTAGTTCTTCCGATTAACAACCCAGTATTGTGAGTCTTATAACGAGAAAACATAATTTCACCATTATCTGTGGTTTCAAGTGTCCAATGATGTTGCCAGCCCACTTTGATTGAACCCATTTCGATTGTCACTGAGCAATACGTTACGTTCAACGCTTTTAAGCTACATCCCTACCACTTTTGATGATTCCCACCCGGATTTTATAGACTAGGGAAGTTTACATAATTATTTATATACAGCAGACAAAATTAATACAACATAATACAACATTTAGTTATATTGAATTTATATACAGTAGATAAACATCAACACACGTTTACATAATTATTTATATACAGTAGACAAACATTTGTTACATTTATTTTATTAATAATAATACAATTAAATAGAAATTAAATAAAAACAAAATTACAATTCATTCTCTAGCAATTCTATCAATCGACTTAAATCTTGTCTTTGTAAATCGTCATCAATAATTTCCATAAGCATATCTAGATTTTCATTTACCATTTCTAGAACAATATCAACGTGCCCCCAAGCTAAGGTTTTTGTGGTGCCAGGAATCAAATACCGTTTATCATCTACGGCGAAAAGTGCAATTTTGTTTTTCATTTCCGTATATATGTTATGACGTTCTGTCTTAAAGATAAACATTTTACAGAAAATAACGCTGACTTTATTCTCAACGATATTTTCATAATCTTCACGCTTTAATACATTGTCTATAACATTTTTTTTATTCCTTTCGCTTTTTTACACACATCATTTATAGTTTCGCAACAATATGCTTTCGCGCTAGCACCCCAAAAACCTCTTAGGGGAATGCCTATATATTCATATTTAAATTTACCAAGCACCGATTGATTTGGTGGAATTCCGTGCAAGTTGTCATTTTTAAAATTTGAAGTATCAAATCTATCCAAGTGCAGTTTCATGTCTTCATAAAAATTTTCAGTGAATACCTCAATTATTAGACTGTCTGTGTCCGTATAAAGTAAGGAAACTCGATCGAATACAAACGTTTTAGAAAATTATAGTAAAAATCATACATCACAGTTTTCGAAATGTCTAAAATACTAAAACCAACATAAACCGGTTTGTCATAAAGCACTAAAACTCGTTCCATCTCCACGGCTACCAAATTCTCCGTAAAAACAGCAGTACTTTTAAAATTAGCTTTAGCAATATAGGATTCGGCACCACGTTTCTTTCCAAAATTTTCAAAATGAGACAATAACTTTATGTCCACTCTGTTCTCAACATTCTCCATCGTCTTACCAAAGACACGGTTATTCATTAATTTAAAGAAGTCTTTTTCAAAACTGTTTTTAGCTAGGTTTAGTAAACGGGTATTTAAATCTATATAAGACCTCAACCAAGGCGATTGATCAAATTTTAGAATCCTATGAATTTTTGTTAATACTAAACCGTGTTCCAAACACTGTTTTAGATTACGATAATGAATTACGTACTTGGATTTATTATACAAATTGGGGATGAGTTTTTTTTTCCCGGTGGAGCCATTATCTCGGGACAAAAGGGAAATTCATTCTGCGCATGATGTAAATTTTCACTAATTTCCAAATCCACTTCCAGGACAAAACCTTGGGGGGATTCGTCTGTAATTTGCATGACGTTGAAATCTTCAATTTCTCGCTCTGACAGCCACGTAAAGTTACCACGAGGTAAGAATTGTCGCATCGCAAATCTGTACAGATTCGTGGCATCTAGATACATTATGAAGGAGCTGGGTCGTGAGGGATCATAATTTGGAAGAAATTTGTTATTTGCAATAGCTTTGCGTCCAACACACACGCTCATCCCTCCTCGTATTCCTTTTTTAAAAAAGTGTAACATGTCAATATCAGTTAACAACTCAAGCTCTACACCCGTATGTTTTAACATAGCCTCCCAACTCAAACCCGGCGCCGTGAAATATTGTGCCGGATCTAGATTATAGTATTCAAGACACACCGATCGAAAATTCTCAAAAATATCCGTCAGTAGTAACACATCACTCGTTAGGTATATATCAGAATATTCACCCAACGTTTTACATTCAAATAACTTCCACACATCGGACGCGCGTTTATAATCTTCTTCGCTTACATTTTCATTTCGGAGTTGATCATAAAAATTGTCACGTGTCGGTAGTTGCGTTTTATCTAATTTTGAAAAGTCGTCAACATATGTATAAGGAAGCACACCTTTTTTTCGCATTTGTCGAAACAGTTCACCAGAACCAAATTTTCTTCTAATTTCTACACACTGTTCATCGGATAAATTTTTTCCTAATTTGTCTAAACTCGAACTCATAAATTTAAAACTGTCCAGAAATCTTAAACGAAAAAACACTTTCTGCAATTTATCTTTCGCATCTCTTACCTCATCAACTTGCACGACTTTAGTAAACGAAATGTATTTTTCTTTGTTTTGCGCAATGACTTGTATCTCCTCTTTTTTAAGGTTTAATTTGATAAACAAATGCGAATCGTATCCACTCAAATTATGAAAAAAGATGGGTATAAACTTTGGAATTTGATAATGAAAATTGCAAGTTATATGGGCAGCCCCGCGAAAGCTACCACTAACGTGGCAGTGGTCTCTAACTTTAACATCATTTTCAACCGACCCTTTACATATATGGCAGGTGGTAGCAGCTTGAAATTCGTTTTCTTCCTCCCCCGTTAAAGCCAAATGTTGTTTCGGTTTTAGATAATCGTGATAAATACGTTTAACTTCCTCATCTAATTTTCTAGTGAACTCTTTTGCAGCATCATCCCCCCTGTAAATACATAATTTTGAAAGCGAGTCATCGAAGGAACATTTTATATAAAACGAAAAAGAATACCGGATATGGTGCTGTGTGCGAACGGTAAATGCTTGGCCATCATCAGGCACCGTAGTATGAACAGGCACTAACATTGACTCAAAATCGCAATATATGACAAACGGTAATTTTAACTGCTTAGACAAATTTTTGAATTTCAAAATAATCTCCGGAATTTCTTTTCCTACCTTATCTTTAATCAAACCAGTGCTTGGTAATTTAGCATAAACATGATTACAATCATTTTGCGTGTGTCTCATTAATTTTGCAGGCGTCGCGAAATATTGCAAACAACCATCACAAAAATATTTAGTTCCATGGTGCTTGTTAATTTGTTTGTGCAATAACCTAGAAAAATTCTTAATCCAACAATAATGCCCATTTTCGTGATCGTCTTCTACCAATAAGAGATTTACATGTACTTCTCTTTTAATTTTCGAAAAATACAAAGGTCCAACTACCTCATACTTTAAAACGTTATTCTCAAAAATTTTACTTTCATCGGAAACTCCACATTCGTCAAGTTCAATACCTCGTTGGGATCCGGATACGAGTTACATCTGCAAAAATGTCCGTTAGGGGGCACAAGAGCAGAAACCACACTCCAAGCAAAGCATCGTTCATCTTCATTTGCACGTTAATGACAGCTCCCTTTCTTCGAATCTGCGGGGGTAGGGGGATGTACGATGAAGCACGTAGAGGGTTAAACTTATTAACGTTTACTTCTAAAAACAGCAATCTGACTAACGTCCAACCTGGAAACATAAAAAACACATGTTTTCGCTTCCACACCGTTTTAAATGTCATACCTGATTCTCGCTCTGCAAATTTCTCAGACTTAGTTGCCAATATTTCAGTGATATTTTCGTAATATCCCTCTAGATCAGAACCTGGACTGATAACAGAATTCTTTGTGTTGAAGGACTTGATATCTTCCAAACCCTTGGCTTCGAGAACGTAATATCCAAATAACTCCACATTTACTTTTATCGAGGTATGCTTGTTCACCTCATTACTTAGAACTTTGAACAACTTAGCTTTAATATCTTCCATAAACTCGGACGTATCCACATGATGTTCATTAGTGGAGACTCTGTAGCTAGCAATACGAGACTTGAATGCAGACTCCATAACAGCTATCCCCCCTCTTCCCCATCTAATGCTCGGGCAGCTTTTTCCTTGTGATCATTAGTTCGCGTATGCGCTGGATAGCTGGAACGCAGCATATTTTCCCTGCACGGCTCACAGAAGACCAGATCTAAAAGATATCATACTCAGCACAAAAAAATTCCAAAGACTATTTATCAAAAAACCTTACCTGCAGGTGGAACCATTCGTGCTCGTTTTGGAGCTGGACCTTCCCCAGTGTTACCCTTGCAATATTTTTGTAGGTGGCGTTTAAGAGCATTCTTTCTCGAAAAGGATTTATTGCACTTTTCACAATTCATCTAACACATATGGATAGTTACTCGACGAGAAAGTGCATCGACACACACACACACCAACCTTTACATTCATTCCTCTAACTCTCTAAGAACTTTCAAACACTCTTTCCACTCTTTCATACACTTTTCATGCAAATCTCTCCTTCTTAGATACTCATGCACATCATCAAAGCAAACATTCTCAAATTGCCATCATACTTCTTCGCTACCTCTCCCAGCTCTGATCTTGTTACGGGTCTTAAGGATCTTTGCTCTGCGTTGTTTTCTTTTAATGTTGTCCAACGTTGCTTGGTCGAGCGCGCCTTCCTCGGCCAAGCCAGAGCAGGATCCTACACCTTTCCAGCTGGCAGGGGTAGCGGGCCACTTTCGCTTCCATTCCTCATCATCGTCACCTTCATCCACCCCTATTTTGGATGTGGACGGACGGGGCGATACCGCTCTGTTCTCAACATCCATTTTGGATGTTGAAGGACGGGGCGATAGCTCTCTTTCTTGCACCACATCCAAACCTGGAGGCGTCGGCGAAGATGCAAGCGACGAAAATGGTGACCACGACACCGGAGAAACGGCGACAGGAACACTTATATCCTCATATAATGACGGATCGTTCACATCAATGATCTGCGCACACTCTCGCATTTGGACTTCGTCCGGAAGAGGTGACGAAGGAAGTCCACATTCATTCCTTTTATGTTCATCCATCACATTCTCCATATTTTCAAGCAAAAAGCAATCCAAACATACTTACTTGTTCTACTTCACAAACAAAACAATTATTCTCAACACACTCAAAATCACTTAAAACAATCCTTTCAAACACTTAGAAATAACACATAAAATAAAGGTGCAGTTGTCTGACTTTACTTTATAAAGGATAGTGTAGGAATGTGGTTTACGATTATAAGTCTATACAGAAGTAAGGGGCGTGGTTTAGTGGGTGGTCAAGTACAGAGAGGTGTGGTTCGGAGTGGGGGAAGAACAGAGCTAGATACCACTTGGAACGTCGCGTGTTCTTTAAAATTCCCAGAATTCTGCAAGTGCGATGTACAGCATTTGTAATGGCCTACTGTAGGCTATACGAGAACGAAAGTCAGTCAATACACGTTCACTTCCGCTCCACATTTAGATGTAAAAACATCTGATTAAAGGTATCTCGTATTAAATCATAACCATTTAATATTATCTATATTATCGAATTATACCTATTCATCCTACCTTTTAATAAATTATACGATATTGTTGAGTTTATTTTTAAAATGAATTATAAACATACTTTTTGTCTTGTGTATTTTTCAGGTTATGTATTATTAATCTAAATAAATTATTATTTATATTTTTGATTTTTATTATAAGCAAAGAGAGAAGGGAAGTGGTTTCTAAAGTGGAGGGGCTTGGAGAGGGGGAAGTGGCTTCTAAATGGGATGGGCTTGGAGAGGGGGGAGTGACTTCTAAATGGGAGGGGCTTAAAAAGTGAAAGGAGGTCAAATGGGAGGGGCTTAAAAAGTGAAAGGAGCTCAAATGAGAGGTCAAGGTTGTGTGGCTCCACTAAGCCCATTTGTTATCTACTATCTTACATTAGCAAAACTGCAAACGAGGCATAAAGAATATGCACAACAGTATATAAATCAAACAGTTTGCCAAGACAAGAAACTTTTAAAGCTCATTCTGATAACTTTATAAGTCTGCAAAATTAACTTCCGTGCTTTAACAAATAAATTTATGTGAAAAGCGCTTAATTTAATTAAATATACTGCAGAAAAGCTGAATAGTCAATAAAAATGTCTCCATAATAAAAATGCCGTTGTTATTTTTATTTAAATCTATTTCACTCAACAAAATTATTACATGTCAAACAATTCATGCAGAAAGCTCTTTCTATTTGCATTCGCATTCGTTGTTTATACACACGTTTACATAATATGCTTTTAATTTGTCTTTTTCTGCTAACTACTCTTTACAAAAATAAAAAAGCTAATGCACCAGTATGTAACATTGTTACTTTAATATTATAAATATTTTTATATATGGAGATTTTAATACTCTAAAATATGCAAGGGTAATTAAAAGAAGTTTAATTTTCTAATCCTGATAATTAAGATTAGATTAGTTAGGTTTTAATTATAGCTTGATGATTATTGAAAATTGTGTATAATGATGGAAGAATAGTTTGCTCAGACTCAGTTAATCATTTTTTGTACTATAACCGACTTTGTATATATTGTGATGATTTTCCTCATTATTTGAAAATCACGAGTTTATAATTTGGTTACCCATGTAAAAACGATTCTGGTTTGGGTTAATTTTATTCATTGAATACATGCATATGTTAAAACAATTTTATCAGGAATACTACTTTGGGATTTATAGGATTATCACTTTCAGTTAAATATGAAAAGGAAAATGTATCAGTGATAAACGTTTACAAGACATTGCAAATATAATCAACAACAATACAGAAATAGTCTTGACGACCATAAACAATTAGTCGGTAATACAATTGATAAATAGACAATAATAAAATTACCGAGCTACACAAATAATGAGCAAGGCTAGGCTATTTAAAATAAAAAAATATAAACTATCAAAATACATGTAAGATAATTGCATAAAAAACAATATATAAGGTTTCCAGGGGTTTTTCTGGGAGATAATAATAACAAAAAAAGAAAGAGGGTTGTAAAATTTTTATTAATAAAAAAATAAGAAATGTAATGTTGTACAAAGAAGACAATAAATAAAATATTCAAGAAGTTATCCTGAGTTAATAGTATTTCATTAATTGTAATTATAATAATAAAGTTAAGAAAAGAGTATCCGAAGAAGAAGAAAGAAGAATATTATAAATACTAAATACACAGTTTCATAAAAGACACCAGTAGCGGAAAAAAAGGAAGTTGACATCACCCAGTTCAAATTTAGACAGGTATACAGTTGGTAGACCATTGGAACCATTAGCAGCCGAAAGAAAGTTCTTGAAGGCCGAAGGACCTGGTAGCATACCACTGGAAAGGAAATTGATGTGTATTACAAGAAAAGTTTTGTGGAAGTGAAAATGAAAGTATTAAGGTATATATATAGTATTCCTCAATAATTAAAGCTATATTGAGGAAATAAAAATAAAATCAAAATTAAAGATTACATAGGCTTACCTGAAAGTTGAGGAGTTAATTTGTAAAACCGTTAGTGATCATCCCATAACCTGAAAATTAAAATATATCTATTTAAAAAAATTAATTACTAAAGTCATAAATATAAATTAAAACTTACCTGATCAAAGTCGTCGTGTGGGTTTTCATAAGTGAGGTTAAGTATCATTTTAAACAGATGTCACAGTAAACAGTACATAATGGAAAAGGTTTCCCATTTACTAAATGTTCTTATTTCATATTATAATAATATCATTGTATAAAATCCCAAAACTGCAAAACACTGAATTCTTTAAAGGAACCCATAAAGGAGTTCAGTATGTGTTTCATAATTAAATCAGAGTAAAATAATATCGACCCTGAGATAAACAATAAAATTCTTTTATTATGTGATTGTAGTTAAACTAAAATCAAAGTGAAAATTAAATATCAAAATTTTATAACACCACAATATGTATATTATATTATATGTATAAAGTAATCCATTTCATATTTTAATATTACAAAATTAGCAACTGAGAAAGTGGCTCTTGATTTTAATTTGCTCTTAGTCTCATTTTCCATCCCTGTTTCAGATTTGCTGGATGAAATCAATTAATTCTTTTCACTGTTTAAGATTGTCTGGCGTTTTTCGTCATTGCTGTCATATGATTTGCCCGAGGCTGAAAGTATCTGAAGACAAGTCTGAGACAGATATTTTCTTTTTCTTGATGCTTGAAATTTTTTTCTGTAAAACTTTCTGCCTTTTAATAGCTCTATTAATTTTAATAGCTCTTTTAATAGCTTATTAAGTTTCTTGGTTTAACACTATATTATATAAATAAATAAAATTATGTAATAATATATCTACGAAAATATAATAAATACATTAATCAATATGCAGTCATTTACTAGATTTAATAATAAATCCAGTAAATGACCGCTTTTATGTAATTGTGACACAGACATTAAAACCCGGTCAAATATTGGTTCATAAAATCATAACCATTCGTACATTTGAAATAGGGTAAACGGTACAGTGATTGGCCCTTTTAGCAACCATTTTAAAAGATTGATACATTTTAATTTTTATTTACTGAAATAAATAATAGTACTTTTGTTTTTGGAACGTCTGGATTTTAAACTTTCTACCCATGAAGCAGAAATATTTTATAAAATTATGTTAAATTTGCAAAAATATCAATTAACTAAAATATCTCATTTACACAGTGATTGGCCGCCATCGTACAATTATTAGCATCCTTAATATACAGTGATTGGCCTCCCGTTTCTAGGGCTTGCCAACAAGAAAATTAATACCTAAGTGAAAATTAAGTGAAATCATCTCTCCAAATCAGACGTGTTTAATAAATGAAAGTGCTATGAACATTCGATTATTTTTTATTAAGAAAAGTAACAAAAAATATATTTGAATTAGGAACAATTTCTGGAATATTTATTTTTTTTAAACACGGATGGCAACTAAACATAGCTGCGTTGGATTTATGTAAATTATTATTCATAATACATTTTACATGATATGCCCTGTTGCAGGTTGTGCATTTTACTCCAAAATTGTTTATAGAAAAATTATTTGTACATGAGTAACAAATGCCAGACACAGTCTTAATATTTAAATTTTCCGATAGGCCTGTATCTGACATTAAAATATTTTCTGATTTAGTTAACTGTTCGGAATCTGAAAAAAAAGAGACACATGAGAGTATGTTTATTTTGTTAGACTTATTTCCGGTTCCAAAGAGATCTTTTGTAGCTTTTTTAACTCCATTGGGTGCGCTTATCTCAATTAAGTCTTCGTTAGGTCCGAAAAGGTCCACAGTAGCCGCGTTTACTTCTTCATTAATATTGTAATTTGATTTCTTTTTCTTTGTAACAGTTTTCTTCTCATTTAGTTTTTTTTTGGTATCATTTTTCTTTTTGGACTTTGCAGTGTTGTTCTTTTTTTCTAATCTTACTCGTTTTCTTTCTTCTTTTTCCTGTATTTTTTTTCTTTTTCTTGTTCCTGTGTTTTTTCAATTCTCTCCATTGTGTTCCAGTTAAAACATAAGGCATTCTTTGTGTTCTCTTGTACCCTTCCTTTTGGGTGTTTTCGGCCAAATCAGGGAATCATGTAAGCTTTTGTCATTGTTATTGTTATTTTCTAATAACTTAGAGCAAAAAGTATCGTTAGTTCTAACAGACTCACACAAATTTTCTGCCACACTGTTAGGCTGAACCATCAACTCCACTTCTGGTGTGTGAGGATCTTCGGTAAAATCTGAGAATAATATTGGCATATTATTGAAATCTTGTACTGTAAAAGTATTGCCATCATATGCATTTATATCACAGCTGCTTTGGATTTCTGCAATTATAGTAGAGTTGTCTATTATATCAGTCTTCTCATTTGCTTTGTTAATGTTGCATTCAAACTTATTTTCTTCATTTGGTGTAACAAAATCTTTTAATTCTAATACTGGGTTTTCATCAGAAAAGTGAGATATTTCTTCCACCCCTGGTTTTAAAAATGTTTTCCACATATTGTATAGTATTTTTAACTCTTCATTGTGTGCTTCATTTTCATTTTTCATATTTTCAAATTGTGAAATTTTTTCATTGCCTGCAATTTCTTTAAACTTCCCAAAAGTTAATTGTTTTGTTATTCCTGGTGCATTATTCTTAATTATCCTATTTTTGTTATTGCCTAAACATTTGGTAAAATCAATATTGTCTGGATCAAATGGAAATAGTCCTGTCGCTCTAAATCCGTTTCTGATGGTGTTCGATTTTCCATAATCTTCAATTACTTTCTTAATAATTGGTGAAAACTTTTCCTTAGTTAGTGTTTCATTTAAGTGTGTCTGTTTCCATTCAATAACAGCTTTCTTCCAACCAGATTTAATTGGCTTGAAAGCCGCTACGTCCGCTGGTTGAAGAATCCGAGTTGCATTAGGATACAAACAAATTAGAATAATATTTAACTTTTTACAAAGTTCACTTAATTCAAACGTTAAATGAGTGCTGTGTCCGTTTAGAAACAAGATAACTGGAAACTCAATATTTTTGTCTTTTAGGGCAGGATAAAGTACAGCAGAGATATACTCGAAAAATACTTCTGCCTTCATCCATCCAGTTTCTGTCATAGTAATTCCCCATTCACTTGGTACAGAATTTGCGACATCAGTTTTTAATCTTTTACCCGGAAATATTACCATTGGTGGGAAAACTACACCTTCCGCAGAAAAGGTAAACATTACTGTAATTGTACTTTTTGATGAAGCGTGTTCAATTTCATATACGTTTTTGGTGCCTCTAGGAGCTAACACTTTAGTATTTTTGGGGCACAAGTTAAAGCAAGTTTCATCACCGTTCAAGATCCGTGAAGGATCATTTAATATATCATCATGTCCTTTTGAAACAAGATAAAATTTGATATCTTCAAACCATTTCCTAATGTCCTTTTCTGCAACATTTGCACTAGCTGCAGTTACACATTCTGGAGTTCGATTAATAGTACAGGATTACGACGAAGGAAAGCTTTATACCATCCATCGTGAGGATAATTCTCTTTAAAGGGGTTTGGCCTTGGATTTTTGTCTAAAAACTGCTTTACAGATAATTGGAGGTCTTCTTTTCTTCTTGGAAATCCCTTTCGTGAATTTTCTCGAACCCATTCAACAAGAGTTTCTTCTTCAGTACGGGTTAACACAGGATTAGGACCAAAGCCACTCTTTCTGAATTTATTACTTTTTCTAAATTGTAGCGTGGCCCGGGGTATGTTGTATTTCTTAGAGGTTTCTCTAAGAGGAATTCCCCTTCTTATATCATGTAACGCTTTTTCTAGATCATCTTCAGAATATTTTTTAAAGTATTTGTTATCTTTTATTATCTTTGGCATTCTAGTTCTGAAAAAAATTACGTGCAATATAGTTAATGGCCCTCCAAAACTGTAGTGATTGGCCCCCGACCGCCTACAGGTTTCAAAAGAAAGTGATATCACAAAATATCAATATAACGACCCTTAATTGATTGAATAAGAAGGTCCATGTCGAATTTTGAAGATATGTGTTATGAGACAGTCATTGGCCATTCTGGCCAATCACTGTTTTTCATATACATTTACTAGGACAGTAATTGGCCTTATTTTATTTTTGTAATACAAGTATTTGAAACATGATAAAAACTGTTCAAATAAAGAAAAACTATTTATCAACTTATTTAAAGAAAATATTTACTTAAATCTACGTTTATAACAAAATAAATCACTTACTGCGCAACACACTTTCTTAACAATTTTACAACATCAACGTTGAAATTTGCAAGTGACGTGCAAGGTCTTCAATACATGCTCACCATTTTGTTACAGGTATGCCAATTGAGTACCAACATTTAGTAACATAAAATAAAACGTCACTATATTGCCTCGACTTGCTTAAACCTGCTAATTTTGACTAGGAATCTTATTATCCGCAAATAAATTTTAATTGGCCAATCACTATCAAGGGGCCAACGACTGTATTGGTTACCCTATTACTAACAAACCCACCTCGTGTTGTTACATAAATATTATTTAAGATTTTTCAAATTTTGGCGCTAAACAAGTGAATGACCACTTCGGTCAATTACTGGGTTTTATGTAATTTATTGAACCAATATATGACCATGCATTATTAAAAAGTTAAACTTATTAATTATTCCTCTTTTTGCGTAGAAATGATAATTGTAGACTCCCTATAAGCCATTAAAACTATAATTCACTATACTTCAAACAAAGTGTTACCATTCTATGACACTACATCACAGAACACAATGTACTTACCTTATTAGTTTGTTAGATATACAGAACAACACGCTGTACTTGCAACTTCATTCGTCATTTGTAAAAACTGGAACGAAATTGTGCTGTTGTCGCTTTTAGCACAAAGTTACTAAATGTTAGAAAAACCGCTAATATAATTATGGTTAGCTTTATTAAAAATTTGACGACTTCTGTAGTGTAGACGTGAAATAAGAAATATACGTTTTTCTTAATATGTTATTTTATTTATAGTATATAAGATACAAAAGCCAGCTTATAATATGCATTACAATCAAACCTTGCTAAAGCGATCAATATAAATTTTATGTCTATGTTCTATATCTAAAATTCTATTTAACACTACACCACATTTCTCGATACGTCTTTGAAACCGACACCGATCTACAACACTTTCCATCCACAATGATATTCGTGCTTGTCGGTAGGCGTAATTCCACGTAAATAAATAATGTATTTTATTATTCTCCTCCTTGATCGTAACACGTTTCTTTTGGTTGCTCATTTTTTGTTGTCTACAAACTCTTCTATTGTAGACGTAAATGATTCCAAACCTTCCTTATTTAATTTATCCAACAAGCAATCTATACAGATATTTCCTTTTAAATACGATTCACACAAGTCTACCCCTTTCTGAAACTTTAGAACTCTTTCTTTACACTCGTCATCGGTATAATATTTCCCTAAGCCATAGACTGCTTCGTGATCGGCATCAAAGCGTAGATCGCGTAACTCTTCCTGCACTCTCTGTACTGCACTTTTAATATCAATAGCCTTAGGCCACGATTGTGAACTATTATAACACATCCACATCTTTATACAAGAACGTTTTGCAAATCGATGTCACACTGAATTCTTTCCGGATACAATGCCACCAGTTCCAAAGCACACACAACGTTCTCGGATGGTGGTAAAGCAGATAACACTTGTTTAACGTTTTCGGTGGAATCCCCGCTTAATACACTCGACCCTTTTAATAAAATTGAACAAAATTTTACAAAAATTTTTAAACGAATTTCTAGCAGAGGAAGTAGTTCTAGAAGCTGAATGATGCTTTCAAATGTTTGGATCTAGCTGAGTAGTGCGGCTTGAAGTTATAGATATATCTATGCCCCCACTCCTTTCGGTTTAAATACAATCTCGTTGACCTTGCCTTGTTTCGTCTGTTCTCAACAACATTGTTCTCAACACATGTAACATTTGTACTTGTATTTGCACTTATTGCCCTTGCGATCTTGTTCACCTTTCGTCCGCATTCTTTTATAAACATAGTTAGGTAAGAGTCTCATTGAAATTAAAATAGCATTAAAATTTTTCTTTTTAAATCTTAGGTTCGCTTTTTGATTTTTCTATGTATGTGTAGGAGTTCATTCTTAAATGAAACAATATAATGTGACATATTTGCATGGTTTATTTAACTCACTACATTTCACAATACACATTATGATTGACTTTGATGTATCAGAGGATTACATATTTCAAATTTTACAACCTTGTATTTACAGAGCACATTTATCTTTCATTTAAGGAATATATCGTTAAGTCCCGGCGTAATTTTTCACGTTTCTAATCAATGTATTGATGCGCTGGATGTTTCAGCACCTTGATTCATTCTTTACGCGGATAAACATCACAATACTTTAACTCTCTATTGTTAAGATGGTGATACGACACAAATGTTCCGTTCGAAACTTGCCCGCATTATACTTGCCTATACATGTCATGATGGGACTTTTTATATTTGTATCGTACCATTCGTTTAACGGCTCTTCCAACTGTTTCGGCGATGTCGCACCTTTTCCATCCAACCATATGCTTTCCCCATTTAAGTCCATTGAATATGTAAACGTCACTAGCGCAAACACCAGATAACCAGCTTCAAGAACACGCTTCTCTTTGACGCGTTTAATGAATGCCTCTTTGTGGTGGTCTAAAGTTTTCTCGACGTTTGCACCGTATAGTTCTTCGTCTCTCATTTCATCGTCGTTGTCCTCAAGATCGAATGTTACTAAAACGGTTGCCTCTACCACGTCCATGATGCTGTACTACTGAAGTATTCTTGCATATGCGTTTATATATACTGAGTTGACGGGTGGGGTACAAGGTCATGGTCTTTAATGGTAACGATAACGAGCGATACAATATATGCCCATGCTTACACCCACTACTGCAACTAACAGGGTGCCCAAGGTCACCACGGAAGCATGACACGTTTCGCTGCTGACTTTACATTGTTCCACCGGACTATTCCCGATGGTTTGCCACTCACTGTCCTTAGTATGTGTTGGGTACACGAATTTGACCCTGAATCGTACTTCTTGCGTTCTATTGCCGACCTCGTGTTTAAACATTATCATTTGTTGCAAGGTCACTGGTTGCATTCCATACCAAACACTCGTATTGAAGTCATAGGAAATAAAAGCTGCTGTTGTATCTGGGAGTTTTGCAACGTACACTACACCCTCGTACAAGGTTGCTAATAATATTACCGCCTTGATTGGTAACATCTTCCCTGTTCGCTCGCGTTATATTCTATGTTGTATCTGGTTCTTGTATCTTCTTTTAACCACAAACATCTCTACCACTTTCATCGCTAATGGGTGCTAACACGTTTGCAAACACGCAATGTGGTGACCATGTGGTGCTCTACGATTGGGCTATCTGATGGTTCCCATTTGAAAATGTTCACTCGGCAATAAAAACATTCTACTCTATCTTCACGTCCCGTGTAGACAAATCCGGCCTCAGCTAAAGATTTTGGGGTTTGTATACCCTTCCAATTACGAAATGATAAAACTCGTTGTGTCAAGCACGTATTCTGCAAGCTAGCTTCTACACACATTTTGAACTTTCAATACTTACAACCTGCTATATATACCTAGTGAAATTTCAAAAAGAAGTTAATTTAAATTTTAATTTTAATGGAAGAAAATTTGTTGTTCGAAATTAGTATTTCCAAACCATTTCTTAAATTTAATTGCTCGGATCAAACTGTTTTAAACTATGTAGTAACTGTGAATTATAGATTTTCAATGCTTATATTAAATAGCTGTTTAACCATATTATTGTTTATTTTTATCTAAATTTAAAAAATTGTAAACAAAATTATGCGTTTTCTAAAATATCTAAAGGTTTTTTATAAACTTTAAAAATCATACTGTTGCAATTTTAGTTTTAAAGATTCGTGTTTGAAGTTTTTAAATTCTAAAATATTTTAGTTTTAAAATAGATAAAAGATTACATCTTCAGATATTTCGATCAAAGCAATAGTCTTTTATTGTTTAAAAGTGCTTAAAATGTATATAATTTAGATAATTATTCTCATATTTATCCTATGTTAATAAAACCCAACAAATGTTTTATTGTCTTTTATTTTTATGTTTTATTTTGTAAGTTACTACAAGTCTACGGTTAATCAACTTATGCGTTGCATTCGATGACCTAGTACTACAAATTAATCTGATGAAATTCCATCCGGAATAAAAAACAATAGGGCTCGTCCAGGATTCGAACCCGGGACCTCTCACACCCTAAGCGATAATCATACCTTTAGACCAACGAGCCAGTTATATATGGAAAAATTTTGCTTCGAGAAGATTAGTATGTTTCTCATTACATCTGAACAATATAAAATATAGAACCGATCTTGATACAAGCATTTTCAAAATTTGACATAATGCTTTAGCTAAAATTATAGGTCGCTTTGCCCTTATACACAACATTATTAATAGATTTATTTATTATACGATTTACTTCGAGTAATGCAATTACGTGAGTAATATTGCGATTATGTATTATATAATTTTACAGTGTTGAATAGAATATTTGGCAAAACAAACCTTAGAAGGCATTCAATCGGCTGACCGAAGAACAATTTGACAATTACTAATAATTTCTTGCTGACAATGCAACGTATTTCGCAAGCTAACCCTCAAGTGGAAGATTTATACCAGAGGTATTAAGATTTCTTCGAATAATATTAAGGGGTAAAAGACATACGATGAACAGATATCGAACATACATCAGTTAACATTCTGAATATACTAAAATTATATGGGGTATATAATAAATTAAAACTTATTATAAATTTAAAGAGCGCGACATATTTTTCAAATTCTATTCTCTCTATAAAACAACCCGGCTATTGGAGACATAAATCACTCTGAAATATTATTATTAAAAATTAAGAAATGTATTGCTTGTTATAATTCGCGCGCGGGAGGGTATTCTACCCAAAACTCTGCAGGTTCACCTCTTCTAAAATATTTAAATTAATCAATCGCTTTATGAAATCCATAGAGAATTATACAATCTTATTAAATAGGTCTAGAAACAGATTTATACCAGAACGTTTACTGAGACAGCGAGAGGTTGAGAAATAAGAAGCTTTTATAGAATGTATTTCGTTTATTTTGTCATCATATCAAAAATATCATATTACATATAAATACTATTACAATACGACTATATTCACGCTACTTTATTTTTAATTCTGTATAAAGTTCGTGGTTGTATGATCGGAAAGATTGAACATGTTTATAAATATTTACATTGTATAATACAACATCTCTACAGTCTTCCAAAGTCAGTTCTTTTTGATAACATCCTTCTAGATACCTTTAGCTCTTTTGGTAAGCTTGCCCTCTACATCTACAGCATATGCTTTTGCCCCTGTTCCCAGAAATTACAGAAATTAAGTTCTATAGCATAAGTTGATTAACCGTAGACTTGTAGTAACTTACAAAATAAAACATAAAAATAAAAGACAATAAAACATTTGTTGGGTTTTATTAACATAGGATAAATATGAGAATAATTATCTAAATTATATACATTTTAAGCACTTTTAAACAATAAAAGACTATTGCTTTGATCGAAATATCTGAAGATGTAATCTTTTATCTATTTTAAAACTAAAATATTTTAGAATTTAAAAACTTCAAACACGAATCTTTAAAACTAAAATTGCAACAGTATGATTTTTAAAGTTTATAAAAAACCTTTAGATATTTTAGAAAACGCATAATTTTGTTTACAATTTTTTGAATTTAGATAAAAATAAACAATAATATGGTTAAACAGCTATTTAATATAAGCATTGAAAATCTATAATTCACAGTTACTACATAGTTTAAAACAGTTTGATCCGAGCAATTAAATTTAAGAAATGGTTTGGAAATACTAATTTCGAACAACAAATTTCCTTCCATTAAAATTAAAATTTAGATTAACTTCTTTTTGAAATTTCACTAGGTATATATATATAGCAGGTTGCAAGTATTGAAAGTTCAAAATGTGTGTAGAAGCTAGCATGCAGAATACGTGCTTGACACAACGAGTGTTATCATTTCGTAATTGGAAGGGTATACAACACCAAAATCTTTAGCTGAGGCCGGATTTGTCTACACTGGACGTGAAGATAGAGTAGAATGTTTTTATTGCCGAGTGAACATTTTCAAATGGGAACCATCGGATAGCCCAATCGTAGAGCACCACATGGTCACCACATTGCGTGTTTGTAAACGTGTTAGCACCCATTAGCGATGAAAGTGGTAGAGATGTTTGTGGTTAAAAGAAGATACAAGAACCAAATACAACATAGAATATAACGCGAGGGAACAGGGAAGATGTTACCAATCAAGGCGGTAATATTATTAGCAACCTTGTACGAGGGTGTAGTGTACGTTGCAAAACTCCCAGATACAACAGCAGCTTTTATTTCCTATGACTTCAATACGAGTGTTTGGTATGGAATGCAACCAGTGACCTTGCAACAAATGGGAATGTTTAAACACGAGGTCGGCAATAGAACGCAAGAAGTACGATTCAGGGTCAAATTCGAGTACCCAACACATACTAAGGACAGTGAGTGGCAAACCATCGGGAATAGTCCGGTGGAACAATGTAAAGTCAGCAGCGAAACGTGTTATGCTTCCATGGTGACCTTGGGCACCCTGTTAGTTGCAATAGTAGGTGTAAGCATGGGCATATATTGTATCGCTCGTTATCGTTACCATTAAAGACCATGACCTTGTACCCCATCGGTCAACTCAGTATATATAAACGCATATGCAAGAATACTTCAGTAGTACAGCATCATGGACGTGGTAGAGGCAACCGTTTTAGTAACATTCGATCTTGAGGACAACGACGATGAAATGAGAGACGAAGAACTATACGGTGCAAACGTCGAGAAAACTTTAGACCACCACAAAGAGGTATTCATTAAACGCGTCAAAGAGAAGCGTGTTCTTGAAGCTGGTTATCTGGTGTTTGCGCTAGTGACGTTTACATATTCAATGGACTTAAATGAGGAAAGCATATGGTTGGATGGGGTGGCATTGTATCCGGAAAAAATTCAGTGTGACATCGATTTGAAAAACGTTCTTGTATAAAGATGTGGATGTGTTATAATAGTTCACAATCGTGGCCTAAGGCTATTGATATTAAAAGTGCAGTACAGAGAGTGCAGGAAGAGTTACGCGATCTACGCTTTGATGCCGATCACGAAGCAGTCTATGGCTTAGGGAAATATTATACCGATGACGAGTGTAAAGAAAGAGTTCTAAAGTTTCAGAAAGGGGTAGACTTGTGTGAATCGTATTTAAAAGGAAATATCTGTATAGATTGCTTGTTGGATAAATTAAATAAGGAAGGTTTGGAATCATTTACGTCTACAATAGAAGAGTTTGTAGACAACAAAAAATGAGCAACCGAAAGAAACGTGTTACGATCAAGGAGGATAATAATAAAATACATTATTTATTTACCTGGAATTACGCCTACCGACAAGCACGAATATCATTGTGGATGGAAAGTGTTGTAGATCGGTGTCGGTTTCAAAGAAGTATCGAGAAATGTGGTGTAGTGTTAAATAGAATTTTAGATATAGAACATAGACATAAAATTTATATTGATCGCTTTAGTAAGGTTTGATTGTAATGCATATTATAAGCTGGCTTTTGTATCTTATATACTATAAATAAAATAACATATTGAGAAAACGTATATTTCTTATTTCACGTCTACACTACAGAAGTCGCCAAATTTTTAATAAAGCTAACCATAATTATATTAGAGGTTTTTCTAACATTTAGTAACTTTGTGCTAAAAGCGACAACAGCACAATTTCGTTCCAGTTTTTACAAATGACGAATGAAGTTGCAAGTACAGCGTGTTGTTCTGTATATCTAACAAACTAATAAGGTAAGTACATTGTGTTCTGTGATGTAGTGTCATAGAATGGTAACACTTTGTTTGAAGTATAGTGAATTATAGTTTTAATGGCTTATAGGGAGTCTACAATTATCATTTCTACGCAAAAAGAGGAATAATTAATAAGTTTAACTTTTTAATAATGCATGGTCATATATTGGTTCAATAAATTACATTAAACCCAGTAATTGACCGAAGTGGTGATTCACTTGTTTAGCGCCAAAATTTGAAAAATCTTAAATAATATTTATGTAACAACACGAGGTGGGTTTGTTAGTAATATTTCAAATGTACGAATGGTTATGATTTTATGAACCAATATTTGACCAGGTTTTAATGTCTGTGTCACAATTTAAATAAAAGCGGTCATTTACTGGATTTATCATTAAATCTAGTAAATGACTGCATATTGATTAATGTATTTATTATATTTTCGTAGATATATTATTACATAATTTTATTTATTTATATAATATAGTGTTAAACCAAGAAACTTAATAAGCTATTAAAAGAACTATTAAAATTAATAGAGCTATTAAAAGGCAGAAATGTAATCCTCTGAAAGCCGATGTCGATGAACTTATGTCGTATCGCGTTCGACGGGCGAAAGGAAATGTGGATATTAAAGCTTGTATGGTTCACTTTTACGTGTAACGGTAATCGCGAGTACGCGAAAGTCAACGTGTGCTAGAAGGTGATGGGACACCTCAGGCAGACATCGATATCTCTCTTCAAAACTTCTCTTTCTTACAGTGTTCACTCGATGTTAACATTAATAAACCTATATAATAAAATTTGTTAAAACTGTCGTAATCATTTCTAACTTTAACAAGGTCAATAAATTGAAAGTTTGATGACCTTGAAGATACATTATTTGGTGACTATACATTGTTGTCACGTTTAGAGATAGATTCAAGGTCACCATGTGTAAGAGAGAGATAGGTTCAAGGTCACCAACATTGGATGACCTTGAGAATGCGGTGTTGCCATATTAACGACTTTGAGAATGCGATGTTGTCATATTGTTGATCATTGTTGCCACGTTTAGGTGACAGAAATAGGTTCAAGGTCACCATGTGTTGGAGAGAGATAGGTTCAAGGTTACCAACATTGGGTGACCTTGAGAATGCGGTGATGCCATATTGATGACCTTGAGAATGTGTTGTAGCCATATTGTTGACCTTGAGAATGCGGTGTTGCCACGTTTACGTGACAGAGATAGATTCAAGGTACCATGTGTTAGAAAGAGATAGGTTCAAGGTCAAGGTCAGCGGTGGTCGTGGTGGTGTGTGTTTTAGAACGCCCTATTTTTACCTACTAATGAATATTTCTATGCATCCTACAGCAACTGGACGTGCAGCTGGTATGCGTACCTTACACATGCCTAAGGTTTGTACCCGATATCTTAGCTATAAATGAATGCATAATATGAAAGCATGAAGAGAAAGGAGAGAGTGGCGAACAATGTTTATACAAAGAATTTTTCCTATATTCAAATAATATAAACATAACAACACTAAACTAACACTAACGGGAGTATCAGGACGTCTACTCGAAAAGAGTAATAAATATATACTATTGAAGAGAGTGAATTGTATAAGACAGCGTTAATTATTTAAAACTATCTCATTTTCCAACACTAACAAAAAGCTTATTATCAGTGTGTAGTGGATTGTGGAATAAGTAAATTAATAAGTGTGCAGTATTTGGATAAGAAAACCACAATCGTTATCTTTTGTTATAATAACATTATGTCTGTTTTAATAATAATTAAAACGAACCCATGGAATTGAAGCTATAGCTGATAGCTTTATCTTTTTTTATGCATCTAATTTTTATGTGTTAGCAAAGCATAAAATACAGAAATAGTTGTTACCTAAAATATTCATTTCATGTGATAAAAATGAAAAATTAACTAACACAAAGTTCTTTGTTCAAATGTCAAAATAAATTCAGCAAGTTCATTTGGGTGTCGGCACTTTGATCTTTTTTAGTCAGTCTCGAATATCATACAAATCCAAGATTGTGACAAGTAACGTATTAACGCTTTTCAACAAATAAGTCTTTTATTGACGAAAATAGGTACACAATTCAGCATTTATTTACTAAAAATTACAAAACTAAAGCGTTATTGTTAAATATGTTTCTATATAATATTTTATGTATAAATTTTAATGATTTGAATACGAATACAAATACAACATGTTTGACCACATTCTCATTTATACTACATACACTTTGGTAATAATGAAATAAATTGAACAAAACTACGATGCGACCTATACAAAACTTCTAAATCAACTTTCAGCCGTTAGCTGCACAGCGACAGCGACAGCGTCTCAAAACTTATTTATTAATAATAAATAACGCGAAACTTATAGGCTTATAGACAAGTTATACGGTTGTGTTGTAATCGATGTGTTTACTGTGGATGCTATACTGCAGCTGCAATTAATTCATTGTTGTAACCATTGAAGGAGTTGGCTGATGACCATTCTTATTAAAATTGTTGTTACAGGTTATATTGTTATTGATTCATTGTTAGTAGGGTGTATAGGCCGATTCTAGTGCTACACCTCCACACCTCTGCATGAGAAGGAAGGAAATATATTCATCTCTGTCTAGCACAGGTATATGTGTATCCTTCTCCAACACCAACATACAGGAGAGTTCAATAAAAGTTTGACAACATGGTTGGGGTAGTCAATAAAAGTCTACTAACATACAGGGGGGGTGTGCAAGAAAATTCTGCCAGCGAATACAACTTTCAAAAGCCAACCAACCAAAGCGAAATCACAATCACTGATACAACTGCGAGGGTTGCAAGCTCGTCTTAAGGATGTATCTAAGCGATTTTCAAACCTTCGTAAATGGTAAGGTTTAATATCTGTATACCCCTATATACATACACCTGTTATACCATGACTTATGTGAGTAGCAAGTAAACCAAGATTCACCTCTGCATGAGAAGGAAGGAAATATCTCTGTATATAGCACATGCAAAGGGTTATGTTAACTTTTTTGAAGTTTTATTATGAAATTAACATCTTAACTTAATTTCAATAATTATTTAACTATTTTTTGAAACAGTTTCTAATATACATAGTTATTCAACATGTTTCGGAATTCTGTGATGCCCCCAAGCTAGAGTGTCACCGGAACCATCAGGTATGATGTATCTCTTATCATCTAACCAAGATAGTGCTATTTTATTCTTCAGTTCAGTATACAGTTGATGTTTATGTGATCTAAATGTTCGTACATTCTTGTATATCACTGCCTTGTTAAATACTACATTCTTATAGTCTTCAAGTGTTAACTGATTCTTGATTATATCTTTTTGTACACCTTTGGCCGTTTTACTTAATTCACCTTTAACATTGACAACGTAGGCTTTCGCTCCTGTCCCCACGAACTCCCATAATATCTTTCCTGCATATTCATCCTTCATTTTTCCTATCACAGATTCGGTTTTAGGTATTCCAAATTGATTATCTTCCTTGAAATTTGATGTATCATACTTGTTTAGATGATTCTTCATACCTTGGTAAAAATCAGCTGTACAGGTCCTCAGGCTGCCTGTGTCTGTATAGGCTAGTTCCACATCACTCCCATAAATAGGCTTGATAAAGTTGTAATAAAACTCATACATCACGTGTGTAGCTAGGTCTAGAACGCAGAATCCAATATATATCGGTTTATCGTATTTAACCCACATTCTTTCTAGATGAATGGCTACCAGATTATCTGAGAAAACAGATACATCTTTAAATTGCGGTTGGAGATCAACCCTTCAGCTCCTAGCCTTTTCCCTTTATTTTCCCAATGTGTAACCAGTCTTATGTCGATCCGTTTATCCACATTTTCCAAAGTTTTCCCAAACGCTGAATTATTCATAAGTTTAAAAAACATTTTTCCAAACTCAGACTTATCCGCATTCCTCATACGTGTATTTAAATCCACGTACTCCTTTAACCAAGATGCCTGATTAAAAGATAGCACCCGATGAATCTTCTCGAGTTTAAAACCTGCGGTTAAACATTGTTGTAGATTTCTGTAGTGGATAATATACCTAGTTTTGTTGTTCAAGTTAGGAATCAATTTTGGTTGTATTGATCCTGGAGGCGTGATATTTTCTGGGCAAAATGGTAGATCATTATGTCCATCGTGAAGATCTTCCGGATAGGTTAAATCGACTTCCAAAATATAGCCTGTTTTTAAATTTTCAGGTACATGTAATCAGGTACATTAAAGGTATATCCAGATTTGCGATTTCTTCAGAAGTTAAAAATTGATGGGTAGATTGGCTGATAAAGCTTTCCCATAAAGATCTGTTGCATCTAGGTAATTGATAAAGATTGTAGGCTTCGATTCATCATATTTCAACATGTATTTATTATTAGCTTTAACATACCTGTTACCACATTGACTTACACCACCCCTAATACCCTTTTTAATAAAATGAACCATATCGATATCCGTAAACAGTTCTCATTCAATTTTTGTAAGTTTTAACATGGCCGACCACGATAAGTCTGGAGCAGTTAAGAAGTGGGTTTGGTCTAAATCATATGCGTTTTTGCATTTATCGCGAAAAGCTTCAAATACATCTGTTAACAACAAAACATCTGTTTTCAAATACAGATCTGAGTATTCGCCTAACGTTTTACATTTAAAAGTTTTCCAAACGTTTTTTGCATGCTCATAGTCTTTCGCAGATATATTAGTGCCTCTTAAGTTATTGAAGAAAGCTTCATGTGATGGTAATTCGGTATAGTCGAGTTTGTCGAAAAAATCTACGAACGAATAGGGAAATACCCCTTTCTGTCTCATTAACTTAAATTTATTATCTTCTCGAAAATGTGTTTTAGTTGCTTGACACTGATCGTTTTCTTAATTTTTAGCTAGCTTATCTAAGCTTATAGACATGAATCTAAACGAATCTAAAAACCAAATTTTCATAAATTTATTTTCCCATTTTCCTAGACTGTTTTGTATCAACTAAAACATGTTTTGTGAAAGAGATATACTTTTCTTTGTTTTCAGCAATAACGTCTATTTGTTTTCATCTCCACCTAAAAGGGAAAAATAAATTTATGAAAATTCGGTTTTTAGATTCGTTTAGATTCATGCCTATAAGCTTAGATAAGCTAGCTAGAAATTTAGAAAACGAATAGTGTCAAGCAACTAAAACACATTTTCCAGAAGATAATAAATTTAAGTTAATGAGACAGAAAGGGGTATTTCCCTATTCGTTCGTAGATTCTTTCGACAAACTCGACTATACCGAATTACCATCACATGAAGCTTTCTTCGATAACTTAAGAGGCACTAATATATCTGCGAAAGACTATGAGCATGCAAAAAACGTTTGGAAAACTTTTAAATGTAAAACGTTAGGCGAATACTCAGATCTGTATTTGAAAACAGATGTTTTGTTGTTAACAGATATATTTGAAGCTTTTCGCGATAAATGCAAAAACGCATATGATTTAGACCCAACCCACTTCTTTACTACTCCAGGCTTATCGTGGTCGGCCATGTTAAAACTTACAAAAATCGAATGAGAACTGTTTACGGATATCGATATGGTTCATTTTATTAAAAAGGGTATTAGGGGTGGTGTAAGTCAATGTGGTAAGAGGTATGTTAAAGCTAATAATAAATACATGTTGAAATATGATGAATCGAAGCCTACAGTCTTTCTCAATTACCTAGATGCAACAAATCTTTATGGGAAAGCTTTATCAGTCAATCTACCCATCAATAACTTTAAATTTTTAACTTCTGAAGAAATCGCAAATCTGGATATATTAAACGTACCTGAAAATTCAAAAACAGACTATATTTTGGAAGTCGATTTAACCTATCCGGAAGATCTTCACGATGGACATAATGATCTACCATTTTGCCCAGAAAATATCACGCCTCCAGGATCAATACAACCAAAATTGATTCCTAACTTGAACAACAAAACTAGGTATATTATCCACTACAGAAATCTACAACAATGTTTAACCGCAGGTTTAAAACTCGAGAAGATTCATCGGGTGCTATCTTTTAATCAGGCATCTTGGTTAAAGGAGTACGTGGATTTAAATACACATATGAGGAATGCGGATAAGTCTGAGTTTGGAAAAATGTTTTTTAAACTTATGAATAATTCAGCGTTTGGGAAAACTTTGGAAAATGTGGATAAACGGATCGACATAAGACTGGTTACACACTGGGAGAATAAAGAGAAAAGGCTAGGAGCAAAAGGTTGATTTCCAAACCGCAATTTAAAGATGTATCTGTTTTCTCAGATAATCTGGTAGCCATTCATCTAGAAAGAATGTGGGTTAAATACGATAAACCGATATATATTGGATTCTGCGTTCTTGACCTAGCTAAACACGTGATGTAAAAGTTTTATTACAACTTTATCAAGCCTATTTATGGGAGTGATGTGGAACTAGCCTATACAGATAGCCTGATCCTGAGGACCTATACAGCTGATTTTTACCAAGATATGAAGAATCATCTAAACAAGTATGATACATCAAATTTCAAGGAAGATAATCAATTTGGAATACCTAAAACCGAATCTGTGATAGGAAAAATGAAGGATGAATATGCAGGAAAGATATTATGGGAGTTCGTGGGGACAGGAGCGAAAGCCTACGTTGTCAATGTTGAGGGTGAATTAAGTAAAACGGCCAAAGGTGTACAAAAAGATATAATCAAGAATCAGTTAACACTTGAAGACTATAAGAATGTAGTATTTAACAAGGCAGTGATATACAAGAATGTACGAACATTTAGATCACATAAACATCAACTGTATACTGAACTGAAGAATAAAATAGCACTTTCTTGGTTAGATGATAAGAGATACATCATACCTGATGGTTCCGGTGACACTCTAGCTTGGGGGCATCACAGAATTCCGAAACATGTTGAATAACTATGTATATTAGAAACTGTCTCAAAAAATAGTTAAATAATTATTGAAATTAAGTTAAGATGTTAATTTCATACATGAAAATTGTAAAATGATTGTAAATAATTAATATTTGTGTACAATAATATGTCATGAATTGATTATTAATGTTTTTAAATAAACAATATAAAAGGTTTATCTTTGTTTTTATAACAGCTGTAGCTCTTCTACACAATAAAACTTCAAAAAAGTTAACATAACCCTTTGCACGTGCTATATACAGAGATATTTCCTTCCTTCTCATGCAGAGGTGAATCTTGGTTTACTTACTACTCACATAAGTCATGGTATAACAGGTGTATGTATATACGGGGTATACAGCTATTAAAGGCTTTGACTAACCTTACCCTTTACGAAGGTTTGAAAATCGCATAGATACATCCTTAAGACGAGCTTGCAACCCTCGCAGTTGTATTAGTGATTGTGATTTCGCTTTGGTTGGTTGGCTTTTGAAAGTTGTATTCGCTGGCAGAATTTTCTTGCACACCCCCCCTGTATGTTAGTAGACTTTTATTGACTACCCCAACCATGTTGTCAAACTTTTATTGAACGCTCCTGTATGTTGGTGTTGGAGAAGGATACACATATGCCTGTGCTAGACAGAGATGAATATATTTCCTTCCTTCTCATGCAGAGGTGTGGAGATGTGGCACCAGAATCGGCCTATACACCCTACTATTGTTACAGCCATCGAAGGAGTTGGATGATGTCCATTCTGGTTAAAAATTGTTGTTGCAGCTTATATATTGTTATTGATTCATGGTTACAGCCATTGAAGGAGTTGGCTGATGACCATTCTTGTTAAAATTGTTGTTACAGGTTATATTGTTATTGATTCATTGTTACAGCCATCGAAAGAGTTGGCTGATTTCCATTCTTGTTAAAAATTGTTGTTGCAGCTTATATATTGTTATTGATTCATGGTTACAGCCATTGAAGGAGTTGGCTGATGACCATTCTTGTTAAAATTGTTGTTACAGGTTATATTGTTATTGACTCATTGTTGCAGCCATCGAAGAAGTTGGCTGATGTCCATTCTTGTTAAAAATTGTTGTTACAGCTTATATATTGTTATTGATTCATGGTTACAGACATTCAAGAAGTTGGCTGATGTCAATTCTTGTTAAATATTGTTGTTACAGCTTATATTGTTATTGATTATTGTTATCGCTTTCCGAATTGAATAGTCATTTACATGGTATTGATGATTATTGTTGCAAGTTGAACTTAATTGCCATATTTGTTATTGATGAAGTATGAATAACATGAAAATAAATATCTAAAATATAACTACTAAACAACAATAAAACAAAATAAAATCTTACCAAATATTATCTAAAATTTTAATATCATAATAGAAGTTAAAAAAATGATGATCTTCACCAGAAAACTCACAATAGAATTTGAATTAGTTAGGTCCTATAAATAAGGGCATATGATTAATATTAATTGTTGTTTATTCATATGGGGTGTTTATAAGAACCTCTGTTCAAAAATTCTTATTTGTATTTCATAATCATTTAATTTTTGTACATAGCTGGGGGGTATGTAGTGGTTTTGTAGTGATGATTTTGTTTCATTTCTTTTATTTAATCATTTATGGCATTATTTGCAAGTCAATTTTGGTCCAGTTCTATTATGAAAGTATCTTATAAATGATTTCAAAAGATTCAACTCTTTTTTTGTTTATTTAAACATTTTCGGTTACCAAGGGTACATTCACATTGTTGATAATAAAAATTTATAAAAATGTACAATTACATAATGCTCAAGTTATTGATAAAAAATAAGAAGGGTTCTTAGATAAAAAAGAAAAAAGATAAAAATTTTTAAAAATGTAATGCAAGATAAAATTTGATAAAAATATAAATCTGTATAATTAAAAAAAGAAATAATTAAATGAAGTAAATTGGTTGGAAGTTTTTGTTTCTTATTTATTGAAGATGTAGGTATATAACTATAAAAATACAGTGTGGCCCAGGGGTGCGTACAAGCTCCATAACTTTGTTTCTATCCAAGCTATCGAGTTGATCTTGAAATTGTAATAGAAACAGGAGTACATCACCAAGGAAGCAATTATTTATTAGTAATCATTAGAAGAACAGGAAAGGATGATCAATAGGAAACAATGTAAAAATTTTGAAGAAAGGCTACTTATAACAAATGCTCAAATAGGTCACCATCATGTATCACAGAAGTTGCTAGTCTTCTAGTAAATGAGCCCTGAACTCTCGCAAGCATTGCTCCATCAACTGAACGGAAGGCTTCCGTGATCCTGTTTTTCATATCATCTGCAGTTGTTGGGCGACATCTGAAAACCCTTTCCTTCACGTACCCCCAAAGAAAGAAATCTATAGGAGTAAGGTCTGGGGATCGCGCGAGCCAAGGAATAGTACCTCCTCTGCCTATCCAACGATTAGGATAGGATTGATCTAAAAATTCTCGCACTATCCCGTGATTATGCACTGGAGCACCATCGTGCTGCAACCACATGGTCCTTCTGGTGTCCAAATCCACTTCTTCTAACATTCTGGGAAGATCTTCGCCAAGAAAATGTAAATACCTTTCACCATTCAGGACATTCTCGAAAAAGTAGGGACCAATAGTGTGATTTCCAATAATTCCTCCCCAAACATTAAGCGACCATCGATTTTGGTGATCGGTTCAACAGTCCTCATCCAGTGAGGATTTTCGGTTGCATAATAATGCATATTATGTCGGTTGACCGACCCGTTGCTCTTAAACGTTACCTCATCAGAAAACAGAATTTTGTATTAAAATGCTCCTCAAGTAAGCCATTCATTTGAATACAAAACGCAATTCTATTTACAAAATCGTCGCCATACAATTCTTGATGTAGGTTCAGATGATAAGGGTGAAACTTATGTTTCAATATTATTCTGTTCACATTAGTTTGAGAAATACCCGTTTCCGCTGCTACTTCCCTAGTGCTTAAGTGAGGATTTTCCTGTAGCATCAATAAAACTTGCAACTCATTTTCCTCAGTGACTCAGTGACCACCAACAATTTCCTTTTTGGTATAAGACACACTACCAGTAAGTTCAAACCGATCCCTTAACTTTTCGAATGAAGACGCCTGTGGAGTTCTTGCTTCTGGATATTTTTGATGGTAGATTCTGGTTGCTAATAAAGGATTTCTGTCAGCTTCGCCAATACAGTAGACCATATTCACTAATTCTTCGCGAGTAGAATTCATTATCAACAATTAGACGTGTACAATTATTGAAATTGCATGGAATAATTCTTATTTTGCAACAAATCTCGGTAATGTTACAAGGTAGACCCTACAAAACCTATATTGGCAAAAAGCTCTTAAAAATGCCATGTAATGGTACAATAAAATATAGGGTGTTCCATTTGAAAAAATCGAGTTATTAATATTTGTAATTTGCCATTTTCAAAAAATCGTAGTAGGTGTTGGAACGTCGCCTACGAGTTCGCCTAGATCTCAAAAGATGCGCTAAAGTTTAAGGAATCGACTAGAGAAAAGTTGGTTAATTAATTGTGAATGGTTCTGAAGTTATGAATCTTTCTATGGGTCTATGCACGACAGCATTTTGACACATTAAATTGACGTAAGTCAAAAACTATTGCAGGTAGGTCTAAAAAAACTGGATGCGTTATATCCAAAATCTAGTGGCGAATCCAAAGATGTAACAAAAATGGGGGGTTGCCATTTAAAAAAACAGACTCTATTTGTGTATTTTATTTTGGAACATGCTGTATATAAATAGAAATATTTTTAGAATGCGCTGCATTGCCGGCTCTATCGTTTATAAAAAGATCAACTTGATAGCTTGGATAGAAACAAAGTTATGGAGCTTGTACGCACCCCTGGGTCACCCTGTATATACCGATAAAAATAATTATAACAAAAGGAGATGAATCTGTAAATATCAAGAGTAAAGAAGTCAAAAGAAGAGAAACAGTTTATACAAATAGTAATTTATTCTGCTAAAATATTGATTTGGGAAATTTTTACTTTGAAATAAAAAACCAAGAAAAGGAGTATGGTTTGTGGTTAGGTGTCGGAATGTACGGTTAAAAAAACTATTGCTTCTGTTGCCTTATATACTCTAAGAAAAGTAAATTTACATATGTTTGTGTAGTAAGCTTTAGAAACGTTAAAGAAGCCTAAAACTTTAATGAACCTTTGCTAAAATAATAATAACAATTTTCATATAAACTATTTAAAATCAGTTGAAAGTTAATTAAGAGGTAAATTTATAATAATATTTAATTTTTGAAAAGTACCAATACTATATAAAATTCTAACTATTTATATATGTAAATCAAAAATATGAAAGTGTTTTTAATAAGAAAATCAGAAAGTCTTAAACCCCGACAAACTGAGATCGTAGTCTTTTGCTAGAGCTGGTATGGGTAAATGATATGAAGTTTGGTTCTAATAATTTAATTAATCGTATTAATTAAGACAAAGAATCATAACAATACAATATGTAGTTTAAACAATGACATTAAGGGATAATTTTATGTAGTTATTATTTTTTATAAATATAAGTTTATGAAATATATTAAATATTTTATTAAAAAAAGTTAAACGAGCTGTATGGGATTTGAACCATGGTTTTCTAGTCGAAAATACAGAGATCCTTCCACGGGGCTATGCTGTCTGTTGACATTGGCCGTTTCTTTAATGAAGGTCATTTATTATCCTTTTTTGTTTGTATTTTTAAAGAAACGTTTATTTTATAAATATTATTTATTTTATAAATAAACATCAAAAAATGATTATATACAAGTATCCTTATTTTATAGTCATTATTTTATAATTTATAGTCATTGTTTATATGATGATCATATGTATAATATTTATGCTAATTAAAAATAAAACTAATTGACTATACATTACCATATTAGTATTTAATTGTAAGTTATTCTGTTTTATAAATATTATAATTAGTTTTAAAAAAGTTTATTTATGAAACATATTAAACATTCTATTTAAAAAATAGAAATAAAAAAACTTGTGGTTTTGTAGTCTGAAATCCAGCCATTCTTCCACGGGCCCATGTTATCTGTTGGCGTTGTTTGATTCTTTAATAAATGTCATTTATTATACTTCTTTGTTTGTTTCTCTTTTATTATTAATCACGTTTTCATGACTTTTTACAATTATTAAATACTGTATATTCACTTAAATTGATTAATGTTAATTAATCAACAACTACTATTAATTCATTTACGCATGTTAACATGCTTTGAAATCTGGAATTTTGCGCGTTGACAAAGAAGGTAAATGAGTTGCCATGGCGAGGACATCACCGCTCTATGATTAATTAATTTTTGCGATTTTACTTTAAGAAGGAAAAGCTTGATAAATACTATGAGGACTCTGCATTATCAATTTCAATGGTTAAGAAGTAGTTTACTAAGTTCGGTTGTGGTCGTACCATCACAAGTGAATCCGAACGTTCAGGTCGCCCAAAAGAGGTCATCACGCCAGAAATCGTCGATAAAATCCATGGAATGATATTGGACGATCGGAGAATGAAAGTGCGTGAGGTGGCTGAGGCTGTAGGCATCTCAATTGAGCGGGTACATTACATTTTACATAAATATTTGGACATGAAAAAGCTATCCGCCCGATGGGTGCCGCGATTGCTCACACTCGACCATAAGCGCAACCGTTTGACCACTTCAAAGGAGTGTTTGGTAATGTTCAGCCGCTATCCGAACGAGTTTTTGCGGCGTTTAGTTACCGTAGACGAAACATGGATACATCACACTACACCAGAGACCAAGGAACAATCAAGACAGTGGGTTTCTCCAGGTGAACGTGCACCAAAGAAGGCCAAGGTGGGTCTGTCGGCCAACAAGGTAATGGTCACAGTTTTTTGGGATGCACCCGGTGTCATTCACATCGATTACCTTGAAAAGGGTAAAATGATCACCGCCGAATATTATTGAGCTTTTGGACAGATTCGATATTGATGCAGAAACGACCTCATTTGGCGAAGAAAATTATCTTGTTCCATCAAGACAGTGCACGGGTGCAGACGTGTGTAGTCACCATGGCAAAAATCCATAAATTGGGCTACGAACTGTTACCTCATCCAGCATATTCTCCAGATTTAGCCCCTTGTGACTATTTCCTGTTTTCAAACCTGAAGAAATGGCTGGGCGGTAAGAGATTTGGATCGAATAAAGAGGACATCACTGAAACAAACGTCTATTTTGAGGGCCTTGAGAAAACTTATTATTCGGAAGGAATAAAAAAATTGGAAAAACTCTGGACTAAATGTAGGAGCTAAAAGAAGAATATGTTGAGAAATAAAACGCTTATTCTCTGAAATAAATATCTTTTATTCAAAAAATCACTGACTTATCATACCACCCACGTATTTACAATAACTAACAAAACTCGATGTAGCGCGATTCTATAAATAACAGTAATTCGAAAAAACTTTGGTTTCTATAATAACTATCGCTTGAATTTATATTAGAAGTAAACTTGTGTATATGTAGAAAGTATCGCTTCGCGAGCATTCGAAAGAACCCTTAATCCTGGCACATGAGGTAGTAATATAGAATCTAATTTCTTATCTTTAAAATTTATAAAAAAATACACTCTACGTGTAAGCACGATACTCGCTAAACACGTAGGGTTCGTGTAATGGTCGAGCATTGTACAACATTTTATAGTATACTGTCTCGTAAATCGTTAATAAATAATTTTTTCATTTACTGAAGCAGTAAAGCACTATACGTGAAATATATATGAATGTTTTAAAAAAATATGTATGTTGCTATTATAAATATTGATAAAGAGCCCGTAATAATTTTTATTTCCCCCTTCTATGTAAATGACACTTTACAGTCCTTTATGTAACTAAGTAAATTAGTAATTACAGCTACAGCCCCGTAAAACTTTACGGGCTTCTAAAAGACACCTGTAAAATTTTACAATGCTCATCAACAAAAAGCTATGGCAACTAATGTGTTGCTTAACTACAACACCATAGCAACGCCTAGCTATCAATTGTGCTTCCACCTTTGATTCCAAAATGTCTTTTTATAAAAAATATACAATTCATAAAAAAATGCTGGTGAAGCTGGAAATAAAAGTTTGTACGCGACACGCTTTGCAATTAATCGTTACTGGGCTCGCTGGATTATGGAGGCTCACTTCTTCGTCGCTCGTCCCACAATCTTACCCAGCTCGCCCGTAAAGATTAATTTACCAAGCTTGGCACGTAAATAACTATTACGGACTTCATAACGAGCTAGCTTATAAAAGGAATCCTTACCCATAGAGACAGAGCTCAATAAACATATGTTTACGAGTCAGTATACCATAAAATAAATTATACAATTATGGAAATTATACTTTATGGTAAACCGCAAAGTGTTGTAAATAGGCTGTTTCTTTGGTTAACGATTATTAAGTTTAGAAAACAGAAATGTACAGCTGATTTGAAATAAATCTAGGACAGTCAGTATTCCATAGCGTAAATGTTGCTTTTTCTTTTCCCTTGATGTTTAAATACATTTTATGTAGTTACCTATGAAAATATAATAATTTAAACCCAGGTTCACACGTTGTTAAAAACGCAAAAATTACTTTCAAAACTTGTCCTAAATTTTTTTGCAATAAATTAGCTGTACATCTTTTTATGTTATCTAACCTATAAAATCTACTAAAAGAAGAATAAGAACAAAAGAAGAATCATAATAATTGAAATTAAAAATATACTAAGAACTCACGTGATAAACAAATGACTAACCATTAAGTTATGTTGAAGCATAACATTACGCAATAATTATAAAACCGTAAATAAATTTTAGAACCAAATCATATAAAATATTCAATATATTGTACAGCATAACAAGCAACCTTTGTAACGATGTTTGAAAGAGAAAAATTGAGTTTGAAATATTTATTCGTATTTACCCTTGTCTGTTGAAACTTTACATTAAATCTGACTAGAACTTTTTTTCTATTGGATATTATGTTTGCATATCTGAAGCTTCACATAAAACCGTAATGTAAAATATTATACTTTTTATGCAGGATGGGATAGAAAAAGACTTTAACATCTACAGGAAAGTATTAGATTCAGAACATTGAACTCTTGTGGGGTGATCGAGAACTCCTTTTCTAAATTAGATGATCCCCTGCAGATTGAAAAAGAGAAGTTGTTGATTGAATTTATTTGGTTTCTATACCGGTTGCTTTCTTTGTTCCTATACAATTCTCCATGTTAATTTTTTAACTAACAACATTTCAGGAAATGAAAATAGAAAAAGGACTTCTTTTGCGAGCATACGCCAAAATGATTGAGAGAAGTTACAAAAGGTGGTAATTTTAAGATTAAAATGTAAAGTCATTTAGTAGACACTTTGACATTATCTTAGCAGCTGCAGTGTTCTTCGCGACGCCTACAAAAATGGAGCGAGTGACGACGCTGTGTACACATACATACAGAGGAAGTAAAAGTGGGGAACCTTATTGCTTTGACGTCTTCCGATGTTTTTCTATTGTTTTTCCACATTTTTAATCTCCTATGTTCCCGAGTTCCGTTTCCCATTAAGCGCGCTCTTTTAAGTGAAAAACGTCAAGCCAGAAAGGAATATCATTCACGGCTTTGAGATTCTGAGCTTTCCTGCCTCACTGATTACGTTATTAAACGGGGAATGATGCTGATGCTCGAGTCCCTTCCAAGGTAAATAATATTAATTTAGAAAAGGTTTGCACAGATGTTTATTTTCAACTTCACTTTCGATTTTAGTTGAACAAACTTTCACTTTTCCCTTCTATGTGCTTATTTCAGAGTTAATACAAATGTATACGCTCAAGAAAATTATATTAAAGTCTTAACCAAACAGATGTTAGAATTCATAAAATAAAACGGAAATATGAAAGCACTAATTTTACATGTGCATACAGCAAATATTTTTATGTTTCCCATTTTAATTAAAGCTCTCCCTAGCGATATAGATGTAGCATGAGCCTCCTCTAGGCTTTTAAGCTGTATAAAGAGCTCTGCTTTATATGTACAGGGGTCTGTTTAATTAAAGCACTTTCTTTCGTTAAGCTGTTGACGTAACGCGATCATTCTAAATAAAGCTAGTGTTTCTAGTTGCAATCATTAAAATAAATCTCATCCTATCCTGATAAATGAACGCCTCCTAAATGGCTACGTGCTTCCGATTGCTCAGCTAATACTTCCCTGTCTTCTCCAATTCCGTGTCGTTAGCGTTCTGTTTAATGGATTTCAGATTTGAGAATGACTTTGGCATTTCCAGGTTTATATTTGGAAAACGAGATGGACGATGTAGTCTTTTAAAGCTCATCATTGAAAAAGGAATTCCCCACTAAAGATTTATTTAAAATTCCTTAGAAATGGAAGCTTTACTTGGGACTGGAAGAATAGCAAAAGATAAAGATTTTGAAGATAATAGTGTATTCAGCAAATGTTTTAAAAAAACTTGAAGACCTAATATTAAGAGGACGTGCTCAAAAGAAAAAAATATTTTTATTCAATTTATGGCGAAAAAAAATTTTGTATAAGATATTTCTTGTTTTAAATCGTTCAATAAATCTAATAAAACCCGAGAGTTATTATTGATGCTTGTGTAAATGTTTTGCAAAGAACTTCTTTAAAATATTTCCTCATTAGATGTTTCCCCAATACATTATACTAGCATTCAATTATTAAAATGATTGAATATTTGGAGCAAACAAGAATTTTTATACGAAATGACTTTTAGCTGCAAATTCAATAACAGGTTTTTCCTCTTAAAGAGTCAAAACGAGAACTATCTATAACAAAAAGTAAACAAGACGCCAAATGGTATTAAGGTACTGTAATACGTATTTATTAATTTTTATCACTGCTTTATCTTTACCAAAGAGTTAAATAAAAAGAAGTGGACAGGGCCGGCTCTAGCGGTTTCGCCGCCCTGGCAAAAAGGTAAAATGCCGCCCTTTTATAACAAAAATTAAAAGAGATAACCCAAACCCTTCCCTCGCTTAGTAGTAAAATACAACGAGAGCAAAGAAATTGGTATTAAAAATGTTAAAGTTTTGATTTGCCAAAAATACAAATTTCTTGATTTATGATTTTGGCACAAAATTGAAATTAAGGTAGCACAGAAAAAAAGAATAAACACAAATCTAGTATATAATTATAAAATAACCACTAAAAATAAAAACCTAATTGTTAAAAATACAGTTAAACTTAAAAGTGTTTTTTTCTCACTTTTAATTTTGAGAATTTTTTGATGATTTTTTTGACATCAATTTCTTCAGCTAGCTCATGTTCAATGGCAAATGTTGTCAAGCCATTTAGCCGATCCTCGGTAGTTGTAGAGCGTAAAAAATTTTTAATTAACTTTAATTTGGAGAAACTTCTTTCTCCACTTGCCACCCTTATTGGGAGAGTAAGCAAGATTCTTAAAACTATACCGAGATTTGGAGCAAAATTCAGCTTTGAAACGAATTTTAAAATCTCGATTGGACTTTCTTTTTTATTTAGTAAGGCCAAAACCGATACTATCTAGTCTGCCAGGTCCAGCGCGTTTATATCTGATGAATTCCCATCAGTTAACACTATTTCTAGATCTTTACAATATTTTAGTAAGTAGTTTTGAGGGGTATCTTTTAAATCATAAATATTGTATAAAAACTGGAAATAGTTGCTGTGGGTACTGATCAAATCAAACCTGGATTCAAGTGCATTGATAGCTAGAACTCTATGAGTGGCTGGATAAGTTCAAAATTAGTCGGTATGCCAATTTCGTCGGCGAGTTCTCGAGCATCGCAAAGCATTTCATTAAAGGCCGTGTCCGATCTAAGATCCTTGAAAAAATCTTTACAATTTTTCAAGAGTTCCATAGCATGGATGGTAAGTCATAGTCTTTTGTCTGCAAGAGCTTACTTATTGGATTGATACAATTTAAGATTTTGTAACAAATTACAATGGAGTATAAGAACTTAAATTGCTTAATACAACTTAGTGCAACTCTTATAGAGTTGTCAATCTCCGAATTATTACAAACAGCAAATAAAGCATCGTATATCCCTCCTAATTGATACCTCAGTGGTTTTAATGCATCTATTCGGCTTTCCCAACGAGTATCACTTAGGGGTTTCAAAGTTAGTCCCTGAACATATTTTATTAACATGGTCCATCGAAAAGTTGATGAGGAAAAAAATAGTTATACGTATTTTTTGGACCATATTAAAAAAATTGGCGGCTTCGAAGGATGCCTTTGTCATGTCATTAACGACCAAGTTTAATGAGTGGCTACTACATGGAAGGTAAAATGCTCGTGGATTTAACGCTTTTATTCTAGATTGTACTCCCGATTTATCACCTCTCATGTTGGCCCCATTATCGTAAGCCTGTCCCCTCATATCCTGCAAATTCAATCCCAATGTTTCAAGTCTTTTAAGTATTAGAGTTGAGAGTTCAGAGCCCATCGATCTTTCAACCGGAAGAAAGCCTAAAAAGCTTTAATTAATTTTAATGGAAACCTCATTGGGATTGGATTTGTTAATGGATACCTTCCCAAGACTGTCATTTGCTCGATCTTGTTGACATCAGGAGTACAATCTAGAATAATTGAATAATATTTAGCTTTTTTAATCTCGCTAATAAGATTCATTTTGAATATCTTTTTCGAGATAGTGGACTTTAACTTCCTCTTTTTTGAGCACTGCGGATATGCTCTTCCATTACTGGATCAAACTGAGCAAGTAATTGAATAATTTGAATTGAATAATTTTCTGAACAACTACTTTTTGCTTGGACCCATCGAGTTTATTTAAAAAAAAGGCACTTTTGCTTATTATTGTTAGGTAACATGCTCAAAGGAATAATTTTTATTTCGCTTATATTATTTTCGAAAAAATACGTCGTTGTAAGAACAATTATAAACCTTTCAAAACGAGGTGCCACTTGACTCATTTTCTTTATCCAAATAATAGGGGTAAAAATTACCCTTCATATGGGTTGATAAATATAAAAAAACAAAATAAAAAGAAAAGTGACTCCCTTCAAAACAAAATCGACGTGTCCGAGCAAAAAGTCAAAATTTAAAGATAACATGCTTAAAAAAATAATTTTTTAATGGCTCATGGCAAATTTAAAGTTAAATATATATCAAAAACTATTCAAACGATTTATTAAAAAAATCGACCGTAGTAAGAAGAATTAAGAGCCCTTAAAAACAAGGTGCCACTCGGCTCATATTCCTTATCTAAATAAGAGGGGTAAAAATTACCCCTCATAGGAGGTGTATCCTACTGCATGAAACACCAAAGTGGCCAAACAATTGACGGATTTGAGCGTTTTTCCAAAAGCATCCTGTAGAAGCTATAAAAATATTTGTTTAGAAAAGCTGCCTATTTTTTAATTATTACGTACTCACCTTACTTTTACAACACACTTTATGACACAATTTTCAAAAACTCACGGCTAATAATAATTGTATGTAACGCACTCTACTTCACTAGTAACCAACCTGTAAGGCAATTATTGCATAAATAAAACAATCGAACTGCCTCTTTTCCTTTTATAATAGTAGCGTAAAAATCGTGTCACAGCTTGTCATGAGTGGTTTTTCGCGACCCCATACGCATACATATTCCGACAAATTAAAACAGACGGTAAAAAATTCTTTTACATCACTTTATATGTGTGTCAATTTATTTAAATTATAATAAAAAGGGTCATTTTTTATTTTATACATTTTTAAACTATTTTTAAGGGGGGGGGTTATTATGCTTGTGAGCGGTTTCCTTGAAATATTTTGATATTTTGTCTATATTGCTCTCAATTTTTGGTTCGTTTTTGGATTTGGTCTTTAATACACGAAAACTCTACTCATCTTTCAAAATGTGTTTTTATTTAAAAACTACAAACCTCAACCTTCTTATGTCGTTCTCATGCTTGAGGATTTTTGAAGTGAGTGGGTACCTAAAAGGGTAACCTAACTTAAAAGTTCGTAAAAGTATTCAAATAAATCTTGGTTTAATCATTTTCTTCATAAACTAGTTAATTTTACAGCCCATTCGCTGCCTCCTAAGGTTGCCGCCTCAGGCAGGGGCCCGGCTTGCCCGCCCCTAGCGTCGGCCGTGAAGTGGATAGCCATAGTAATGTTCTGTCACCCGGTTACCAGGTGTAATCTTATCTTACTTTATTAGTCGTAGTCATATGATATATTGTCTTATTAACTAGTCGTCTGGTTGCAAATCCCAATTTCCAAATCTAACATTTCTAGTAAGATAATATGAGTTTACTCTATCAATTAATCTACACATATATATCTACAAATTTTAATTGTTTAAAAGCTAAGATGAACGAATTGTCTGTAGTCAACAACAACAGTACAATCTAAACTTTCGGTATCAACCAAAGAAATTTAGATAAAACATTTGTTAACTCACATAAAACATGTGTGACATTAATCCTTTCGTAACAGCTCTCCTTAGCAATTCTTTATTTCACAATAATCTCACAAATAGAGCCTTCATTCACTAAAACAAAAGCCCAATGATCACACAAAACAAAATATGACTGATACTGAAATCTGGAGGAAAGTTTGCGGAAACGCGCTTCAATAATGATTTGAACCGTTGCTGAACTTTTTAATAACCATCCCTCAAAGGAGATAATGGACGTTAATTTGTTAATAGTAAAACGCGTCACTTTCTGTGTGTTGACAATTTTAGTTTAGTATTTTAAACAAATTATCTAGTACACTCCATTTAAACAGTATGACCCTGCAAAGTCAGATTCTCCTTGTCCTCGAACACAATTCAATCTTTCGTTAATTTGATTTCCAAAACAAGGTAGAACAGCTGCATATCATCTTACTGGATCTGTACCAAATACTGGTCTTTACATAAACTGACAATACAACACGGAACTGCAAATAAACTCTTTACATAGTCTTCAACTAGACTCTACTCAACTAGGGAACTATACATTAATACTCTGCAAGCGCATTTTAAGTTTGTGGACGGAACACGGGCAAATTCGCCGTGTAATGGCTCAGCGACACGGAGCAAAATGTAACTCTTCCTGAAGGGTATACTTTTCATTCATCTCGTAATGTTTTAAGAAGGTTTTTTAAATTAAAACACTCAAACTTGAATGTGACGATAGGCTTAGTCAAAAGCAAAATTGAGCAGCTTTATTATCTTTTATTCTGTTAAAAGTTGTACAGAAGTAATATGAATCCAGAAGTGGATATTCGAAACTATAAGGACTTGTCAACAAAATAAAATTTATTAAAATTTTAGTACTTAATTCTTCTCTGAAATTCTACAAAACTCGATATTGTACAAGGTATTATTTACACAATATAGAATCATAATACTATATTATGCAACGAGCTCATAATGATGGTTATTAACACACGTGTGTGACGTTTACAACACTCGTTGCGCTCGTGTTGTAACTTATACGAGTGTATTAATAACAATTATTGCGAGTTGCATACACTACATACTATATACTATTTTTTCTTCGACCGTAACTGATTTGTTACTAATAGTCCAGTCAACGAAGACCAAAAAAAGTCGAATAGTGGAAATAATTCGGTGGTAGGGGAGAGTGCCATGAACAACATACTAAAAATCCTTGACTGTTGGGGTGTGAGCGAGGGGATAGAGGAGCCTTTAAAAGTCATTTTTTACGTTCTTGAATAACTAAAAAACCGCGGCATCTAGCGAAAAAGTGTACAAAATTAAACTACATGAAATTTACTACAAAAAGGTCCTATTCATTTTTTCTCTAGGATGAATAGTTTGCATCATGCAGGGGATGGGAAAATCGCGGATTATTAAAAATAGTGTTTTAATGGTATAAAATTAATGTTTAATGTTAAATGAACTTGGAACTAACAGAAAAACTACATTACTTATTAAAAACAAGCATCTTATCAACTGTATCTGAACACAGGCCAAGTGGGCATTCCAATCACCACAGCGCTAAGAATCTATAAACTTCTGAACATCAATGAAACCAAATACTGCACCCACAAAGCAGCGTATGTCCGTTCTCCTTGACACGATCCAGCTCATTCTGTAATTTATTTAAAATTGATGCCAAGCAAGCACCCCCTCAACCTTTTGTACAGTAAGATCTTTCATATTGCTCAAAATGCTGATAATCTCCTTCTTTTCTTCTTCTAAGACGCTGGCTTCTTCCAGAATCATCCGAGCTAAAACAGCGTGAACTAGTAAATGCCCTTCTGCTGTAAGCATGCCCAGTTAAGATTTTGTCAACTGAATTTACAGCATAAACTAGGCGTAACACTTTTTTGAGCTCAGACTCTGCCATTGTGTGACCAATCTAACCTATGAAGGACATGAGTTTATGTAATCCACCCATTCTCACGGAGATTATCCCAGACTGGATTTCTCGAGCTTTTATGTACAGGGTGGTCCACGCAAGATGATCCTGTACCTTATCTTGAAAACTGTAAGAGTTACGAAAAAATGTTAAATATCAAAGTTGGTTGGTGTGAAACAAATTTTAACTTTATAATAGTTTTGTATATACAGGATGAGTCATATTGCTGTGGCTACTATCAACTTTTTTATTTTCAATAGAACACCCTGTATATTTTTATTGTTTTTGATTCTACACTTTATTTTAAATATGTTTCCCTAATGTATTTATCAAAAGTCTGCACCGTTTCTGAGCAAATTCAGTTTTTCTGTTATTTTTGAAAAATCCAAGTTTTTTCAAAAAATAAATTTACATAGAGCAAGTTACATTTAAACGATTATAATAATACACGACGCTTATATATATCTAAATCCGCGTTTCTGCATAAATTTATTACTGAATAGTATACAGGGTGTTCAAGCTGATATACCAAAGGTATCAATATTTGAACAGGAAAACCTCACTTTTTTCAAATGGGACACCCTGTATATTTAAATTTTATGTGATTTAGTTTTTGATTCCCTACCAATTTATGTAAATATGTTCTATCTAAAAGTGAACAGTTTCAAAGTTATCAGCGTTTTCCTGTTTTTTTCGATATTTTCCTGCTAATTTGGTTAGGACGATTTTCAGCGTTAAAGAAGCAGCTCTATCTATTGGCTAATCATTTTTTTGGTTAAGAACTAGATTGACTATTATCAGTTACTATCGATTTCAATGAGTATCGGTATTTAACTACTGTCATTTGTCACCGCCATGGTCATCCAATATACATAGCAATGCTGGGAGGTTACGTCGAAGATATATTATAATCGTTCACTAGTTTATGTTTTACTGTAATAATCTATTCTTGTCCTTCTTATCTGTTGCTATTTGTTTGAAATAAAAATGTTCTAACACACATCTTAGAGTTATTGTTCAGCAATTTGATAATAGCTCGTTAATATACCCCATTCTGCATCGGTAAAAAACAGTTGAATCCTACTATTTTTTTAGATGAAAACTAATAATGAAAATGTTGAACTAAACTGTTACAAAACCTTAAAATCATAACCTAGTCTGAAGTCTATAGTTTTGAAATGAACTTATACTGTTCCAAAAGCAAATCGGACAAATGACAATGGTTAAATACATAATTAAATACTGATACTATTAAAATCAAAAGTAACTGAAAATAGTCAATTTAGTTCTTATCCAAAAACATGATTAACCAATGGATAGAGCTGCGTCTGTAACGCTGAAGATCTTCCCATCTAAATTAGTAGGGAAAATATCTAGAGAACCAGGAAAACGCTGATAACTTGCAATCTGACCAAAAGTATAAATCTTTGAACAGGAAAACCTCACTTTTGGAAACTGTTCGCTTTTAGATAGAACATATATAAATGAGTAACATATATAAAAACGAAAACATATAAAATTTAAATATACAGGGTGACCCATTTGAAGAGATTAGGTTTTCCTGTTCAAAGATTTATACTTTTGGTCAGTTTCCAAGTTATCATCGTTTTTTCCAGGTCCTCTCGATATTTTCCTTGCTATTTTGGATGGGAAAATCTTCAGCGTTACAGAAGCAGCTCTGTATATTGGCTAATCATCTTTTTGGCTAAGGACTAAATTGACTATTTTCAGTTACTTTTGATTTCAATGAGTATCGGTATTTAACTATCTATTTAGCATGGGATTGAGCATATTCATGTCAAGAACAGTAACCTGCCGTAATGCATTGTTTGCCCGATGTCCAAATGTCTGAAGTTCCATAACACCTAGGTGGCCTACTTCTGTGGCAGAGAGCCGATTTAAGCCTGTAGACCTCTTCAAATGGTGAGAGAGCTGAGACTGGAGTGATGCATTTGATGCCGCCCATACTGTGAAAAGTATTCTAGCCATCGATAGTGGACAGCTCTTCAGTGTGGTAGACAGTTGATAGCTCCAGCTGTTAAGCTTCGTGATAAGTTCCACTTAATCCCAAACCAACAAGTAGATTGACAAAATTTCTGGATCCAAACTTTTTGAAAATAAACAGAACGACAGCATGTAGGATAGGAGATATGAAAGATCGAGGGCGAATGGCAGCAATGTGGGCATGGGTTATAGATGTCAGCTTTTTAATTTTCTCTTTTGGCCATTTTTTTGCTGAACTGCAGTCCATGAACACACGAGGTGCTTGACCTCATTCCAACCGGCCACCTACCTTCCCTCACGCATCTGCCCACCAACCCCCCTCACCATTATATTCTCAGCACACAATTTATTCCTTAATACAGCACTACTGCACTTAGATGTTGTACAGTCATTTAATATTCGGTCTAAACCCACTTCATTTAACATTAAACATTAACTAGAACTAGGGAAACCACGTGAAGACATGACGGTCAAAGACTAATTCGTTGTCTAATGTCTAATCAAAGACGTTCGTTGTGTGATTACAATAATATACTATTTTGATTTTTTTAAATAGAATTTTGAAGAATACACAGCAGAGTTTCAAGCATGGGGAAATATTTTATTTTCCTGCAAAATTAAATTTAGTAAAATTTGTTACCAAAAAAATTATATGAGGCAGGGGTGTCTGCATTCCTCCACGTTTATTTAAATGCAGCTGCCTTTCATATTCAACCATAAAACCTTATATATTTTATATTTTATACATCAACTTAATTTTCAGGCACAGCGGAATAATTCATTTTCATACCGACGGTTGAAGATTTAAACGACATGAACTGACCCCATAGAGCTCGTTACAAAATGCAAAAAAATGGTGACATAGAGGCAATTCGTTGGCAGTCCACCGGATGTCACCGAATGATTTCTTTTCTCTGGGATGAGCTGGGAGGCAAATCGTATGATGCTGCGCAGTCATATGCTGATATTGAGAAGCTGAGAAAGGGCTATCAGAGATAGGTGCGCAGAAATATCTGTGTATCAACTGGGGAATAGTCAGCAACAATGTTATAACAGATTGGGCGACTACTTAACCGCAAATGGTGATCGCTTTGAACATTTTTTATAAATTTATTTTTGGTTTTCCTTTTTAAGTGTTTGTTGTTTAATTTTATTCGATTTCCATAATTCCTAATTTAATTTAATTTAATCTGTTTTTCTTATATTAGTAACCTTTTTTGTAATGAACATTACTTAAATTATTTAGATTAATTTGGTATCTACTGTCATGGATAATCATATTTTATAAAAAGTTCCTGCAAAATTTTCATTTATTTCTTACGCACTGGTAGTACATTCTGATTAGTGATTCTGTTCTATGATACTGCTTAATAATAATTATTAAATTAATACCTAATGTCTAAATTCAACGTGGTGATTGTGCGAGTTTCCTATTCACAATTTTAATTTCTTATATCAGACAGAATCTTGAAAACTGCTTAACAAGGAATGCTAAAGTGAAGTATTTTGGACAGCATTAAAACAGATCTAGAATATTGCTGTGCTGACTTTCCTCTGAAACAATTAGGGAAGCCAATATTCGAGATAATGTGTTTTTACTTGCTATTCGCCAAAGCAACAAAACCGATAAAACATCATGTATGTAACCAATGTAGTTGCTACCTATGGTCAAGACTAGAATACCTTTGCCACATTGCGAACGAAACGCAAAATTAGTTATTTGCCGAAAAATCTAGAATAGTCAATACACTGATACAAATAATTTGGTGTGGATTTTAAGTAGAGTTCAAAATTGTAGTTCACAGATTGTACCTCAATGGACTGGTTTCAACAAAATAACTGACAATTCAGACAATACTACATTGTGGACAGCCATGCTTAGGTGTCGAGATATCACTACACATCTGAATCATGTAAAATATACAGTAATTACGTTTGTCCAAGTATTGTATTACTATAACATAGTAGCTGTCAGAATAACCTTTGTTATTATAAGTTTTGTTATTATATATTTTGACTGCTATGTACATTTAAGTTCATAGTGGAAATATTTTATATATGCGCGTAAACTTGAATTGTGCTTTATATCAAGAAGCTCTCTTATTCTATATTATGACTTACGACTATTGCATATCTAATCTCATTTTCACTGACTTTTGAATGTTTCCACAGTTCTTGCAGTGAATTCCTGAAGTTTCCCGCCCGTTTTACACACAACACATTTTTTATAACTGCGTATATGTTTCTTTTTTTTATAAATTTAAAGAAACTTAAAAGTAGTTTACGGGCCGTGCAGTGACATATTGAAATATTTTATGTTACTCATTTGTGGTGCTTTTCTTCAATACTTCTGACTACTAGCATACTTCTAATGCTTTTCTAATACTTCTTACTAGAAATTATTATTAATATATAATAATAATAATTGCTACTATCCATTACTTGGCGAACCAGGCCCTAGAAGCTATGAAGCTTGTGCTGGGGGAAGAAGCGATTATTACTATTACTCTGGACCAACGTGCTGCTACAGCCGACGACAGATGGTATGGCAACTTAGATACTGCAAATACTCCTTGTAGAACGCCTCAAAAATATGGTGGTGATAAGTTAAAAATAAGATTTTTTTCCTAGAACAAAAGCAATATTTAGTTTCCTGTGTTTAAAAACTTCAACTTTGTCTGTTAATTCCCAATCGCAGAGAGTATCATAGACTGCTGACGATACTTCTTGCCCTGTTGTTGATAGTTCTGGAACCGTAATTAAATAATCGACACTAATTAAGCCAATCTATACTTCAGATTTTCCAATTAAAGCTGGAAGTAGTTTTGAGTCTCAGTAAATGACAAATTTCTAAAAACAACAATTTTATTTTGTTAGCTGTCTGTACGCTAAAATATTGTCTGTATTCCCTGATGGAAGAGTTGTTTATGATATAGTCATTTAGGTCTATTGAAACGGCTTCTACATTTGCTGACAATATGTGATAGGTATCCTTGTCACTTAGTTTACATCTATCTAGCGCTGCTAAAATGCGTGCAGTCAAAATTTGTTTCCTGATCCTTTTCTTTGCTCTCAGTAGTAAAGTCCATTGTAGCACCTGAAGTCCCAATTTGAATGGCTTGAAATCGATTCATTTCCTTCAATCTATTATCTGGCGCTTATAAAGTTAAAGGATCGAAAACCTCGTCTAAAAATATTTACTTGCTTATTGAAAACATTACGTGAATTTCACTTTTCAATCTTACCTACATCAGTAGATACAGTTCCTTCTCTTCTTGAAGGTTCTGGTACGTCTAAATGCATCTGCCTGTGTGCTCTTTTAATTTCATTCGTTTTCATTTTATTTCCTTCTTTCTGGGTTCTAACCTCTTTTCACGGGCAGTAGGATCATATCTTTGTCTTCTAAGATCTTCATCATTTCTAGTGCATTGGCATGTGTGATGTCAAATAAATCATCTAGTTCTTCAAATGTTTTTTCTCTTTGCCTGCAGAAATCTTTTTTTTTGTTCTAGTTCTTATCCAGTTGCTGCCAGGGTGCAAACAATTCTTTCAACTTTTTGTCGCAGTTTAATAATCGTGTTGGAGAATTCGTGCCTGTTTTCAAATCACTGATCTACCACAAGCGCACCACTTCCATTCAACCAAACTAAACGAGCAGATACAGAAATATTCTTATGATCCAAAATAAGTATTACTGAAAAAGAAACTAGAATGTATTTCTTATCAGTTATTGCTGTTCAACGTGAAAACTGAAAACACTAGTCTTATTCCAGTTTTCATAAACGTGAGTGAGAATTACCTTCTTTGATTGTTTTTTGATTTAATTTTGTTTAATTTGTATAACTGCAAGAATTGAGAAAGGAAGAAAGAAGAAAAAATGAAAGCAATTCGAGAAAACCCAATTGTATTGTGCAGCATATAATATAAGTGAGTTTCGCGTATTGTAAAGACAACTCAGCGTCTTCAAAACCAATACAACACCCTTCCACACAAATATGGCTGGCTTAATATATTATATCTGTAATGATGAATTAAAATTATTAATTATTTATGACATTACCTTATGAGTGCTCTTCTCTCACCCAAGCGGCCCAGTTCGACTACCGGTAACGGCAGATCTGGTTAAGGTTTTCTGTAGTTTTACTTAGTTGTTACACAAATGTGGGATTTATGCTACACAATCTGTTAAGTCGGCTGCAGCAGCACGTTGGTCCAGAGTAATAGTAATAATCGCTTCTTCCTCCAGCACAAGCTTCATAGCTTCTAGGGCCTGCTTCGCCAAGTAATGAGTAGTAGCAATTATTATTATTATATATTAATAATTTCCAGTAAGAAGTATTAGAAAGGCATTAGAAGTATGCTACTAGTCAGAAGTATTAAAGAAAAGTATCACAAATGAGTAACATAAAATTTTTCAATATGTAACTGCACGACCCGTAAACTACTACTTCTCAATTACTATTTGTAAAGACAACTCAGCGTCTTCAAAACCAATACAACACCCTTCCACACAAATATGGCTGGCTTAATATATTATATCTGTAATGATGAATTAAAATTATTAATTATTTATGACATTACCTTATGAGTGCTCTTCTCTCACCCAAGCGGCCCAGTTCGACTACCGGTAACGGCAGATCTGGTTAAGGTTTTCTGTAGTTTTACTTAGTTGTTACACAAATGTGGGATTTATGCTACACAATCTGTTAAGTCGGCTGCAGCAGCACGTTGGTCCAGAGTAATAGTAATAATCGCTTCTTCCTCCAGCACAAGCTTCATAGCTTCTAGGGCCTGCTTCGCCAAGTAATGGGTAGTAGCAATTATTATTATTATATATTAATAATTTCCAGTAAGAAGTATTAGAAAGGCATTAGAAGTATGCTACTAGTCAGAAGTATTAAAGAAAAGTATCACAAATGAGTAACATAAAATTTTTCAATATGTAACTGCACGACTCGTAAACTACTACTTCTCAATTTCCTTTCAAAACTCAAAAACAGATTATTTCTCGAAAATTATGTAAGAACCAAATTTATAGTAGCTTAAATTTCCCACAAAAAAAGAAGAATATCTTTTTTTCGTAGCTGCAACCGTTTTGCTGCAAATACGCGTTTTGTGAAAACAGTCTAAAATAGCTGAACTTTTACCTTAATGCGGGCCGGGTTAACATGATCTGATCAACTTGAAATTTTTAGGGTAACTTCCTTTAATGTAATGTAAAAAAAATGGAGGGTACGTATTTTGAAATTATATTTTTTTTCTTACCCATACAAATAAGGACCACCCTAATGTTGCTGTTCTATAATAAAATTCTTGACATATGAAAATATCTTTGCATATAAACCTTTTCAAATATCTTCGATATTGTTTGTAAAAGTGATGTGGATCTATAGTTCGAAATATTATTTGTATCGCCATTTTTATAAATTGGACAAAGATTAGCCTCCTAGCATAAGTGCACTGTGAAGAATCTAAAATAACACAGAGTTTTCACCACATCTGTCGCTTTTTTTATATCTTTTACAAAACAAACGAATGTCAGAGAGATTTTTGATTATAAACAAAAAACAATTTAGAACTAAATACTACATAACCACATAATTGTTTATAACTATTCATTATTGTTTAAACTTATCCAATAAATAGATAGTCAAAAAACTTCCTTTTTAATGTTATATTACACTTATACTATCATAAAATAACAAGTTCACTAGAACATGTCAACGAAATCATCTTCCATATACAACTATCAAATAACTAAAATTAAATTAATTGCTCAAGACTGCTTCCTATGTTAATAAAATCCGACCTTACATCCTATTCAACATTATTCACTTATTTTAAGATCTACAAACTATGAAATAATAGCTAAATTACCTTATTCCAGATTGCCATGTCAAAACGCAGAATTGTGCATTTTATTTCTATGATATCTTCTATAAAAAAAAAACCAACATTTAGAGAAGATTCGCTCAAATTGAACCGCCTCCTAAATTGAACCAGTCGATTATCTTTTTAAAGACTATATTGCTATGCCATCTATCGTTGAGAATAGTAACAGGAGGACTACAGAATACTGTACTTTCAATATGAGTACGGTGTTCCCGCGAATATCGATGTAATTGCAAATTGTATGTTTATGCCTTCATTTATGTAATTTTCTCCGTATGTTTCGTAAAGGCTGGTGCAAGAAATTGCGGAACTGTTTGGAAGGCGGTGAATACCATTATTTTGTTATACTATTTTAAACAGTCTGGCGCGATTTCGGCGCTAATTATAATTTGAAGAAAATTGAGGTTAAATTGAATAAAACAAATAAGTGTTGCCTAAATTGAACTGGTTAGGTTCATTGAATAGACAAATGGCAAACAGTTCTTCTGATGATTTGGCAAAGTCGTGTTCAGTAGATGCTTCATGTCTTTATTGTAACAATATAACTACCTGAATTCACTTGAAAATGAGTGCACGGTGCCTAAGTAGTGCATGGTGGGCCTACGGAGAATGTGCTGGGGTAGAAGATTAGGATTTCCATGTTCCAGTCGCTAGACTTACAGGTTTATTGTGATTTCTAGTATAGTATTACCCAGTGTCATTATAAATAATTAAGTTTTTTTTTATTTGATTATTTAGAAAACCGTTTATTTGAATATCTGCTAGTGGTTCAAATTAGGAAACTCTTGGTTCAATTTAGGCAACTGGTTCCCTAAATTGAATTGATTGTACATTATTATAATTTTTTATTTTAAAAGAGAATTTATGTTTTTTCAATATACTTTTTAATTGAATATGTAGTATACATTATAAAGTATGCCCTAGTGTGAATTTTAATTTGAATAACCGACAATGATCTGAAATAGCTTTTTTTTTCTAAAAAAGGTTCAATTTGGACGACTCGCCCCTACATTTAAAATTTACCTGCCTAGTGTGTTCTAAAGTTTATATTTGTTAAATTAGAACTTTTTCTTTGGCTTAATTAGAAAAATTGTATTTAAATATTTTGCCCCTTGAGGTTATGCAGCCCATCTAACATATTTATCAAATTCGTACCTGGGTTGCATATTCTTCTAATAAGAATATGCTAAAGTGGTTTGGTTTCTAAGGAAAAAACAACTAAAAGAAAAATTATGTGACAGCTCGACTTTTCAAGACACGTTTGACTAATCAAGGTTGAGTTTCAGCGTGAATTTAATATGTTGCTGTAGCGATAAATCAGTATATATCTGTTTTATTGAGGAGTCGTTGCATAAATGAGTATAAAAAAGCAGATATACAATAGATACCAAGACATCAGGTGGTGTCACTAAATTTTGAGAACCAAGATTAATTTATGCTTAGATACTATGTACTTTATTTTACCCTTTTGTACGATTAGTATGTTGGCACCGAATTAGTTACTGAAATTATCAAATAGTTGTCCAATTTACCAGTAGCCATTTAATTAAAAAGTTATTAATCTTTCTTTAACTTTTTCCAGGTGTGTACAAATGCAAAAGGTAAATACATATATAACCCCCTAAATGGAAAATAACAGAATTAATAAAACAGTTGAGAGGATTGCAATATTAAATTTTAATAACAAGGTCTTAAAAAGCAATAAAACATAAGATTTATTACCTACAATTGACAAAATTAAATTTGCACTTCAATGATAAAAACTATAAGAAAGCGGTTTATTTAATTTCCCCAGTTTTAATTAAAATGGGATTTAACTGATGCGGAAAAGTATATTAACATTTTGCATTTTAAATTTCATTAAAGTCAACTTGGTCGTTTCAAATATTGCAGAGAGGAAAGTACAAGCAAAGAAGAAAAATATATATGTGTACAAACCCCACTTAGTATACGGTGTTACAAAATATATTTAGTTTTGCTATCGTGGGGGTAGCAAAAAGGTAACCCAGATACTCGTCGCGTGGGTCGTGGGTAAATAATCTAAAAATATAATACGGAAATCTTAAAAGGGCGCCAGGTCCTAATCTAAGACGAAATCTTTTGGACGGACCTTCCAAAAGTGAAGGTCCCACTAAAGCATTTATTAATTTATAGTTTTGGTGCACTGTACAACTAAATAAATAAAAGAGTAGTATTCTGATAAGAACTATAATGAATAACGAATAATAAACTTTAACAAAGTTCATATAAATTTTCGTTAACATGCAAAAAAATTATTGTTTGTAAATATGAAGATAAATCATAAATAGGTAAGTAAGTATATACATATAAATTAGTAAATAGATATATCTAATAAATTGTATCAGATAAATAACTAACAGGTAACTAATAACATATAAACGTATAACCAACAAAATAATCGCAGATAGTAATAGTAGTAGTACGAAGGTTCGGGGAAAAAAAATAATAAAAGTAATTCGGGTAAGTATTTGATTTGTTTAATAAGTTTTAAACTTCTACTAATATATTATTTTCCTTTTGTTTTAGATTTACTAAGATTACTAAGTGACCTAAGCTACGAAGTGTGTAAGCGCTTACTACCGACGTGAGCTCATTCGTTATCAAATTTGTATTCAATTGTAATCAGAAAAATATTTAATAAATTAATTAAAAGCAAAAGCGAATTACTTCCTTACAATAATTATCCCGTTGACGTTTATTTAAACACTCAGATAGGTAATCTTTTCAAATATGTGCAGATAAAGAATTTACTATACTTTTAGTGTACATAAACAAAGGTAAATAGTTCACTGCTATGGTGTCTAAATAATTAAATACATAAATCATTAATTAGATCGTGTATTCTGACCTGTAGAATGATGATGGACTGCATTCATATAGGAACAGCTTACCGGATGGTTGGTTACCAAATGTTGATTTTCCAAATAAATAAATCCTTCGCAATACAAGCGATATACGGATGGAAGCTTTGTAATCTTTAATAGCTACTGGTTGCCTCCATAACGTTAACAACAACAATGAAGAAGTCAGTACAAAATGTAAGTGTACTAACCCAAAAATAAGAAGCACAAGAAGGGCTATTAGGTGGAAAAAGCCCTCATCTTCCTGAATGGTATGTTTGAGAAGAAAATCCCACAAATGTGGTTATTAAAAGTTCCAACAAAATAATAGGTATAATACTAATTCGATCAGTATTCTAAAATCCAATCTTCTAAATTTTGTAACTTTTAATTAATTTCCAGTTAGATGAATCCAGAAAATATAAACTAAATTTACACAATTTCTAACATGGAATTCTCAAAGTAATGGCTGCAGGAAGAATGACTTTTTTTGCCGAGAAAAGATAATGCAAAAATTTTTGGGGAATTTTCGAAAAGGAACCAAGTTGAAGGATAAAGATATCCATTAAGAAAATGGCATATAGGCATGCAACCCAACATGCATAATAATAATAACAATTGAACTGAATCAAATTATACCAAAATGTATTTTTTTTTAATATAAGTTAGTAATTAAATTTAAGTATAAATTAGTTCATAGTAATTTTAACCGTAACAACGGTAGCAAAGTAAAAGTCCAATTAAACGGTTTACTGGTTTTAGTTGTAATATATAGAAAATACTGTTACATTTAAAACATTTTCCTACGACCCCATACGAAAGTGAACAATAGCAAACGCTACCGATATTAAAAAAGTGAGTCATATAACACGCGTATGTTAGGAACATAACACACGTGTGTGTTATGAAAATACGTCACGCTAAGCAATATCTAGAAATCCATGAATTTTGTTTACATTAAAATGATGACATTAATGTTTAATCCAATTTTGAGAAGCATTTTAACCATTATGTATCTATTCTTTTCTTATAAATATAACTTTAATTAATGTTTAATTAGTTATTTTAGCTATCAAAAAGAAATATCTAATAGATTACACCTAACGTAACCTCACTATAATACATGAAAATTATTGAAGCAAGTTTGCCAAGATTAAAATCAGCGATGCCAAATGGGAGAAAAATAAGAGAAATAATGTCAAATAATTTAGTTAGGCAACCTCTTTCACACCTGGCATTGTGTTATTAGTTGAAGTTATATTTGCTAATTATGGAGATATTATTAAATATAAATAAAAAATAAATTATGTGCCTCTGAGATTATTATATTATAAATTGTAATAGTAATTCATTTAATTAATTTGCTGCTAAACTCCAGGTTTAATTTTATACTATGTTTAAATAAGTTATGAATATATGAGTTTTTAAAATTGAAATTTATATTTAGTAAAATAATCTATTAAATAAAATGTTAACAAACACCCATTCACTTTAACAATTGTCATAATTCAGCTCCAGAAAAATAAAATTAAGTTGTCAAGATAACTTAATTTTATTTTTCTGGAAATGTTTTGATAGAAATTTCGTTATCATTATTCATATTGTGAAACTAAATTGTTTAAGAAATTAAACTTTATATCCTAAAAATAAATGGCTTAAGAAAATTAGCTTTAAGTGTGATTTTCTCTGTTAAACCTAACCATAAAAATTTTGCTTTAAAATCTTCAAAAATTATATATTCTTGAAAATTTTAAAAAATCAAAATTTTTTAAACATTTGAAATTTGGGGGGTCGTAGGAAAAATATTGTACATTACACGTTGGAAAGTAACTTTTCTACACTCGTGTGATTTCCGCACTCGGCTTACGCCTCGTGCGTCAATTCACACTCGTGCGTACGAAAAGTTTCACTTTCCACACTAGTAATGTAATATACTATTACCTACATGTGCCTATTTGTATTTTTGCTTGAAAAATCGAACTACTATTTTTCTACCTTTGCATTTCTGACATTTCAGAACACTGGGCAGATCCACTATTATTTTCCTGTTGCATAAACTGTTATTACGCTCCATGCTTCCTTTCTTCAATTTAATAATGTCGCAACACTCTTGTATTTACACATTCTCTTTCCTCTAGGAAATCCAAGCTTCTGCGTATAAGTATAATTAGTGTAGTTGGAAATTAACGTTGTGTAAAGCTGGCTCTTCATTTTTGGGACAGTTAAAATAACCAACCCAGTTTTAGTAACGACAAATAAAACTAGGAAGGTTAACAACGCTTGTCATTTCCATATTTTTGTTTCAAATTAAATTGTGACCATTTTACATATATTTTAAAACGAATGGTCAATACGGAAAAACAGTTGAAATAATTACGGATTCTCTTTTAAAACCATCCCATAAAGGTAAGATGTTCTTTCATGAAACAAATTAAGCCAATTTAGTTGAGCGTAACATTTAGACCCCTCTGTAACGATGAAAGTTTCGTGTAATATTGCAAAACAAATAACAAACACCATCCTAATTACTTCACTAATGAGTTTTAAAATTTACCACATCCAAAAATATTTACAGAATCCAGAAAATTGATTGTTTGCAAATAGAAATACAATAATGAAGCTTCCAAAGATAATTTTTCAAACAACAGAAAGCGAATAAGATAAAATTGCAATCGTTTGAAAAAATGACGTATGTAAATGTATCAAAATGATTTGTCGAATCATTATCTCGTTTCATTAGTTTTGCTTCTAAAATTTGTTGGCTTGCTTTAAAAGTCATTTCTTCAATAATCACCGTAAACTAGAAGCCCTGCTTATCCGATCAAAAAATATTGCTTTTAACAATATTTGCTTTCCATTATTGTTTAGAAAGTTTATGAAAAACAAAATGCTAACTTCTCTTACTCCTAGCAAAACTAAACCAGAAAACTTCCCTCTTAACTTCGATTTTATTAAAATTTTGCTTTAGCTTCCCAAATATTTGCTTTAATAGTTTTCAAATTATTAGCAATCAAAAGACAATTAAGTAAGATATTTCTAGAAAGTAAGACGAAATTATTAATAGTGTCGAGAATTTCTAGCAAAGGAGGGTAGTATGCAGGAAACTCCGGTCTCCCTGCTTGGCGTCATTTCCGGTAGAATTCTCTCTTTCCGGTAAGCTCATAGTGTCATCGTAAAACACGGAGCATTCTACATTTCTCCTTTGTGCTCGTAATTTAATTCCCAAAGCTCTTCTAACAGTAAAGAGACACTTTTTGATGTTGCCGTTTACCATATACATTAGGGATCAAAGCGGACGAAATTGATATTTTTAAAAAGACAAAAATGATGTAAGAAGCTTGAAAGATACCTTTGCTGTTTTCATTATGTGCAAAATAAAACTTTCCAACAAGTTCCTACCTAATGACGTATTTAAAGGCAAAAACGAACACACAAATTGATACCCCACGTAAAATGTCTATTTAGTCCTAATGTGTGACATTAGGAGTGCTTTTTAAAAAGTACAATCCCTTAAAATTGAAACTGATTTCACATTTTGGCATTAAACATTTATTATAAAGAGGGTCCTCTTTTGATAAATGTTTATTTTTCCTCCGGCATTCTGATAGAATATAGACTAAATTTAATATACAGCGGGCTCTTCATTACAGTAAAGCAAGACTATTTATTATTTATGACTAAAAATTCCACTACATAAGTCAAATATTTTGTTGAAAAGCGTAATTTTAGTCCAAATTTAACCCTAGATATATAAATGGGGTCGCGAACAAATGGCCTGTGAAGAAAGAAATTCCTCTGACCCTTCCATTTTCTCTCTCAAAGAACCAGAATTTGTCTGAAATCCTTCAATTTAGGTAATTTGAGGAAATCGTTTTTAATTCTTTTCACAAAAGGTTAATAATTTAATACATCGTCTATTTATATCCATTTTTCTAAAACTTATTACAACAAAACCTAAAAGATTTTCACCTTTATTATTCTTAGCAGTTCCAAATGAAAAATGTTCTCCACGACACTACTACTAGCAAAATACATTAGATGCGATTGCAACAAGAATTTCGATACACTATTGATTCTCAAAATATAATAAGTACAGTATGTAGCTATGTATATTGTATGAGATACCTATACCTTTTGGCAAATATTATTTAGATTAATCAGTTCTGTTTTTATTTCAATAGTTGTTTATTTCAGTTAAGGTGGTCATTTGGGTCATTCCGAAAACGGCTCTCAAATTTAATGTTGAATAAAAAACACTTAATAATAACTAAACCTAACCTAACTACTCGTGACAAACGCTGCAAATGCTGAAAAAGGTAATTGTAAAATTGCTACTGTAAAAACTACGCCACCACTTTCTAAGTTAATCTTCTTCAAAGTTAATCTTACGTCCCAGACAGCGTACTGAACTGAATATCAACAGATACCTATAATTAAATTCAAAGATATTGTCCTGCAATAACTTTCCCTGAATTCTGAAAAAAATTATTAAAGAATTAACAAAATGAATTTAATCCAAGAATTAATATTTCTGGAAACAAAGATGTAATGCTCATAACAAATACTGGAAATACGAGGGGAGGTTTTTAAGTTATCTACCTAGCTATGAAAACAATATACTACCGCGAAAATTTTCTTATGTCAAGCTGCTGTGACATTTTATAGTGTCATCGCCAAGTTTGATTCCAATCACTTAACATTTTTCATTTATACAGGGTTGCGATTATGTATGGAACCGGGTTCGTTCTGCTAAAACGGTTTGAGCTAGAATCCTGAAACTTTAAAGAGACTTAGGACTCAATAAAAACTACTTATTAAAATTTAAAAAAAAATTTTTGATCCATAAGTTTTCAAAATGCAAAGCCAACTTGATTTTTTTTAAATGGGAACATGGGTTAAATGGGACATCGTTTTTTTTCATTTTTCATTTTTATTTTTTTTTCTGAAATTCTGTCAAACAAATCATCAAACCTATTATACCATTCAATTCGGAAAAAAATAACCTTTTAAACGATGTCCCATTTAACCCATGTTCCCATTTAAAAAAAATCAAGTTGGCTTTGCATTTTGAAAACTTATGGATCAAAAATTTTTTTTTTAATTTTAATAAGTAGTTTTTATTGAGTCCTAAGTCTCTTTAAAGTTTCAGGATTCTAGCTCAAATCGTTTTAGCAGAACGAACCCGGTTCCATACATAATCGCTACCCTGTATATCAGTTTAAAGAAGCAAAAATGAGTGATTTGAAGCTTGAACACAGAAGCGTCATGAAATTTCTAACGAAAGAAGGCAGTAGCCCGAAGAATATCTATGAGAGAATGGTGGCAGTGTATGAAAAAAATAATCTGTCCTATTTCCAAATCAAATAATGGTGCAAGCAGTTTAAATGGGACAGGGAATCCATTCATGATGACCCAAAGTGTGGAAGACCTCTGGAAGCACGAACTGAAGAAATCATCAACAAAGTTGAAGATTTGGTGTTGACTGACCGCCGAGTAAAAGTTTCAGTTATTGCTAGAGAAATGGGAATATCAGAAACGAGTGTTTTTAAAATTCTACACGAAGATTTGGGAATGAGCAAAGTGTCGGCACGATGGATTCCCAGGCTGCTCAGTCCCGAACAAAAACTGTGTAGCCAACAGGTTTGCGAGGAGAATTTGACTACTTTATCCCAAGATGAATACTTCTTTTATAAAATTATAACCGGGTATGAGACCTGGGTATACCACTGAGACCCTTGGTATACCCTGAGACGAAACAAGAGTCCATGCAATGGATTAATAATGGATCTACACCACCCAAGAAGGCGAAGACGCAATTTTCTGCAGGGAAAGTGATGGCCACAGTTTTCTGGGACGCGGAGGGGATTCTCTTAATTGAGTATACAGGGTGTCATGAGATAGAACGCGTTAATTTTAAGGGGTGATAGAAGACATCAAAATGAACAAAAAAGTCTGAATAAATTTTTTTCTACAAGGGTGATCCCAGAAGTACCCGACCTGACCAAGAGGTGGCGGTAGTTGTTTGAAAATATCACGGCCTACTAGATTCATATAAGCTTCGCTTATATACGGCCGTCTCATTTCCAGTTTTTTCATTGTTGAAAATTATTACAGATTCGTACGTTAAGTTGCACCATCTAGCGGTAATTTTACAACAAAGATATTTAAAGTTAGAGCTCAGTCGTTAATTTTTAGTCATGAAATAAATAAAGATTATTAAAAGTTTCACAGTTTTATTAAAATATACCTGACAATATTGTTTCGACAGCTATGCTGTCATTATCAAAGGTAATATAATTATAAACAAACACGTCGCTAAGGTAGATACAAAATAGGTAACTAGATAAAATAATAATAATAATAAAAATTAATTATTAATTAATATTATTATTAATATTAAAAATTAATTATAAATTAATTATTATTTTATCTAGTTACCTATTTTGTATCTACCTTAGCGACGTGTTTGTTTATAATTATATTACCTTTGATAATGACAGCATAGCTGTCGAAACAATATTGTCAGGTATATTTTAATAAAACTGTGAAACTTTTAATAATCTTTATTTATTTCATGATTATGGAGTTCCACAAAATAAGGCTGGAAACAATAAACAAAAGTTAATTTTTAGGTTATACTTTGTCAATTGTGTCAAACTGCCTCCGATTAAAGAACGTTTATTCGAATATTAACAGTAATTAATAATAAGAAATGTCTTAACAACGATCAAATATTGTTAGATTATGCATTAAAAAACAGTAGGTACATTACGTATATTACATTACAAAACGTTACATTAAAATTGTATTTGTTATTTTATTTTATTATTCTTTCGACGTCTTTATTTTTATAAAAAAATGCTGCCAGTCCTCAAATAAAATTGGCAAGCAATTTAAAAAAGTTACACATTATCTACATTAAAACTAAAAAATATACTTTAACAACCACTTTACAAATACACCTATTTTTATACTCTCTGTCTCCTCTCTAAGTAGTTAATCTTGTGGATTGGTTTATCTCGGCACTGTATATCTCCATTCTTTTCGGTATGCTGCCATACTATCAGTTTTTTTTTCTCTATAGTCAATTCTGTATAGCTGGAGCAGCCTAAGTTTTCTTTTACTTGGAGTATTTATTGCAGTCTAGGTCTAACTAGGATGTTCTTTCCTTCGATCATGCTTTCTATTATCATTTTTAGATAACATCCGAATGCTATAAAGTATGTCCTATTAATCTATCTCTGCTTCTCGTGGTCTCCTTCATTAACTTTCTTCTTGTACTTTTTATAGTATTTCATTGTTCGATATTCTGTCAATCCATCTCGCCATTGACATCTTTCTATAGTATCACAACTCAAAAGCTTGTCTTTGCTATTGTCCAAGTTTCAGACATATAGCGCGACACTCCATACGAATGTGTGTAAAAGTTTTCTAGTATTAACTTGATGCTATACCCTTTAGATCATGCATTCGGTTAGTTCAGAGAGGTTTCAGACTCCATCTTCTACCTGGAACACTTCCTCCACCTTCTTACCACAAAATCTGTTAACGCATGATACAAAAATCATTATTTAATTATTGGTATCCTAAATTCTTAAACCGCCCTTCAAAATTTCTAAATACTTTTTCCGACATCGTTTTTAATTTATATCCTATAAACCAAATCTTATATAAAGGTAATGCCTTATGAGTCAAATCTTGTCAGTTCCATATTTATTTTACTGAAACGATTGGTCTTAAAACTCAAGTAGATTTCATCAGCTCTTATATCTAGAAAATGTTTTCAGTAATGACTGCCACAGTGAGATTTCATCATTCCATGAATACCTACTTCTAATCATATCTTCAGTTCGTAGATCGTGCATTCACATTATGTGTTTACATCATATGCTGTGGTAATTCAAGTGCTACAAAATCCAAATGAGAATGTGGAATTTGCGAAATATGAAATTGTACTTACTTATACTGTAGCTGTCATATAGTTATTAAGTGTTTCTAATTTAAAAATTGGGGTATCAGTAAACATTGCGTTAACTCAGTATAATTTTCTAAATTTTATTATACTATGTAGGATATTTTGGTTTCCTAGTTCCTACTGTAATATATTTTTGGCATATTTATGCACAATATATCAAAATATGTAGTACAAATGCCAATAAATTAATAAATACTGACATGACGTATAACCTAGACATTAATGACTGCAGTCTGACTACAAACCATTTTGATTGCAAAATTACCGTCAGTGGGCGCCACTTAACGTACCGATCTGTAATTTTTGGATCCTAATTTCAACAATGAAAAAACTGGAAATGAGACGGCCGTATATAAGCGAAGCTTATATGAATCTAGTAGGCCGTGGAAAATATCACTGTATTGGAAAGTACGCAGTCTATAAAGCATATGTTTCAAGTTTGAAAGCGCCACGTTGTTCAGTATTTGTTTGGCAGCCATCAATAGTGAACGTTGTCAGTGAATTTATGAAAATGGAGAAAATTGGTCATCGTTATGTGATACAATACTTTTATTTGAAAGGCCTCAGCCCAACCAATATAAAAGCTGAACTGGATTCTACTCTGGGTGAGTCTGCTCCTTCGTTTACAACAGTTAAATTTTGGGTAGCTGAGTTTAAACGAGGCCGTACGAGCTGCCAAGACGAGCATCGCAGTGGTCGACCAAATGAGGTGACGACTCCAGAAATGGTAAAGAAAATCCACAAAGCGGTACTTGATGAGCGTCGACTGAAAGTGCGCGAGCTAGCAGAGATTACGGGCATTTCAAAAAGTGCGGTACATCGCATATTATCTGAAAATTTGGACATGAGAAAGCTCGCGTTTGCGTTTGCTCACACTCGAACAAAAACAGTGTCGTGAAAATGTTTCAATTGAGTGTTTAGCGAAGTTTCACAGCAACAAAGCAGAATTTTTGCGCCGTTTCGTAACAATGGATGAAACATGGGTCCATCATTTCACACCCGAGACAAAAGAACAATCGAAACAATGGACTCAAAAGGGAGAACCGTCTCCAAAGAAGGCGAAGACCGTTTCATCTGCAGGCAAGGTTATGGCGTCGGTTTTTTGGGATGCGCGTGGAATAATTTTTATTGACTATCTCGAAAAAGGAAAAACTATCAACGGCCAGTATTATGCAAACTTATTGCAACGTTTGAGCGAAGAAATCCAGCAAAAACGGCCGCATTTGGCTAAAAAGAAAGTGTTTCATCACGACAACGCGCCAGCTCACAAATTCGTTATTGCAATGGCCAAAATTAATGAATTAAAGTTTGAATTGCTACCTCATGCACCATATTCGCCAGATTTAGCCCTCTCGGGTTATTTTCTGTTCCCAAACTTGAAAAAATGGCTCAGTGGTCAAAGATTTTCCAACGATGAAGAAGTGATGTCAGCAGTTAATGGCTATTTTGAGGAGCAAGACAGTTCTTATTATAAAAAGGGTATCGAACTTTTTGAACACCGCTGGGAAAAGTGTATAGAGCTGAAAGGAGATTACGTTGAAAAATAAATAAATCTTTTTCCAAAATTTTTGTGTTTTCTTTGTTGGGTCGGGTACTTCTGGGACCACCCTCGTATGTTAATAAGCTTTCGAGTAATTTAGAAAACACCATTGCATATCTGGCAACCTTGCTTAAGTATAATCGCAGCTGGGACTTGACCTTGTTCAAACAAACAAACAAACTGATGATGAAAGCCGTTGTTTAAAAATAATAAACATCACAAGCAGATTAGTCGGATGACATTCTACGAAAATTGTAATCGGCACCGTAAACAAAATTTGTACGTTGTAAGTTAAAATCACGCTGATTCGTAACAAACCAACTGTAGAAATAAGATAATAATTGATCTACATTTTATATTTATTAATTTCCGGAATATTTGCAAAATTTCTTGATGTATTTGCTTTTTAATAAAAAATACTATCTTATGTAAAGAAATTTGACTAAGGCACTTAATTACTATAAAATTAATGATTTTTTAATGTAACCAGAATGAGGTGTCCCTTAACCTAATTATCCAATTTAACTTAGATAATATAATAATAATAATAATTGCTACAACCCATAGCCTGGAAACCAGTCCCCAGAAGCTATAAGCTTGTGCGGGAGGGAGGGGGCGATTATTATTATTACGTAGGCCCTAAGTGCGGCTGCAGCCGATTTACAGATGGAACAGCGCAAATCCCACATTTGTGTCACAGATAAGGAAAACTGCAGAAAACCTTAACCAGATCTGCCAGCACCGGGAATCGACCGCGGGCCATTCCAGATAAATCTTCTCTTTAAAAGATATTCTCTTATAAAATCATTAAAAACTGTTATTAGAAGAACAAAGTCAATAATAATTGACAAATTATTATTTCAAAGTTCAACAAACTACAAACTCAGTATAATCTCACTCTAATAATAATAAAAGGGTATTATTTTCACAGTTGCGGTTAGGCATTGACCCAAATATTCTTCAAAATCTGCTTCATTTCAATGTCAAGAAACCTCCACATCAGCATTTTGTGCGAATGTGGAGCAAATTTTATTACAAACTTTACAGGGTTGTCACGTTTCTTAATTGAGTAAAATGAATTTGTAATTGTAAAAAGAACCCAATTTTACGCGGAGACGACATACGATAGGATAAAATGTCATGAGGGTTTGTCGTTGTGATAGATGAGATGCATCTGCCGACAAAGCGCCATAATTAAAGTACTATTATTAACGCGGCAAAATGATGTTAACGTTTCTAACTTTATTATTTTTTTCTGAAAAAGTAGTACGTTCTAGAACAAAGTTGTATAAGACTTTTTTGTTCCTTTTGATGTCTTCTATCACCCCTATAGATTAATGCGTTCTAACACCGGACACGCTGTTTGCCAAAAGGGACTACAATAACGGGAAATGTCTACAAAGACACAATTAGGAACTTGAAAATGGCTATACGCGAAAAAAGACCACACAGTTATGCTCAGAAGACTCTGCTTCTGCACGACAACTGCAGGATGCATAAAGCAAGAATTGTTCAAGAAGTAACCAATGAATGCGACTTTAAGGAATTACAACATCCGCCTTACAGTCCCGATCTCGCCCCATCTGACTATTATCTTTTTCCAAAACTCAAAAAACACTTGAGATTTTTATCGAATGATGACTTGGAAACCGCTATGGAGTTATATTTTGCAGAATTACCAAAACAGTTTTTTTCGAAGGCATAGCGTTATTAGAAAAACGGTGGAATAAGTGTGTTAGTGTTAATGGTTCTTATGTTGAAAAATAAAATTTATCTGTTCTCTAAATCGTTGCTTTCGTAGCTAGGTAGATAACTTAAAAAACTCCCCTCGTATACTAAAAACGTGACAAGAACATGTAGTGACAACTACAACTGAGCAAAGAACAATCTATGAAAATAACTACCAATCAGCAGAGACAGAAATCACTTATGAAGTAAAACAATTGATTAGGAGTATGAAAATGCTCCAGGAAGCGATAATTTAAAAGCAGTGATTGTTAAATATGTTGATCATGATACAATCACAATATACAGAGCCATTTGTAATATCGCAGGGAGTACGCTAAGGAGATGTTACATCAGCGGCAATAGTTAACTAAGAAATGGAAGCCTGAAAAATATGATCATCGAGAGTTCGATAAACACCAAATTAGTACAAATGTGTTCTGATATTGATACAGATGACGTAGCAATTGTTGCAAGAAATTTAAGTGCCCTAACACAAACATATGAATTACTGGAAAATGAACCACAAATACGAGGTTTAAAAATAAATATTGAAAAAACAAAAGTGATGTTAGTAGATCCACCAGATAATTTAAAACAATAACAAGAGAATAAAATGGCCATATATTTATTTGAAATAGCTGAAAATAATAAAAGCGGGGCTAAAAATAATCACTATTCTTGCAAATAAGGCCTTACAATATTCTTACTATTCTTGCAAATAACTAAGAAGTTATGGGCCATTAATTGTTATTTCTTATCTAATTCACCTTTTCGATTTAATCTTAGTAGCGCCCTTTCTAAATATGAATGAATAATGTAAAACAATCTAAAATAATAATGACATAATAATTAAATGTCATTCTGTTAATAATAGGTGATCGAAAACTCCTCCTTCTCACTCGATACTTCTTCTAGTTCGGATTTTAACATGACGCACCGCTTTTAAAATTGTCCTACCATTAATATTATTAATAATGTGAGTAATTCTGTTTTGCAACTCATTTACGTTCTCGTATGCTTACTTGTAAACATTATCTATAAGGTACCTTCATGTTAATCAATAGAAAAAATACTACTAATTTGACAACTTAATCAACTTCGTAGCTCAAATAAGCAATGGTACGCCGATAACTGCAAACAGCCTGTATTTTATACACAGGACGTAACTAATATAAGTACAAATCTCGTAATGGGGGGGTAGCTGTAATGATTTAGAAAATATTTTCCTTATCAACATGTGGTCGCTTCCTGCTAGTTTTCGAGAAAATCGCATTTCAATTATAAAATACTGTAACAAGAGAGAAAAAGAAAGAACCTCTTCTCGAACAACAAATGGAATATTCTACGGCATTCGAGAGAATGACTCATCGCACCAAGCATGTGAACGAGACGCGTTTATTCTAGAAATATATAGTAGTTTCTAGCGGCTTCTAGTACGTTTGTAGGAGGGTATATAACCGACTTCGCCGATAAAAAGAGGCAGTCAACAGCAAGTCATGAACTGTGTATCGCGAAATAAATAGTGAATGTAAAGATAAATGTTGTATTAGAAATTCATAGTCTGTAAATAATAGTTTTAATGGTTTATAATCATACCGTTAATTTATAGTGTATTCATTAGTGTTTGTAAATAAATATTTCTTATTAATAGACGATTTAACCAGCACTTTTGTTATTATTTTAAAAAGAACGTTACAATACAAAACACGCTAAGTTTTTAAAAAATTTTTAAAAAATTGTTTTTGTTTTAGTTCTTTTAATGTATTAATGTGAGTACAATAGGCGTACCAACCACTGTAAAAGCAATATCGTCGTTCGCATTTTGCCCACTCCAATAAATAAAATAAACCTAAAAAAAACATTTTGCACACCTGGCGGTGAAATGTTACTTGATTTTTAGCTTTATTATCATTGCATGCTTGCTTTAAGATATGTCAAAATGGTACGAAACGAACAAAAATTTAGTAGAATTTTCCTCATTTAATGCTAAAACTACAGTGAAAATTTCAATCCGATCGACTGAGCCGTTTAAAAGTTATTGCAATTTAAAATAACTGTAATTTTACATGTGCTCTTATGGAGATTCGCTCACATAATAGAATAAAGTCATTTCAATTGCAGGAAAAAAAGCTACCAAGCTTCCCAAATTTTTAAATTACGTAACTTGAAATCCATAGAACCGATTTTGCATAGTTTTATAAACATTCACTAAACGCTTGTTGAGAAAAAAATTATAAACAAGCTGAAAATCTGGTGTTTACACGATAAATTAATTGGTGTATAAGAAAATGCGGCAACACTGTACTGAGCTGAGAGCTATAGTTTCCATCAAGCGCAGTGGCGTGCTGTTAAAAAGGGCTGGCTGTAAATTCCAGCCAGATCCAGTATCCACTATGAGCAAATGAGCTTCAATTCTGAAATAGCAATAATGTAAACTGCAAATGATGCCTATAAAGTCGTAATGTGTGTGTTAGTAGTTATAATTACTATAAATAAAATAAACTCCTAACTACACATTATTTGTCCTAAACGACTATGGTAGTATGAAGTCTGTATTTAGTTATTTACTACAGTTAATTGCTTCCTTTTTGGTTTTTGTAAACATAATTTAGTTGACTATAATAAAGTAAAACAAGTATAATAGTAAGTTCTACTACCTATTTGGTATAGGTAGTAGAAGGTACAAGGTAGAAGGTACAGTCGTGTGCAATAAGGTGTTGTACAGCTAGTTCAGATGTGTGTGCATCGGATTTTAAAAAAATTAAAACGTAACCATGGTTTTAAAAAATGTCACACTGACACAGCTTTTCTCATCAAGTAATTTTGAAATGCCGGCAATGAATATAATTGATAGAGCACATATTATTGCATATTTAGATGATGGATTATCCATCAGAGAAGTTGCAAACATTATGCACACCAGTAAAAACACCATTGCAAAAGTGAAGAAACGATGGGAAATCGACGGAACTCTGGAAAAGAAGAAGTCTACGGGTAAGCCAAAAGTTTCTACTGAAGAAGAAGATAACGCTCTTTTACACCATCTCGAACAAAATCCGTTTGATATTATGAGACATGCCATACAAGAAACTGGCTTCCCAGGTTCTAGAAGCACCGCATGCCGACGGATTAAAAAGTCACATTTGAAGAATAACGTTGCAGCAAGAAAAATACGACTAACTGAACACCAAAAGCAAGCAAGAATAATATTTGCTTTAAACAATAGGCTCCGTGAAACTTGGCATCAAGTAGTTTTTACCGACGAAAAGACTTTTCAGTCATCATTTAATGGTCATGTAAAAGTATATAGACCATCTAGAACAAGATATGATGAGCAGTATGTTACCAACGGAGATAGAGCAGGAAGATTTTCTGTTAATTGTTGGGCATGGATAAGTATCCATGGACCTGGGGTGTGTTGGAGTATTGAAGAGAGATTTAATGCTATGACATATAGAAATATCTTAGAAAATGTTATGTTACCGTCAGTAAGGCAACACTTTCCCGAAGATAATTTCATATTTCAGCAGGACAACTGTCCCATTCATACCGCAGGCCTAATTAATGAATGGTTTGTTGATAATAATATTGAAGTATTGGTCTGGCCCTCCAGAAGTCCAGATATAAATATAATTGAAAATTTGTGGGCATTAATGGCCAAGAAATTGAGTCAGCGAAATTTCCGACCACAAAATAGAAACGAATTGTTAAATGAAATCAATCAAATGTGGGAGGAACTTACCGACGATGTTAATTTAACAACAAATCTATATGCGTCAATACCTGATAGATTGCAAGAAATTTTGGACAGAAATGGGGCTATGACAAGATATTAACGAAAAGATTGTTTTAAGTTGTTAGTTCGTAAACAGTTTATTTATTAGCTATGTTATTTAATTTCGAAATAAATGTTTCTGTTTTTCTGTAATTAAATTACGATTTGCTAGGCAACATTCCTTGTACAACATTTTTTTGAACTTGATGAAGTAACGGGTAAGTTCATACACAACAAATTCTGTACAACACCTTATTGCACACGACTGTACATTATCATGCAGTTGCCCTCGAAAAATTAAAATATTTATGGCGGTAATGCGAACTCATGGCAGTATGCGCACGCGTTAATATTAATTTATGATTGCTGTATAAACCGGTCTTAACTCTGTTATGCCAGGACATATCCAGTTTTTTGGTAGTTTCACAATTTAGTGAACTGAAGTTTTTCAATTCTTCCCTTGCTTGCAATTCTAACATGTTTATGTGCCCCCGTCATACGTTACAGCACTGACATACAAAACATGTGACATAACCTAGCTTTATCATAATTTAAAATTTAGGTACCTATGAAATGATATTTGATTTTCCTTCATATCGTATCTTTTGCACAAAACACATTGTCACACCACTATTTAAATTAAAATAGTCACAATAACTTAAAAATGAAACACACAGAAAACAAATTAGCCAAGATGGAACATTCGTGTCGCGGTGAGTAAACCACTAAGCACTAGGATGGGATTCCGCTATGTTCGGAGCACTCATATCGTTTCGTGCTTTGTGTAAACAAACCATGCAGGCATCAGAAAATACTTAAATAGCTCCGTCCATCTGGTTTATAAATCCATGATTTCAATCAACTGCTGACTGATGTCCAAAGCTTTTTCTCTTAATTATGTAAGAGAAATGCTACCAACTTATAAAATCAACATTGTTGTCATGTTTTCTATGTTTTATAGAACGTTGAATTATTAACCCAGATAATGCCAAAACTATTTTTGTCGTAAAATTTAAAAAATTTGTGTAGATTCTTTACCTTTATGGGATTTTAAGAACATAACGTCAATGTTTTATTCAAATCCCATTAGGACTTTTTGAGATAATGGCCGTACTTTTAAAAGGACAGTGGTAATATCAACTACAATAACTTGAATTTTTTTGACTAAAGTTTTATTTAACGCAATTACAAAATAAAGTAAATGAAACAAAATTACAAATTCTTAAATCAAAAAACCATTATGATTTTGTGTGAAATTCGACAAAACAGTATTTTGGGAGTAATGCGACATCGCATTTTTGGCATCTAAATTGCACTTTTTTGTGACAATGGCCACATCTAGACTGATTTTCTTGATAAACCACAAGATGATCAAGTCTGTCATAATGGAAGTGTTCGTGAATATTAGCACTAGCACGTACTGGCCCTCTTTTAGAAGTTTTTTTTATATGTTTCTAAGAGACCCTGGACAATAGACCGTCTAAAAGCTAGGTGGTCCATTTTTCCACCATTCATTCGATGAATTTGCCAGGCGTTTTGTTTCACCATATCAATGCATTGGCAAACAAGGGAAAAGTACCACTTTTTCCCTCTTATGGAAATGCGGTACAGGCTAATATTTTGATCGGCGCGGTCCACTCCACCCATATTCTGATTGTATGTTTTTATTACATGCGGTTGCTCTACTGTGATACGCTTCTTTTCTTTTTGGGAATATCGACTTACGTTTACCAACGGAAACACAGATTCCGCGTTAGTGGCAATAGTGACCACGCTGTTGTCATTCCATTTTGATATTAGAATATTTTCAGAAGGTTCCAGAGCGTATTCAAATGTACCTCTCGCAGATTTCTTCAAATCTTTAGAGCGACTAATAGGGAAATAGGTAATCCGATTTTCGCGCATCGTTCCTGTTGCTTTTATTTTTCTCTCCGATAGCGTCAGCAGTAAGTCCATACTAGTAAAAAATTGTCAAAAAATAAATGAAATGGCCGTTGACTTTTATAGACTAGTAACATGTCACAAAAAGTTAGGACCACACTAGCACCCAATCCTAAATCTTTATAAGAATCTGGCAACTTAGTTGTGGCACCCTGATAAGGTTTGAACCACTCAATGTAACCGGGTTTGGTCGCCCCAACCCACAATTTATAACCCCAACGTATGGGCTTTCCTCTTATGAACTGCTTTGATCCATGACGGCCAAAATAAGGCACCATAGATTCGTCGATGCTATGAAACTCCTCAATGGGAGCTAGATTTATAAATTTCTCATTTAGTGCTTCAACTAAAGGTCTAATTTTAGCAAACTTGTCATTACCATCCAAGGTTTCATTATTATTGCAATGAAAGTTCTGCATTATAAAATTGAACCGATTTCTTGATATGGCAGAATATACCAACTTATTTCCACAGTCACTATTATTTTCCCAGTACATTGATCTTCTTGGGAAACAGTTGTAGCCACTTAGTAAGAGTACACCAATAAAGCATTTCATTTCATCTATCGTTATGGAATCGCCAACACATTTTCAACATCATTTTTTGGGATGCATACAAATTGCTATAATCCACTAGCATTTGAACTAGAGAATCCTCAAAAAAGCTTGAAAAAATCTCCACTGGTGATTGCTGGTTTTTGGGTGAACAGTCGTCTTGCCACGCTGGTAGATTACAGGACAAGTCTTGCTGAACCCAGGAAAACTTTTTAGGTTTCTTCTTCAAGCGTTTGTTTATTAGCAAATGTGATACAGGCAAGTCAAACAACTGTCACAGTATTATCTTCTTAAGAAGTTTTAGTAGATAGATAGATTAGTAGACTCCTGTGCAAATTAAGAATATCTCTGGATTAGTGTTTTCCTTGTAAAATTTTAAAAATTGTATAAATAAAAAACGCAAATTTATATTTAAAAGATTTTATTAATAAGAATGAATCAGTTAGTTTATTATGAAACTAACCCTATTTACATAGTAGGTAAATAAATCAGTGTTAATTCGAACTAACAGCAGCTGATTTTCTTGAAATTTCAAACGAAGATCTCTCAGTGACCATATATATTGTTGGATAATTATACAGCTTTCAAAATTTGTAGTAAAACCAACTGCAATACTTGTTTAAGTTTTTTAAGAAGAGAGTCATATACCACTCACAATGACTATTTTAGCCAAATTAACTGGGGAAGTTAAGTATCCGTCCAATTTAGTCATATTGTTTAAATAACGTAAGAATGTTTACGAATACGATTTATGTACCTGTTACAGGTTATGTTTATTTTGTGAATTTTAGTTTAAGTTAATATGTAATTGAAAAATGTCCATCAGCCATTAATAACCTCTTGTTTAATAGACCACAACTCAAACCTTCTTCGGTTTAGGTGGACTGGGAAATATTAAACTTACACTGATTTATACCTACTATATAAATAGGTTAGTTTCATAATAAACTTATTCATTCTTATTAATAAAATCTCTTAAATATAAATTTACATTTTTTATTTATATAATTTTTAAAATTTTACGAGGAATAAACGCTAATAGAAAGATATTCTTAATTTGCACAGGTCTATTATCTACTAATACTTTTTAAGAAGATAACACGGTGACAGTTGTTTGACATTATTCTAACCAAGATTTGAAATGTCAACTTCTGTTTTGTATGTTTTTGAAATAAATACAATCTGGTGCTCCTTGACAATATGGGTAAAATTACAGTGATGCTTATTTACAGCTCCTGCCTGGTACACTAAAGTCTGCCATGATACAGTCCAAGCATTTATAGCCGTGAATACATTTTTTTAATTTACTTAGTTTTATTTTATTTACTTAGTATATAATTAGTATTAAGAAATTTTATTATTACTATTATTATTATTTTTCTTATTCAATTTTTTTTCTCAGGTTTTTTAACCGAAGATGCACCCCATCCCTAGGGTTTACGCTCTCATGTTTGTGGTATGACACCTAACACTCTTCTCAGTATATACGCTGTCCCCAGAAGTGCCGTCTTTTGTTAAGCTCTGAGAGTATCGTCGTCCTGGTGTCATTTGAAACTGTACCTAGCGCTTCTATTATAACAGGTAGTATCGTTACCCTACAATGCCACCTCCTCACTATTTCGATTGCTAGATATCTGTATTTGAGCATTTTTTCGGTCTCTTTATCGTGTATTCGTCTATCTCCGGTTATGACCACATCTATAATCATACACGTTTTTTCTTGCTTATTTTTTATTACGATATCGGGATTGTTTGCCCGTATTTGTCGATCGGTTTGAATCTTCTGATTCTATAGTATTACTATGTCATCTTGTTCTGTCACCTGCATGGGCTGATGTTCGTAGCACTTCTTGCATACTTGAATTCCGTAAGTCTTACATATTGTTGTGATATAGGCATTCCGCATAACAAGTATGCACGATGTGTTGCCTATCTTCAAGGCGAATGGATTTTACTATTTTTTATTTTAAAAACAATAAAATTTTGCATTAAATATGTTGAAAATACACATTACAACACTGTGAGATGGAAAGCGATAGATTTTAAACAGATTCTTCACTTGAATTTCACAAACTCAATTTTAAGATGAACGATTTTCTGTCGTTGGTTGATTTTTTCACACTTAGATATTTGGAGCCATTTCATGGCATGTTTTCACCTGAAAATTATTAAAGGCATAGGTGAGAGGGTATACATAAGTATTTATTACTTTACTTACAGTTTTTATTAATGAATTTCAAGAAAATGTTCTATTTCTTTCACGATTCATAATTTTCTATAGTAAATGGATATTTTTCAATGTTATTTGAATTTCTAAGTAAAGTATTTTACTGCAATATTTTTAACCAAGTTCTAGGGTGCATTTGACACTAGAACGTTAAAGTGGGGAACTTTTTATAGAGAAGGTTTAGGCCTTTGAAATCCCAAAATTGTAACGTTTTAGCAGGGTCTGCTAGAATATTAAAATTTAGTTTTTCTTCATAATTTTGGTGTCAAAATTTATGTAATTTTTGTTTGATAGGAGCTTAGGATTTGTGATAAGAAACGAATGTAGCAAAATGTTAAAATGTTTTTATTTGAATTTTTGTGAAGTTATGTTTGTTAGAAAATTCAAGATGTTTGTCAATGAATCCTAACTCTAAACTTGCATTTCAATAGCCGTTTTAGGTAGCAAAATGAAGGAAGAATTTAATTTTTTATCAACAATTTGGTTAGAAAGGTTTTTGGTGGGAAAGACGTTGTTTTGTTTCTAGCTAGAAACCAGTCAGTTTGTATGTTATTTTGATAAAATTTCGAGGTTATGTTGGTGAATTTTATGTCACTTAAATGTCAACAAAGTGAGGTTATGACAAATGTCATCTTGTTTTAATTTTTTTTATAAGTTCCTAATAATTTAATTAATAATAATTCAAATGAACAATCAAAGTGAACTTAAAGTGAAATAAACGAAAGTGCAGTTTTTTTTAAATTTGGTGCTCAGACTGATTATTATTTGTCGAAATGTTTGAAGATTTATTTTGTATAGAACGAATTAAAGGAACGTGATGGAATCTTGTTGCAAATAACCGAATTATTTTATGTACTCACGTCATGGAAGATACTTGTTGCAACTTTAATAATTATAATTGTCTTCAACAATCACAAATAAACTCCATTTGAAGGATGACATGGAATGTGAACATCTTATCAACAAATAAGCAGGTAATTTTACCAACTATAACAGGAACCTGCTAACTTTCAAGTTAGGGTGATTAACTTTTGTGTGTGGCGCCAAATAATTTTAAAATTTAAAATAATTTTCAATTTTTAATTTTTTATTTATTAATAGTAATTTAAGATTGTTGGATTAATCAGATAAGAATTAAAAAAGACAACGAGAATTAGAATGTTTCTTAATTCTTATTTTGTTAAATCTATTTGACACCGAGATTTAATTTGATTTTCTGTAATTTTAATTTTTGATAGTAGTTTTCTTTTTTCTCCATAGAATTTTAAATTTTTATTTCTTTTCTGTGTTAATAAATAAAGTTATCCATTTAAATGTTTAAAACGAAATTTATTTGTGTCTGGTCCATTAACAATGTTTTACAGATATAATTTAAATAGCTTCCTAATTAATTAGCGACCCGCCTGATTTCGTCTTATTCATTTATGGAACTTGTTTTCCAGTTTAGAAATTATAGTCGGAGAATTTTTTTTATGAAGGTAAGTGATATTTAGTTGTGTATATTTTCAGACTGGTTTGCCGGGATTTTGTGGTTGTGAATTTCAACAATAACAGGTTTATTTTGCAATTTATAACCTTTCATATTTCATCAAGTGTTGGAGGGTTTATTATTCACTACAATTAATTCCTTTTAATTTCTTTTTTGACCGTACATTATCACAACAATATGTTATAATTGATGTTGACATACTTCATTGTGCCTTTTTATATAAACTAGGTCATCTAGTTTAACTAGGTTATCATTTATACTCCGGGGATACTAACTGTCCATTAATTTCCTTGGTGTGCCACGCTGTTTTTATTTCGTTTGCAACAGCTTTTTTTGTTGCCTCGCTCTTTTCGAGGTACTTTCAGCGTTAATGTTCAATATCAGGTTAGTCTGCAGATCTTCAACTTTCTTTATGATAGATTTGCTAGCAGGTAGTTGCTTGTCTTGCCGTTGTATTCTTGCTTTGTATTTATATTCATTATCTTCTTCAACATACTTAGGAAAAGTTAATTATTGTAGCTTTGTACGCTACTATTACTTGTATAAGACCCCTACCTCCTTTCGTTGTTGACGCGTAAAGCCGATTTGCTTTTGGGTGGTGCATTTTATAGCACATTAAAAGTTCTTGGGTCTTGATGTTTAAGTCTTCTAGTTCCGTTTTTGCCCAGTCCAGTTCTCCGAAGCTATAAAAGTAGTACCGGTACTGCTAGCAACCCAATTGCCAATATCTTATCTTTTTCTGGCAACTGAGTTTTTAAGATCATTCTTGCTCTTCGACTACATTCTGCTATTACCTTTCCTTTCCTTGCTTGCTGGTCAAATACTTCATGTTCGATTATTCCTAGATATTTGTATGTGAATGGTTTTGCTAAATGACCTTACTACCTCCATCTGACTCTGTAACTGATCTGGCTTTGCTGCGTACACTTTCAGATCGTCTACATGAAACAGGTGCGTAAGATTTACGTTTTGCTGTTTTTCCATACTAAATCCATATTTTGTTTGTTTCCATAGTTCACTTAAGAGATTTACTGCCAGGCAGAACCATAACGGACTTAATGAATCTCCCTGGAAGATGCCTCTTCTAATATGTATGTATCTGTTTTGTAGACGGACTCTTTTGTCTGTACTAGTGCTGTTGTTTTCAAAGATCTCATTAAACAGGTAAATGTAAACTAATTACTTCTTCCTCAATTGTATATATTTTTAATATTTTAATGAGCCAAGAGTGTGGAACCGAATCGTAAGCTTTTTTATAGTCCACCCACGCCATAGACACATTTCTTTTTCTTAGTTTTTCACAGGTAGTTATGGCGTTGTCTATTAGTAAAACTTCTTTACATCCTCTTCATTTTCTTTTGCATCAATTTTGCTCGAGAGCAATTATATTGTTTTCTTCCTCGTAAACCATAATCTTTGATGCAATAATAGACGTAAATATTTTGTACAGCGCGGACAAACAAGTTATGGGCCTATACTTTCCAGATTCTTAATGTCCCTCGCTTTTGGAATAATTATTGTTTTGTCCTCATTTACCTAATAATGCCGGTATTTTATTTGGATTGCTCAGTGCCTACTGCAATTGCGTTGCCAGAATGCGATGGACTGTTTTAAGGTTTTTCCACCAATAGTTGTGTACTCCGTCAAGTCCTAGGGATTTCCAATTGTTCAATTTATTTATCTTCTTTTCTATCTCTGCTAGGTTTATCTGTATCTTCTGCATTTGAGATATTCTTTGCGAAGATTGATCTATCGGTTTAATCCAGTATGCTTCCTGGTCATGACTAACTTATGCTTCCTTTTGTTCTTTCTTGATATCACTTTATTCTGCATGAGTATGCTATAAGTTTTTGCTTTAGGATTTCTAGTAGTAATTTCAGTTTTTGTCGGTAGTCTAGTTGAGTTGGTTTTACTCTTTTACACTAAGCACTAGGATGGGATTCCGCTATGTTCGGAGCACTCATATCGTTTCGTGCTTTGTGTAAACAAACCATGCAGGCATCAGAAAATACTTAAATAGCTCCGTCCATCTGGTTTATAAATCCATGATTTCAATCAACTGCTGACTGATGTCCAAAGCTTTTTCTCTTAATTATGTAAGAGAAATGCTACCAACTTATAAAATCAACATTGTTGTCATGTTTTCTATGTTTTATAGAACGTTGAATTATTAACCCAGATAATGCCAAAACTATTTTTGTCGTAAAATTTAAAAAATTTGTGTAGATTCTTTACCTTTATGGGATTTTAAGAACATAACGTCAATGTTTTATTCAAATCCCATTAGGACTTTTTGAGATAATGGCCGTACTTTTAAAAGGACAGTGGTAATATCAACTACAATAACTTGAATTTTTTTGACTAAAGTTTTATTTAACGCAATTACAAAATAAAGTAAATGAAACAAAATTACAAATTCTTAAATCAAAAAACCATTATGATTTTGTGTGAAATTCGACAAAACAGTATTTTGGGAGTAATGCGACATCGCATTTTTGGCATCTAAATTGCACTTTTTTGTGACAATGGCCACATCTAGACTGATTTTCTTGATAAACCACAAGATGATCAAGTCTGTCATAATGGAAGTGTTCGTGAATATTAGCACTAGCACGTACTGGCCCTCTTTTAGAAGTTTTTTTTATATGTTTCTAAGAGACCCTGGACAATAGACCGTCTAAAAGCTAGGTGGTCCATTTTTCCACCATTCATTCGATGAATTTGCCAGGCGTTTTGTTTCACCATATCAATGCATTGGCAAACAAGGGAAAAGTACCACTTTTTCCCTCTTATGGAAATGCGGTACAGGCTAATATTTTGATCGGCGCGGTCCACTCCACCCATATTCTGATTGTATGTTTTTATTACATGCGGTTGCTCTACTGTGATACGCTTCTTTTCTTTTTGGGAATATCGACTTACGTTTACCAACGGAAACACAGATTCCGCGTTAGTGGCAATAGTGACCACGCTGTTGTCATTCCATTTTGATATTAGAATATTTTCAGAAGGTTCCAGAGCGTATTCAAATGTACCTCTCGCAGATTTCTTCAAATCTTTAGAGCGACTAATAGGGAAATAGGTAATCCGATTTTCGCGCATCGTTCCTGTTGCTTTTATTTTTCTCTCCGATAGCGTCAGCAGTAAGTCCATACTAGTAAAAAATTGTCAAAAAATAAATGAAATGGCCGTTGACTTTTATAGACTAGTAACATGTCACAAAAAGTTAGGACCACACTAGCACCCAATCCTAAATCTTTATAAGAATCTGGCAACTTAGTTGTGGCACCCTGATAAGGTTTGAACCACTCAATGTAACCGGGTTTGGTCGCCCCAACCCACAATTTATAACCCCAACGTATGGGCTTTCCTCTTATGAACTGCTTTGATCCATGACGGCCAAAATAAGGCACCATAGATTCGTCGATGCTATGAAACTCCTCAATGGGAGCTAGATTTATAAATTTCTCATTTAGTGCTTCAACTAAAGGTCTAATTTTAGCAAACTTGTCATTACCATCCAAGGTTTCATTATTATTGCAATGAAAGTTCTGCATTATAAAATTGAACCGATTTCTTGATATGGCAGAATATACCAACTTATTTCCACAGTCACTATTATTTTCCCAGTACATTGATCTTCTTGGGAAACAGTTGTAGCCACTTAGTAAGAGTACACCAATAAAGCATTTCATTTCATCTATCGTTATGGAATCGCCAACACATTTTCAACATCATTTTTTGGGATGCATACAAATTGCTATAATCCACTAGCATTTGAACTAGAGAATCCTCAAAAAAGCTTGAAAAAATCTCCACTGGTGATTGCTGGTTTTTGGGTGAACAGTCGTCTTGCCACGCTGGTAGATTACAGGACAAGTCTTGCTGAACCCAGGAAAACTTTTTAGGTTTCTTCTTCAAGCGTTTGTTTATTAGCAAATGTGATACAGGCAAGTCAAACAACTGTCACAGTATTATCTTCTTAAGAAGTTTTAGTAGATAGATAGATTAGTAGACTCCTGTGCAAATTAAGAATATCTCTGGATTAGTGTTTTCCTTGTAAAATTTTAAAAATTGTATAAATAAAAAACGCAAATTTATATTTAAAAGATTTTATTAATAAGAATGAATCAGTTAGTTTATTATGAAACTAACCCTATTTACATAGTAGGTAAATAAATCAGTGTTAATTCGAACTAACAGCAGCTGATTTTCTTGAAATTTCAAACGAAGATCTCTCAGTGACCATATATATTGTTGGATAATTATACAGCTTTCAAAATTTGTAGTAAAACCAACTGCAATACTTGTTTAAGTTTTTTAAGAAGAGAGTCATATACCACTCACAATGACTATTTTAGCCAAATTAACTGGGGAAGTTAAGTATCCGTCCAATTTAGTCATATTGTTTAAATAACGTAAGAATGTTTACGAATACGATTTATGTACCTGTTACAGGTTATGTTTATTTTGTGAATTTTAGTTTAAGTTAATATGTAATTGAAAAATGTCCATCAGCCATTAATAACCTCTTGTTTAATAGACCACAACTCAAACCTTCTTCGGTTTAGGTGGACTGGGAAATATTAAACTTACACTGATTTATACCTACTATATAAATAGGTTAGTTTCATAATAAACTTATTCATTCTTATTAATAAAATCTCTTAAATATAAATTTACATTTTTTATTTATATAATTTTTAAAATTTTACGAGGAATAAACGCTAATAGAAAGATATTCTTAATTTGCACAGGTCTATTATCTACTAATACTTTTTAAGAAGATAACACGGTGACAGTTGTTTGACATTATTCTAACCAAGATTTGAAATGTCAACTTCTGTTTTGTATGTTTTTGAAATAAATACAATCTGGTGCTCCTTGACAATATGGGTAAAATTACAGTGATGCTTATTTACAGCTCCTGCCTGGTACACTAAAGTCTGCCATGATACAGTCCAAGCATTTATAGCCGTGAATACATTTTTTTAATTTACTTAGTTTTATTTTATTTACTTAGTATATAATTAGTATTAAGAAATTTTATTATTACTATTATTATTATTTTTCTTATTCAATTTTTTTTCTCAGGTTTTTTAACCGAAGATGCACCCCATCCCTAGGGTTTACGCTCTCATGTTTGTGGTATGACACCTAACACTCTTCTCAGTATATACGCTGTCCCCAGAAGTGCCGTCTTTTGTTAAGCTCTGAGAGTATCGTCGTCCTGGTGTCATTTGAAACTGTACCTAGCGCTTCTATTATAACAGGTAGTATCGTTACCCTACAATGCCACCTCCTCACTATTTCGATTGCTAGATATCTGTATTTGAGCATTTTTTCGGTCTCTTTATCGTGTATTCGTCTATCTCCGGTTATGACCACATCTATAATCATACACGTTTTTTCTTGCTTATTTTTTATTACGATATCGGGATTGTTTGCCCGTATTTGTCGATCGGTTTGAATCTTCTGATTCTATAGTATTACTATGTCATCTTGTTCTGTCACCTGCATGGGCTGATGTTCGTAGCACTTCTTGCATACTTGAATTCCGTAAGTCTTACATATTGTTGTGATATAGGCATTCCGCATAACAAGTATGCACGATGTGTTGCCTATCTTCAAGGCGAATGGATTTTACTATTTTTTATTTTAAAAACAATAAAATTTTGCATTAAATATGTTGAAAATACACATTACAACACTGTGAGATGGAAAGCGATAGATTTTAAACAGATTCTTCACTTGAATTTCACAAACTCAATTTTAAGATGAACGATTTTCTGTCGTTGGTTGATTTTTTCACACTTAGATATTTGGAGCCATTTCATGGCATGTTTTCACCTGAAAATTATTAAAGGCATAGGTGAGAGGGTATACATAAGTATTTATTACTTTACTTACAGTTTTTATTAATGAATTTCAAGAAAATGTTCTATTTCTTTCACGATTCATAATTTTCTATAGTAAATGGATATTTTTCAATGTTATTTGAATTTCTAAGTAAAGTATTTTACTGCAATATTTTTAACCAAGTTCTAGGGTGCATTTGACACTAGAACGTTAAAGTGGGGAACTTTTTATAGAGAAGGTTTAGGCCTTTGAAATCCCAAAATTGTAACGTTTTAGCAGGGTCTGCTAGAATATTAAAATTTAGTTTTTCTTCATAATTTTGGTGTCAAAATTTATGTAATTTTTGTTTGATAGGAGCTTAGGATTTGTGATAAGAAACGAATGTAGCAAAATGTTAAAATGTTTTTATTTGAATTTTTGTGAAGTTATGTTTGTTAGAAAATTCAAGATGTTTGTCAATGAATCCTAACTCTAAACTTGCATTTCAATAGCCGTTTTAGGTAGCAAAATGAAGGAAGAATTTAATTTTTTATCAACAATTTGGTTAGAAAGGTTTTTGGTGGGAAAGACGTTGTTTTGTTTCTAGCTAGAAACCAGTCAGTTTGTATGTTATTTTGATAAAATTTCGAGGTTATGTTGGTGAATTTTATGTCACTTAAATGTCAACAAAGTGAGGTTATGACAAATGTCATCTTGTTTTAATTTTTTTTATAAGTTCCTAATAATTTAATTAATAATAATTCAAATGAACAATCAAAGTGAACTTAAAGTGAAATAAACGAAAGTGCAGTTTTTTTTAAATTTGGTGCTCAGACTGATTATTATTTGTCGAAATGTTTGAAGATTTATTTTGTATAGAACGAATTAAAGGAACGTGATGGAATCTTGTTGCAAATAACCGAATTATTTTATGTACTCACGTCATGGAAGATACTTGTTGCAACTTTAATAATTATAATTGTCTTCAACAATCACAAATAAACTCCATTTGAAGGATGACATGGAATGTGAACATCTTATCAACAAATAAGCAGGTAATTTTACCAACTATAACAGGAACCTGCTAACTTTCAAGTTAGGGTGATTAACTTTTGTGTGTGGCGCCAAATAATTTTAAAATTTAAAATAATTTTCAATTTTTAATTTTTTATTTATTAATAGTAATTTAAGATTGTTGGATTAATCAGATAAGAATTAAAAAAGACAACGAGAATTAGAATGTTTCTTAATTCTTATTTTGTTAAATCTATTTGACACCGAGATTTAATTTGATTTTCTGTAATTTTAATTTTTGATAGTAGTTTTCTTTTTTCTCCATAGAATTTTAAATTTTTATTTCTTTTCTGTGTTAATAAATAAAGTTATCCATTTAAATGTTTAAAACGAAATTTATTTGTGTCTGGTCCATTAACAATGTTTTACAGATATAATTTAAATAGCTTCCTAATTAATTAGCGACCCGCCTGATTTCGTCTTATTCATTTATGGAACTTGTTTTCCAGTTTAGAAATTATAGTCGGAGAATTTTTTTTATGAAGGTAAGTGATATTTAGTTGTGTATATTTTCAGACTGGTTTGCCGGGATTTTGTGGTTGTGAATTTCAACAATAACAGGTTTATTTTGCAATTTATAACCTTTCATATTTCATCAAGTGTTGGAGGGTTTATTATTCACTACAATTAATTCCTTTTAATTTCTTTTTTGACCGTACATTATCACAACAATATGTTATAATTGATGTTGACATACTTCATTGTGCCTTTTTATATAAACTAGGTCATCTAGTTTAACTAGGTTATCATTTATACTCCGGGGATACTAACTGTCCATTAATTTCCTTGGTGTGCCACGCTGTTTTTATTTCGTTTGCAACAGCTTTTTTTGTTGCCTCGCTCTTTTCGAGGTACTTTCAGCGTTAATGTTCAATATCAGGTTAGTCTGCAGATCTTCAACTTTCTTTATGATAGATTTGCTAGCAGGTAGTTGCTTGTCTTGCCGTTGTATTCTTGCTTTGTATTTATATTCATTATCTTCTTCAACATACTTAGGAAAAGTTAATTATTGTAGCTTTGTACGCTACTATTACTTGTATAAGACCCCTACCTCCTTTCGTTGTTGACGCGTAAAGCCGATTTGCTTTTGGGTGGTGCATTTTATAGCACATTAAAAGTTCTTGGGTCTTGATGTTTAAGTCTTCTAGTTCCGTTTTTGCCCAGTCCAGTTCTCCGAAGCTATAAAAGTAGTACCGGTACTGCTAGCAACCCAATTGCCAATATCTTATCTTTTTCTGGCAACTGAGTTTTTAAGATCATTCTTGCTCTTCGACTACATTCTGCTATTACCTTTCCTTTCCTTGCTTGCTGGTCAAATACTTCATGTTCGATTATTCCTAGATATTTGTATGTGAATGGTTTTGCTAAATGACCTTACTACCTCCATCTGACTCTGTAACTGATCTGGCTTTGCTGCGTACACTTTCAGATCGTCTACATGAAACAGGTGCGTAAGATTTACGTTTTGCTGTTTTTCCATACTAAATCCATATTTTGTTTGTTTCCATAGTTCACTTAAGAGATTTACTGCCAGGCAGAACCATAACGGACTTAATGAATCTCCCTGGAAGATGCCTCTTCTAATATGTATGTATCTGTTTTGTAGACGGACTCTTTTGTCTGTACTAGTGCTGTTGTTTTCAAAGATCTCATTAAACAGGTAAATGTAAACTAATTACTTCTTCCTCAATTGTATATATTTTTAATATTTTAATGAGCCAAGAGTGTGGAACCGAATCGTAAGCTTTTTTATAGTCCACCCACGCCATAGACACATTTCTTTTTCTTAGTTTTTCACAGGTAGTTATGGCGTTGTCTATTAGTAAAACTTCTTTACATCCTCTTCATTTTCTTTTGCATCAATTTTGCTCGAGAGCAATTATATTGTTTTCTTCCTCGTAAACCATAATCTTTGATGCAATAATAGACGTAAATATTTTGTACAGCGCGGACAAACAAGTTATGGGCCTATACTTTCCAGATTCTTAATGTCCCTCGCTTTTGGAATAATTATTGTTTTGTCCTCATTTACCTAATAATGCCGGTATTTTATTTGGATTGCTCAGTGCCTACTGCAATTGCGTTGCCAGAATGCGATGGACTGTTTTAAGGTTTTTCCACCAATAGTTGTGTACTCCGTCAAGTCCTAGGGATTTCCAATTGTTCAATTTATTTATCTTCTTTTCTATCTCTGCTAGGTTTATCTGTATCTTCTGCATTTGAGATATTCTTTGCGAAGATTGATCTATCGGTTTAATCCAGTATGCTTCCTGGTCATGACTAACTTATGCTTCCTTTTGTTCTTTCTTGATATCACTTTATTCTGCATGAGTATGCTATAAGTTTTTGCTTTAGGATTTCTAGTAGTAATTTCAGTTTTTGTCGGTAGTCTAGTTGAGTTGGTTTTACTCTAGTTATTTTTGCTACTGTTTTCACCTTCTTTCTCAACCTTGTTGGATCCAGCAGATCTTTCTTCGTAGATCTTCAATGTTTTTCCTAAATCTCAGTTTCCATCCTGGTTCGTATTTATTTTTTTGTTCCTTTCTTCTTCCTACTTGTATTTCTTCGCACACACTGTTCTTGAAGAACAATAAACCATGTGCTGCGTCTCTTCCAAACTGGCTAGTTTTAAATTCTTCCTTCATCGCCGTGTCTATTTTCCTGACCATGCTATGCACTACACTATTGTGTGGTACCTTCGGTACAATGATCTGCATTTCGCTGGTATATAATTTTCGCTTCATACATAAAGTAGTACGCCAGGTACATTTCTTCTACTTCTTCGGTTGATGTGTCGTTTTCTGTTGTATTTGTCGGTCTATACATTGATGAGTGTCGTCTTGAGGCTCTTGTGGATCTTTTCGTTGTTTCCGCTAGTTCGTTGATGTTCTCCGCTTAAATTTCAGACATTTGCCTCTATCTTGGGTAAACTAAATCAACACCATCAGTGTGAAATAAATAAAACTGACTAGTTAAAAGTTATACAAATTTATTATAACAGCTTAGCTGTCGAAACAATTGTCAGGTAGAATATAATCAATTTTTGAAACTTTTAACTAATCAGTTTTATTTATTTCATGATTATGGAATTTTACCAAATAAGGCTAGAAACAATAAACAGCACTATAAAGGTCTTATTCGTTGTTTCAGTACTTCCACATTTTCCGGTATCGTCTTGACAAATTTGCTTTTCAAATAAACCTATAAAAATTAATCAAGAGGTCTGAGGTCTGAAAACTTTATTGACCATTTCAGGAGAATATTAGTCCTATTACTTGGTCACAGACAATTTCCACCCAAACATTTTCTCTGGCTGTTGAGTGTGGCTTTCCCTCATCTAGTGTGAATTCTCGTTTGCTCAGTAATTCTGTCGATTTACGTGACCATTTAACGTAAACGTAAAAGTTGATTCCTTAGAAAAAAGTATTGTCCCTAGTTTTATCTCATTTCTGTCAGGTAAAGCCAACGTTTGTTCACAAAACTGAAGTTTTCTATTAGTATCATATTCAGTTAAATCCTGGAGAGCTTGTAGCTTATAAAGATGCATTTTTTGTGTTTAACTATTCTTACTACTGAAGATTGACTAATAGCGTTTCGGAATGGGACGTTTTGGCGCGACCGATTCGGCGCAGGCGGTTTGGCGCAAGGATGTTTCGGCGTGGGACGTTTTGGCGTGAAGACGATTCGGCGCAAGCCGGTTCGGCGCGAGGACGTTTCGGCGCGAAATACCCAATCATAGATTTGACGTTGCTTTAATATAATCCCTCGGAAGAAACTGTAACTTTTAAAATTTAAATAATTTAAATTTTGTAGATTTTTTTCTGTGCGGACAAAAGTGTAATCTTTAATTTATGCATTCTGAACAACACTGTAGTCCGGTTTATGATATGTGAAAATACTATTATTATTAAAATTATTATTACTATTTCAAGCAAAAGCTTTTGCTTTTGCAAGTAGACGTGACTACATATGATATACAAAGTGCCGACAAAGCCGTCGCTCTTAATAATAAAAATTCTTTTAGCTCCATTAGTTTTTGAAAACCATCTGGGGAAATGTGCTTTATGGAATACCTATAATAAACCTCTATAAATGAAATAAGTTTGTTGAAATTAGTCATTTACATCTATTCTGTGGGTGAAAACGTATCCGTTTCCGTTTGTAGTGTAAAGAGGTCTTATTGAAAGAAGTTTCTTTGGAAAATAGTGCGTGTGCCGTAATAAAAACGTTTAATATTAGAAATAATTGGATGTTATATTTCTTCTTCTATAGGAAATATTACGTTCATTACTGTGAGCATAATATTAACAGTTGATGTTCGTCTTTTGGCTTGTAAAAAGCTTTTGGTATTAGAGTAGCCAAAAATGGAAAACATTGTAAGTAAACGTCAAAAAAGAAAATACTTACAAGATGGGTTCATCTACGTCTTTGACGGAATGAGCGCTTGTGGGTCGAAAATATTTTGGCGGTGTGAAAGAAAAGATTACTGCAAGGCTCGAATTCACACTGAAAACGGTAGTCTCGTTAAAAAAAATTATTGATCATTATCATGACAGTTCAGCAGCAAAAGTTGAGGTTGATGCGACTGTTTCTAGAATAAAAGAAAGAGCTGGAGAAGTGATGGAAACAACAGCACAAGTTATCAATTGGAGGATTATCAGAAGGCGCGCAAGGTACTATGGCAAACCATGGAACATTACGAAAAATGATCCGAAGAAAACGAAATCAAGTGAGAGCTGCACCTCCTATGCCCGAAAGTGTAAAAAACTTAATAATTCCAAATGACTATAAAGTTTACGAACCCCAGACTGGGATTCAAGAAAATTTCTTACTGGCTGATAGTGATCCAGTTCCTGGAAGAATTATAATTTTTGGTCGTGAGCGAAATCTCCGCGTAAGTATGTTTCATTCATTTCTAATTTGCCTGCGATCAGTTTTTTACATTATATTAAAAAGAAAACTGTCTAGACGGGCTTAGAATAGTAGAATGTGTTATTAGGATTAACGATTAAAAGTAGCCCATTGTTTAACGAGTAATTTTATTTGCAACTGCAAAAATTACAAATTTCTCTCCTTGGATTAAAAGTACTTTTTTACTAGTAAAAAACAAAGCATAACAGAATACTGATATTAGAACTAAAAACGTCAACTTTAATGATAAATAATAGTTAATTATTTTATTAATTAAAATTAATCTGTTTGAAGAAAAAATAGGTTTCAAAAATTTGGATATTTATGAAAGCCCGTCTCTTTTACAACTTTGATTTTTGACATTTTTATATCACAACAAACTATTCTTTGCGAGCCCAGCCAACTTAAGTTATGTAGGATTTCCAAATTTCTTATAAACGAACACTAAAGTTGCAGTGCTCTATTGCTTTAATAGAGATACAAGATACAAAACCATTGTGTAGATTGTACACAAATTCGAGATTTATTAATCAACTTTCAAAAACTTGTGTGAACATTACTTAAAATATTTTGAAAATCGAAAGCGAATCATTTTTATAATGTTTTACTTTTACTTTCCCATATTAAATGAAGTCGAATATTTTTGATCCGCTTTGTATAATTTTATAAAAAGAATTTTGGTAATTTCAGGTGTTATGCGAATCTGACCACTGGTTCATAGATGGCACATTCAAATCAACGCTATTTACCCAAGTGTATGTGATTTTGGCAGAAAACTTTGGTGGAGTTCATCCATTATTTATTATATGTGCTCCTTCCAAACAAACAAAGGGCAACATATACAACAATGTTAGACATGTTATGCAGGGATGTTGTTTTCATTTGACCAAAAATATGAAAAAGCATGTCGCTACCTTAAACTTGATTGGTCGCTTCAATACAGATGCAGATTGCGCTACAGGCAAGAATGGTGGTTTCCCTTGCGTTTGTACCAACTGCAGATCTAGATGCTGCAATAGACAGGTTAGTTGATGTGTTGGCCGTGGAGCTACAATCGCTGTTGGAATGGTTCGAAGATTTTTACGTCGGACGAATGAATCGTCGCGCAAACGGTAGGAGGTCTGCAATGTTTGCCCCGGTAATGTGGTCATTGTACAATCGTGTAATAAACGAGATGGATAGAACAAACAATCACGCTGAAGCGGCCCATCGTCGACTTTAGACAGAAATGGGAATGGATCATCAAAATTATGGAAGTTATAGATGTTATTAGGTTATTAAGTTTATAGATGGATTAAGAAGAATTCAAAAAAGCCGTGATATGTTCTACGAGCACCTGATTGCAGGCCATGAACCACCAAAAAAGTTAAAAAAATATCGCGATGCTGACACGCGCATAAAAACAATAGTGGGTGATTGCGCAAATAGAGATATAATAGACTACTTACGTGAATTATCTTACAATTATGAGATGCATCCATAATATTTGTATGATTTTGTGTTTTGTTTTGTATTATTTCGCGATATGTACTGCAGCAGCGTGTATTTCATACGAAACAGTAGAAGCAATTCCGATACGACGTATTAAGCTCGTACGCAATGTGTACGAGCGTGATAGCGCATACGTCATATCGGGACTGGTTCCAGTGTCTCGTATGCACGGCACGCTACCGATGTACTGTATTTTCTTTATTCCTTTTAATAAAAGGCTTGTTGTAGATGAATAAGAAAGAGATTTGTTTTGTACTTAGTGTGGAAGCAGCGAATCAATGTGTTTATAACAATTTGAATCTATTCATCTACAAGTCTTTTATTAAAAGTAGATAGTTAAGAAAATACCGGTGACCCCAACATGATCCGATTATTATATGTAAATTTGACAATTTAATTTTTATTTCTACTTTCTAGTTTATTTCTTATTGTTATTTTTTTATTTGATGTAAGCTTCTTATATAATATTTGATAATATTTGTAAAAGGTATTGTAAACATTATTATTTATTTTTATTTGTTCGCTATAATTTTCTGTAAAATTTCAACAACAAATTGAAAAAATGTTTATGTAGATTTTTATGTCGCAATAAATCGAACCAACTTTGAAGAATTCTTTTTTCTGTGTTGTATAATACTAGGGAGTAACGTACGTAGAATCGCACTATAGATAAGATCATGTTACATGAGAATTGCTTAAGATAATAAAACTCACGATAATCAAATTACCAGCCTTCTGATAAATGGACGTTATCTCTATGAGAAACTTGTGTAGCAATTATTCTCTCATGACCATGAAAACTGTGTAGGCGATAAGGTATAAATACCTCTGTTTTAATATTAAGTCTTCAGTCTTTATAAATCATCATCCAACTCACAAGTCTTTATAAATGTGAGTATTAAAACTAGGTGTGAATTTTAAAATTGTTCTGCTAGTAAAAACATAAAGGCTCATTCGAGTTTTAATTAATTATTTTGCTTAATGTCATTTAAATGTGAATTTTAAAATTGTTCTGTTAAGTGTGTTAATTCAAATTTAATTATTTTAAGCTCGTCTTAAAACTTCGTTAAAATAATTACAGACAAAGTAATATTAATACATTTGTATCATTATAGTTTTCTACTAATTAAAAATTAATAAAATATATTCTACGACTGCAAACGAAATATATAAATGTGTTTTATTATATTCAATAAATAAAGTTTTAAAAAAAAAACTTCGGCCACAGAATATAATTAAACTGTCGCAGTCGTCACGGATTTTGAAAAATCGAAATATCGATTTTGTGTCCTAAACTGGCGCGGATTTCGTAACGGATTTTGGAAAATCGACAATAAATATCGATTTTGTGTTTTAACACTTGATCCAAAGGAAAACCGTTCCCAACAACGTGTCGACGTCAAGAGAATTGGAGTTTCATCGCTTTTAAAATTGGCACGGGACTTCGAGAATCAAGGCGCGACATCCCAGCAACACCATCGAACTTCCAGGCTTCAACGCACGAACATTGGCGGAAGTTTCCCGTTCGACTAGGTACAGCTGTAGCGTGATTATTGCAATCAATTTTAATTCTACGCAACAAAGTAAGTGTTTTTTTTCTTTTTCAAAGTGAAAAGTGTTTCAAGAAGAAACCAGCGAATTTATTAAATCATTTTTAAAACCATACTAACTTAGTTTTAACATTTTTAATTAATTATTGATTACGTACATGGTAGACGCCAGACCGAATAGGTATTGTCAGCTAGTGACATTGTAAAGCCTTTCATGCTTGCCATGTATGGGTAGGAACCCCGAAACTGTTTACTAACAATAAAAATAATTTTAAAAATAATTGTGTTATTCTAATTATTCTTTTTTTAACAAATTAGTTTTTAAGGTAAAGATTATACAATTTTTGTTTAATTTTAAATGCTTAGAAATCGATCTCGATCTCCGAGACGTTGTAGAAGTGCTGAACGCACAGTAAACCCAAGCTCAAATTCAAATACATCCCCTTTATTATTCTTAAATAACAGCAATATTAATATGGCAGTTTTCAATCCAACACTTTTAAATGAAATTCCCATTTATGATGGCAACACAGCCACTTTATCAGAATTTGTTAGAGCTACAGAAGTTATCACCACACAATTTTGTACAGCAAATCCCGAAGAATTTATAAATAAATTAATTATTTCTTCAATTAGAAATAGATTAAAAGGACAAGCCCTTGAAATTATAACAGGATATAACTACAATACCTGGAATGAAATAAAAACTGTTTTAATAGAAAATTTTGGCGATCAAAGATCAGAAACAAATTTATTAATTGACTTAACTAGAATTCGGCAAGGCAAAGATAACCCTATTGAATTTTATAATAAAATTAGGACACATTTAGCGACCCTAAATGCAAAAGTTTCATTAGGACCAGATCCAGTAGTAATTAAAACCCACAAATTAGAAGAAAATTCAAAATTAGCTTTACGAACATTTGTCAGTGGACTAAACGAAAATTTAGGAACATTCGTCAGATCTAGAAATCCAGATTCTTTAGAATCAGCCCTAAAAATTATTAAAGAAGAACTAGATATTCGTTATTCACAAAACCAAAATTTTAAAATGAACCAAAATTTTACAAAAAATAATCAAATACATTTAACATCTAAAAATAACTATTCTAAACCATCCCAAAACCTATGTACTACTCAACCTACAACTGAAAAATTTGGAAATCCGAATAATTTCCCCAATTTCTCAAGACCAAATAATAACTTTTCAAATAATTTCCCTAATTTCTCAAATACTAATTCAAGACCAAGTAATTTTTCTAATAGACAAAATAATTTCCCAAATTTCACGTCGAATAATGCTTCAAGTAGCAACATTAGATCAAATCAATCTAGAAATTTTAGTTCTTTCAAACCGAACCATCAACCCACATATACTCCAGAACCTATGGAGGTTAGCATAATTAAAAGACCCGCTACCAGACAATTAGGAAACCAAAATAAATTCAGAACAAACTCACAACGCTTTAGACGCTTTCCAAATTCAATTCCAGAAGAAATAAATTATCACGACGATAATTTACCATCAACATCTTTCAATAATATTGAATATGACGAACCAGATCTCGTATATTTTGATAATACTTCTAATGAAAATCCTAATTATCCTCAAGATGAACATCCCCAAGACGAATATGTCCAAGAGAATCAATATTACAATCAACCAGAAGAAGAATACGAAAACATGGACTCTAATGTAAATTTTCATTAAGAGCCTCGGAACCCCTATTACATTTTAACATAAACCCCAAAGCAAACTTACCCTATTTAATCATCCCAGGATCGAATGAAAAATTATTGATCGATACAGGGAGTTCAAAAACTATCATTTCTCCCAAATTCGTGCAAGAAAACTTCCCAGAATCTATTTATAAATATAATTTTGAAATTACAACTTCCCATGGAACTACTCAACATAATTACGTAGCAGACATCCCTATACCTAATCTTTTTGACGAAGAAGGACTTCATACATGTTACTTATTTGACTTTCATCCCGACTATGTAGGACTTATAGGATCAGATCTTTTGATGGACTTATCCGCATCAATCGATTATAAATGGATGCATATCCAAACGGAAAAAACAACCGTACCTTTTTATTATAATCCTTCCAAATTAAAGCAAGAAATGCAACAACGAAATCATTGTAATTTTTCAAATTTAAAATCAAATCAGGAACCAATAAAAAAGATCCATATACCAGCTCGAACCGAAATTTTTACAACACTTCCAGCAGTTGGATTTAATGGAACAAAATTAACCCCCAAACTTAAGTTGAACGCCCACGTCATTATGCCTTCAGCTATTGTCAGATTATACAATAATTATTTTCAAATAAGCCTTATCAATACTTCCAATGAACCTCAAGTTATCAGTATTTATGACCCTTTAATTTTAGAAGATTATAACACTTCAGATGATTTAATCCAAATTAATAATTTCAATGTAAAATCCTCTTCCAACGTAAGAAAAATTTTGAACGAAAATTTAAAAAATAATTTAAGATTAGAACATCTTAATGAGGAAGAAGAAACCCTCTTGACAAACCTTTGCTATGAATACAAAGACGTATTCTACACCCCAGACATACCCCTTTCAGCAACAAATTTAGCAAAACACCATATTAGGACAAAAACAGATGCCCCAATTTACACTAAGACATATAGATACCCCCAGATTCACCGTGAAGAAGTCAAAAACCAAATTCATAAAATGTTAAAGGACCAAATTATTGAACCATCAGAATCCCCATTTAATTTTCCAATTTGGGTAGTAAAAAAGAAATTAGACGCATCCCAAAAACAGAAGTGGAGGATCGTCATAGATTACAGGAAACTGAACGAACAGACTATCGAGGACAAATTCCCATTACCCCGAATAGAAACCGTTTTAGATAATTTAGGCAGATCAAAGTATTTTAGTACTCTTGACCTCGCATCCGGTTTCTGGCAAATAGAAATTGAAAAAAAGGATAGAGAGAAAACAGCTTTCTCGACAGAAGAAGGTCATTTCCAATTTAAAAGAATGCCTTTTGGTTTAAAAAATGCACCAGCTACATTCCAGCGTGCAATCAATAACGCCCTTATAGGTTTAACACCCCAACAATGTCTAGTCTACTTAGACGACATCATAATTTATTCCGCTTCTCTTCAAGATCACATGTTTAGACTAAAAAATATATTCCAAAGATGTAGACAACATAATATCAAAATTCAATTAGACAAATCAGAATTTCTACATAAATCCATTAAATATTTAGGACATATTGTAACTCCAGAAGGAATTAAACCAGATCCAAACAAGATCTCAGCAATCAAAAACTTTCCAGCACCCAAAACAAGAACCGAAATTAAATCATTCTTAGGACTATTTGGATATTATCGAAAATTTATAAAAGATTTCGCGAAAATAACAAAATTCTTAACCATTTGTTTAAAGAAAGATAACAAAATTATTCATACAACAGAGTTTTTATCTAAATTCGAACATTGTAAAAACATTTTGACTAACGAACCAATTCTACAATACCCCAATTTTGATGAACCTTTTGAACTAACCACAGACGCTAGCAAATTCGCTTTAGGCGCAGTATTATCTCAAAAAGGAAAACCTGTTTGTTATGCTTCTAGGACTTTAAATAATTCTGAACAAAATTATAGTACTATCGAAAGAGAATTATTAGCAGTTATTTGGGCAACAAAACAATTTAGACCCTATATTTATGGAAAGAAATTTACCTTATTTATAGATCATAGACCATTAGTATGGTTCAAGAATTTAAAAGAACCAAATTCAAAATTAACTCGTTGGGCAATGAAATTAGAAGAATTCGACTTTACTGTAAATTATATCCCCGGAAAAATAAATAAAGTTGCAGATGCATTATCCAGAATTCAAATTCACCCATTAAATATTAGACCTGCATCGTTATCAACCCCTGAACCAGAACAAACTAATTATGACAGCAGACTAGCTAGCAGAGCAAGTACTCCCGATATTACAGACTTATTCGACATTCCAACTTATAATCCCCCTCAAACTGACGCTACTGAAAACATTGAAAACCCGAACAACGAAGAAAATAATGATCAAAATTCTTATATTGACACGGTACATTCTCAACAATCTTCAACCCCCGTAATTGATATTTCAGAGAAACCTCTACAACATTTTAAAAATCAGATAGAATTTATTAATGCTCAAATTCCAAGATCAATCAGAATCACAAAATACGACGGAATTACTCATTACGCCGTCTTCGTTAATCAAATTAATAAGTCAGAAATATTTAACACCCTATTAATTGAACATTGTCAACCCAAACATCATTACTATTGTTATTTCCCAGATGACCAACTTTATTTAAACTTTTCAAATTTCATTAATACAATCACAAACGAAAATACTCCCAAATTTCATCGTTGTATAACTCAAGTAACCTATATTTTAAATTCCGAAGAAAGACAAAAACAAATTCAAGAATACCATTTAGGAAAAACCAACCACCGTGGAATAAATGAAACTATTGAACATCTCAAAAGAAAATATTATTGGACCTCTATTATAAAAGATGTTACAAATTATATTAATAATTGTCAAATTTGTAAACAACAAAAATACAACAGAAAACCTATTAATCAACCTTTTCAATTAACCCCTACTTCTTCTAGACCATTCCATACAATTCATATCGATATATTCCAGATCAAAAATAAAAGTTACTTAACAATCATTGACGCTTTTTCAAAATTTGCACAAGCTTATCCTTTACAATCCCGAAATTTAATAGAAGTAACTGAACAATTATTGAAATACATTTCAACATTTACAACTCCTAATGTCATTATAGCCGACGGAGAATTTAATAAAAATATCTTTAAAGATTTTATAGCCTTGCATAAAATCCAATTACATACAACAACACCTCATCACCATCAATCTAATTCACCAATCGAAAGATTGCATTCTACAATCATTGAACATTATCGACTATTAACCAATATACCTGAACAGCAAAAAATCCAATATTGCCTTTTAGCATACAATCATACTATACATTCGAATCTTCATTTAACCCCTTTTGAAATCGTTTTTGGGCACACTGAAAGTAAAAACCCCTTTGACCTTGATTATAACAGAACATATTATCATGATTACTTATCCACACATAAAAATAAAATGAAATATTTATATGAATCCCTACAACAAACGCAGATGGAAACTAAAGAAAATCGAAATTCCAAATTAAACAAATCCAAAACAAATAAACAATTTAATTTGAATAGCAAAGTATTTATAAAAACCAATCTAAGAAATAAAAAGGATCCAAGATTTGACGGACCTTATATTATCTCAAAAATTTTAGAACATGACGTTTACGAACTAACACCCCCTGATGGTAGACCACCACTTCAAAGACATGCTAACGAAATGTTACCTTTTTCAGGACAACAATGCTCCTCATCCTAATCGAACAAATTAATATTTTAAATAATACTATTTGAAATTAAATTTCTTCATACCTCACAGATCAAGACGTTTTAACCATCCCTTATCCTGCTGACCCAAAATACCTACATTTATATGAAACAATTATCGTTTTAGACATTAAATGTATCCAAAAGAACTTGTTGGTTCACAACTTATACATCTTAGTCCTGACTGTATTGTCATGATCAATCACAAAAACATGTTATTTACAGCCAAAAGTATTTCTAATAAAGTAATAGAATTTAATATCATAGATATTGCAAAATTAACAACCCCTCAATTCGAACATGTAAATATAACTAAAATCGATTTAACTACAATCGATACACAGAAATTGAACAAATATCAACTGAAGATCACAAACCAAAATCATCTTCTAAAGATGAATAGTACTACAACCCTCGATCATCTGAGCTTATTAAGTATCATTATAATTATATTTATCATTGTAATAGTTATAAGTTTATTATTGTATATTTATTGTAAACGTAACTCCTTCAAAATCAAATTTATAGATTTTCTAAATAAAGATTTTATAAATAACAAAAATAACGAAGAAATACCAATTTAGATTTCTTTGAAAAATTTTATAATATATAAATATTATTTCAAATTTTATTTTCAAATTATTTTAATAACATTGAAAATACTAAGGGTGGAGGAGTAACGTACGTAGAATCGCACTATAGATAAGATCATGTTACATGAGAATTGCTTAAGATAATAAAACTCACGATAATCAAATTACCAGCCTTCTGATAAATGGACGTTATCTCTATGAGAAACTTGTGTAGCAATTATTCTCTCATGACCATGAAAACTGTGTAGGCGATAAGGTATAAATACCTCTGTTTTAATATTAAGTCTTCAGTCTTTATAAATCATCATCCAACTCACAAGTCTTTATAAATGTGAGTATTAAAACTAGGTGTGAATTTTAAAATTGTTCTGCTAGTAAAAACATAAAGGCTCATTCGAGTTTTAATTAATTATTTTGCTTAATGTCATTTAAATGTGAATTTTAAAATTGTTCTGTTAAGTGTGTTAATTCAAATTTAATTATTTTAAGCTCGTCTTAAAACTTCGTTAAAATAATTACAGACAAAGTAATATTAATACATTTGTATCATTATAGTTTTCTACTAATTAAAAATTAATAAAATATATTCTACGACTGCAAACGAAATATATAAATGTGTTTTATTATATTCAATAAATAAAGTTTTAAAAAAAAAACTTCGGCCACAGAATATAATTAAACTAGGGATAGTATTTGCTTGTATTCGTAATATTTTTATGCTCAAACTGTATTTCATATTAACACAATAATTATTTTTTTAAATGCACTAAATGTTTTTACAGAAAGAGTGATATAAAAGACAAAAAACCTGAAATTGCAGATCAAAGTTTATTAAAAGATGAAACGAAATCTTTGTTTTAGCAATTATTATTGAGTATACGGCGTATTTCCAAAATAATGGTAAATATTGTTTTCAAGAACGCAAAACCAAAAGATTTAAAATTTATACCTATACACATTCGGGATGCAATCAACGCTTTTGCAGGTCTACATTAATTTGTACTTATTTTTATTAAAATAGGTCAGTCGGGGCATTTTTTTAAGTAATATTATTTAATCTTCCAATATTTTTAGTCTTATTAAAATTGCTGTTTACAAGATAAAATACTTCAAATTGTAGTGTTGTGTTCTGATGCACAGGCTAAAGTTTTCTAGTAACTTCAATTTATGTGGAAGTTAAATTATCCGCGACTGCTAAAATACATGTATTAGAAAGAGTTCAGCAAAACCTAAACAATATGTATACTCGCGCCGAACCGGCCTGCGACGAGTCAGCTCGCGCCGAAAAGTACTCGCGCCGAAACGTCTCCGCGCAGAAAGGTTCTCGTGCACAAAGGGCCGAGCCGAATAGGTCGCGCCGAGATGTCCTAGACCGTAGCGTTTTCTCTCGTTAGCTACCGTATCGAGATATTAGGGTTTTCTTGAGTACTTACAACATTAAGTTTAACGTCATCGTTCAGTGCACTTTATCGTTGAGTAGCTTTAGATATTGTGCACGTTTTCTCGAAACTACGCTTCAATCTTGCTCACAGTACTTTGATATATCGCTGGTGAATCGGGATGTATCTCTCTGAATAAAAAAAATTATATATTTATTTTGAGTTCCAATTTTATTTCATAATGAAATCCGTCATTAGTCGTTTGAGTTGTTCTTTTTGCAACTGGGTATATACTGGACTGACTATTCGAAATTTTGAAACAAGATACAAAGTGCATGTATGCTGTTAAAATAAAAAACATCAAAATTAAAATTTAAAAAATAAAGATAAACATCCTTATTCCCCCCCTAAACAGTTCCCAGAGTAATAAAATAATGTTTTGAAATTTAGAAAGCCGGTTGTATACTAATTACTGAGCCATAGTCAGCAAGTAAGTTTCGTTTATTTGTACGTCCATCTAATATCTTGTAAAAATGTAATAATTCAGTAGGAATAAGAAACTTATTATTTACCAGTGTCTATGGATTAATTTGTCATGTATTCTTCATATCTATAAAGTGAAATACTTGTAGTTTTTTAGTCTATCTTACTTTTTTCGATTATATTTACGATATTCATTTTCTTAGTGTTTAACGGTACAGATTAGCCAACTAATTCAGTAAGTCGGGGGTGTTTGTTAGATACTGAGTCCAAGAGTTCGAGTTCTGAGAAAGGTAGGCTTAGCATTTTCAACTGGTTTTGTTTGGTAGCGTTTATTTAAATAATCACTCTTAGAAATTCAAAAGATTCACACAACGTACGTTGTATATAAGAAAGTCCTTAGCCTTTTGATCGTTATGTTTTGACAGAGTTTCCCTAGTTATGTATTAATTTCCATTTTACTTTACTAACTAAAATATTTTATGACCACTGACGCACACTGTAGTTAATAATGAATATTAGTTATTTGACTTCGAGACAGAAAATAATAATATTCAGTAAGCTACGGCAACCTATTATGCTTTCCATTTGTGTGTTCATATGTGTTAACTATTTTATTAGAACTCGTGTATTTACGCTAAAAAAGAAATCACTTTGTACATTGTTATTGTTGTTAAATAACCTTTGATGTGTTGCCTAGTACCTTTTTAACAAACTGCTACAGTAATTAAGCTAAAATTTATCTTCTATATCGATCTTTTAGATACCCTTGGCATTTTGCGATATATACTACATGTTGATGTTTACAGTTAATTAAAGCTTTCATGTAACCTTTGCCTGAAACTTCAGTTCTATTACGTTTCTCTGTGTTATCTGCCTTACCGTTAGTTTATATAACAACAATGTACATCATCTACGAATATAATTACTAAAACTATACCCCAGGCATATATGTGTATACTAATTCATCAACACTGCGTCTAATGTACCGTGAAAATAATTTCTGTATGTATTACAGAAATACTTTCTGCTTATTTTCTATAAGTTGAAATACCTATACTAAAATACATGTGCTGTAGTAACTGAGGATCAATAAAATGCTTTTTATTATTATTTGTAAATAAAAGAGATAAACATATATTACACTATCCAAGTGCATTTTTATACATTTAAGAGCCTTTCGAAATATTAAATTATTATCTAATAGCTCTACGTAAAAATAATGACATTACCGTTTACAAAGTTTTTTTCTGCTATTACTAAAAACGATTTTCGGCCATTTGTTAGTACAAGTACAAATCTCATTTCTCGTGCAGAACTTAAATAAAGTCTGGGTCTAATTTTATTACAGTATGTTGTAAATCCTTCTTCACTTAACCGAAAATCTATCATGGGTTACGTACTACACAAGAATAAAGGTAGCTTTTGAAAAATAGCAACGCAAAGCTTTCAATTTTAAAAATTTACAAGATTAATTAATTTATGCATTACTACAAAAAAACGACGATTCAAATTAACAAAAAAAAAAAACTTGCATTACACATGTCTAAAAGTCTAAATCTGCATGTTGTATATAATATGATTGCATTGGTTTGTTTGTTTGCGTATTAACGCCGTACCTTGCTTACAATGTGAGATATTGACTTGAGATCTTATGTTCCTACTTGTGCAGAAAACATCTATCATTAATACGTATTGCAGTAAAATTCAGAGAGATATCAAGTAGCCATGAAAAATAAAAGGGTAGAAAAATAAAATTAATACCTGTCAAATGCATAATATCGTTTTCTTGTGTTGTAATATAAATGTTTATGGAAGCTGATTTTCTTTTTACTACTGTTTCCAAGAATATAATTGTAAAATCTTGTAAAACAAATTCTTTTAGGCAGATTCTCCTACTCTGATAGTCTTTATAAAGCATACCGGCAGAGCAAACCGTTGTGTATTTATTTGGCGCACAACGTGGGGCAAAGTTTAAACGATTTGAAGACCAACGAGAAATACAACTAGAAGAAGAAACATTAGTGTAGACAGAGAAACAGAAGATAATAATTAATTTTCTCAACAAAAACCTCGGAATCAGAGGTGGGTAATAAAAGTAAACAGTTATGCATAAAACAAGTATGGATGGAAAATATTTAAAGACAGTATAAGAAGTATAAGAAACGATGAAAATGATCAGATTCACACAGCCACAAAAGAAATATAAACAAATCATTAAAAGAAGTAGAGGAAAAAATTGAATCAAGATATCTAGAAATACATGAGTCCTTTAAAAAGGTAACTGAAGGATTCATGTTACATAACCTGCAAATTAATAAACTGAAATAAAATTGTGAAGATTTAAAGGTTCAGAGTACGGAAGGTGAAGTGATTAATAATAAAAAGTTTTATGCCATTAATAATATCATAATAATAATTTCAATTATATATTAATATATAAGTAATATTATGATACACCATAAAATAAAAATTGAATGTAAAAGTGGAAGCATAAGGTAAATAATGTTGAAGTACTAAATTGGGTAACTTAAACAATAAAATTGAGTAACTTATTAATAATAAATGTCTTTATGTCCGATTGCATTATAAAGTACTGTTTATTGTATTGTTTTGCGGCAGTGAACTGGCTTATTATTGTACTCGTAAAATAAAGTGGTAGTAGTAAAATAAACAGTATAGTAGTAAAATAAAGTATGGCAACTGTCTAATGTACATGTCAAATTTTCTGCTGTCAAGAATAGATGTCAAATTTATAAACTGATTTTTTTTTATAATTAGCCAATTGTATGCAACTCTTACATAATCGGACCTTATAGACTCGCCCTTTTTATAGGCCTTGCTCGCTTCGCTCGCTCGGCCATAAGCTGGGCTTGTCTATAAAGTCCTACATTATATACTTGTTACATAAATAGCTATTATTTAAAAAAATAACAATAAATGAAATAAAACAATTCATTATGTGATCTTCAGGCGAAACCTAGCCAAGGGCTAATCAATTAACCTGAAAATCAATAATATCAGTCTTCGTCAGCAGATTCTATTGTGCTATAAATTCCAAGGGAATGTTTTAGGTCTTTATCATCGAGTCCAACATAACCACCACCCATTCTACTAATATTATTTTACAAAATACTTAAATGAAGAACATGTAGTTATAAAAACCACAATTGTACTGTGAATGCATCAACAAAAAACAAACATATTGGGTATCGAATGAAAGCCAAAAAGAAAGGCAGATATCAGTGGGCCAGGTTATAGCCCCTTTATTTCAAATAGTGGGTTCGGCATTCAGATCTATTTAACTCGAAGAGCTCGGTTTCCATAGTATCTATTATTGCAAATAATTATAACTATGACAATAGAGCTATTGGACCAAAAAGAGTTACAATGCCGAACTTACCCAGCTACTATTTGAAAATAAAGGGGCTATAGGCTAGGTAAACTCTCGCACATAAAGATACGGAGATAACACATCATTTTAAAGTCACCGAACGTATATTCACGGACTTAACACTTGCAGCGTATACTGCAAGAACGTATAAATACGGTAATAGTAGTGAAACGGTTAAATCCCGTTATATTAAATTTAAGTAGGTGGTTTTTAAAAAATTATATATCAGTAACCACTTGTACAATTTTAATGATCTTGGGGTCTATTTAAAGCTAAGGGTGAGTTCTAAAGCGTGTATAAAAATGTTCCTCAAAAAGTTCTAGAACTTGGTTCTAAGATATTTAGAACTTTTTGAAAAATCTTAGAATAAAGTTCTAGAACGTTTTAATTTTTAAGATGTCCACTGTGAGGAACACATTCGTAAAAATCGAATCCTAACACAAGTTTCCATACGTTCCCAAATCGCGATAAGTCGCCAAAGTAACGTACGTAGAATCGCACTATAGATAAGATCATGTTACATGAGAATTGCTTAAGATAATAAAACTCACGATATCAAATTACAGTTTTCTGATAAGTCGACGTTATCTCTATGAGAACTTCTTTAGCATTTATTCTCTCATGACCATGAGAACTGTGTAGGCAGATAAGGTATAAATACCTCTGTTTTAATCTTAAGTCTTTAGTCTTTATTAAATATTCATTCAACACACAAGTCTTTATTAAATATTCATTCAACACACAAGTCTTTATTAAGTATTCAACAAGTGTTTATCCTGAGTGAGTATTAAAACTAGGTGTGGATTTTAAAATTGTCTTGCTAGTAAAAACATAAAGGCTCATTCGAGTTTTAATTAATTATTTGGCTTAATGTCATTTAAACGTGAATTCTAAAATTGTTCTGTTAAGTGTGTTAATTCAAATCTAATTATTTAAACTCGTCTTAAACTCGTTAAATAATTACAGACAAAGTAATATTAATATATTTGTATTCTAAATGTTAAAAGAGATAAAGTTTTCTCTCGATTAAAAATAATAAAATATATTCTACGACTGCAAACGAAATATATAAATGAGTTTTATTATATTCAATAAATAAAGTTTTAAAAAAAGCTTTGGCCACAGTATAGAATCAAAACTCCAAAGCGTTACGCGAAAAATATAGTTTAAAAAGATTTAGAGACCAGAATTTAATAAAGTATTTATTGGTAAAATACACAAATTCGATAAGTTGGCAAATTTGACTACTACGTATTACAATGATGCAAATTACACTACACTTTCGTTGCTCGATGGTCCAGTACGTTACTGCTTGATAGATTAACTCTGAGATGGTTGCATCTCGACGCTGTATTTCTACCTTGTGCTTCCAGGGTGTGACCGGATGCGAGTTTCTTTGACTCCCACAGTTTTGAGAAGAGATGTATAGCGAACGTGGCGTGATAAAGGTGCTATAATTAGCTTGTGCTTGGTTTCAAGGGGACCTTCGCACTGTAGAACTGACTGAAATAACATTTACATTAAGTGGAATGTCATTACAATAAATTATAATATATTATGGAATATAAATAGAATAAATTACAATATATTAAACTGCATAAAATAGATATGCAGTTTAAGTATTAAAAGTGAATTAATGAGCTATACGTAACTCGCAGCTTGGACGAAAAGTATAGATTCTGCACTTGAATTTATGGAATATTTGATATTCGGATTCTTTTTGGATTCAAAGTAGTATAATGGTGTAATTTCCCCAACCATATTATTTTCCTAATAAAAGTTTAGTACACAACTGTGTACTAACTTTTATCAATGTGTAATGTAGAATTTACTACAAACCCTGTCACAATGATCAAGTTAACTAATAAACTAAATGAATATGAATCTTTCGACTGCTTATAATGCGACAAATTAATCTCATTAATTCCAACCAAAATATATCCGTGCAAACATATCGTTTTTAAAGTACGAAGACAATAAATTCGGCACTTGAATTTTAGGCATAATTGATATTATAAAAGTAGTAATTGATGATTATAATGTAGTAAATTGATATTATAATTGTAGGAACCCGTCAAATTAACAATCACAAATATTCTGTGAAAAGGTTGTAGTACATACCTTAGAAGGTATGCATTTTAAACTCCAAGCTTTCTCATGGCTGCACTTCTTTTATTAAAGGATTTACGGCAAACTTTTAAGCCGTATTTAAAAGGTACAGTTACCACCTTTTGCTGATAAAAAAAGCCGCAAATATTACAACGGCAAGTTGACTTTATGATGTACAAAATCAGTTGAAACACCCGGTTTAAAAAGGGCAGACGTTTACATAAACAGTTAGTTACTTTTGGTTATTGAAAGCGTTCGCTGTAAATATTCTGCCATTCTTCACTCTTATAATATTGTTAAATATACGAGGTGTGTAAATTAAGTAATGAGACTGATTTTTTTCAATTTTTTTATTTGAATAGAATTACAATTCATCATTGTCTCCCTCAAAATAACTTCCTTAGGAAGCCGTACATAGCTGGAGACGGTTCTTCAATACTCATAGCAGTGCTGGAACTCGGATACTGGAATAGATTTCAGCTGGTTGGTTACAGCCGTTTGAATGTTTTCGAGTGTCCCAAAATGAGTTTCCTTGAGGTGATTTTTCAATCTCGGGAAGAGGAAAAAGTCACAAGGACTCAAGTCTGGCGAATAAGAAGGCTAAGAAGCCACAGGAATGTTTTTACTGGCCAAAAACTCGTTTATTGAAATTGCTGTAAAACAAAGTGCATTATCGTGATGCCACACCCAGTTGTTCTTGATGTTTGGTCTAACACAAATGACCCTTTTTGAAGTTTTTCAAGTACCTCTTGATAAAAGTGTTGATTGGCCGTTTGTCCTTGAGGCACAAACTCTTTGTGGACGATTCCCTGGCTATTGAAAAAACAAATCAGCATGCATTTGATCTTCGACTTGCTCATTCTGAAAATGCCTTAAACCACAGAAAAACCTGGGCCCTTGACAAAACACTGTCTCCGTAGGCCTGCTGAAGTTTTGCAAAAGTTTCCGTTTCACTGTGCCCAAGTCTGAAGTAAAACCTGATAGCACACCGTTGCTCGAAATTGCTCGAAGGCGTATCACATGTTCACCTGCCGCTCCTCCAATTCGTACGCTACGTTTCCAATCTCATTACTTAATTTATACACCTCGTTTATATTGTTAATCTTATTGAATTCGTTTATTATTCAACCATCGTACCAGGCGAATAACCATTTAAGCAACCACAATATTATTAAAGAATTGTTTTTGCGTTCATAACATTAAAGCAGGCGCGGCTCGCCGGGTGAGGCAGGTGAGGCTGAGCCTCACCTAAACGAAACCAAATAATTACTAAATAAAATCTAACTATTTTATCGTCAATTATTTTTTTTATTGCTATGTTAATAAATTTATTCTATCAATACTTTCTAGATTAAAAATATTGAATTTAATATAAATAAGCTTATTTTATAATAAAATGTATTAAATGCGCATACCCAACGCAGCGTAACTATAATGCGAATAGAATGGATGAGGCTCAAAATTTCAAGATTCAGTTCATGCATCTGTATGCATTGGCTGACTCGTTACAGCGCAGCCGCTTGATTATCGATCGTATACTCTTCATATAAGCAGAACTGAGGCTGAAGTTTCACAGCTTCGTGAAGCAATGAGAGATCGAGATTCGTATCATATGTTATTTTATCGTGGCGACCTCCGTCCGAATACTACCGAAGACGATTTATTTCGTGTTTTGTTTTACTTTTCAAAATCGTATTTTAACCTGATTAACTTGTGTGCTATACTATAAGGAGCTTTTATAAGGTATTCACGGGAACATTTAGGTATATTAGTGAAAAAAGTCGGGAATTTTAATTAAGCAGCTATAGTAACAAATTTTTGTTTTAGATGCAATCCAGAATATGATCGCATGATGAGTTTACTAGAAACACCATTTTTTAAGCGTAATGAAATAGAATAGCAACACATTTTAGAACAACGTCCGACGCTAAAAAACGATTTTGACAAATTACAAAATCGGGCTTTTCATAATTTTTGGTATGCAATGAATAAGTGGCTCTGTGGCAGTAATTATTGAGAACTGTTAAAAATGTATGGTTAAAACAGTACAGGCTATAATGATTAAAATAGTAAAAAACATTTTCCAGAAGCGTAAAAAAATATACCAATTCAAAAGAACATATTAAAAAATTTCTATATCTTTAAACGTATTGAACGTAATGCTTCTACAAGCTTTGCAAGAACACGCATATTTAAATACAATTTTATACAATTAGAATTTAAAAAAAATCGGCAACTTATGTGTTATTTAATTGACGTTACAATTTTATTAAGCCGTCAGAAATTGCAATTTCGGAGCTATGATGAATCGACTACTTTAGATAATCGTGGCAATTTTAAATAAATATTTGAGTGCTTGATTAAGCTCAATGTAGAAATTAGCGAACATGCTGAAGAAGTTAAAAACATTTTTACTGGTCAGTCAAAAACTATTTAAAATCAATTAATTTCTTGTTGCGATAATTATTTAAGAGAATCTATTGACAGTGAAATTAATAATGCAAATTATTTTGCAATAATTGCTAATGATACAGCAGACATTAGTGAAAAATCACAATGCCCCATTACTGCCTGGTTTGTAAATAATGGAAATTTAAAAGAACGATTTTTAGGGTTTTTTGACGAAAGTGCTGATAGAACTGCAAATGTATTATTTGATCTAATAGCTAACGTTTTATAACCCTTTAATTTTAAACAAACATTAGTTACTCAATGTTACGATGATGCTAGCGTTATGACCGGAGAGTTAAACTGCCTGAAATTGGATCTGGTGCACCTTTAGCATTATTTACACATTGCACCACCCACAGATTAAATTGGGTTTTGCAGCAGTTTTTTTTTTCGAGCCTCACCTTCCTAGGAAGCCACGAGCCGCCACTGCATTAAAGTGTAATTTCTCCAGCCATATTATTTTTCAAATAAAAATTAGAGTACACTAACGGTGCAATGTGTAATGTGGATGCTAATAGAACATAATGCAATATACAGATATAGAGCATCGCCTCGCCTGTAGCTGGCTTGTATCGATAGAAAATAGTTATACTCGACACAAATATCACTATAACAAGTTAATAAAAAAGTTCTCATCTGCAACATTGTTGTATCAATTATTATTTACGCGTTGATATAACACCAGAAAATGCTATGGAATACAGCAAATTCTCATGTTATTTGTGTTGACAGCACGTGTTTTAGAGCTCTTTCAGGATCATTATTTTCATATGTACAAAAAGGTTTTTTATCGAGTTTTATTATGGAGACGTGTTGTTTATTGATTAGCTAGCGATCTACTACATTATTATCTGTTGTAGTATTTAATTTAATGTACGAATCACAACCAGTGTTTGAAATGCTATTCTGAACAACTAAGCCGAATTAAATATGTAAATTATAAATAAAATAATTATACAGAAAAGAGATCATTTCTGTTCACATTACTTCGATATCCAATAAATGGTGTAATGGATATGGTAATTAGCAACGATAAACCTTTGTTTTTTTAATGCATGATAATTGATATTGTATTTACTTTATCTGTAGAATTGTATAACAAGTTATAGCATTTTAAAAAACAATCGTTAAATGAAAAAGACTTCGAAATTCATTTCATAAAATATTTCATTTCATTTTAAAATTTCATATTCTGAAAATGTTACATTCATTTTACCTGTTTTACTCTTCAAGAATGTAATGTATATACGTTGTAAAGATAGATTTTATTAACTTTCAGTCCTTCCATTTTTGTTGTTTGAAATGTAAAGTTCCAGAACTTTCAGATGCCTATTTTCAGTTTTCAAGTCTACAAAACTAAATTGCTGTGTTGTAAACAATCCATCGTGCTGTTATACTTCCTGTGCAAGATTCGTACCTTTCATTCTTTATCTGGTTGAATATAACGCATATATTATTTGTATTCACTCCATAAGAGTTTTTTAAAACCGACGAAAAACATTTTTACTTACTAGACCGGCGCCCAGAGGCTTGCTGGATCAAATCAATGGTCATTTTTTTTGTCATCCCTCATATCAGTTAGGGTCAATCCATATGAAGTAGTGCAGTACTGGTCGCTCGACCATTTCAAAACAAGATGATTTTTTGTGTGTTACCACCCCTGTATTGGTAGAGCAAAACCACTGTTATTTTATTTTTATTCCTTTTGATTGAAATATGGCAGCCATATTTGTTCCGTGGTGCATGACGTCTCTTGCAATTTTTTGATGTAAACGTAAATCTTGATATCTCAAAAAGATTGGTCCTAAAGACATGCGATAAAAATCAGTGTATTGCTCACATGTCGGACTACATTTTTTAATCTAAACATAATTTTCGTAGGATGCTTACTTATCGGTATGATTTAACCCCGAAGTTTTGCAACGTTTGCGAAAATCTCCGCTTTTTTAGGCATGTATATTTCTAGATAAAGGTGAAGTCTTAGTGCTGATTTTATTTTTAAATGTACACGGTTAGGGGTAGTTAATATATAAAAATTTTAAATCTGGAACTTCGCTATTTTGATGGACTTTTGAAGTTCTCGTTCTTTTCAGCTTTGGGCAACTTTGGCTCTCAATATCTCGGATAGGCACTAATGGAATTTTTTATAATACATGTAAATTAAGTAGTATATAATGACTAGGTATAGGATTTCTATGCATTTGCATGTTTTTTCTGCTTATAGCAAATATATTCAGAGTTATATTTCTACATGGTTAAGCCACATATGAATCACATATGTCAATCTGAAAGTGCATATAAATGCATATTTAGGTGTTTTTTATAAATGCATGCATATTTTAGCATTTTTGAACGAGTGTGCATATTTTACCACTTTTTGAGCGTCTTACATGCTTTAATTATGAAATTTCTAATATTTTTTAAATAATTTTAGCATTTTAGACAACCAACCAAGGGCGGTTTAGTCGAGTCTAGGGGAAACCCATAATTTAAGCTTATTGTTAAATACTAGGCTTTAAAATATTTTACTGCCTTAACCATCTGTGTACTTGTTAATATTTTCTAAGAAAGAAAAAGTTTCAACTAAAATTTAAATACTTACATCCTGCGGTATTGTGATAAATAGGTATTAGGAAATTCCAAAGACCCTTGGATAACTTCCTATTCATAGAAAACTTTGCCTGTACTTTTGTTTACTAATCTTATAATCTTTCAATTAAGACAGTTCAGAAATTGAAAACTGCATTTCAGTTTGAAATTTTAGAGTGTAAAGATGGGTAAAGAACAAGGGTCTGTGTCTGTTACACTTCGAAGTTATGTTAAGGAATTCAGTGTTCTTACAACTGACGATAAGGTGTTGTATTGTACAGTGTACGACGATAAAGTAACTGCAACGAAACGCTTTCAAGTTACACAACATCTGAACACGGTTCGACATCAAAAGTGTGTTGTCCTGAAATCCAAAAAACAAACATTGTTACCGGGGTACCTTAATAATTCGCGCGGTGAGTCCAGCAAATCGATCGAATTTAATAAAAAACTATGTAGTGCATTAGTGGCTGCAGATATCCCGTTAAATAAAATTAATCACTCAGCATTTTGTAATTTTCTGGAAGAAATTTCAAAAATGCCAATACCCGACGAGTCTACACTCAGGAAAAATTATTTACCTCGTTTATACGAAGAGACCATAAAATCAATTAGAAAACATGTAGCGAATAACTACATATGGGTTTCCATTGACGAATCTACTGACACTACTGGAAGGTGCGTAGAAACTTCATTTCAATCGTTTTGTTAGTAAAATTTAACTAATTAAAGACAGCAGAGCAATTTACGGATGTTTTATTTTCTATTTTGTTAGTTACATATTTAATCACAACAATATTTTTGCTTGATTAATATATATATTTTTTAAATAACTGTTTTGCGATAATTGTTTGTAACCGACTAATTATGTAGTTCGATAAAATAAAAATCAAATTTTTGTTTTCAGATACGTGGCTAACGTTATAATTGGCGTTTTAAATTCGGAGAACAATCCCAAATCCTATCTATTAGCAATGGACGTTTTCAAGAGCACGTTTTCAATCATTGTTCTGTGGCAAAATTATTTAATGATTCGATGGCTATTTTGTGGCCGGACGGCATACAGTACAACAAAGTACTCCTGTTCGTCACCGACGCGGCACCGTACATGATCAAGGCTATAGCAGGCTTACAAGTTCTGTACGAAAAAATGATCCACTTAACTTGTCTTGCCCATGCAATGCATAGAGTTCGGAAAAAGTGCGGGAAATATATCCTAACGTAAACTCTATAATTTCAGATGTAAAAAAAATTGTTTGTAAAGCTCCATATCGCATACAAATATTTAGGGAAACTGCTCAAGAAGTACCTCTCCTACCTAAGCCTGTAATAACAAGGTGGGGTACTTGGATTTCTGCAGCAGAATATTATGCAACTTATTTTGATATTATTAAAGCATTTGTAAATAAACTTAATAAACACGATGCACTATGCATACAAAGCGCACAGGATGCTTTTAATACTAAGGAGGTGAGGACAGAATTATTGTTTGTTTTGACAAATTTTGTGCGTTTAGCTAAAGTAATTCAAAAATTAGAAACTTAGGGAAATTCATTAGATGAATCTCTTGAGCATGTAAAATTGTTAGGTGTTTCTTTGAATAAAGTAAAAGGGCCAAAGGGTTTTACTATAAAACAAAAATCTAATTCCGTTATAGACAAAAATCCTGGTTTTCACTTAATTAAAAGCATAAACGATGCATTATCTGGCCAAGACATTTTAGACGAGCTAAAACATTATTCGCTTGTAGAATTAAACAATTTTAAGTATGCCCCAATTAGTAGAACAGACAAGGTGTTCTGTATTAATGCTATATACAAATATCTATCCCTTTGCTTTGCAAAAATGTACTTAAAACTATGTTTTATTTATAACGAGATTCTTCGATATTGAAAGTTTCTTATAATTAAAATGTTTAAAGCTCTTGGGTGAATTATTTTGGTGGAGATTTGTAAAGCTGCTTCTTTACCACGTACTTGATACAATCTTAAATGTAGGAGCTACATTTTGTTGTTGATATCATTATAACAACATGTAATTATGTTGTTAATAATGTAATGATTAGTTTTGTAAAGATAGGGATGTGTAAGAAAGTGTTTTTAGGTAATTAAGTTGATAATTAGTCCTAAGGAGATATTTGTTCATCGACATTGTATTGTAAGCTTATTTTTAATTTGTAGGTCAAATTTTGGTTCTCATACAAGAATATATATCATTGAATTCAGAATTTGAAATTTTCTATAAGACTATTTAATTAGTTTTTGCTTTAATGAAAATTTGTAAATAAGAATTTGGTTATTGTATTTATGTAACGTCAATGGTCAATTGTTTTGTTCAAGATTTGTATAGAACGTAATTGTTTTAGCCAAATCATATAAATAGACAGCCATTTTTTTAACAAACTCTGTTTCAATTTACATCTTGCAGAAGATACACACTTCTTGTTTAGATTAGAAAAAATTAAGTTTATGTTGATTTAATAATGAAATGTCAAAGTTTTGAGGTTAGATTTATGTATGTTAAACGTCAAAGTGTAACAATTTAAAGTTTCTAATTCAAAGTGTTTCATTAACAAGTGCCAAAAGTTAGTTAAGTGTTTATTTGGTTCTTCGTTTAATATCTGATAACAAGAAAAATGTATGCAATTTATGGAAATAATCGAATTTATTTGGTTTTGAAACAATTAAATGGATTTGGTGTTTCAATTTGGTAAAACGTTTTTCTAATTGGAAAAATGATGTAGAGATCAATGTGACATGTTTCTTAATTTATTTGTCAACGTTAATGAAACTAGACAGCCAATTCAAGGGGACTTGAAAAACATCAAGTTGTTGATTACCTACAAGATTTTATAGCGCTAATTTCTAAACAAGGAAAAGATGGCAATTGCAGTAATTAAAAACCGTGAGTTTTTCTGTAGTACTTCATTTAATCTTTAAAATAAAAAAATTTGATGATGCCAAAAGGGGCATATAGAATTGTAAACAAATGATTCTCTTTATTCAAGAAGTATTTTTTATAGATAAACTAAAACAATTATTTGTTTTGCAATGAATTTACTAATTATAAATAATGTAATTATAAAAAAGAAAGAATTTTGTATTCATTTTATTCCATTGCTATTCAAATTATAAACAATAATTTCTGTCTTTTTATTTTATATAAAAGAAAATATTTTACTGACAGCATCAATTTTCGTTTTGTTTATTGTTTCATTATTACTTGTTAATAGAAATGCAGTTGTATTGTTATTATCTATGAGATTTAATTGTTTATATGTGTTTTTCTATTACTGTATTCCTAACTATAAGAATTTAGTTATCCATTGAAGCGACCCGCCTGAGAGAGTCTGAATTTATGGAATGTAAGGTTTTTCACTTTACTTTACACCTAGCCGGAGCATTATTTCAATTAAAGGTAAGCAAGTTGTAATTTTTCCATTTCAACCTTTTACATATATTTGTATGTATATTTTGTCTGTGTGTTTCGGAGGTCCAATCAGATTTATTTTAATAACCCCTTATTATTATCGTATCAATATGTTACATTTAATCAAAATAACTGCGTATAGAAATGTTTGAGAGGTTTGCAGTATTGGCAATGCTTAAATAATTTCTATATAGAAACTCGCTGGTCCGATATTCTTGTGTAGTCAAATCTAGAATTGTCCTAGTATAAAAAGTTAAAAATAATGAGAATTAAATATTTGACATTTCCAGTAACGGAGAATTACTGAGCTTAATCTGTTCATTCATTAAGGCCACCCTGAGTTTGTTTTTTATGTCTCAAAAAAATCTCAACGCTTCTAATTTGTCTAATTTGCGTTTGTTATTACAAAAATGTAGGAATTTAATATTATTTTGGGGATTTTTCAAGATGTTTATGTAATAAAGCAGGTGTTCTTTATATCTTTCAGAATTTCGAAGTGTGTGGCCAATATATACCGAACAACAAAAAGAACGATTTAAATAGTAAATGGCCGATTTCAGGATATCATGTATTCTGTCTTTAGCATTAAATAAAAATGAAAAAGTGTTGATGTTGATTTTAAAGGCTATTTTATAATTGTTGGTTTTTCTTAGTATATTGCAACTGTATAGTGCAACTTTTTCTGATATTTTGCCAAAATATTTTCCTCGAACATTAAAATGAATTCGTGGAAATTTAAAAAGAGGGAAATAATTCTTGGAACTATTTTATAGTAGTATTCTTTGAAAGAATCTAACTTACATTTATACTTACTATCCTTCATTTATTGTCCTCGAACATTAAAATGAATTCGTGGAAATTTAAAAGAGGAGAAATAATTCTAGGAACTATTTATAATAGTATTCTTTGAAACAATTTAACCTACATTTTTATTTACTAACCTTTAGCCATTGTCATCGAATATAAAAATAAATCGTGGAAATTAAAAAAAGTATGAATTAATTCTTGGAACTATTTTACAGTAGTATAAAAAAGAATTTAACCCACATTTTTACTTACTAACCTTCATTAATTGTCCTCAAATATTAAAATGAATTTGTGGAAATTTAAAAATGATGAAATAGTTCTTGGAAGTATTTTATAACAGTATTCTTTGAAATAATTTTACTCACATTTTTACTTACTAACCTTCATTCATTGTCCTTGAATATTAAAACGGATACGTGGAAATTTAGAAAGGGTGAAATAATTCTTGGAAATCGTCGTGTTTTGCACTTTGTTGTCTTCCCTCGAAACTAATAAGAGTTACTCTCTTATGTCATAATCCGGCCCTGCATAGGCGCAGTTTTGGGGGAGCTAAAGTTCGAAATTGTACTAAGGATGTTTCGTTTTTTTTTGTTTGGAACATTCTATAAAAGATCTTCTTTTTTCTATGTATAGGTTTTCCGGGATATCATATTTTTTCAATAAAGGCATTGCATTTATACATAATGTAGGTACAGGGTGACTCGCGTAAGATGACCCTGGATATCTTGGAAACTGTAGGAGTTACCAAAAAAACGTAAATACCAAAGCTGGTTGGCATAAAATTTTGCTACAGCTACTTTCAACTATTTATTTTAAATGGAACACTCTGTATATCTTTACACTTTTCGATTATTCGGCAGTTTTCTAGTAAATTCGGTTTTTAAAATTTTCTTTTAAAAATACTTTTCTTAAAAAATATATTTACACACCGTGAGTGACATTATCTAATAACAATTATAACAATACACGACCCTTATAAATATCTAAATTTTTTTATAAATTTATTGCTGAATAATATACAGGGTGTTCAATCCTGTCCCAAATATACCAATCTTCGAACATAAAAATCTCAATTTTTTAAATGGAACACCCTATATATTTATATTTCATATTGGTCTCTGCCAATCGTATATATATTTCCTATTTCAAAAATACAGTTATCACTGTTTCTATACTATCTGACTATTTATTATTATCTATACCACTTTTGAAATATAAAATACCTAAGTATATTAGTTGGTAAAGACTTAAAAGCCGAATCATATAAAATATAAATATACACGGTGTCCCATTTGAAAAAAAGGTTATTCCACATCTGCTAAGCCTCTATCCGACTATGCTAATTCGATTACTTTTTTTTATTTCATACATAATCTATTCCCCTTTTACCGCATTTGCAGTGTCGGGGTTCCACGCAATCAGTTTTTAAAATCCATTGAATATGTGTTTTTGACGATTACATTTCCATTTTACTTGTTAATTGACAAAATTCTAAATATAATTTGAAAATTATTGTGATTTGGGGGTGCTAATTATGATTTTGGGGGCGCTTAGCACCTCTTAGTCCCCCCTTCCTAGTTACGCCTATATGAGAAAGGACTTAGATTCACCGAATAATCCTTGTATGTCATGAACAAAGCTTAAAGTAAAGTATTTTAAAGTACACAAAGCAGTTTAAAGTATGTAATAAAGTATAATAAGAAAAAGAAAACATTTACTGTAGTTTAAATAATAATTGCGATTGCAATATAACTCTTTAGAATGTATGTAATATTGAGATTTATTAAGACCGCTTAAAACGTTAACTATTGTACTTGTACAAACCACAATACCTGAAGTTTCAGCTTTGAAGTGGAATTCCTTTGTCTTTGAAAATTAATTTTATTCACTGAATATTCATTTCCAACCATATTGCAGAAATTTTAGAAATTATCAAAACCATAATTATTTCAATTACACCGCTGGTGAGTTCTCACAGGTGCTTTATACTTAATTTAATATTTAATTGCTTTTTACGTTAGCGATTCGTTTGAAATTTCTCATCTTGACAAAATATCTATTCTAATGCGATTTTATTCACTTTTTTAATTTTCTCTTCTTCCGTAGACGTTTAAAAATTATTTAAAATTCATTCTCGCTTCAATTCTAAGGGGAAATAAAAATCTACCAACCCACCACCATTCACGCCCATCAACAGATTCACTCGCTACTCAACAACTCAGCTGCAATAACAATAACAATATTTTCATCCCCCAGAGCTTGAAACAGTATCTGAAAAGAAGATTCTGCAATATTGCAACTGCAGCACTTTTCTTATATTCCCTAAGGAATTATTTTGACATTCATATCTGCGTATGATTTATTAGGACGTATAAAGTGGAAATGTGTCAGGCATGAGAATGATAAGCACCATAATGGGGTTATTTTAAGTTTTTTAGATGTTACATTTATAATTAATTGCAACTTGCATCGAGTTGCAGAATCAACATTAAGAAGTAAAAAAAATGATGAATGATAACCTTAGCATGACGCCAGTTTGGGTTGAACCACGTCGCGACGCAGCCAGACAGATATAAATAGCTGCGGAATTCCTCTTACTTAGTACTTGGCAGACTGGGCTTGTTTAGCTTTGTTACCCCCTGCGAACTGCGAACGTGTATTAGCATCTTACACGTTTCTATATTTTATTAAAACAGAATATATCTGTGGGCAAGTTAAAACTATAGAAAATTAGAAAAAGGATAAATGTAACTTATAGGCTTCATTTCATTTTAAATGACTCGAATTTTGATATAAAGCAATATAGATTTTTGCAATTTAATTTTACTAGGTTAGAAATTTGTTTTAGACTATGTTATTTTCATTCATTTTAATTTATGTGGCCGCTAGTTCTTGCATAAAACACAGTTTTATGTTATACAGTTGGGAGTTAAAGTTTTCGGAGTTAAAGAAAAGTGTCCAAAGGGGCGAAGTTCAGTGTTGTCAACATAGTTGACGTACTGGTCTCCCACTTAACCCCATATTCGATATACCTATTTATTATTGTCTGCCTATCAAGAAATGACGGAGGACGGAGATATGCTTTGAAATTACTAATGAGTGTAATGTCATATTTTTAAATTAATCAGGTAATAATGAGTTATAAGTTTTTGCAGTATTAGATTATTGAAAATCATGTGATCTATGCAAAGGATTGACAATTAATTTCTTATTTCTTAGATTAAAATTATTTAAAAAATTTGATTTTATTGTAAAAGTATAGTTTTTCTCAAACACTAATAAAGCAGTTACGTCAGATGCGCGTGTTTCATTCTCTAATCAACAACGGTGCCAATGGCGTGCCAAGCAGGTTGGTCATAAGGTCCACGATCTTTCTATAATAATATCATTTAAAAATAAAATTCATAAACAAGCCATAAACTTACTTATAATTGCTTATTGATATATTGCAATTAATATACTCGAAAAATGAGTGAAAAATAAATTATAAACAAAATAATTTTTTTTTAAATAACTTTGTTCCAAAGCAATTATTGTGCATGGTACTTTCGACATGTTGGCAATATTCTGGATTGTTTCAAGTATCGTCGTCTGAAAATTCTAATTCATCAGAACTATCTCCATTGCCGACTGCAATAATGAGCTCGGGAACTTCGTCGGTAAGGTGCTGCCGATTCTTCCACGATTCGATCACTTCTTCGGTGTGCCGGATGTATTTCGCCCATTCTTCTGATGTGCAAAGTGCCAAAGCCTTATTCCACATAGCGAGTACTTTATCGTCACCGAACCCATCCTCACCGATATGAGCATTGTAATATGATTTTGCGCGAGCCCATGCAGGTTCGATTGCGTTCAACTGACAATGGTACTAGACACAGATTCAAATTTTCCGATTCCGAATATTAGTTTTAAACAACAGTTTTGTATTAATTAAATTCTTTTTAAATTCCTGCTTTCAATACAGGGCCCAAATACAGGGTCGCAGTAGTTGAACTGGGATAGTATTAGTAATTCACAAAGCAATATTTTAGTGCTCTTCTCCGATAAAGTCCATTCACTGTAAATTAATTTTAGGTTCATAAAGGGTTTTTTTACATAATTTGAAATGTGATCCCTAAATTTTAGATTAGTGTCTATAGTTAACCCTAGATTCCTTATAATGTCAGAACTCCGGATGCAAGCATCTTTCACTCTAACAGAGAATGAATCTTTTAAATTCTCCCTGCTCCTGGCTTTACAAAAAAGCACAATCACAGTTTTACTGGCATTGATACTGTTGTGAACGACTCACAACTCATATATTTTTTGCATAGATACGAAATGGTACTAGGCAACGCGAATCAATAAACTAGTAGAGTCAAATAAATAATTCATAGAAGTAAACTTGCGTTTTATTTCCTTCTACAAGAATTAATAATAAGTAGCACTAACACTCCATCCAGTGCTAACCTAGCTACATTTGGTGATCCCGACGTTCCTGAAGAAGAATTTAGTAGCATTGGTCTTTGCCTGATGCCCTGAATTATCCAGATGAACAGCTGCTAGTTCTACCTTCATCATCTGTCAACAACTACTACTCGACTTCTGTCATCGTGAGATACTGCTACCTGCTTCGCTTACGTGAATTGTCGTGACTGGTTGGAGGTAACCGTTGGAACCAGAACTAGTGCTCCTTCTCATATCCGATAAGTTCAAATCATTTTATTTACTTATTTAATATTTCAAATGGCGACTGTCAAAGTTCCATTTCCAGTTTTTACGAGTAACGATATCGACCTGTATTTTATTTTGGTAGAGAGATACTTTACTCGTATGCTGATCAACGATGAACTAGCCAAATATAACTTATTAACCCTAAACTTACCTTTCGACATTTTAGGAGCTCATCGCGACCTATCCATTAATCCCCCGAGACAAAGACCATATACTACCTTGAAACGGGCAGCAATAAAATCTATTCTAGGACCACGAGAATCTCGCATTAATAATCTTTTGGAGACTCTTCAATTCTCTGGTAGTGTCAAAGAATTGCTTTTTAACATTCAGAAGTTAGCTATCGATCTTGATCTAACTGAAGAAATAACCAAAAGACTTTTTAATAGCTAAACTACCACCAGAACTTAAAATTCAATCCTTGAATTTCAATGACTTACCATTAATATCCTTTGTAGAAAGATTAGATTTAATTTATTCTATGCAAAAGGCACCACAACCTTTAACTACTACTGAATTAGAAGCTAAACTGGACAGTTTGACGACCAATCTTACAACCATTTCCAATGAGCTTTCTACCATGAACAAGCGACAATCCCCTGTAACTACTACATTCTCTCCGAACCCCCAAAATCCTCAGCACTTCAATAAACGCCGTTCCATGCCTTCGGGCAATGCCAATTCCCAATTTCCCAGGGTTAATTCAATCCTTCCAACTTCTTCTTTACCAAGCACTTATCCTTCAATATTTTTACAGGACCTATCCTACAAAATTAATTTTGTGGTTGGCAGTGATGCAGATTACTCCATTTTACCAACCTACATTGCAGTTTCCTGTAACCAAAACATCACACCTGCCAACCTTTCATTTATGGCAGTGAACAGTATCTACAGTATCTACAGCCATTCTAGGCTTGGATTTTTTGCAGCGGCACAACCTAACTATTGACTGCTTTTCTCGACGAGTCATTGGCACGGCAGATATCAAGCTCGCCAGAAACCGCAGCCAAGGTTGTCAATTTCTGGCTCCAACAGTGAATCCTCTCACTGACTGCTCTTCTCAGCGGGTCATTTGCACAGCAGATGTCCAGCCCGCCCGAACTCGCAGTCGAGGTTACACAATCCCCTCAGTTAATACTGACTGCTCTTCTCAGCGGGTCATTTGCACAGCAGATGTCCATCCCGCCCGAACTCGCAGTCGAGGTTCCACAACCCAACAAGTTAAGACTGGCACTAAACGAGAAATATTTTCCGCACAGGCTAATGTTTTAACTCCTCCTTCTGAGTCAATCGTTACTCCTGCGATTTCTTACCCTTTTCTTCCCTTACCTTCAAACATTAACGTACACTCTTCAGGTACTGTTAACAACATGTCTAGCAATCTTGATGTTTATAGCAAGATGTTAAACACACACTTCCCGGAACTTTTACGTAAGTTCGACTACCATCAACCCGTAAAACATACTGTAGTCCATCACATTGACACGACCGGCCCTCCAGTTAAAGCACGCTGTCGCAAACTGAACCCTAATCATCTTTCTTTACTAGATCATCTTAATGAGCTCTTGGACGCTGACATAGTACAGCAATCGTCATCTAGCTACGCCGCGCCAATTCACGTCGTCGGGAAGCGAGCAATAAGCACAGCAGAGACGCAACCTCCTGGTGACGACCAAGACATCACAACCTCCATCGCCCCAACAGACAGTTATCGCTTGGTTGGCGATTATAGAAAACTTAATTCAGTGACAGTTCCAGATCGTTATCCGATTCCTTTTTTATCGGACTTTACAAGAAAACTTGCTGGCGCAACCATATTTTCGAAGCTAGATCTCAGAAAGGCCTACTTCGCAATACCAATAGCGCCAGAGGACATTCACAAGACTGCTATTATCACACCTCTGGAACTCTTTGAGTTCAAACGGATGTGTTTCGGACTACGGAATGCAGCCAGCACCTGGAGTCGTTTCATGGACACTGTATTATCAGGGCTCCCATTTTGTTTTTCCTACCTAGACGATATACTAGTCTTTAGTGCTGATTCGCAGCAACATATTGAACATTTACACCAAGTGTTTTCCCGATTAAAAGACAATGGCCCTATTATAAATCTACCAAAGTGTCTCTTTGGAGTCAATGAGCTCGATATTTTAGGACATCACGTTAATACACGCGGTATCAAACCAATGGCTTCCAAAGTCCAAGCTATAATTGATTACCCATTGCCTTCAAGTCAGAAAGCACTCCGCAATTTTATTGGCTTAATTTCGTATTACCATAGATTTGTACCAAACTGCGAAAATTGTGGCACCGTTAACCTCTATAGTTGTTCCTGGTAAAGCTTCGCTAAAGCCTGTCTAGTTAAACCTTGAGCAAATAGAAGCCTTTAGGCACGCGAAGAATGCTTTGATTACCGCTACTTTATTGGTACATCCGCGAATTAATAACCCTCTCAGTATAGCTGCAGACAGTTCGTCTTCCACTATAGCTGGAGTATTACAACAGTTTGAAGATGGCATGTGGAAGCCACTAGCTTTCTGTTCCCGGAAGTTAACCACCACAGAGCAAAAGTACAGTATTTTTTCTCGGGAACTTCTCGCAATATACTTTGCTTTAAAGAAGTTTCGTTACTACGTTGAGTGCAGAGACTTTCAAATCTTTACGGATCACAAACCTTTGTGTACAGCAATCAAAAATAATGGTGATCAATATTTACCACGTGAGTTTCGACAACTAGAGTTTGTTTCTCAATTCACAACTGACCTCCAATATATCAAAGGTCAAGAGAATATCCCGGCGGACGCTCTGACAAGAGTTAATCTTATTAACGTCCCTGGATCTGATCTTAATTACGACGAAGTCGCTCTATCTCAAGAACAAGATCCCGAGTTAAACCAGCTCCGATCTCGTAGTAATTTTCAATTCATTTCCTTTCAAACTGCCAACAAATCAAACCTCTGGGTGGATGATGGTATAGGCCAACCACGACCCTATATCCCGCTCAAATTCAGGTATCCCTTATTCCAACAGCTACACAACATCGCCCATTCTGGCATCCGTGCTACTAAAAGATTAATTACTCAGCGATATCTGTGGCAATCTATGCACCACGATATTCAGAAGTGGGTCATATTTTGTGCTGAATGTCAGAGACATAAAATTCGGCGACATACGAAAACCCCTCTACAATCTATTGTAGAACCAGATAAACGTTTTACTAAGGTTCATCTCGACCTAGTACACCTTCCTTCTTCGGGAGGTTATAAATTCCTCCTTACCATTATTGACCACTACAGTCGATGGCCAGAAGCAATTCCTCTGAAGGATTCTTCCGTGGAGTCAGTAATCACTGCATTTGTCGACACGTGGTTGTCCCGCTTTGGAATTCCCAAGTATCTCACCACGGCCAATGCAAGAATATTCCTTTCTCATGCATGGATCAACTTCATGGCCATGTTAGGAATTAAACACGTCAAATGCACGGCCTTCCATCCGATTAGTCAGGGCGTTATCGAACGTTTTAATCGAACACTCAAGCAATCCATTCAAACCACAGGAACTTCCCCCTTGGATTCTCTTGAGCTTACGTGCAACATTGAAATCGCAAGTTAATTTTTCTGCTGCAGAAATCCTGTATGATACCCCTTTACGACTACCTGGAGATTTCTTTGAAGAAGAACAACTGGTTAACGACATGAACCTCCCTAATTTCATAGCCAATCTCAAACGTCGTATGAGGAAGCAGAAGCATTTTTTTACAAAAACGTATTCCGGTCAGTCCTTCGTCCCCAGCGACTTGACCAACTGCACACACGTATACGTTCGTAATGACACGCACACTCTGGGCATGAAAGACAGTTATTCAGGCCCCTATAAAGTGTTAGAACGGACAGTTAAATACGCCACTTTAGAAAATCACACTGGCCCTATCTCTTTAGATAGGCTAAAGCCTGCATATTTTTTAAAATAATTACTTTATAATGTTAAGCCAACAATGAACTGATTTCCTTAGATCCCCTAGAAGATTGTTTAAGTTTATTAGAAAATAATAAAAGTTACTTTCGAAATGCTCCATTTTACTCTGTGCCGATTTCTAAAATGTGGTCGAAATTAACCAAAAGTTTACACAACAGTTGTTTAGTACTCTATAATAATCTTTTACAGTTTGTATTTTGGGCAAATTTAAATACACGGAAGCTCACTGGATTACAAATTAAGCTGCCTGGTGATCTAAAATTACGAGAAAAGATGGTTAATTACGTACTTTCCGCTTTTAGCTTTAACTATTTACCTATTAATTATGTAGAAATTGTGGAGGATGTTGTAAATAAATAAAATAAAGATATTATAAATGTTATACACAAATGTTATATTAAAGCTGGCAAGACCTTTTTTTTTCGGAACAGCACCATTTTCTCCACAATCTCGGAAGATATAAGTATCGAAAACACCGGTTTGATCAAAACGAATAATGTAATTCCACAAGTTTTAAGGAAGAGAACCAACATAACTAATAGGTTGTCTCCATATCCAATTAAGGAAATAAAACCTCTCTCATCTGTTTATCTATTAAGTATAAAGAAACGAAAAATGGACCTGGAAGAAACAGATGCAAAAAGAAGAAAGATCGAGTATTTAGAAAAAACCATAGCTGTAAAGGAAGAATATAAACATTTACTGGATAAAGAGAAAGAGATAGAAGAACTTAAAGATATGTTGGCAAGTTATTTTGACAGAAAAGGGATAAATTTGGACATAACTGGATTCTACAACCAATACCAAAGGTTAATACCAAAGGAAAACATCCACATGTTGGAGTACTGGCCGAAAAAGATGGAATTAAAAGAGTTTACTACTTAAAAGGATTTGATAAAAGTACCCTTATAAAAGTTTATCAATCTCGAGAAAACTTTAAAGATGAAAAGGAAGGCGTCATGGTCATTCCTGTTAATGGTCTGGATATAATACGTTTGGAAACTGGAGAACCATTTATAACATTTAAAACGAATGGACTTACATCTTACAATAGGAACACATTCGTTAAGGCGGAGGAATTTAAATTTTGTATCAAAACACCGCAAAACTTGGATAACTTATCTTGCACACAGGAAGATATAGAACAAATAAATATTGTTACAATGCAATCGATTAGCGGGAGTGTTAAACCATCCCAGTGTCGAAGGTTAGAAGAATTGCAAGAAGGGACAGAGTTAATAATTATTGCCATTAAAGAAATATATTATAGAAATAAAAAACTTTATATTTTAAAGTTCGAAAATTTAGAACCATTATATATGTCAAATTACTTTTTAGAAAAAGAAATAGAGGATCTTAAAATAGATATTAATTATAAGATAAAAATTAAACAGTAGTCTTAATTTTATCTAAAATTAAGACTACTGTAAATAGAAATAAAGAAATGTCTGTACTTTGCGTATAAATATGTGTAATGTTAATATTGTTTATAAACTTGAAAAAAATACACCTCATTAATTATAATGGATTATTTTGTTGTTGTCTTTTTACCGTCACCCATTCTTCCACCAATTGTACAGGTATTAAACAAGTGTCTAACAGGCGTTAAACAAGGGTCTAACTGGAGTTAAACAGGTATTAGACAGCTGTTAATATCGATTGCTTATAATAATATCGGTTGTCTATGTTTAGAATTGTGTAATAATTGTTCGAGAATGTTCGGCTAAACTCGTTGGATTTAGGCTAGAGAAATTTTGCTTTTATTGGATTACCCCCACCCCCTTGGAATGTTCTAGAATGATTAGAATTGTGTAATAATTGTTCGGGTATGTTCGGCTAAACTCGGGTGACCTTGAAAACTCGTCGGGATTGGCTTCGTTGAACGTAACGTGACTTGACTTTCTTACCTATATGAATGCATGTTTTCAGGCAAATTTGGCCAGCGTGAGAATCAGCCTAAAACAACTATAATTCGTCAACCTTATGAATTAGAGGAGCTTCTATCAAACCCGGCTATAGAATCAACCACATCGAAGCTGTTAATGAAGACACTCTGATAGTTGGTTGGCAATACAAAGAGGACTCTGCAGACCTTTCGTCGATAGTCAATGTAGCAATTGCGGCATATACAACTCAGGCCCGTCTTAAATTATACAGCTATCTGGAACGTCTTGGAGATAGGGTGTTATATTACGATACTGATTCTATCATTTATATTAGCAGAAAAGTGGAATGGGATGTACCAACGGGTTCCAGCTTGGGAGAAATGACTGATGAGCTAGAAGACTACGGGCCTGGCAGCTATATAGTAGCATTTACCTCTGGAGGTCCTAAGAACTATAGTTACATTATATTCTGTTGCAAGTATAACACTTACTTCACTGTGTGTAAAGTAAAAGGTATTAGACTGAACTATGATGTACTGAAGCTCATCAACTTCCACGGTATGAGGCAGATGGTTACATCCAAAGAGCCTGTTGAACCTCTATACATTGCTTCTTTGAATATACGCCGTACAAAACACCACCAGGTTATTACAAAGAATGGAACAAAGATCTACAGGCCTAGGTCGGAAAAACGAAAGTTTGACGACAGTTTCGACTCTGTTCCCTATGGGCATAAGAAGCCCTGTGTTAGTCAATGACATTCTATGAGGTTTGTAGTATAATTGTATTTTTAAGTTTTGTAAAAAAATTTTGTATATCTTTATTTAAGTAAAAATATTTGTATAGTAACATATTTTTAACTATTAAGTATTAGTAAAATAATTTTATAGTAATAATGTAGTATTTTGAATAAGTACATTATCTGAAGGACGATGTTTTAAAGATTATTAGCATTGATATAATTGAAAAGTTCAATTACTTATGTATGAGTAGCAACATACTCTGTAGAAAAAAGTAACTATTGTTCATTTGCTTATAAATATGTTAGGACAACGAAAGTCCTCAAGTTTCAAACGTGTTACGTGTATGCCTTCATGGTTATCTGAGAACAGATTTCAACCCTAAAATTGTTTAGATATTTAATTATTGTTTAGTTGTTTAATAATTTTTGAAAAAGATAAATAAAAGATTAATGTTCTATACGTGTATTATTATTATTATTATTCTCCCATATACCCTGGCATGAAAGTGATAGCTATAACTAGTATGAGAAAAGAAAGAATGAGGTAATTACCATAAAATATATATAGGTCATTTGTTGCATGGAAAATTAAACTTCTCTGTAAACGTATATCCTATATTACTTTGTACTACTGCGTTCATCAGGTATGCAATCAGCAGTAGAGTATCATACGTACCTGGTATAATATAACGCTTATCAGTAGGTCCCTCGTAAATATATTGCGACCCCTGATACCATAACATACGCCTTAGAATGAATTCAACATTAACTTTGACCAGCAATCTAAGCCGAGGATTCTTTATACCTTTATCGATGTCTAAGGCTACTCCTTCCTTTAGCATGTAGTACTCTCCTATGTACGGATCCTTCTCAGGATCTGTGCGTCTGTTAGATATTTGTATATAACATTGTATTAACTATTAAAAAGAATGGAATTTGATGTCGAGGGTCGGTATTTCGATCTTCTGTAGTATAGCTATCAAGTAGATATATTTATCATGCAGATAATTCGAAGCATAATTACAATCGGGTATTTCAATGTAGGTCAAGTATAAAATAATCTTTCAGTTAGATATCTCCTACCAGAAGTTGTGCATGTAACTAGGTACCTTTATTGTTTATTATTTTGATTTGCATATCAAATATAAAACCTATTATTATTTAAACTAACTCATGTTAAGCGATGCCTATGCTTTAAGGTTTATCTGAGTGCTGAAATAAACTGCGGTAGAAAACGATGAAAATTCAAAGCGTTCAAGTTCATGAAATTTTATATCCGTATAGAACATCTATCAATAAGAAATAAATCACTATTAATTTAATGTTTTAGAGAAAATTTAAATAATGCATGATGGTGTCCTAGTTCATTATGAAACCATTAGTACGTAATAATTTATTTTTCATTAAAGTGAAAAATTCCTATATTATCGGTAAATATGTACAACCTGTTTTATATAAAGAGATTCAATGTGAAATTTATAAGGAGCTGGTTGAATATAGAAAGATTTGAGATTTATCCCTTTATAATTTATACATGTATGAATTCTTAAACTGTTCTTTACTATCAAACTAATCATAATGTAGTTATGTCGTTTTTTTCTATCACGCAATCCCTATAATCAAGTAAAATAAATAATTTTTATCCGTTTTAATGTTCATATATTGTAGTTATAGACTTTTGATATAACATTACATTCACTCCGGATAAATTTGTAAAGGAGTACTAATCAATTTAGTATCTTTTTAGATAAACGTGGGTATTATCTTATTTATTCCCATATATTTTGAATTTATATAGTCGAAATGTAAAAATTTAAAAGAATTTTACCTGCGTTTTTAGCACTCGGTACGGATCCCTTTTAAGGGTGTGCTTAGGTAAAAGATTATTATGTATGGATAATAATAATTTAATTTCGCCAAGAGCGAGAGAGAGAGGAAATATACACCAGTGTTCTGTGATAGCTGGAGAAATTATAGGATTTCTAACGATGATAATTTAGAAAATAGTTAAGTTTACAAAAGCCGTCTTTAAAGAAGTTTGAAAAGATTATATATTGATGAAAGCGAGAGAATTTTTACAGTTAAAAAACAACAGCAGCAGCTTTATACCGAATTAAAGAATAAAGTAATATTGACAAACAACTCTATATCATAACATACAATAGCTGAGATTGAAATTGTATTATACCAAGGTCAATCTGGCAACTTTGAGAAATATTTTAATAATGCTCCTCAAATGTTACTAAAGTTAAGACGGAAAATAAGCGACAAGATCAAAAGAAATCAGCGTAAGATGAGAAAATATTAACATTGCGTAAACGATTTATATGACTTACTGCTGTATAAATATCGTATACCTATAAGCATGTACAGTGACACCCGACAAGAGAAAGCAATAACAATTGTTAATAAAAAGAATTATTATTAATAAACAGGCTGGTTGTAACGCAATAACAACAACAATGGTAGCTATGTATTATTACGTAATTGACGTTTCAATCACGGGTACATCATATAACCTATGCATTTACCCCTTGTTATGGTTCATTTCACACCCTTTTATTTCTTTGCAACTAATCAATATCTCAATTTCAAACAAGAATATTTCATGCTTTGAATATACGCTTATTATTATTATTATTATAGTTGCAAACATGCATAAAGTAATAAGTAAATACTACTATAATATAGATGATAAAATATATTTTCATTTTAGCTCGAATATTTTGATCTAACTGCGTTAATAAGTAATGAATGGATGATGATAATGATGACCACGTTTTTTTCGATAGAGGGTTTGTTGTTGATATGTAATATGTAAATCGAGGCTTTTCTACCCTTATGAATATCAATTGCTTGCTTTTCATAGAATCAATAATATCCATTACTACTGCTACTACTGATTCCTTTTACAATTGGCATGAATACGTCCTCTGTAATATCGATTCCTTTTACAAATGGCTCCGTCTATCAGTAGTTCAGTACGTTGTCGGTAATACAGATTTCCGTAATCGTAGGGACGTGGCAGCAGTTAGGGAAAATCAATAATCCGGACAACTCCTGCTTCTATCCAATTATTATTATGTTTAATCAATACCGGCTAGTAGGCTTCTATTGGACGATCAACTCAATCAATAATCCGGACAACTCCCTTATTTTTAATTGACCAATCAGAGAGCTGCAGCGAATAATCAATATCTGCTGGTTCCGTACCACCTAACGAGACAAAAAGTCACTAGATTAGAGAGTGATCGACATAAAAGTAACCAGATTCGAGAGAGCTACGTAAAAAAGTTGGTGGCGCCATCTGTTTTCCCCTAGCAATACCGTTACCATCTAGCCGAGCGCAGAACCACATGCCGGTAATACAGAATGTCGGTAATACAGATTCCATACTTCGAGACAAAAGTCCCTAAATTAGAGAGAGATCGACATAAAAGTCCCCATATTCGTCGTAAAACGACACTGGCGCAATCTGTTTTCCCCTAGCAACAACGCTACCATTTAGCCAAGTGACGAACCAAATGCCGATAATACAGAATGTCGGTAATACAGATTCCGTACTTAACCACCTAGAGAGAGAGAGACAGACAAAAAGTCACCAGATTAGAGAGAGACAGACATAAAAAGTCACTAGATTTTCCCCCAGGGGTACCAACTGTAAACAAAAAAGTCACTAAAAACGTCTGGCCAAAGTGACGCATTACCTACTGACGGTCTTAGTCGTTATGACCTATTTGAGTTGGATTACAAGAAAATTGCCAAAAGAAAATTACATAGACTCCCTTCTTTAGATATGGAAAAACTGCTTCTATTCTATGATCCTCAATTTAGAAATTCTTTTGCTTATGTTATGTACTAGATTAAGAGACTAATATTGAAATGAAGTACTTCTATAAGAATTATCTTAAAACAGATGCAATGTGGATAGGAGTTGGTATGTTGCGCACATGCTCATTATGTTGCTAACAAGATATTAGTACAATTTCAATTAAATATGTAGGTAAATAAAATAAGGACAAATCTTCTTTGCAAGGTAATTATTATGGCTCTGTGCCTAATAAACGAATTTCATTTCATAATATTCACACAATTTTTCTAAAATTTTTCAGGTGTGTAAAATTGTAGTTTTACTGCACTAGATATTTTTTAAATCCTCGAGTTTGCACTTTAAATCCGATTAAAACGACGCTTCAGGAGAAAGGATTTGTAAGAATTAGTGTATGCTCACTTTGAACATTAAATGTAAATTTTATTGCTTGGATGCTACATAAAACTTTTTATGTTTATAAACCACTTTGACAAATATAATTTTACATTTGGATTTTTCTTTATAAAAAATAATGAATGCCATCTGACGCAACCATTGCTTAAATCAAATTACACTAATAAACCATAAAAATTGCTTGTTGGGTTTAATACTGCTGCAGCTTATTTTTATTAGTAGCACTTTATGTATGGTGCGAGTGCAGATTTGAAAAATGGAAACAAAAGAAGAAATCCATTTGGAGCAGATTTTAAACTAGAATTAACGGTTGCAATATGTAATATTTCAGAAATTTCGCGAAACAAATACTTTATCCATAATCAACTTTTGTATATCTATTATTCTCACGTTCATAGCATTATTCCATCGTTCTGAAATTATAATCATGTTTGCAGCGGTGCTTTCGTGCGTTTCGGTTTATTCGTTCACATTTACAGATTCTAGCTTTGGTGTATATGAAATAAGCTTCAAACGAGTACTTAATTTACATTAAATGTTGTTTAAGGGATAATCTCTCTCCTCATCCCAATTCAAATGCTGAGTGTGTGCTTTGTTTAAAGAGCTTAGTTTAAAGCTCTCTTTTAATAGTGAATTAAGTCAACTCGCGTCCGCAGACCATTACAGCTGGATATACGTCTTCTAATTAGAGTAAAGACCACGAAAACTGTGGAAATCCAGCAAACTAATCGCTTTTTTAATCGTCTACTCGGGTACTAACAATGCGTCAGGGTGAAAATCTTCCCGTCTAAAATGACACCATTGTGTTGTTTCTTTTAAAACTTCTTTTAAGAACTTAAGGCTAAAGAAAAGTAATTGATGATGTGACGCTGTCATTATTCTAAAATGTTGCGACGGAGAAATTATGTCAAGAATGTTTACAAAGAGAAGTAATGCGTTATTTTTGGGAATCATTAAGGTTTTACGATATAACGAAAAGGGAATGGGAAAGTGGACATTTAGGTCTGTTTTTCTTTTAACGTTTTGCCTCAGTTTAGATTTACTATCTGATAATAACCAACTTTTAAATTGGTGTCTTATCGTAAAGCGTACGGAAAATAACCATGGTCTGCAATATCACAAGGGAACGGTAAAAATTAAAAGTCCTGATGTTGGTCAAAAACCTTTATTTTCATAATCCTGGGTAATGTTAAATCCCGTAGGAAAATCTACCATTAATGCCTCGTAAAAGAACAGGCTCGTTAAAAATAAATGCGTGATAGGACATTAATGTTAAGGGGTTGATAAAAAGTCAGAGTGTATTTTCCTCAAGGCGCAATGTAAACTTTACGAGTACATTTTTTGCAAATCATGAAAACAAAATTTAAATTTTAAATTCATGGCAATAAATACAGCTTTTATATTAGAGCAGGGGAAGAAACTACAACAACATAATTATTTCTACACTGTTAATTTTATAAGGGTGAATACAAATTTTGTAAATTTAATGTCATCGTGTATTAGTTTATGATAAATTAATCACAGTAGTGCAAAAACCTCCCAATAAGTAATAACCAGTGTACCAAAATACAATCACTGGGAGCTATTTTTCAATGCAGGAACAGGATTGTAAAACGTTGAAAGTAAATGCAATTTAGTAGTCATATAAAGTAAAAAAACTTCGGAATGAAAGTAAGAAAGTTGTATTTGTGCATGAATCTTTGTTTTGACGTTCTGAAGACACTGAAAAGCATAGGCGCCAACTTTCCAAAATTTTAATGAGGGCTGGCAGTTGTGTACCAAGACTAACGCATGAAACAGAGTTTGCGTATATGTATAAATATTCAGTGGCGGCCCAGTGCCAAGTATTTTTGGGCCTCCTGCATACCTCAAAATGTTTGGTTTGCCTGTTTATTTTGCCAAAAAAACGAATCGTATTTTATTGCTAATATGTGTTTTATTACAGTTTTTTGTTTTTTGATTGTTTCACTTAAATGTACAAGATCTCTTACTGGTTCCGTTTAAATCTGCTCGACAAGGTCTTCAGAAAATAATACATGGGAAACAAGGCACGAGGCAAAACAGCATTAAAATAATTTATTTTGATATGCAAAGGGAATTCTTTTGCTTGACTATCTTTAAAAAGGAAAAACTGTTACCGGAGAATATTGCGCCGCACTTTTGGATAGGTCGAAGGCAGCGATATTGAAAAACTTCCTTAAATAGCAAAAAATTCCGTATCATCATGATAACGCACTGTTGCTCGACAAAAATTGCCCGAATTAAAATTTGAACTAGCTTTCCTTCTCTTTATTCGCCTAACTTGACTCCCTCTGACTTCCATTTGCTCCCAAAGCTTAAAATTTTTCTAACTGGTAAGTCAACTGAAAAAGTAATAAATGTTGTGAACTACTTTCGGGAAGGAACTGCAAAATTAGAGAAACGTTGAGGTAACTCTCTTGAGTTTAGGGGAGATGATGTAAAAAAATAAATATATTTTAACTCGCTAAAATTTATCTTTAATGCCAAACGAAGTTCTCAGGGTCAGTCATCATTAGATTATTTTAATAAGGGCCACAGCCTTCGACCCACCACGTAGTCGGCGCCTATGCTGAAAAGTCTCCTATAATCTCGTGTCTGCGTCACAAGATATTAAAGGTCAAAGGTCACGAAAATCGGTTTTTCGCAATTATCTCGTTTTCTATGCATCACATGTCATTCAAGTCGTTTATAAAACTTGTAGATCATAAAATTATCTATAATTTTTATTTGATGCATTTTGTTGTATGATCAACCGTTCTCGAGATATAGTGCGGAGAGTGGCACGCGCGCATCCGTATATAGGATAACGCTATGTAAACTGTGGAGCCAGGTATATAGTTCGCTATACAAAGAAAACTGCCCTCCAAACATATTGTGTGAAAATGGAATACTTTTTCTTTTAGAAATGTGTAATGCTCCAAAATTAGAAAATAATATCGACAATTATAGATATAAGTACACAATTTATTAAGTCAACAAGACTTAACAACAACAACAAAACAGACGGTGCAGTTATCATCTCTTCCATCTACTGAAAGATAACGTTTTTCGACCCGATAAAATAAACAAAGCTTAAACTTTCAAACGAGAAGTTCACATTACTTAAACTAATTTAGAAAACAAAATACGATACTTACTGTATATAAAATGCTCAAAGTTGCCGGCTTGAGATCTTGCTCTTTTTGCAAATTTAAATTTCAGGTCGTAAGTATTGGTTCTGCAGTTGTCTAATTATTAAAAGGATGGATAAAGGTTTCAAAACACAATAACATACACTAGAAGGGCGCCATCTGATTATGAAACTTAATAACAATAATTAAACAAAAGAACATTGAGATCACTAATCAGAAAATGAACTCAGATCGAAATAAATTAGAGTGAAATATTAGTTAATTTCAACAAAGTCAAAATTTAGTAATAATGATATGAATAAAAACTTTCATAATTATATGGGTCAATCTTATTGGTTTTAATTAAATTTGAAATCATATTTATTTTAGAAAACACAAAAAAGAAAATATAAAAGAATACAAATTTTGAACTCAAAAGTTCAGGTAATAATTCCCTACCTAAGAGCTCTTGACTATTAAAATGTTAATGATTAAAAATGTATACAAATTACGTATAAATAAAAACAGACTACAGAAGTATTACAAAGATCCAAAGAAATTCACATAAATATTTAACATTAAAAAAAAGGAATTCATAATTCACAGTACCTGTAGTTATCGGTAATTCGCAAACCAAATTAACGCTAAATTGCACAATAATGACTCCTGCTCACACACAAAACAATCGCTGCTGGAGAGGAACTGGTATGTTCGTAGAATTCTGCATTCACATAAGTCAAATATGCAATGAATTAACCCTCGTAATGCCTGTATGAGGTGAACTACTTATTCACAAATTCACACAAAGTTACTAAAAGCAACTATAAAACTTATATACATTTTGGTTGTTAAATTATTATTAAGAACCATCGGCTAATGTTCGTTATTTTTCTTACAACGGCCCATTTATTATTTAAATCCGAACTGAATTTATGAAGCACATAACTCGGATTTCATTAATGATCCGAAGTTCAATGTCAATTCAAGTCTGTACGTATCGGTATTTCGGTACGAGAACTATTTTTATCGATATACTATATGAGAATTTTCCCAACGGTAGACTGTACTAAAACTATTACACTTTTTAATAGGAAAAACTAGATTTCCTATTCTTTAAGAACACAAACATCCGGAACAAGACTTAAATGCACAACGGTACTTTTGCTAACCACAAATTCTTAATTAACATCCGGAAAACTAATTACACAACGATACTTTTAATAAATGCAAGTTGTTAGATTTATGACGACTTTTAAGAAACATACCTAGTTAGTTTTGTTGATTTTGAAAATACTAAGTTAGTAATACCTAGTTAGTTTTTCCTTTTTTATGGTTTAACAAATTCGTATGGATTGTAGATAATAAATGACTAATGACTAAATTTAAAATCCCCAGAAATGGAACTAAAAGATTGAATGAAATATAATACCACAAAGAAGGTGCACAACTGTGTTTGTGTTCATTGAAATAATAATAACAAAACGGTACGTAGAGTATTTATTACCGATTTATTTTTTATTACGTACTACTATGCACATTTGAGAAACCAAATAGTATCGTTTATCTCCTTGAACTTCAAAATATGTGTCACTATTACATGTACTATAATATGTGTCTGTTAATACTATTCAATTTGAAAACATTTGGGCTGAACTTCAATGCTGTTTTTCTCGAAAAGTACAGAAGTACGAGAAAAATGGTATACAGGAATTTTCTCTCTTGAATGATTAACTTACCACTGGTAAAGTCTGACTATTGCTTGATGGAACATCGTGTATAAAGGTATAAATATAATGTAAATATAAAACCACACACAAAATGTTAAGAAAATATTAACCAAACATTTAACTATGTACTTTACTTTAAATCATTAACAATAGTAGGTTTAAATACATCATTCATTCATTTGATGGAGATTTCTTACAATTACGGTAGAGTAGATGTAATTGTGTAACGATATAATTATAATCGCTTTAAATAAAAAATATCTTCGAACTAGTCACCATCAAAGAGCCTTGAAAGTTTATATTTACCCAACAAAACGCAAGTTGGGGCGGCCACCTTTCTGCTTCTAAGTCGTTCAAGTAGTACAGTTTAATACACTACAAACACTGTACTCCAAATCAAAACAAACTAAACTAACCTCACTTTCAGTTGCGGCTTTAAAACATAGTTAACGCTAACTGAGTTAGATGTACAGTTGATGTCAAAAAGGTATCTGTTACTCAAAATGAAAAGTTTTATATAATATTTTAATCCGTTTTTCTTTCAACTGCAAAAATAGCTGTTGTTTAATAATATGAATATATTCTCCAGTTTTCATTATTTTTAAGATAAGTAATTTATATAAAAGTTGTATTATAAGCCATTACTCATCATGTTTATAGTGAAAAAAAACTCCACAAAATAATTTTTTACATTATAATAAAAGTTTATCGAACAGTGATAATCTAACTTAATTAATTTATTATATATTAGTTAACGAAGAGCGAAACTTTGAAGTGTTATTTAATAATAAACTTTTAACTAAATTAGGAAATTATTATAACACAGTTGTTCCGTTTTCGTTGCTAACTTAAAATTGATTAAATTTAGTACGATGGCTTCTAAATTATAAGATTATGTTCACGGAAAATGGAGAATTTAATATATTATAAGTTGCACAACATTTACGCATTTATTAATTTTGAGAAAGCCGACAAGAAACTTATTAAATATTCATTCTTCATTTAGTTCCTCGCTTCTATCCAGTTATAGGCTAGGCGGAATTATGAAGAAATAATAGGTACCTGTTACAATTTTAGATTTACGAGTTTGTATTTTAGGGTAAGTATTCCTTGAAAACTTATTATAACCTTCCTATAGTATTTTCAATATTTCTTGAGAATCCTTTAAATTTTAATAATTGTACTATAGTCTAGTGAAATTTAAACTGGCCGCTTTCGGATAAAGATGGTTCTTAGAAATATCCACCACCTTGTTTAGACTTTCGCATTCGTTGCTTGGTTAAAACCGTCAACAAGGTAGCAGTATTAGCGATCATAATTGCATGAAAGCGTTTAAATGTTTTGCTTTGACGGGCAGTACTCAACCAATTTCTTAAGCGTTTCGGTATTTTAACTAATTACATTTGAAAATCTTTTATTAAAAGTTTATTACTACCAAAATACCTACAAGACAATTAAAGCATTTGAAGTAAATAAATTAAATAATACTAATTAAATAATACCATAGGAATTAAACCCCTAAATATCAAATACATTTTATGTGTTTTTTATTAATTTTTATATCGAATCTTTCTTAAAGCAAATTTGTATCTTCCCTATAGTACATTAACAGTGAAACACCTACAGAAAAAGACTTTTAATTAGCACTTAGACTTCTGCAATTTTTAAGAATAAGATTAAAAATATTCCGAATTTGTTATTTTAGATATTATTTTCTACTACTTCTAGTACCTTCACATATAATGTCAATATTACCAGGCGTATCTCTCTATACCACTTCCAGAAACAACTACACTGTGTTAGAAATTCGCTCTCGGATAATATTATTTTAAAGTTAATGTTTGGTGTGATATTACTGAAAAGTCTGATACCACTTGTTCTAGAACGTACCAATTTTCCAGGAAAAAATAATAAAGTTGGAAACTTTAATTTTGCTGCGTTAATGCTAGTTGTTTGATTGTGGGACTTTGTCAGCAGATGCATCTTATCTAGCGCAACAAAAAACCTTAATAACATTTTTTCGTATGATCAACTGTTTACCCGTAAAATCGGATTCTTCTTAAATTTAAAAATTAATGTAATACAATCTGCTTAAAATTCTTTTTTTGTCGCATAATACTGAGGATTATAGTTTGTTAAACTTGAAATAATTTGTCAACAAAACACGCTTTTGTCTATGCTACTACAACTATACCTTACAATTTAATAAAGAGATTATTGTATTATTATTATAATTAAATAAAATACAGAATAAGAAAGGTAATTAAAAACAAAAATCTACGTGTCAGAGGGTTTTTCCAAAATACTTTTGATTTGAAAAATAACGAATTTATTGCTTACTTTTTGCCAAACCACTGTACACACTGTACATTGTTGTAGATTCTATTTCGTTCCTTTCTGCCAATTTAACGGTCCCATCTATCAAGTGACAGCTACTTTTGCAAAATCATGTAAGATAAACATAATTGTTGTCAATTTGACTTGACGGACAGATGTATTCATGAGAAGTTGCTAGCGATCAGTTGTATGGTTGATGGATGGGGGTTATTCTTTTTCCAATATACCAATAATTTCTAATAAGTACTGTGTTGTGTATAAAATTATTATAATATTATCGATTATTGTTTTCGTTTTTCTTATCAGATTTTAAGCAGTATTAATTACAGAACAAGGCGGCAACTTACATAGGTATAGGTTAAGCCATATTTTACAAAACAAAACTGAAATGTCTTACTTTACGTCGTACTACTCTAGAACTTTGTTTACAGAAACTAAATAGTATTCTACTAGTTTTCATAAAGAATATAACATTTCCAAAACCAACACCGCGAAGGAGTTTAGTGTCGTATTTCTTGTTAGAGTTATGAGTAGTAATACTCCGAACAATGTTAGTAGGTACCTACTAACAAGACAAGAAGTTGTACATCTTAAAGCGTTTCGTAACATCCTAAAATTGTTTATGTAGACACTTAAAACCTCCATTTGAAATATGATATCAGATTGTTATTAGTTTCATTGAGGCTACGGTGTTCAAACATTAAGGACTTATTAAGAAGTACGTAGTTAATTATGCATAATAGTATAAGCAACTACACTAGGGTATCTGGAAAATACAGGATTGACTTTAGAAAAATAACGATAATAAATATGCCCAACATATATTCCCTAAAATTTCATATATCGGATATATTGTAACGTTATTTTAAATAAAACTAAAGATGTTATTTTAACTGCTTAACAATAGAGACATATTCAAGATAACTAAGGTCTAAACCAACTACTAATTAAAACACAAATAAATGATGTGCTATTAATAAACGAACTTAAACTAATAAAAATATATTTTATTTATTAACTAGATTATTTGTTTGTAATACACGGTTAGTTATTTTTACTGAAAGTATGTCTGGTTCACATTGCGCTAGGTACGTCTTAATTAACTAATTCTCTTCTCGGCCGGTCGTCGTATTTATGTATATCCATAGATATTACTGTCGAATGAACTAGAAACGTCTAGATACCTCTCCGTTCACTACAGCATTTACCTTTAAACATTGTGTAGGTCCTGGGCCGCTTTACAATAGATACTACTTACAACACATATATAAATATAGATATATATAGATATTATAAATACATAAAATAATGAAGAAGATTTCGACCGATACAATATTTATTATAATTGTAAATGTTATTGAGAATTGCGGTGTATTCAATGAAATAACTTTGTTTTTTACACCAAGCTTTCGTAAATATCTACTGCTTCATCAGAGCACTATGATAATAGATACAGCAAAATATATCATACATTAATGCCTCTTATTCCATCCCTTGTGGAGAATGTAATAAAGTTTACATATGTCAGTCATCTCAATGGTTAGTCCAAGAGTTTCATTTAACTCCAAACCATTTCGATCAGATTGAGATCACAGTTATAGGGCGGGAGCCTCGGGATCTTCACATTGTGCTTTTAGGCAATATCTTCTATGATGTAAATACCTGTCATATCCTGATGTGAAGGTCTTGACTACATCGAGTTACTCGAATTTTAGGTAGTCTTCTTAAAAAATAAGTCCTTTGACAGAAGCCATTCTTGAATATATTTTTTTAGTGTTGAACTGCTGGGAATTTGTTCTGACTTTCTGCTGCTGTAAGAGACATTGTTCCACAGCAGTTTTTTCTGGCAAATTTGGTATTAAGTTATTTTCGAACTAATCTTCGAGGTAAATCTATCCATTTTGTCATGATAGTTCAGAGTATTTTTTTTTTGAAATGCAGAAATGCGAGCTCTATACCATCAACAGATCCACTGTCAGATCCTGCGTGCAATAATACGAATCATGTACCACGAGCTATTCGAGCTTTTAATCCTGTTGTCAGATCACTAACAAAAGCATCACGGTGAGATGTAAATAATTTATCAACCCATTCGTTTTTCACACTGTGCCCGACATTTACCCATGATTCATCCAAATACACTATGTTGTACCCTTCAGCACGGTATTTACGAATTGCGCGTAAATAACGATGACGCCATGAAATGAATTTTGGTTTTTCAATCAAAACTTAATTTCTGCCACGTTTTACAAACAAAAAATCCATATCATTCAGCAAGTGATGTAGCGTGGCCCGTGAAAAGTTGGGCAAAGTTCCTTCGACATTTACAACAACAAATATGGAGTTTGTTGTCTGTTATAGATGGTCTGTTGTCACTAATAGATTTATAAACTATTCTACGAATATGGCTCTTGACACCTTCATCGTACTTGTGGTCACTGGACGTACCAATCTTTCGCTTCTTGGGCCTATTCTTTGGAGGTTGTAGTCCAGCAGATTACTAATATTTCGGTCGCACGTGAAAAAGAGTCGTTTCACAAACATCACTCATTTCTGATACTTTCCAAAATTACACTTGATACGGAATCGTTGTTGTTATTCTGATTAAAATGATAATTTTCATTAGCATCAGCTTCTCTGAAAGTTCTAGGTACTTTCCACGTTTCCGTTTAAAAACTATTTCTTCCATTTTGCGGTCAAAATTTGGCGTCAAAAATAACAATAACCAACAACAGAAAATAACAATTGCCAACAACAAATCACAACAGCCGCCAAGAAATAATAACAATAACAAAACACTAACACTACAGTAAATGTAAATGTTGAAAATGTTAAAGCGCTCCGAAGAATAAATAAAGGTTTACTTAATAAGGCTTAATAAAGGCTTAGCGAATTACTGAAATTGCTATTTAATTACTGAATAACTTAAAAAAGAGTATTTGCAGTTGATATCAACCAAAATTTCAAATTATTACACTCATTATGGCAGTAATTAGAAAGTCATTTTCCAATTGCAGCAGAAGTTTATACACGTAAGTATTGAATTCATGATATTTTTCTCAATTTATCTACCGCAGGGACACATGATAGGAAATAAAATTTTAAATCGGACAGTTCGTAGAAATTTCCGGAATTATTTTGAACTTTGAAATAAATAATTATTTTGTGCACCAAAAGTAAATGTTGATTTAATGCACATTTTATTATACTGTAACGTTCTTTTTAAAAATAATAACAAAAGTGCTGTTTAAATCGTCTATTAATAAGAAATATTTAGTTACAAACACTAATGAATACACTATAAATTAACGCTATGGTTATTATAAACGATTAAAACTATTATTCACAGACTATGAATTTCTAATACAACATTTATCTTTACATTTACTATTTATTTCGTGATATACAGTTAATGACTCTCTGTTGACTGCCCCTTTTTATCCGCAAAGTCGCTTTTATACCACCATACAAATCTTCTAGAAATCGCTCGAACATACCGGTATATTGCTAGAATAACCGCGTCTATTTCACAGGCTTCGTGCGATGAGTAATGCTCTCGATTGCTGTAGAATTTTCCATTTGTTGTTCGAGAAGAAGTTCTTTCTTTTTCTCTCTTGTTACACTGCCCTCCTCTTCAAGTCTGTTCTGTCCCAGAACAGGTTTTATGCTCTGGTTCCTGTAGAACGGGTCATGACGATATCGACAGTCTTCACCTCGACTATACGTTCCATTACGGTAGAAGTAACAGTCTACACTCTTCGTTGGCCTTAATGCGGGCTGTGGGTCAAAACTGCAGACGAAGATCTTGACGTCCGTACCTCTAAAGACGACTTCCAGCATGTTTCTAACGATTCTCCAATCCAGCTGGTCCCGCCCACAGCCGAGTTTGGGAACTGCCAATTTGTTAATACCCCTGGTAAGCAACTCGATCCTCAAATTCCATAATGCCCTCCACAAGTCGGCGTAACTCGGTTTCTGGTAGTAAAACTGCTTGGTTACCAAGTAGTAAATGGATCGGTCATGATCAGGCAAGCGTAAGGATTTACCAACAGAGGGATTTTGCTCTCGAAGTTCATTCAGCCGTCCAAATTTATTTCTAAACACTACTGCAATCCCCCTGGACATACGGAGATCCTCGGAGACACAGTGGGCAATGGAATAATCACCAGGGACCCGGAAGAGATCTTGTTGCATCTCAGTCGTGACTCCGAATCGCGCTTTTCTAGTTCCAGAAAACGCAGCCATAAATTCTCTAAAGCTGATCATCGTCAAGCCTTACGGTATTGATAGCCACCTCAGCCTCATCTTCCCGATCCGGGACTGCGTCATTATTTCTCTCATAGTGCGCCAGACGATTGGAGTGTACCACCTTTGGTTTCCCTCTTGGCAATTTCTGGATGCGATAAATCAAGTCATTTATTCGTTTCTTCACCTGGTATGGGCCCTCCCAATTCCGCTGTAACTTTGGAGAATAGCCACGACGTCTTTGCGAGTTGCATAACCAGACAAGCTCTCCAGGTTGAAACCCTCCTTCTTGGGCTCTCACATCGTACGTAGCCTTCATCCGGTCACTCGCGATTCGACTATTATTTCGGGTTCGGTCGTGAATATCCTCCAACTTCTTCTTTAAGTTGATGACATAATCATTCCCGGCTACCTCCTGCTCTATAGGTGGAGACCCAAATTCCAGATCACACGGTAACCGTAACTCGCGTCCAAACATCACAGACGCTGGTGACTGACCGGTTGTTTCGTGGACCGATGCACGATAAGCCATCAGGAACAGATGAAGGTATTGGTCCCAGTCTCGTTGATGATCGGAGACGACCTTGGCCAAATATTTGCCCATTGTCCGATTCATGCGTTCTACCATTCCATCGGACTGCGGATGTAACGGTGTGGTCCGAGTCTTGCGAATGCCCAACAATCGACAGACTTCTCCAAATAGTACAGACTCAAAGTTGCGGCCTTGATCCGAATGCAGCTCCATGGGCACTCCGAAGCGACTGAAAAACTCTTTGACTAGTACGTCAGCAACAGTCACAGCTTCCTGGTTTGGTAGGGCATATGCTTCTGGCCATTTGGTAAAATAGTCCATTGCCACTAATATGTATTTATTCCCATCGTCAGTTTCGGGAAATGGTCCGGCAATATCTATAGCTATTCTTTCCAGGGGACTACCCACATTGTACTGCCTCATAGGAGCTCTTCGTTTCCCCAAGGGTCCGTTACCAGTGGCACATAGTTCGCATTTACGGCACCACTCTTTCACGTCTTCTTTACAATTGACCCAATAAAAACGCTCTCTAACTTTCTCCAAAGTCTTCTTCACACCGAAGTGTTCTCCTGCGGCACCGTCATGGAGATGTCGCAATACTGTAGCCACTCGGCTTCTTGGAACCACGAACTGAGACCTAATGGTGGTGCCATCTTCACTCTCCAGTACTCGCTTCAGGAGATCGTCTTCCACCTTCAAGGACTCCCATTGGGCCCAATATGCTTTGAGCTTTCTGTTGAAAGAGCTGACGGCCTTCCAGGCAGGCCTTTCTCCCACGCGCTTCCATTCCAGTACCATTTTTAGTTCGGGATCTGCCTTCTGCTGTCGTTGCAATTCTTTCGGCAACCAATTGTCGTTGACGATGGTAGTTCTTAATACTTGGCAAACCCTCTCTTCCAAGCGAGAACAATGACGGCAATCCGTTGGACAGGGTCTTCTTGAAAGAGGATCGGCATTTCGATGACTAGTACCCGCTCGATGTTCCGTGTCAAAGTCGTATCCTTGTAATCGCTCGATCCACCTCGCGACCTGGCCTTCAGGATTACGGAATTGTAGAAGCCATTTCAACGCTGCATGGTTCGTCCTCAATAAAAACTTCCGTCCGTACAAGTATTTGTAGAAATGCTCAACGGACTTCACGACGGCCAATAGTTCTTTTCTGGTCACACAATAATTCCTTTCGGCTTTCGACAAAACCTTACTAAAATAGCCGATGACCTTTTCTTGTCCATCTTGTATCTGAGAAAGTACACCCCCAATGGCCAGATTACTTGCATCTGTGTCAAGTATAAATTTCCCTTCCGTCCGTGGATAGCTCAATATTGGTGCTGTTGTCAGGGCACGCTTCAACTGTTGGAAAGCTGTTTCGCACTCTCCGCTCCAAACATACTCGCGCCCATCTTCAGTTAACCTTGTCAGAGGCTTCGCTATATTGGCAAACCCAGGAACGAAACGCCTGTAGTAGGTACACAATCCAAGAAAACTACGAACTTGGTGTTTATCTTTTGGTGTTGGCCATTCTTGGACTGCACGGATTTTATCGGGGTCGGCTGCCACTCCATTTTGTGATACGACATGCCCGAGATATTTCACCTCCCTTCGGAATATGTGGCACTTTTTCGGACTCAATTTCAGGTTGGCTGTACGCAGTCTCCGGAACACTTCCTCCAGATTTTTCAAATGTTCGTTGAATGATTTTCCGACTACAATCACATCATCTAGGTATACCAGGCAGGTCTTCCACGACAGCCCTCTCAGGATGGTCTCCATTAGACGCTCAAAGGTGGCCGGAGCGTTACATAGACCGAAAGGCATAACTGTAAACTGCCATAGTCCGGAACCAATAGTGAACGCGGTCTTCTCCCGGTCTTCAGGTTCCATTTCAACTTGCCAATAACCGCTCTTCAAGTCCAAAGTCGAAAACCATCGTGAACCAGACAGGGTATCTAACGTGTCGTCGATGCGTGGTAAGGGATAGCTGTCTTTCTTGGTCACGTCATTGAGCTGCCGATAGTCCACACAAAATCTCGTTGACCCATCCTTCTTACTGGCCAGGACCACCGGTGATGCCCATGGACTGCTGGATGGCTCGATGACCCCTTGTTCTTCCATATCGGTAATAATCTTCTCGACTTCTGCTCGCTTTGCTAGAGGTAGACGCCTCGGCTGCTGGCGGACAGGCATAGAGTTGCCTGTATTGATTTTATGTTTTACTATATTTGTTCGTCCCTTCTGGCTATCGTCAAGAGCGAAGATATCTTGGTATCGGTGAACCAAACCCTGTACCTCTTTCACTTCCGTTCTGTTAAGGTCTTCGCACGAACTAGTAACCATACCCACTAATTTTCCACCATGGTCTTTGGGCGCTGGTTTTGGAACATCAGCCATGCACCTGGCTACTCGGAATACTGGCACACACTGTCCCACAAGGGTACTCTTCTTCAATGTCACCGGATCCACATTAACGTTCATAAGCCTCACCGGTACAGTCTTTCCAACCTTGATCAGCGCTTTTCCCACCAATATGCCACTATGGATCTTCTTATCACAAACAGGCTCCATCATTCTCACACATCCTACCCGAAGATCTCCATCCAAACCTGCCTTGACAACCATCTCGCTTTGACCCGGCAATATCACATCTTCTGTCAGCAAAACCCTTACGAGAGGATCTTCTCGTGGGTGCAACGGAAGTTCTTCGTTACCAACATTCAAAACACCCTCCTTCAAGTCCAATATAAAACCAAATTTTCTCAGGAGGTCCATTCCCAAGATGAATTCGTCAATGATGTCGGCTACCAGCACCTCATGATCACGTTCTTCACTTCCAATGCCAATCTTCATCTTCACCACTCCGCGTGTTGGTATCACTTCACCTGTTGCTGTACGGAGTTGAGTAGTTGTTGGTAACAGCTTCATACTTGTTCGTAGAACGTTAGGGCGTATGATGGACTTTGTCGCCCCCGTGTCAATGAGTAGTGGAACAGTACGATTAGCAACTTTCCCATCTACGAACAAACTGCTGGTACTATTGTTTGATGTTACGGCATGGATGGTGATCTTCGGGGCATCTCCACTCAAAGTCACGCAAAGTTTAGGGCAGCGGCGTCGTATGTGCCCTTGTTCACCGCAGTTCCAGCAACGGGGTCCTCGAACTTCTTGAGGATTCTTTTTACGGTTCTCTTCCTTCTGAAGAACTCTCATTAATAATTCTTCTAGACGATCTTTAGAACCTTCATCTTCTTCCACCACGGTCCGAACACGCCCGTGACCTTGGGACGCTTGTTTTGCAGCTTCAAATTCTAAGGCGTGAGCAAGCGCATCATCAATTGTTCTTGGTCGTGCCAGCCTCAATGATTGTTGTGTTTCCCCGTCTCTTAACCCATCAATGAAGGTCTGCACAGCCAGTTGTCCCAGAAATGAATCGGGTGCCGTAGGGTACGCCAATCGGACAAGCCGCGCAACATCGGCTTCAAACTCCTGAAGGCTTTCTCCATTCTTCTGGACACGATTCTTTACTTGCGCGTGATAAACCTGTTGTAGATGCGCGTCTCCATATCTCATCTCCAATCTAGAAACTAACAACTGGTAATCATTTTCCTGTCCTGCTGGGATTGTTTGCAGGACGTTCAACGCGTCTGCACGCAAAGCCACAGTTAAAGAAACGGCCTTTTCCTTGCCTGTCCATCCGTTGGCCCCAGCAGCCGCCTCAAACTGTTTGTTGTAGGTGGACCAAGGTATCTTTCCATCGAACGTGGGTGGTTTTACTTTTATCCCTACGACAAGAGCCTTTTCTTCTTTAAACTGTTTCTTTACTTCATTAAACGGCCACTCAGAAGTTGAGGGAAACCGTAGTTGCCTCATTCTATCTTCCAGCATTTCGGTTGTGTCGTCTTTCTTAGTTGTTGGTGGTAATTGCATTTGGGCTATTTTCTCTTCTACCATCTTTATTACCCTATCTTGTTCCGCCAATCTATCTTCCAACAGTCCTAACGCACTGGCATTCTCAAAAAATTCTTCGAAAACTTTATCTTCCAACGCTTTGACATTTTCCAACAATTCTCCTTTAAGCCTTCTAGAACTGTCTTCGGATTTCCTGGAATTCTCCAGTATTTCTTCCTTTAGCATTCTAACATTTTCTTCGGACTTTCTAGAATTTTCCAAAACTTTTTCTTCCAATGCTTTAGTGTTTTCCATTAGTTTTCTAGAATTCTCTTCGGACTTTCTAGAACTTTCCAGTAATTCCTCTTTTAACATCCTAGAATTCTCTTCCGACTTTTCCAGTAATTCTTCTTTAAGCATTCTAACATTATCTTCGGACTTTCTAGAACTTTCCAGTAACTCTTCTTTCATTTTACTTAATAACAAATTAGTATCAATTGCGGGTCCAGGTATTTCGAAGCGGTAATTTTCAGGATCTTCCTTCTGTTCTAAAAGCGGTTCTCTTAGCCGATTTATCAAAACTTCTTTCTTTCCATTACTATCCAAGTCCCTGTCGTCCAATTCCCGTTTTAAATCTATCACTAAGAGATCTTTTAATAGTTTCATCACCATTTTAATTGTTTGTTGAAATTAATTTTAACACTAAAAATTTATTCTCACAGCACTTTATTTAATTATTACGCGATTTTATTTATTTTAAAACCTCACACCTCACACCTGTAACACCACTGTAATGTTCTTTTTAAAAATAATAACAAAAGTGCTGTTTAAATCGTCTATTAATAAGAAATATTTAGTTACAAACACTAATGAATACACTATAAATTAACGCTATGGTTATTATAAACCATTAAAACTATTATTCACAGACTATGAATTTCTAATACAACATTTATCTTTACATTTACTATTTATTTCGTGATATACAGTTAATGACTCTCTGTTGACTGCCCCTTTTTATCCGCAAAGTCGCTTTTATACCACCATACAAATCTTCTAGAAATCGCTCGAACATACCGGTATCTTGCTAGAATAACCGCGTCTATTTCACAGGCTTCGTGCGATGAGTAATGCTCTCGATTGCTAATAAAAACAATAATCATAGAAGAGAGCTTTAGGAGTATTTTAGGCAACTGAATAATCGCAAAAATTAATGTAAGCGATAAATATAAATAAATAAAAATAATGTAATAATAGACATAAGCATTTATTTACGTAAATACGTTAAAATTATCAAAAAGTTATTAAACATTCAGTTGTTTTAATAAAAACTGCTTTTTTAAATTTCCATTTTGCTTTTTAAAACTTCCATTTATTTTTTCTGTTTATTACCTAAATACTAAAAACTTACACAATACAAATATTACTTTAAAAAACTACAAACTAAGAAAAAACTATATCTAGTCACTACTAAAAGCAAAAGTCACAAAACCAAAATTAAGAAACATGCTTTGCAAAGCATAGAACGTTAACATATAATCATATTCCGGGCATTACCCAACTTGTTTATTAACTATTTGCTTTTCACTTTTTATAAACATTCCTAATTATTCATTTTCTTAATTGTGTTTTTTACTTTTACTTGGCCAGTGACCGTCCTTAGTCACAGCATTACTTTTCGTTTTTAATTATGTATAAATGGTAGGAATTCATAAAACATCAGGTGATTTCTCATCAGTATTGACTTTTGCTTGGGCAGATCATGCTGTTAGTCCGTTTTTATTTTTGAAGAATAATAAATAAGTTACAAATTTGTACAACAAGTTTGTTTTATTGTGTTTTATCAAAAGATAATACTTAAGTGAACCAAAGAAAATATTTGTGAAAGATTACAGATTTTGTTTAAATCCCACCTCTTTTTAAGTGGATTAGTCAGTGGGTTTAATTTTTCTCTCCAACACATTATTCTGTCAATTACCCATCTCTCACTTGCACGTACTACCTATGTGCAAAAGTTCGGCCCTTTCTCATAAACATTCCAGTAATAATTTCAAGATATAATCCTTAAAATGTACCCAAACTGTGTACTGTAATTTATTTGGCTGGTAACTACTGGGAACTTTACCTGTTCTTACCTGTACTTTAAGTTGAATAATCCGACCCTTTAATGTAATTTAATTTAATGTAAGTACAATGGGCGTACTTAAAATCTTAAATGCGATTTTCTCGAAATCTAGCAGGAAGCGACTACATGTTGATGAGGGAAACATGTTCTGAATCATTACAGCTACCTCCATTACGAGGTTTCTAGTTATGTTAGTCACACCCTGTATACAAAATGTTCTCGGACGACTGGGAGTGCAACACGTAAGCACTAGTAAGCAGTAGTGGTGGGATATAAGATAACGCATACACTTTTCGATGCTTTAACAGAGTGTAACAACGCTTAGGTGATGTGAGTGCTGCTGACAAGAAGCGTTGAAATATGAAGTATATCCATCTTTATTTTAATACAAAACACATATTTTTATATATCGCTGCTTCTATCACTCCCACTGATTTGGTAATTCAAGCGACCTTCAAGAGTACCATCCATGCTTATGCGCACACATAGATGTGCACTTGGATGACATAATCAATGCACAAACTTTATTGTTAGTAGGTACTTCTGATAACACAATGGTAAGACGTTTATTTCTCGACGCTTTGGTGTTAGGTGTTACGAGTAGCGTTAAAACACTACCACTACTATTAAGCAGTGCTAGATGGTCCGAGCGAGTGGAATTTTTTTCACTACCCCCATCACTAGTTTTTAGCACGACCAGCGGCGCGGGACTTTCGATTACAAAGTCTCACCGTTTGCCCGTTTATAAAAACGTTCAAACGGTGAAACCTTTGGAAATGTTGTGCGCTTCATTTCAAAACTAAGCTTTAGCTTTACGTATAAGAACTTGCCTCAAATTCCGGTCTCTCAGTCTATTTTCTTAACGTGCAAAATATATATTGTGTTGTTGATTAAAATAAGGTAGATCGGTGCGGGGTTCCAGTAGCCCTCGGTGCTTCTGGCATACGCCTGGCTGACCGACCTTCGAGACACTTCTGTGTAAATTACATAAAATTTTACGCGAGGACTTAAGATCTCCTCGATTCCGTTTAGTATGAAAGATAGACAAGGCCATCGCTAACTGCGTAAAACTAGCAACGTCTCGTCTGAACGAAATTCTCATTGAGATACCATTGCATATCTTTAGCACTCAGAATACTTACTTTGAAACGAACTATAGAACCAGAACTTACGTTTTTGATTTCTCCTAACACATTCAATTAGACATTAGGCATTATACATTAGACATTAGACATTAGACATTAGACATTATACATTATACATTATACATTAGACATTAGACATTAGACATTAGACATTAGACATTAGACATTAGACATTAGACATTAGACATTAGACATTAGACATTAGACATTAGACATTAGACATTAGACATTAGACATTAGACATTAGACATTAGACATTAGACATTAGACATTAGACATTAGACATTAGACATTAGACATTAGACATTAGACATTAGACATTAGACATTAGACATTAGACATTAGACATTAGACATTAGACATTAGACATTCGACATTAGACATTAGACATTAGACATTAGACATTAGACATTAGACATTAGACATTAGACATTAGACATTAGACATTAGACATTAGACATTAGACATTAGACATTAGACATTAGACATTAGACAATAAACAAATCTGCTGCATCATTCACTAAAGTATCATTTTATATTAATTTTTGGTGACGGTGAGAATCAAAGCGTCTTAGGTCGAGGTTCTACTTCACTAGACCGCCGTACTGCTAAAATGTAGATTGTTGCAAAATGTATCTAAGCTTTTTTGAAAAAAATTAAATAAACTTTATTCTATGTAATAAATTACTGCTCAACTATAATACACTTCATAGCTAAAGTATGTTTACTAGTATGCCGGCATTTCATGCATGCTGATCGTCTTTAGTACCTGTTATAGTTATGAATACAAAGAAAAAAATAACATTTACTAATATTTTACAAAATAATCCAATAATTATAATTAAGAAATTATAGCAAAGAAATATTTAATTTAAAAATTTTAATGGAGCTTTTTATGAAAATAACCAAATTAAAAGTGCACTAGAAATTCAAACAAAGAAGAATCTATATGTAAAGAATAAACTAGGTGTGGACTAGATATCAAGAAATAAATAAACAATTTTGCAATTCATAGTGATGACACAACCCGATTAACATAATTAAATACCAAACGATTAATAACCAAATAATTAATAATAATAATAATTAAACAACAAAATAAATCTTAATTAATACATTCAAAACCAAAATAAATCTTTTTTAAGCAAACAATAAAACATATTTATTTGTAAATCATTACTTAAGTAAAAACTATAAGCGAAGTAAATTCTCTACAATCAAAAACATTACTGAAAGCGTAACGCGAGAGCATACAGTTAGAACTGCAAAGAGAAGGGTTATGTGGTGTCGCGCATATCAATTTAACACAACTATCATCCAAATAATATTGCTATACATTTTTCTCACTAATTCAAACATTTCTGTTTTGTTCAGTTTTGTTCTGTGAAGTATTTATGAAATTTTCTAATATTTTTTTCTGATATCCTAGGGTTTTAAAAGCTGTTAAATAGAAAGAAACTAATATCTGCCGAAGCAAAAATTAAATAAAAAATTCTATCATGTTGCACATGTAACGTGAGGTCACTTCAAGAAAAATTATCGTGAACGGCATAAAAATATGGCTGGAATTAGCTAATATTTTGTGAAGTAATAGTATACAATAAAGAGCAACTTTTATTGACCCAGGGAACATTAGTTAAAAAAATAAAAAATCACAAATTTCAAAATTTTTATTTTAAACATAAGAAACAGTTAAACAAATAACAAAGATTATTGTGTACGATATTCAGATTTCGCTTCGAAAGATGGCATTATTCCTCTATCGTCTCTATACTTTAATTATCCTGATAAACCATCTTCGCCGCAAACGGCAGCCGAAGCTTTTGTAACCAGTTCCAATTCTTTCCGCCACCTGAGTGTGGCAAGGATAAGAAGCAAACTTAAATTTTGGAGTTATATCAGCCTTTCTGAGAGCTACCAAATTATCGATATGAACCACGAAGAACAGATGAAGAAGGTCAGAATAGGCACGGTTAATTTTTCCGTGTTCTATAGAATGAAATCAGTATAATCCGAAACTTGAGAATTTTGATTTATTTTGACTTGTCTTTTTAAAGATCGTATTTTTAATATTCACCTAAATGCTAATTCTCGTATAGTTGGTCAGTCATCCGACAGCATTGCTATCAAGATATTCTTAGGGTGGCCAAAATGATCAAATACCCAATTCTTTGTATGACGGGATCTATAATATGTTTCAAATCTTCATTAACATAACGACAAGCTGATAATTTAAAATAAATGTTTGGTTCCATTTTTACACAATAGTTCTAACTTTATATTGAACCAAACCAGTGCTTAAAGCTTCATTAGAAGCACAACCAGCGTTGTTTGAGTACTTAATGGTGGTAACATATACAATCTTAAAATTATGTTTGCACTTGTCAACAACCACCGAGTGTGAGATATTTTCCGGGATTTCTTTCGTCCAAGTCTGGGGTACATTATCATCCTATAGCATGACACATTTCGAACAAATATTTCAGATCGGCGCTACAGTCAGATTTAACAATACTTACAGGAATATTTGTCTGAATTCTGGAAAAAGTAACAATAGGTAATTTCTGGCAGTTTCCCAAGAGGTCCTGAAAATTCTCGTGGTCCTGTAGTTTGTCCATCCAGGTGGTAAAGTAAATAACAGAACAGTAATTAATTCGCATGCAATAAACAAAACAAAACATTGCAATGGTCTACCTAATTCTTCTTCTAAAAGCCTAATGACATCCCCTTTAGATTATATTTACTGCCATCCATCACATCCAATTATCAAAGTTTTTTCTCATCTATGTTGCTTTATAAAGAATTTCTGTGATATTTACTTTAATATTCAGACATGAACCAGATCTGCGTGCAACGTGATCAAAATAGATCTAATAGGTACTGAACTAGCAATTGTTGCAACAGCACGATTGGATATGGCGGTACGATCACAAGCTAAAGCCAAAAAAATTAAAGGTCGTAAGTACCTTTGGATGTTGATGGTTGTGAATAAGATGGCGTCGGTGGCTGAGATAGAGTAACAATTGTATATTCACTGCCAGGTGTTTCCGATGATATTGAACGTTGATATTCTATGAGATTCTACTGGAAATTATGATTAAAAGTATTTTCTAATGAATTAGGGAGGGGGGTTTGTTTCTACAAGTTTTGCACTTTTAAAATAACGAATGATGTCATCGTGAAATTCAAATATCGATTCACGGATAATTAATAGCCTCATACTACTTTGTTTTTACTAAAGTATTTTTTTATGCCTGGGGTGTTAAATTTTGCATTTAAGCTAAAACGACTATTAAAACAAAACTCTCCGCAAAAAATATTGTTTTCATGTCGCAGAAAGCTTATACATATTTGTGTTGTGACATGTGTGGCTTCTGTAACAAGAAAAAATATTTATTTAACCCCAATTTTTTTAGTTAGTTTTCAAGTTAGTTTTAGTCCAAATGGCAACTTTATTTGCCTCAGGCCAATTAGTTTTAAAAATTATTTTAAAATGTTCTACCCTAATGTGCAGCATGATTACTTCCAAATTGTATAATTAATGTACCTTTAATTAAGTTAGTTCTTAAATTAAATATAACTACTTAAAACAATACTTGACCCGTATTGTTGGCAGTTCTATAGATGAAGAAATATTCTTAGAGTCATCATCAGCAACTGCCTAGTCTTAGAATCGTCTTCTTTGTCGTACTGATTATTTTGAGATCATTACAATTAGTTACAACAATAAATTCGATATTCAACAGATAGATTCTAAACTTCTTTATAGTTTCTACTACTGCCAATGTCTCAAATTTGAAATAGTAATACTTCTGGAAGCCTTCTAAATTGCTGGCTTTGTCGTGCTGGTTATTTTAGGAGTTACAATTTTAATCAGTTAGAACGAAGAATTCGATATCCAATGGATAGACTCCACCCTTCTTCACGGTCTCTACTACTCCAAATGTCTTCAATTCGCAAAAATAATACTTTTTCGCATATCGCGAGTTGGAGACTGTAACGAGCAACTACGTTTTTTGTTCATGGTATGAATCTAAACCTTTGGCTATTGGATTGAGAGGATAAAATTGGATGCGTCTATCACATCGCTGGAAATACAGCTTTGCAGCAGCTTTAACAGCAGTCTTAAAACAGAATTAAAAACCACCATTTAAAATTTGTTTATGTTTCACTTGCGTATTATTTGTTGTTTATACCTGTGATACGCACTACATAAACAACTCCATAACAACCAGGGCATTATAATTGGGCGTTATAATTCATAATGCCCGCTCATGCTTTACATCTTTACAATCGAATTCCTAGTTTTATAAATATATAAACAACACCCTTGGCAACGCCAACAATTATAAATTAAAACTAATTTTCTACTTATACATAATCAAGTGAAAAATAAAATTTTGTATGCACCACGAGGGTTACTAGATGGTAATACCCATCGGGATACTTCCATCGTCACCCTCTTGGTATTATTATCATTCTAACGCCCTTGGTACATAAATAACTATTATTATATCACTTATCTACTGTCAAAGTTGATATACTCACACTTTGATTATTATTGGCATTTAGTAAATCAGTCGTCTAGTGTTACTTGTTAGCGCTGTATATTGTCATGATATTATGACATGCATTGGAAATTAGTTTACTCCATTTACAAATCTGTTTGATTGGGTGCATAATCTCAAAGGGAAAAATATTTAAATAATTTTTTTTATATAAAGTCAGAGAAAATGTTTTAATTAATAAATATGCAATTTGGAACACACTGGGCAGTAAAAGGATAAAGTTTAGAGTAGATTTTTTCTTATCTTGATAAATTGTCAATGTTCAGCTAATGATGAGGTATCGTTATTTATTTTTGTACATAAGAATAAATATGAAGCTATTTTAAGGTATGTATGGCATAAAATAGACAAGGTATATAGTTGTGATGATGTTTGCAAATGTTTGCTACCTTACCAGCATCTTTAATTAAAAAAAAAATGTTTTAAGTTAACGATTTGATGAATTCGTTAAAAGCTATTTCTGTAGTAAGATTATTTAGCTTGTCGCTAAAATATTTCATTGCGGTGTTGTCAAGCAGTTCCTTGGGCACAATTTTGACATAAATGTAAATGTGGGGATTGTTTTTTATAGAAGATATCTTTAAAATAATATACAGATCTCCACGGTTTTCCCATAGCAATCTAAAATAATGTAATTTAGATGTTGTTTCATGGTTGGATATCTTAAAAATATCTAAATAATGTTGAATTGTAAGGATGGATTTTGTAAAGATAGAAGTTGTAACTAGACAAATTAAAGCAATTAAGTAATTAAATCTAGTTATTTAATAATTGTATGTGAAAGATGATTTAGTTGACATGTTCTAGTGAACTTGTTATTTTACGACTACACAAGTGTCATATGTCATTAAAAAGAAAATTTTTTAGGCTAGGAAATCTACTTATTGAAATTGTTTAAAGAATAGTTAATAACAAATAACAAATTAACAATTATGTGGTTATGTAGTATTTAGTTCTAAATGTTCTTTTCTTTATAACCAAATAACGCTCGTTTGTTTCTAAAAGGGTATAAAAAGAGCAAGAGCAACTTAGTGAGAAACTCTCTGTTAATTTCAATATTTCAAGCAGTGCACTTGCGTTCAGAGCAAAATTTTAAAACTTGAAAGTTATTTTGTGATTTGAAAAATGTAAACAATTCCAAACATCAAAATGATAGGTTATACTTTGGTGAAATGTCAAAGAAATAATTCTTGAAATTCTTTGAATTTGACTATGTATTTTAATAATAATTACTTTTAATTAAATCAATATTCATTGCTGTGAATTTTATTAGTGAAATCATTTTCTTTCTCGTGAAAAATTTTTTTTTAGTTTATGAGAATTAACTATGTCGATAATAACTATTAATTATTATGTCAGCTTTCGTTATAAATTGGATAACGGAAGGCAATGTATAAAGTAATTCATTGAAGGGACTTAACGTATCTTAAGAAAGCAGCAGGTTTTTAATTATTTTATTAATAGCATTTAATTTGGACGTTATTTGGAAGATATTAATTTTTTGAATTTTAACTATTTTAATTATAAACCATATGGAAGCAAGAGGATTTCTGTTTTATTACTACATCAGTTGGTAATTTAAAAAGGCGCCAAAATTTTAATATTATTTAAATATTTGAAGGTATTTATTTATTTATAATCTAGTAATTAAGATAATGAGGATGACAGAGATATTACTCCTGAAGGTAAAAGGCATTTTACTTTCTTAGGATTGATTTTTCTTTTATCCAGGGTTTCAAAATTTTATTTTTTTATTGTTCAATTTTATATTCTATTTTATTGTTCTATTAGTTAGTTTATTTTCTGTGTTCTTTGTTAAATAAATTTTTTTATTTCAATTTTAAAGAAGTTTTTGGAATATTTTTTGTGTACTTTAATTATGTTTCTTAGATCCTTAAGTATTTAGTGCCCTATATTAAATCGACCCGCCTGTGAGTCTCAGTTGTGGTAAAATTCAAGCTTCACAACAGTTATTTCAGCCGGAGAATTTTCTTTTATGGTAAAGGTAGGTGGTTTATATTTTGTATATATCATCACTGTGCTTTTACTGAAGTCTGTTATGTTACATCTGTGAAAACTACTACAGTGCTGCATTTCCAGCGGTGTGTTGGACGCACCCATTCATTATATTTTGACCACCCCTTTACCTTTGTTATTATTGGATTTAAGGAGGAGACTATTAATGACGATGACTTATATAACATTATATATTTATAAACAGAAGAAATGTGGCTATTTGAAAATGAAATAGTATACAAAGTGTTTTATTTAAAAAACTATATGTATATTCCATGTTACGTGGACAGTGACCATGCAATTCTGTTTTTTTGTTAACATTTAAACGTTTTTAAAAATATAAGTAGAGCAATACACCATTTATAGGAAACTTTTTTATCTTCAATAATAACAAACAAATAAAAAGTTTGTCAAAATATAATGAATGACCCTGTACACCGTGACGTAGTTTGAGTAACAAGTTGCTCTCGACTTGCTGCTGTATTATTGACACAACTAATTTATTTTTACGTTAGTATTTCTGTCAGAAGTACTAGTGGTTAATTTAATTTAGCAGTTGCAGGTTGACAAGCATTGTCCTGCAAATGAACAACATTTTACAAATGCATTACGTGAAAACATTTTCATTTCATCTGCTTCTGTTAACTTTAATGCTGTTTATTTTGCTCCATTTCTAATTAAACAGTTACAAGAAAAAAGGCTTATGTCTTTTGTAATAAAATCGTGTAATATAGAAACCTCTAAAGAAAGGGGTTTTAAAAGTACTTTCGAGCAAAGCTTTGTGCTTAAAATACGAACTCTTTGATGTTGTTATTTAACATTCATATATTTTACTGGTAATATAATTATAGTGGCAAAAGTGTAACAGCTAATTTTTCTTTTAACCTCCATTATATGTAACAAAAAAAACGCGAGAATATATATTTCCCAATTTAATAGTTATATTGTCATATCTGATTACACAGCCTACACTTATTGGTTGCCGCAGCTGATTTTTTTCACAGCACTAGTTTTAGTAATCAAATAATAACGCAAAAGTGTCAATAAATATGTTAAAAATCAAAAGTCAATTATTATTCTACTGTATAATTAACATTTATTTTATCAGGATAAATTAAATAAATTTTATATTCGTAAACATTTTCGACATTGACTATCAAATAGGCTATAGTAGCCACTATAATATATTTATAACAAATGTAAATAGTTACAATAAATTAATTTTTATATTTTATTTATTAGGAAAACATAACATACAAACGTAGGCCTTTTCAAGATTCCTGATTACAAAACTGAGCATTTTCCCCGTAAGGTTATATTTACGTTTCCACCGCTGGAGGGAACCTATTGTTTGCTTCCTTTCCTGTACTTTTACAGATTTCCTCTCGTTATTTCAGTGCCCGACAATTTTAGAGCATCAGTTTAAATCAGTCGTTTCCTTTACTTGTTAATTTACTGACAAATGCTTATTTACAATAAAAATTAAAAATTAATTCGATTACCTGCAACTTAATAACTTAACTAGGAAATGGGAAAATGTACCGCAGCATCTTATATCTTTACGCCTACTTATTCTGTACGAGATTCCTAATAACGATTTTGAGACTTTAATATTAAGCAATCTTTATTAATTACCGTTGTAGCTATTGACAAGCTGTTTCATTCATTACTTAACACTGAAAATGTAAAATATTTTTAAAAATGAAATAAAGAAGTTAACCACGTACATTAGGGAGGGCCATCTCTATACAGGGTAAAAATAAAAGTCGATATTTTTTGTTTCACCCAAAGCTGTTGCACAGGTTAAAAAAGTAATTCGTATAAAATTTCAGTAAAATTGAAGCAAGGGAAATGGTGCCGCCATCGACTTAAACTTTATAATTTTTAAATACAATAGAATTTTTTTGATTCCAGTGCCCATAATTTGCCTTAATTAGTGATGGGAACTTGGGTGTCGAGTGTCGTGATACTATTCGTGGTCGTGACACTTGAAGTGTCACGACTCTTAGTGTCGAACAGTATCGCTCTTATTAGAGTGTAATTCGAAGTTGCTTGATCATTCTTACAAAGAAATTAAAGGCAGATTTGTTGAACTGGCCAACAATCATTGAATGAGACGTACATATAAAAATATTTTGTTGTGGATTTTTTTTCTTTTGTATTAGTATAATATTGACGGTGATAATTTTATTTTGGGTTTTCAGCAAAATAAATTAAAATCAATAATTGAAGTTGAATAAGTTCCTCATGTACCTAATTATTATTTCAGCTTCTTATATTTATACCTTATAATGTATTTTGAAGAAAGACTACTGTCGAAACACGACGTGTAAATTTATACAATGATTATTAATTTTGATTAATTCAATTTATTTTGCTGAAAACCCAAAATAAAAGTATCGTATTCAATCTTAACAAAAACACGTTCTCGACTAAAGACCAACGTCGTCAGCGAAATTACATTTTTAAATAGTTTTTTTAATAAATCCAATGGGTAGACTTGAATTACTTACAAGTTATTTATAGAATTTGTTTCTTTTCTTTTAAATTTCTGTTTCATAATATGTATTTGCTTTTATAAATAATTTAATGTCTTTTAATGTACTTAATGCATACGTATATAACCATAACAGAATTTACTCATATAATTGTTTTTTAATCCATAGTTTGCTTATGATTTATGTAGCTATGAATCTTGACTGCTTCTCGTTTCGATTGGATTACATTTACACTAGCGCCTGCATGATGTAAAAGGCGAATGGTCGTTAAAGTATCATGAAGAGTGGACACTTCTTCCGCCATATTGTTTCGACTCTCAAGTGTCGCGACACTGGGTAGTATCGAGACCCCATCAGTAGCCTTAATTCGACGTTTTAAGTTGCATCCATTAAATTGGTATTATATTCTATTACATGATACATCTTAATATTTCTATTGTAAAATTTCAGAATATGTTTATTTGAGTTTAACACCGACCGTTTTATTTTGTCACTGGAAATGTATTATGCCACATACCACAGTTTTTAGCTGCTGTATATTGCTAATCTGGTTTGGAAAATCTATTTAATGCTCAGCCATGTACTTGAAAGAAATCTAAGAAATTAAAATTGCCACGTTCTTGGTTATTTATTGAATATTCCTTATTCCAAAAAGTAATTTCAAAAATACCAACTGTTCTTTTAAGATGTAAAAATAAGAGGCTTAAAAGATCGTATATTCACAATCAACTAATGGGTATTTTGATTAAATTTATACACAAACAATTTTACTTTTTAGCCTACTTTGCCTAATTTCATAATTAGTTTGTAACTTATTGTATCCAATTCAAGGAATTTCCCATAATGTGTCTGTTCTGTCTATTCTAACTACAGGTGATCCGCAAGTAGTAAGGGGGGGGGGGTTCACAATATCATTCAAACATACTTTAAAGTAATTAGTTACACAATATTGTAAACACATTTCAACGGCGTAGTTTTTGTGCTCGAAATGGCTGAACATAGAAATTTACGAAAGTACACGTCTTTTTACTGGATTCATTCATTCACAAGAACAAAGCAATGAAGATGAGACCAAGAAATTCTGAACGGCTACAGAGAAGCGTGGAGCTCTTAGAGAGAAATTTTTTTAAGTTTTAGACAGCACTATTTATGTGCCTTTTCCGCTGTTACAAAAGTGTTATATTCTCTTCTATTACTTTTTTTCCAGCTGAAGTAGTTGAATTCTCATCGACATCCAGTTCCCCATCGGTCGATTTTGTTTTCAATGGTGACAAGGACGTAGACCAATGATGCAACATTATAAATCATAAGTTAGTTGCAGATTAATATAAAATCAGCGACAGAGATGCAGTGTACATTTTGACAGCTTTTGCTAATGCTTTAAAACATGATGCTTCAACATTGTCTATAAGTAGAACCACAATTTAACGTGGTAGTCAAGATTTTCGTAAACAAACGTACAGAGAAAATTAGAAAATTGATTTAAACAATGATCTGATTTATTAGTACCTGGATATCATTGGTATGGAAAACTTATTTCTTCTGTTATTACACCTGCTAAAAATACAGACTAGCCGTTATTATTATATATTAAGTGGTGATATCAACCAGATCCTGAAACCATCGAGTCCTGGTATTATATACCAGGACTCGATGGTTTCAGGAAAAGGTTTTAATTATAACAGAAATACTAATTATCAAGTTTATTGAAAATTATTTATTTATGCAAAATTTAATAGACTCTTAAAATAATGTCCGGCCTACATACCTAAACGTAAAAATAAAATTTAGGGGTAATTTTTGTTGAAAATGTAACAGTTTTAGGGGGCGGGACCGAAAGATTTGAAAGTCGCAAAAGATTGTGTTACAATTTTTTGGCTTTTCACATTTTAACTTCACTTCAGTGTGTAACCTAAATTTTTTCTTCTTAAAAGGCCTTTCCCCATTGAGTTAATATAAGTTTTTTCACTCCAAGTATGAGCGAGTTTGTGGGCACACCTTTTTATTGATTATTCCTTATTTCGTTATGTTGCTATTCAGACTTCTTCATTGATAAATTCGGTTTTATCACTGTTTTCCAGAAACTTTTGATCAAGATAACCATTCTTCCTCCCTTTTGTTGTTCAGTTGAACCTAAGTTATCTTGTGAGTAATATGATTTCTTTCATGCAAGAAGTTTTGTGAATTTCTCTCTTTCAGAGTTCTTTCTGAATGAAATAAAATAATCCCTGGTGATTAGTTAGTTTCACGAATTTATAGTTATAGGAACCCAACTGGTTGGTCTTTAATCGCTACCAAGGTACACTTCTAAAATAATTTATTCAATATGATTATCTCTAACAATTCTTTCAACAATTCTTTGTTTTAGAGAAATATCTTCCAACTATACAAGAGGCAATAAACATCCCTCTGGGCCTATATTTTTTAAGCCGATGAAATCATTATTCCGGTAGGCCTTTGTGAAACTGAATAACAACTAATTGTACGTTGCCTTCATAGTATTAAACTTTGATCGCTCCTACATGATAATAAGAACTGCAAAAACGGTTATATTGTGCTTCGTTATAGCAAACTTTTTTTTTCAACTTTGATCTTTGACTATCATATCAGAACTGGTCTATATAAATATACATAGTGCTTCAGTTAACACTTCCACAGCCGATTTTTCGGAAAGTAATAAAGATATGTTAATTCTGTAAACGGCATTTGATTTCTAAAGCAAAGGCCATCAGCATTATTATTTTTTAGTCATTATTATCAGTAATAGTGCTTCGGTTTAAAAATATTTTACTATTTTGAATAAAATATTTCCGTTTTTTACATAACTTTTTAATATTGGAAGATATCTTGAAATTACTGTTACTTTTGAAATACTATTGGTTCTGTAGAATTTTCTTACTTGTTATTATGGAACAATTTACTGGTAGTATAGTATATTAAAGTATTAGTTTCATAAGACACGTTTTTAGCGCACGCGTCCGAGTTTAGAAAACGACCCGCATAGCGGGGAGTTTTCTAATGAGGAAAAGTGCGCTAAAACGTGTTATGAAACGAATACTTTATACTATTTTTTCTATTTGCGTTAGTTCGTTATTCAATAATTAAAAAAATTACTTAGTTTTAAATAAAATTTGTTAGGGATATTTTGGTAAGTAGCATAGCAGTTGGCAACACTAGAAATTATGCGATTTTGTTTTTTACATAACGTTGCTTAACTTTAAGTAATCCGCGCGACGTAGAAATTCCCATTCTTATCTCATACACACAACGCCCGCTAAGCAGCAGGACCTCGTTCAAATTTGCCAGGTGTATTATACGTACTGTTGAAAATTATTATAAATTCAAAGTAGAATGTATGCCAATATATTTGTGACATAAATAATTGCTACTTAATGAATTAAAAACTTAGATGAAATAAGAATAATTATATTTCATTTCATAGAATACCTTGTTTGTTAAAGAAATTAATGAGGTATAAATGCGATAGTATTTTCAGCAAAGAATGATTTTTGTTAACCAAAATAGTTATTCATTGGATGTTTTGGATATTATAACTTATAAGGTAAAGATATATGTATAATTTTATAAAATTTAATTTTATTAAGTTAAGCTATTAATTGCAGATACACAACACAATGCATTCTTACAAACACATCCTTACATCAGTATCAAAATTTACAATTTCGTTAATAATAAAGTAAAAACTGTTACGCCCTTATTAAGACTAATTATTATTCGGCGCATTTATGTAGCCTGCAATACTATTTTCGCAAGCGTTGCAAGTAACGTACGTAGAATCGCACTATAGATAAGATCATGTTACATGAGAATTGCTTAAGATAATAAAACTCACGATATCAAATTACAGTTTTTCTGCTAAGTCTATGTTATCTCTATGAGAACTTCTTTGGCATTTATTCTCTCATGACCATGAGAACTGTGTAGGCAGATAAGGTATAAATACCTCTGTTTTAATCTTAAGTCTTTAGTCTTTATTAAATATTCATTCAACACACAAGTCTTTATTAAGTATTCAACAAGTGTTTATCCAGAGTGAGTATTAAAACTAGATGTGGATTTTAAAATTGTCTTGCTAGTAAAAACATAAAGGCTCATTCGAGTTTTAATTAATTATTTTGCTTAATGTCATTTAAATGTGAATTCTAAAATTGTTCTGTTAAGTGTGTTAATTCAAATTTAATTATTTAAACTCGCCTTAAACTCGTTAAATAATTACAGACAAAGTAATATTAATATTTGTATTCTAAATGTTAAAAGAGATAAAGTTTTCTCTCGATTAAAAATAATAAAATATATTCTACGACTGCAAACGAAATATATAAATGTGTTTTATTATATTCAATAAATAAAGTTTTAAAAAAAGCTTCGGCCACAGAATATAATCAAAACTGGCGCAGATTTCGTAACGGATTTTGGAAAATCGACGATAAATATCGATTTTGTGTTTTAACACTTGATCCAAAGGAAAACCGTTCCCAACAAGGTGTCGCATCAAAACAATTGAAGTTTCACAGCTTCTACCATTGGCACAGAGGTTTCGAAAATTAAGGCGTGACATCTCAACAGCACCATCGACCGTCCAGGCTTCCAACGCACGCTTCTAACATTGGCCCCGCGGAAGTCTCCAGTTCGAGGTACACAACAGACAGCACATCGCATGGTTATTGCAACCTTGGGACGTTGTTTCCAGCTGATTATTGCAATCAACTTTAATTCTACGCAACAAAGTAGGTGTTTTTTTTTTCTTTCAAAGTGAATAGTGTTTCAAGAAGAAACCAGCAATTTATTAAATCATTTTTAAAAAGCCATACTAACTTAGTTTTGACATTTTTAATTAATTTAATTAATTATTGCATTACGTACAGATAAATTGACGCTTTATTGATCGGTTTTTGCTGATTAACAGCATTGTAAAAACAAATCCCTTCATACTGTTCTCTGTATGGGTAGGAACCCCGGAATTGTTTACTAACAATAAAAATAATTTTAAAAATAATTGTGTTATTCTAATTATTCTTTTCTTTTAACAAATTAATTTTTAAGTATCAATTATAAAATTCAAATACATCCCCTTTATTATTCTTAAATAACAACAACAATAATATGTGTACTTTAATTAGTTATACCCTGACGAAGATTGTAAAAATAATCGAAATATAGGTATATACTAAAAAACTAACAAGTTTTTAATTGGCTGACAGTACCCAAAAATATTAATAATTAATTTTTAAGGTAAAGATTATACAATTTTTGTTTAATTTTAAATGCTTAGAAATCGATCTCGATCTCCGAGACGTTGTAGAAGTGCTGAATGCACAGTAAACCCAAGCTCAAATTCAAATACATCCCCTTTATTATTCTTAAATAACAACAACAATAATATGGCAGTTTTCAATCCAACACTTTTAAATGAAATTCCCATTTATGATGGCAACACAGCCACTTTATCAGAATTTGTTAGCGCTACAGAAATTATTACCACACAATTTTGTACAGCAAACCCCGAAGAATTCATAAATAAATTAATTATTTCTTCAATTAGAAATAGATAAGTAAGTAAGTAAGTAAGTAAATTTTATTTGTATATCGGTCTAAGACGACCATTACAAGGGTTAGCAAAATTACAATATGTGATTCTGATTAAGTATAGTAGGTAATAATTAACATAATTATCATAAGTTATATTATCTTATTTTACGTGTATTGTACAGTATAGTATAATCTAAAGTAACAGAACTCAATTTGATTATGGTATTTTTTTTAAACAATTTAGAAGAAAGGTTAAAACGTAGAATAACGTAAATCTGCAACACTTTATACAGTACTTTTGAGAAAGACAGTAAATAATGGTAATCATTGTTTCATTCGATTAGGAATCAGTATAATTACATGTTCAAACAGAATGCTCTTGTACGTAATGCTACTTCTATGTAATTAAATAGGTCATTCAGCTGACAAATGTTCTCAATATTGAATAAAAAACTAAAAAAATTATCAGAATTAATCTCAGTTGAAGCGCATATGAGATATTTGTGTAGGTAATGATGGCGAAGACTTTCATAGACAGGACATTTCACTACAAAATGGTATAGAGTTTCCCGATTCTGTAAATTGCAAATTGTACATTCTTCGTTTGGGTCTATACTATGGGCAGTACCATTAAAATAAAAACTAATTATTCTATTATTTGATGTTCGAGCTTGATGTATAAGTCGCTGTTTATTAATAGAAATACGACAATTTAATAAAAATGTATTATTCAGTGTTAAGTGTTGATATAGTGGGCTATAGCTAGAGGTTAATAACTTAGTACGATCTTCTATAACAAGGAATTGTTGTAATTCTTGTACTAAAGTATTTTTAGTAGGACTTATCTGGTTAACATCTTGGCTGTGCCACAGGTCTTCTCTATTTATCTGACAAAAGATATTTTTTAAATGAGATACCCAATTATATTTTATATTATTTGATTTTGATACATTAAGTGCAAAGAGCCTATTATAACATATTCGTGGCAATCTGTTTTGAGGCATTATAAGAATTTTACCTAGCCAATTTAGTGCACGTTTAAACACCAATGTTATAAGCATGTTCAGCTGAAATTCTGAGCGAAGGACGTATCCTGGTGTTGACTTATTAAGAAAATAAAGGGATTTAAAAAAGTTCACTTGTGTCTTTTCTATAACATCAGGATACGACAGTGCTCATACTTCAGATGCGTAGAGCAGAACACTTAAGATTGACACTTGATATAAGTATACACGAGATTGGTGGTTATCTAGTTTAGATTTAAACATAATAGATTTCACGCTGGCTAATGCTCTATTTGCTTTCACTACTCTATTTTGAGCAGCCTTCAAAAACAATCCGGATGAGCTAAAAGTTATACCCAGGTAATCATATTCACTCACTATTTCCATAGGTTGTTCTTTATACGTAAATCGAATATCCTTTGGGATTTTCCCTGCCCGTCTAAATACCATTATCTTTGATTTATTAGTATTTACTTCTAAATGATTGTTATTTGAATAAATTTCCAATGCATTTAATGCTAACTGTAGTTTTATAGGAGTTTCAGCCAGTAAAAGAAGATCATCAGCATAAAGAATTGTAGAGATGTCAGTGAATCCGTCGATATTGACACCTTTAATACCCTTGGACAACAAGAAATCTGGGAAATTGGCTAAAAAAAGAGAAAATAACAGTGGACTTAGGGAATCACCTTGCAATACCCCCGATGTAATTCTAATACTATCTGAACTATGTCCATCTTTTTGTAATATGAAATTAGCGTTATCATAGAATGATTTAATCGTATATAAAACTTTGGATGACAGTCGCATATGATGAAGTTTTGCCCACAACAAAGAATGATCGATCTTGTCGAATGCACTTTTGAAATCCACAAAAGCACAATATAATTTTCTTTGTTTTAATCTAATGTGATTATGAATCATTGATGTTAAAATAAATAAATTATCTGTACAGCTTCGATCCGCACGAAACCCCGATTGAGATTCTGGAAGTTTATTATGCAATTCTGCCCATGCCATAATTCGATGAGCAAGTATTTGGGTGAATATTTTTGTAATATTGTTAATTAGAGCAATTGCTCTATAGTTTTCAGGTCTATTAGGATCTCCTTTTTTAAATAGCAAAAATACTTTAATACTGGACCAGACTTGTGGTGTTTTTTCATCCTTTAAAATAATATTGTAAAACTTTAACAAGAGATCTATACCTTCATCTGGCATATACTTATAAAACTCATTCGGGATTCCATCCAGACCGGGGGATTTGCCTCTTTTACAATGATGCAAGACTGATTTTAATTCATCCAATCTTATATCAAAGTCTAGTTCAGGGCATATTATCCTATCATGAAAGTGATCATTATTGGAGGGTGGAGTAATATAGATTGTTTTATAATAATCTTGCCAAGTGTTCATATCTATTGGGTTTGTGTAATTATTATTTGTATTTAAACGACGTGCTACTTTCCAGAATTCTGTAGGGTTTTTAGTATTAGATAACTGCTCACACAAATTCATATAATAAGCTTTTTTGGAACCTTTGGTTAAATGTTTATAAGATTTCTTCCTATCTAAATAAATATGTACATTAACATCATCAAAACCATTAGTTCTGCAATTCCTGAGTGCTTGTTTTAAATCTTTTTTTGCCCGTTTACATGCTCCATCAAACCAAATCGTACTACTCGTATGGTTCCTCACAGATCCCACATATACTTGTTTAGACATATCTAGATTATTAGCGATTTCTTTAATGGAATCTGCGAAGGACTCATACATTATTTGACTAGTTATATTTGGATTTTTTTCATTCATATAGTTTGTTAGATTTATTACCTTATTATGATATATTTCTAATAACTCGTCGTTCCAATACAATTTTGGTACGTACCCGCCTACTTGCTTTAAATTAATGTTGCCAATATTTGACAGATTTAAATGTACTGTTACTTGAACGGGTAGGTGATCAGATCGTGAGCCTACCTCATAAATTGACATGTCATGTACGTAACTAATGAAACAACTATTTATCCAGCAAAGATCAATTATAGATTTGCCTATTTTACTAATGTAAGTATATTGTGCAGGTCTATCATTGATAGTTCGTCCATTTAAAACTAACAGACCTAATTCTTCCATAACCTTGACTAAACTCTTCCCTCTAGGATTTATAGTCGGATCTAGTGTTAATCTAAGTGGATCAAGTTTTGATTGGGAACATATGTCAGAGTCCAGCTGATTTAGATCACCAATTCTGGCATTGAAATCACCAATTAACATACAATTATCCGACTCAAAATCAAATGCTATATGTGTTACTGTCTCTTTCAATAATTCCAAACAGATATTAATATCTTTATTTGGCGAAAAATATATTATTCCTAAAACAAAGGCAAAATTATTAATTTTTATTCTTACAAATAGCCACAAGTTATTATTTTCAATGACCTTTACATCATATTGCCTGTTGATTAAGAGTAATATACCTCCACTAGCCCTACCCTTTGATTTTTCCTTAAGTGCTGAACTGAAGAATACTTGATAACTGTCAAAGCGATTTAAATTACTTGTAGGTAAATTTACTAACCATGTCTCGTACAGGCAGAAGATGTCAAGGTCATTGAAATAACCCATATTATCAGAAGAAGTTAACTCAACAAAATTTGAATATCCCTGACAAGTCCAACTAACTATTTTTAGTTCACTATTTTTTTTTTTATTTTGAGGCTTTTCGCCTACGTTACTGTTACTATTGTCTGTATTTTTTATTTCTTTTGAATTCTTAGTCGTCCTTTTATAACTATCTATTTTACTGCTTAGTTTTTTGGAGTATTATCAGGTACCTTTATTTTTATACTCTTCTAATTTTTCAATGTCTTTGTTCCATTTCCAGACTACTCCATCTATTGTGATCTTGTTATACCCCTGTTTAACGATTTTACCACTATTTCTTTCTTCTACTGCTTTTTTCCTTAGTTGCATTTGTTTTTCTCTTTCTTTCTTTGTTAGGTCATCATTTATGTATATTCTTTCTGTGATAATTTTTCCCAATTTTGGTTTATTTTTCATAATTTTCTCTTTATCCTTACCATTTTCCAATTTAACCAAACATATGTTAGGCCCTATTTTGAAGGCGTCTTTCACTTTAACTCCCACTTCCAAATTTTCTTTTAGAAAGTTTTCTATTTGAGTTTTTATAATGCCTGTATCGTTTGTATCAATCTTCATGCCGCTAATAACTATATTATTCTTTCTATTTTCTTTATCTATCACTTCCAGGTTACTTCTAATCTCTTGTAACTCCTTTTTTATCACCTCATTTTCTTTCTTAATACTTTCGTTTTCTCTTCTTAATTCTGTATTTTCCTTTTGTATGTTTATCATATCAACGTTGTACTTGTCTTGTTGGGTTCTTATGTGTTTAAGGTCTTCTGTAAGCCCTTGTACCAGTGTTACTAATAGATCCAATTTCTTATCATCATGATGTGTTTTAGTTGGCGATCTTGACGTTTTTTTTGATTTCTCAAACCCATCCTCCCCCAATTCTGCTCTTCTTCTCTTCCTTCCCTCATCAGTAGAATAATCATCACTGTCGGTGGGTTCATGCTGTTTGTTCATTTTTAATATAAGTAATTAGAAATAGATTAAAAGAACAAGCCCTTGAAATTATAACAGGATATAACTACAATACCTGGAATGAAATAAAAACTGTTTTAATAGAAAATTTTGTCGATCAAAGATCAGAAACAAATTTATTAATTGACTTAACTAGAATTCGACAAGAAAAAGATAACCCTATTGAATTTTACAATAAAATTAGGACGCATTTAGCGACCCTAAATGCAAAAGTTTCATTAGGACCGGATCCAGTAGTAATTAAAACCCACAAATTAGAAGAAAATTCAAAATTAGCTTTACGAACATTTGTCAGTGGACTAAACGAAAATTTAGGAACATTCGTCAGATCTAGAAATCCAGATTCTTTAGAATCAGCCCTAAAGATTATTAAAGAAGAACTAGATATTCGTTATTCACAAAACCAAAATTTTAAAATGAACCAAAATTTTACAAAAAATAATCAAATACATTTAACATCTAAAAATAACTATCCTAAACCATCCCAAAACCTATGTACTACTCAACCTACAACTGAAAAATTTGGAAATCCGAATAATTTCCCCAATTTCTCAATACCAAATAATAACTTTTCAAATAATTTCCCTAATTTCTCAAATACTAATTCAAGACCAAGTAATTTTTCTAATAGACAAAATAATTTCCCAAATTTCACGTCGAATAATGCTTCAAGTAGCAACATTAGATCAAATCAATCTAGAAATTGTAGTTCTTTCAAACCGAACCATCAACCCACATATACTCCAGAACCTATGGAGGTTAGCATAATTAAAAGACACGCTACCAGACAATTAGGAAACCAAAATAAATTCAGGACGAACTCACAACGCTTTAGACGCTTTCCAAATGCAATTCCAGAAGAAATAAATTATCACGACGATAATTTACCATCAACATCTTTCAATAATATTGAATATCACGAACCAGATCTTGTATATTTTGATAATACTTCTAATGAAAATCTTAATTATCCTCAAGATGAACATCCCCAAGACGAATATGTCCAAGAAAATCAATATTACAATCAACCAGAAAAAGAATACGAAAACATGGACTCTAATGTAAATTTTCATTAAGAGCCTCGGAACCCCTATTACATTTTAACATAAACCCCAAAGCAAACTTACCCTATTTAATCATCCCAGGATCGAATGAAAAATTATTGATCGATACAGGGAGTTCAAAAACTATCATTTCTCCCAAATTCGTGCAAGAAAACTTCCCAGAATCTATTTATAAATATAATTTTGAAATTACAACTTCCCATGGAACTACTCAACATAATTACGTACAACTCGTCAAATCTTGGATGGCAGATGAGACTTGGGTGAAAGACACCTGGGACCTGACAACGCGGAATTATAACGAGTCGATTTGTGTAGCCGAGTGTACTTTTAAGAATTCTACCACACTTGGCCGCTTTACCTTCTAACATCTCTGTTCCACATTTTGCATTTCATTCCCTCTTCTGTGCATCCTATCTGCCATCCAAGATTTGACGAGTTGTAGCAGACATCCCTATACCTAATCTTTTTGACGAAGAAGGACTTCATATAAGTATGTTACTTATTTGACGTTCATCCCGACTATGTAGGACTTATAGGATCAGATCTTTTGATGGACTTATCCGCATCAATCGATTATAAATGGATGCATATCCAAACGGAAAAAACAATCGTACCTTTTTATTATAACCCTTCCAAATTAAAGCAAGAAATGCAACAACGAAATCATTGTAATTTTTCAAATTTAAAATCAAGTCAGGAACCAATAAGAAAGATCCATATACCAGCTCGAACCGAAATTTTTACAACACTTCCAGCAATTGGAATTAATGGAACAAAATTAACCCCCAAACTTAAGTTTAACGCCCACGTCATTATGCCTTCAGCTATTGTCAGATTATACAACAATTATTTTCAAATAAGCCTTATCAATACTTCCAATGAACCTCAAGTTATCAGTATTTATGACCCTTTAATTTTAGAAGATTATAACACTTCAGGTGATTTAATCCAAATTAATAATTTCAATGTAAAATCCCCTTCCAACGTAAGAAAAATTTTGAACGAAAATTTAAAAAAACAATTTAAGATTAGAACATCTTAATGAGGAAGAAGAAACCCTCTTGACAAACCTTTGCTATGAATACAAAGACGTATTCTACACTCCAGACACACCCCTTTCAGCAACAAATTTAGCAAAACACCATATTAGGACAAAAACAGATGCCCCAATTTACACTAAGACATATAGATACCCCCAGATTCAACGTGAAGAAGTCAAAACCCAAATTCATAAAATGTTAGAGGACCAAATTATTGAACCATCAGAATCCCCATTTAATTTTCCAATTTGGGTAATAAAAAAGAAATTAGACGCATCCCAAAAACAGAAGTGGAGGATCGTCATAGATTACAGGAAACTGAACGAACAGACTATCGAGGACAAATTCCCATTACCCCGAATAAAAACCGTTTTAGATAATTTAGGCAGATCAAAGTATTTTAGTACTCTTGACTTCGCATCCGGTTTCTGGCAAATAGAAATTGAAAAAAAGGATAGAGAGAAAACAGCTTTCTCGGCAGAAGAAGGTCATTTCCAATTTAAAAGAATGCCTTTTGGTTTAAAAAATGCACCAGCTACATTCCAGCGTGCAATCAATAACGCCCTTATAGGTTTAACACCCCAACAATGTCTAGTCTACTTAGACGACATCATAATTTATTGCGCTTCTCTTCAAGATCACATGTTTAGACTTATAAAATATATACGAGGGAAGATCAATATTTACGGTCCCTGATATAGAAAGAGAAAGAATTTTTAAAACATTATTTATTTATTTCTCAACATAATCTAGCTGGACTTCAATGCACTTGGTCCACCAATGTTCCAATGCTTCAATGCCTTTCAGGAAGAAGTTTTCCGGCTGCTCCTCAAACCAGCCATTTACTGCGGTCATAACTTCATTATCGTCTCCATATTTTTTTCCACGCAGGTTTTCCTTTAATTTTGGAAATAGATGGTAATCACTGGGTGCCAGGTCTGGTGAATATGGAGGGTGTTCTAGGATTTCAAAGCCAGCGTTCTGTATGGCAGCCATGACAATGCACTCTTGTGGACTGGAGCGTTGTCCTGATGGAACAAAATTTTGTGTGCCAACTTTCCTGGTCTTTTTCGGTCGATGCTTTCTCGCAATTTTGGAATTAACCCTGCATAATAAGAACCCGTTATTGTGTGTCCACGCTGCAAATAATCGATCATCAAAATTCCTTCTGCATCCCAGAACACTGTGGCCATAATCTTTCCAGCCGCCCGTTGAACTCGAAATTTGCGTGGAGGTGGAGAACCTCTGTGATGCCACTCCATACTTTGTCTTTTCGTCTCAGGATCAAAATGGTGCACCCATGTTTCATCCACAGTCACAAAGCGAGTGAGAAATTGCTTCCGATTGGCCTTCAGGTACTCCAAATTGGCTTCCGAATGCAGCACTCTAGAGCGTTTCTGATCGACGGTCAGCATCTTTGGAACCCAACGCGCCGAAATTTTTCTGAGACCAAGAACATTTCTTAAAATATTTTCAACTGACCCATAAGAGATGTTCGTTATTTCCGCGATATGGCGAATAGTCAGTCTTCTATCTGCCATTACCATATCATGGATCAAATTGATGTTTTTGTCAACGGTGACACAGACTGGACGTCCCGCACCTTTCGCATGTTCGCAAGTTGTTGTGCCTAATCTAAACTCACGAGACATATTTTTCACCACTTGGTAAGAAGGGGCAGAGTCCCCTAAAACGTCTGTCATATCCTTGTGAATTTCAGTAGGTGTTAATCCTTTTTTTGCAAATACTTTATCACCGCTCTGACTTCACTTCTTTCCATTTTTAAAAATTGTCTGTTATCGACCAGCTTAATTATTAATAACTTTCAAATAACAACACGCACCTACGCAAAACTTGACACAACAAATAATTAGTAATGACAGTTCTCATAGAAAAATGAGTGACGATATCATGCAAAGCCTACTATGTCAGGGACCGTAAATACTGATCTACCCTCGTATATATAAAAATATATTCCAAAGATGTAGACAACATAATATCAAAATTCAATTAGACAAATCAGAATTTCTACATAAATCAATTAAATATTTAGGACATATTGTAACTCCAGAAGGAATTAAACCAGATCCAAACAAGATCTCAGCAATCAAAAACTTTCCAGCACCCAAAACAAGAACCGAAATTAAATCATTCTTAGGACTATTTGGATATTATCGAAAATTTATAAAAGATTTCGCGAAAATAACAAAATTCTTAACCATATGTTTAAAGAAAGATAACAAAATTATTCATACAACAGAGTTTTTATCTAAATTCGAACATTGTAAAAACATTTTGACTAACGAACCAATTCTACAATACCCCAATTTTGATGAACCTTTTGAACTAACCACAGACGCTAGCAAATTCGCTTTAGGCGCAGTATTATCTCAAAAAGGAAAACCTGTTTGTTATGCTTCTAGAACTTTAAATAATTCTGAACAAAATTATAGTACTATCGAAAGAGAATTATTAGCAGTTATTTGGGCAACAAAACAATTTAGACCCTATCTTTATGGAAAGAAATTTACCTTATTTACAGATCATAGACCATTAGTGTGGCTCAAGAATTTAAAAGAACCAAATTCAAAATTAACTCGTTGGGCAATGAAATTAGAAGAATTTGACTTTACTGTAAATTATATCCCCGGAAAAATAAATAAAGTTGCAGATGCATTATCCAGAATTCAAACTCACCCATTAAATATTAGACCTGCATCGCTATCAACCCCTGAACCAAAACAAACTAATTATGACAGCAGACTAGCTAGCAGAGCAAGTACTCCCGATATTACAGACTTATTTGACATTCCAACTTATAATCCTCCTCAGACTGACGCTACCGAAAACATTGAAAACCCGAACAACGAAGAAAATAATGATCAAAATTCTTATATTGACACGGTACATTCTCAACAATCTTCAACCCCCGCAATTGATATTTCAGAGAAACCTCTACAACATTTTAAAAATCAGATAGAATTTATTAATGCTCAAATTCCAAGATCAATCAGAATCACAAAATACGACGGAATTACTCATTACGCCGTCTTCGTTAATCAAATTAATAAGTCAGAAATATTTAACACCCTATTAATTGAACATTGTCAACCCAAGCATCATTACTATTGTTATTTCCCAGATGATCAACTTTATTTAGACTTTTCAAATTTCATTAATACAATCACAAACGAAAATACTCCCAAATTTCATCGTTGTATAACTCAAGTAACCTATATTTTAAATTCCGAAGAAAGACAAAAACAAATTCAAGAATACCATTTAGGAAAAACCAACCACCGTGGAATAAATGAAACTATTGAACATCTCAAAAGAAAATATTATTGGACCTCTATTATAAAAGATGTTACAAATTATATTAATAATTGTCAAATTTGTAAACAACAAAAATACAACAGAAAACCTATTAATCAACCTTTTCAATTAACCCCTACTTCTTCTAGACCATTCCATACAATTCATATTGATATATTCCAAATCAAAAATAAAAGTTACTTAACAATCATTGACGCTTTTTCAAAATTTGCACAAGCTTATCCTTTACAATCTCGAAATTTAATAGAAGTAACTGAACAGTTATTGAAATACATTTCAACATTTACAACTCCTAATGTCATTATAGCCGACGGAAAATTTAATAAAAATATCTTTGAAGATTTTATAGCCTTGCATAAAATCCAATTACACACAACAACACCTCATCACCATCAATCTAATTCACCAATCGAAAGATTACATTCTACAATCATTGAACATTATCGACTATTAACCAATATACCTGCACAGCAAAAAATCCAATATTGCCTTTTAGCATACAATCATACTATACATTCGAATCTTCATTTAACCCCTTTTGAAATCGTTTTTGGACACACTGAAAGTAAAAACCCCTCTGACCTTGATTATAACAGAACATATTATCATGATTATCCACATATAAAAATAAAATGAAATATTTATATGAATCCCTACAACAAACGCAGATGGAAACTAAAGAAAATCGAAATTCCAAATTAAACAAATCCAAAACAAATAAACAATTTAATTTGAATAGTAAAGTATTTATAAAAACCAATCTAAGAAATAAAAAGGATCCAAGATTTGACGGACCTTATATTATCTCAAAAATCTTAGAACATGACGTTTACGAACTAACACCCCCTGATGGTAGACCACCACTTCAAAGACATGCTAACGAAATGTTACCTTTTTCAGGACAACAATGCTCCTCATCCTAATCGAACAAGTTAATATTTTAAATAATACTATTTGAAATTAAATTTCTTCATACCTCACAGATCAAGACGTTTTAACCATCCCTTATCCTGCTGACCCAAAATACCTACATTTATATGAAACAATTATCGTTACTAAAGTTTACCAAATTGACAACAAAATCACATTAATATTTGAGATTCCATTAATCTCTAAATTCGAAAATAATCAACTGATTCAATTAATACCGTTTCCAATCATTACCAGCACCAACCAAGCTCGTATGATTATACCGACTTATAACACCTTACTATATAATGCTCAAACTATAGCATTCCTATTGAGATCGATCATTATAAATCGACCGCCCCCAATTTATACTTTTGTTTCTACTACTTTCTCTTCATCATAACCAAACTTGTATACCTTACCTACTTGAACTTATTGATATAAAGATTTCCCAAATTAATTCTGTAACCTGGTTAATCAGTTCCCCTTCCAGATCCATTTTAGACATTAAATGTAGAGATCGAACGTATCGAAAAGAACTTGTTGGTTCAAAACTTATACATCTTAGTCCTGACTGTATTGTCATGATCAATCACAAAAACATGTTATTTACAGCCAAAAGTATTTCTAATAAAGTAATAGAATTTAATATCATAGATATTGCAAAATTAACAACCCCTCAATTCGAACATGTAAATATAACTAAAATCGATTTAACTACAATCGATACACAGAAATTGAACAAATATCAACTGAACATCACAAACCAAAATAATCTTCTAAAGATGAATAGTACTACAACCCTCGATCATCTGAGCTTATTAAGTATCATTATAATTATATTTATCATTGTTATAGTTATATGTTTATTATTGTATATTTATTGTAAACGTAACTCCTTCAAAATCAAATTTATAGATTTTCTAAATAAAGATTTTATAAATAACCAAAATAACGAAGAAATACCAATTTAGATTTCTTTGAAAAATTTTATAATATATAAATATTATTTCAAATTTTATTTTCAAATTATTTTAATAACATTGAAAATACTAAGGGTGGAGGAGTAACGTACGTAGAATCGCACTATAGATAAGATCATGTTACATGAGAATTGCTTAAGATAATAAAACTATATCAAATTACAGTTTTTCTGCTAAGTCTATGTTATATCTATGAGAACTTCTTTGGCATTTATTCTCTCATGACCATGAGAACTGAGTAGGTAGATAAGGTATAAATACCTCTGTTTTAATCTTAAGTCTTTAGTCTTTATTAAATATTCATTCAACACACAAGTCTTTATTAAGTATTCAACAAATGTTTATCCAGAGTGAGTTATTAAAACTAGGTGTGGATTTTAAAATTGTCTTGCTAGTAAAAACATAAAGGCTCATTCGAGTTTTAATTAATTATTTTGCTTAATGTCATTTAAATGTGAATTCTAAAATTGTTCTGTTAAGTGTGTTAATTCAAATTTAATTATTTAAACTCGCCTTAAACTCGTTAAATAATTACAGACAAAGTAATATTAATATTTGTATTCTAAATGTTAAAAGAGATAAAGTTTTCTCTCGATTAAAAATAATAAAATATATTCTACGACTGCAAACATATAAATATATAAATGTGTTTTATTATATTCAATAAATAAAGTTTTAAAAAAAGCTTCGGCCACAGAATATAATCAAAACTTGCATTCCAGTTATAAGAGTTCACTGTGTAAATTACATAAGTTTGACATTCTAAGAACAGCTGTCTAACAGTGATATCAACTTTAAAAAATAAAATGTTACTGTTTCCAGTATTCTAAAAAATTTCATTAGGACACGCAAATATAAAAAAATATTTAGAATACAGTTCTTGTTTTACCAGAAATAACTTTAAACTGAGAAATTTAAATGAGACAGCCTATAGTACACAGCCCATATTAACCAAACAAAGGTATTCTTATTTTCTATTCAATTTTTGTAGCACAACTTATTTTTAAAAATTGTAAAATTATTTATTTGCAAGATTGGCAATAATTTAAAAAAAATGTTTAATTTGAAGTTCAAATCTTGACAATCTTGAATTCAAGGTTAATGTTAAATGGCATAAAAATAATACAGACTATACCGGGTAACTGTTAAACATTATAAAATGTGAAAATGTAGATAGTGTTTTTTGATTAGAATGTTATTCACAGATAGAACAAAAGCAATTTTTATTATTGTTATGTTGTATTTTAACTTAAGATTTTACAAAACCTATTGCCAGAAACCTATTATTAAAAATGCTATAGCAACTTCTCGCAACATCAAAAAACTACATAAATAAATGGAAATATCTCAAACATTGATACTGGTATTAATTTCATAAATAGGAACAAAGCTATTCCAAATTTATGTTTATTAGAACTAGGTATTGGATTTCTATGCATTTGCATGTTTTTTCTGCTTATAGCAAACATATGCAGAGTTATATTTGAATCACATATGTCAATTTGAAAGTGCATATAAATCCATATTTAGGTGTTTTTTATAAATGCATGCATATTTTAGCATTTTTGAACGAGTGTGCATATTTTATCACTTTTTGGGCGTTTTACATGCTTTAATTATGAAATTTCTAATATTTTTTAAATAATTTTAGCATTTTAGACAACCAACCAAGGGCGGTTTAGTCGAGTCTAGGGGAAACCCATAATTTAAGCTTATTGTCAAATACTAGGCTTTAAAATATTTTACTGCCTTAATCATCTGTGTACTTGTTAATATTTTCTAAGAAAAAGTTTCAACTAAAATTTAAATACTTACATCCTGCGGTATTGTGATAAATAGATATTAGGAAATTCCAAAGACCCTTTGACAACTTCCTGTTCATAGAAAAATTTGCCTGTACTTTTGTTTACTAATCTTGTAATCTATCAATTAAGACAATTCAGAAATTGCAAACTGCATTTCAGTTTGAAATTTTAGAGTGTAAAGATGGGTAAAGAAAAACGGTCTGTTTCTGGTACACTTCGAAGTTATGTTAAGTAATTAATTATTAAGTAATTATGTTAATTATTCAGTGTTTTTACAACTGACGATAAGGTGTTGTATTGTACAGTGTGCGACGATAAAGTGACTGCAACGAAACGCTTTCAAGTTACACAACATCTGGAAATTTCAAAAATGCCAATACCCGACGAGTCTACACTCAGAAAAAATTATTTACCTCGTTTATACGAAGAGACCATAAAATCAATTAGAAAACATGTAGCGAATAACTACATATGGGTTTCCATTGACGAATCTACTGACACTACTGGAAGGTGCGTAGAAACTTCATTTCCTTCGTTTTGTTAGTAAAATTTAACTAATTAAAGACAGCAGAGCAATTTACATATGTTCTATTTTCGGTAATTCTCTGAGTCCTCTATTAGCTAACATATTTATGGATAATTTGGAAGATCGAATATTTGAATTAGATCTTTCTAAACACATTATTTTTTGGTTTCGTTACGTTGATGACATTTTAGCTTGTTTTGACAGTTCTTTTGAAGTTATCAATGAGTTTTTAATTCTTATTAACAGTCTTCACACAAACATCACGTTTACACTAGAAACAGGACAAAATAGAGCTATTAATTTTTTGGATTTAACTATTACAATTAATACAAACAATGAATTTGATTTTTCCATATACAGAAAACCCACAAGCACAGACGTCACTATACCTAACGATTCATGTCATCATAAAATGCATAAACTAGCGGCTTATAGATCTTATAGATCACCGAGCTTTAACTACTCCAATGAAACGATCACATTTTGATAAAGAAATTTCAATCATCAAACAATTAGCCCATGCAAACCATTATAACCATAACATGATTGATACTTTAATTCAACAAAAAGATTATAGGTTAGCTATCAAAAGAATATTTCCAATTGACACTCAAATACAAGACACAAACTACATATCAATACCATACTTTGGCAAGATATCAGAACAAATTGCAACTATAATAAGAAAAACCACCAGTTACAAAATAATCTATAAAACTAACACCAACACCTTTTCATTTTTATTCAATGCTAAAGACAAAACACAAGATATCGTGAAATCCGGCATTTACCGTTTGAATTGCTCTTTTTGTAACTCGGTTTATATTGGACAAACACTTAGCAATTTCGACATAAGATACAAAATACACGTACGTCTTATAGACTTAAACATCCAGAAAAATCTAATTATGCCAAACACATTTTGGAACAGAACCACCCAATGACACCTCAAAACAACATTAAATTCTTACATTTTTGCAACAACAAACACAAATTAGACATTTTAGAAGCTTTTGAAGTATACAGACATAAACGCACAGTACCTTTCATGAATGAACAAACTGAGCTTAGTAATTCTCCTTTATTAGAAGTGTTAGATATTTAGTTTTTGTATGTATTGTATCTAGTTACCTATTTTCTGTATGTATTTATCCTTAGCAACGTGTTTGTTTATCAATCTTATCTACCTTTGGTAATGACATAAAGTGTCGAAACAATATTGTCAGGTTAATATATTAATAAAACTTGTGAAACTTTAACTAATCTTTGTGTTTATATTATATTTCATTTTTTTACAGTTTTATTTTCTATTTTGTTAGTTACATATTTAATCACAACAATATTTTTGCTTGATTAAAATATAATTTTTTTTAAATAACTGTTTTGCGCTAATTGTTTGTAACCGACTAATTATGTAGTTCAATAAAATAAAAATCAAATTTTTGTTTTCAGATACGTGGCTAACGTTATAATTGGCGTTTTAAATTCGGAGAACAATCCCAAATCCTATCTATTAGCAATGGATGTTTTCAAGAGCACCAATTATTGTTCTGTGGAAAAATTGTTTAATGATTCGATAACTATGTTGTGGCCGGACGGCATACAGTACAACAAAGTACTCCTGTTCGTCACCGACGCGGCACCGTACATGATCAAGGCTGGAGCAGGCTTACAAGTTCTGTACGAAAAAATGATCCACTTAACTTGTCTTGCCCATGCAATGCATAGAGTTGCGGAAAAAGTGCGGGAAATATATTCTAACGTAAACTCTATAATTTCAGATGTAAAAAAATTGTTTGTAAAGCTCCATGTCGCATACAAATATTTAGGAAATCTGCTCAAGAAGTGCCTACTTGGCTTTCTGCAGCAGAATATTGTGCAACTTATTTTGATATTATTAACCCAAGCAGCATTTTTAGTCACCGCTACGTACCAGCAACCACCGGTGGGACTATAAGGTTTTTGCCGTTAGTCACAAGAACGTAATTGCTACGGTATTGTTACGTGCCTGGAACCAAAATGGGGAACAATACTCGGGTAGCAGATACGTTGCAGTAACCTTTCCGGAACTTGTCCAGCTACGTAGCGGGAACGTGGCGGCGTAGTAATTGCTACTTTCGTGGAACTTTTTTTCTCTTTGACACATCGTTTCGCGTCGTTGTTCTCTCTTACTCTTGCAACTTAACAAATATTCCTTCACTTTCTCTACTAATGCCGCGGTCGTGTGACAAAATGGATTACTATTTTATTTGTAATACGTACATAATACATAAAGAGATGAAAAGTTTCGTTATTTTGTCAATCTAGCATACCAAAATTATAAACCATCGCAACTTTTCTGTTAAATGCGATGATGATAGATCGAAAAATAACAACGCGCCTTCTTTAAATATATTTGTAATAAAAATGTCTTGAATAAAATATGACAAAAATATTTATAAATTGATAAACATGATAGAAACCATTTTTATTTTATTCCCAAGGCACAATTTGACATCGATTTGTTATCTTTATTGAGAGTTATGGTAAAACACTTTTTAACAATTGCAACAAATTGCAAATTGATTAATAGCCTTCAACATTTTACAAGTAAATATGGAGTTGTTTTGAAAATGTCACCTTAAAGTAGTATTAACTGTAAAATGTGTGTCTAAAGTTTGTGTCGCTTTATAAACAGTAACGGGAACTAAACAAATTCTACTTCTAGGTTGCTGTTACCACGAAGTATAAAATACGGTTTCCGTAGCCACCTTTTATCTCCTAATGTCACTGCAAAATTCTCATTGGAACTTAACCTCAAATTTAAACGTCAATCGTAAACAAACAACCAATATTTTTATACTGATTGCTACTTAATAACAATTATTATTTAATTATGGTTCATTTTAAAGTTGTAGCGACGAAAGAAAAAAGGGGAATATATTTCACCCTTGTTTACTACATGATGGTTTATCAGTGATCTCATCCCTATTTTCTTCTATTTTGTATTGTAAACAGTTGATTTTGTTTCCACTGATTTCACCTAACTGCTGTTCTAATTATCTATAAAAGGTGGACGTATATCTAAAATTCTTTTTTTCTTATTGCATTTGCCTTTGACATTTTTATTAAAAACATGCAAAACTACTACCACTGCGAAAACACAATTAACCTCCAAATTCCAAACTAAAATTACTTTCAAGTGATTCTCCTGGGTAGCATAAACGTAAGTTTTACTTTCAATGCTACTGTATAGTTCAGTTACTTAAGCAATGGTTTCAGACCAGTGGCAGGAACTTTCGGTGCTATTTTAAAGTTTTAAAAACTTAAAAGTAGCTTCGGGCAAGTTACTGCTACAATCATAATATCACTTGAAGTTGCAACAACATTAAGGTAATTATACTACGTATATTATGCTACGTATATATTATAAGTAGCAATACCGTTCCACATACTTTAAAAAGCTACTTAGAAGTAATGTAACTACATAGTTCTAATAAATAGTAGAAGTAACTACATAATTACTAAAATATTCCAAATTGAAGTAATTAAACCTATAAAGTCATAAATTTTGTTGTAGTTACGTAACAGCTACTCAATCAAAGTTCCTATCTCAGTTACCGCTACTTGGATGCTGCTTGGGAAAGCATTTGTAAATAAACTTAATAAACACGATGCACTATGCATACAAAGCGCACAGGATGCTTTTAATACTAAGGAGGTGAGGGCAGAATTATTGTTTGTTTTGACAAATTTTGTGCGTTTAGCTAAAGTAATTCAGAAATTAGAAAGTCAGGGAAATTCATTAGATGAATCTCTTGAGCATGTAAAATTGTTAGGTGTTTCTTTGAATAAAGTAAAAGGGCCAAAGGGTTTGACTATAAAACAAAAATTTAAATCCGTTATAGACAAAAATCCTGGTTTTCACTTAATTAAAAGCATAAACGATGCATTATCTGGCCAAGACATTTTAGACGAGCTAAAACATTATTCGCTTGTAGAATTAAACAATTTTAAGTATGCCCCAATTACGTCTTGCGATGTGGAGCGTAGTTTCTCAAAATATACAACAATATTTAGGGATAATAGGTATATGTTTACTTTTGAAAATTTAAAAATGTACGTCATTGTGAACTGTAACGCTCTATGTTTAGAAAATATAATTAATTAAATTATCGCATAGGATGTCTAATTAAAATAATTTCTGTAAATAAAATGTAAATAACGCTAAACAGGCGTTTTTTAATAATGAAAGTGCATATATTTATTAAAAATTTCTAATAAACGCATATTTCATGATTTTTAAGTGCATATTTCACGTTTTTATAGTGCATAAGTGCATCCATATTTCAGCATTTTTAAGTGCATACAAATCATATACCTAAATAGAACTATCTCAAGATAGTTCTATCTCAGAAGGTTAATTATTATTCTTCATGTACTCCTAAAATGTCTAACCTTTTTGACAAAGTTTATAGAATCCTGTGTAAGCTTAAATTGGTAGAATTGTTTTAAACTAAAGAACATACGTCGGGTCTCCCACTGCATAGCATAGTTACAAATTTGATGACAGTGTTTTGCACAAAAACAATCTTACAAGTTCAGCTTTGTAAAACTATTTTTAGGGACAGCTTTATTTGTAAAATTGTAATTGGAATCAATTAATAATTTAATAATAGTCAAAAATGATTCTTTTACAGAATGTGTGTTACCAACTTTACATATTTTTTTACTAATAAAGTATTTACATTTCTAATAACAAATACTACTACAATTAATTGTAATATTAGTACTTTGCGTAATTATCCCAGCGGCTCCTTATGCAAACTCGAATACTACTATAATCAGCTATTAATATTACTTTTCGAAATATTGGCATTGGGAATTTTAACTGAAGCACCCTGTATATATAAACGCTCCTCTGGAGATATAGTGACGCTCTCACGTGATAATAATGACTGTAAAATAGTTTAGTATATACCAAATTATATTATTTGAAAAAGAAAGGTAATAAATGTAACCACAATTACAAAACCAGTTAAAAATGCTAAGCTTAGCATTGCCAGACGAACTCCGGTTATTGACACTTCGGTATGTATAAATAATAATTAATTGTGAAATATATGTTACCCACACATATCTCGAGTCCTTCGGATCTATCCACTCACCTGAGTTATCCAATTACTCATGGCGTCACCGAGTCCCTACGCCGGGTTAGCCACCTAATCACCGGATTAGCCTTCTACCCCAGGCTATACTCAAATCCCCGGGTTTCCCATCAACCCCTGGAATCATCCACCTATCCCCCGGGTTGACACACCTACCCCCTGAGTCACCTATTTACCTCTAGGGTCATCCATTAACTCCACGAATCATCCGCCTATCCACGGACTCACCCATTTACGCCCCGGGTTTCCCATATACCCCCGGTAACCCACCTACAATTTTATTTTAAAAATTGAAAAATGTAAAAATAGCAACAAATTACTAAAAATATAATATATACAGGGTGATCCAAATTGTTTGAAGACCGTTTGAATTTACCGCCACGTTAGATTATTGTTACGTTGGTAACACAATTATTTTTCAGGCATTTTTTACCTTCTTTTATTTTACAGTGGCGTCTCAAAAATAATATAGCTTATAAACATCATTAATTTAAAAAAATAAACTTACCTGACAATAAAATCGTCTAAAAAAACTGTAGTTCTGAAAATAACTGTTTTCTAAAATAAGACAGCAAACAAAATAAAGCAAAAATCCAATGACAACCTGGAACAACGATGTAAACGACAAAGTGACGAGTTGTCGCTGTAATTTGACGCAATGCATTTCAATAGTGCTACACTAACAATGTGCAATACACTAAAACCTACGGCGCGAAATTCAAACAGCCTTCAATCAATGTGGATCACCCTGTATAGTAGCAAGACGAATTAATAACCAAAATAATTATTTTCTTATTAAAAAAAATTCAACTGGTTGGATTCGAACGGGTGCAAAGATCGACAATGCCAATGGCAAAGAATACGTAAGGTGACATGCTAAAGTCAACAGCAATCGTGGATACTGCAAACTATATATTATGCTTCATTCTCTAAATTGCATTTTAAATTAAATAGGCAATAAGAATGGTCTCGGTGGAAAGTGGTCAGGGCTATAATAGGAGATGTAGTCTAAAAGAAAGCCACAATAATAGATGTTTATGCATACAAAACAAAATGGAATGTACTTCGATGTAATTCGGCTTGTCACAAATCTGAAAATTGTAAAATTCAATAAATAAACTTTTGCGTTCCTCTACTTTAATTTAATTTCGATTTAATAAAACAAAACACAAAAATTTCAAAAAAAATTTTCTGCTAGTTTATCTCCTCGCAGATGTGTGTTGGCCATTTACTCTTGATTTCAGCAATTCAACATTTGAATTTCTAACTAGTCCTCAGAGTTAGTTGCTGGTGGCTTTTCAGAAACCATATTCTATACCTTACTCTTTGAGCAAACTCCTTTTCATTTTGCAGCTCCTTCTTAACACGTACTTCAATCATTTTTTGAACTGGTCAGTTGCGTACTCCAAATACTCAATACAAATATTTCTGTAGCGAATCTTTCGCCATTCTTATCTTGAGATGGAGATTTCATGTCATCAATAGAGTATAGCAAGTAATTCAACTTCTTTTGTAAGTTTTCTTAGATTTTGATAAATCCTTCGGTATACATACTCAATATTTAAGAAAAGAAAGCAACTAGTTAGTTATAAATAAGTAGGTATATAAATATATGCAAAGCTAGCTCTAATTAATTCAAAATTAAATAATTATAGTAGTGTGTTATGCCATAGATTTTGATTCTTACTGTACATAAACGAAGAATAATAAAACAGATTTTCGTACACAAACGGAATTATACTTATCTTTAACACGAACGATAAATCTGCTTGCAATCAGAATCCAGAAATTTGACCGTCATTTTCCAGTTTATTCAGAAGAGGCTCTATGAAAATTTTATAAAATGGACTTATATTTTACCTTGTTAATTACTATTTTAATGATTGGACTGCAGGAACTACAGGTAAAAATATCATATTAAACTTTAGAAAATATACTTAACTAGTTGTTTTTCTAATAAAGCAGGTACAAGGGATAAAACCTGCTAATGCTGTAGAAAAGTGGTTCGAAACATATTTAAATCATTTTGATTACTGGGATTTCACAACCTTCAAATTGGTAGTATATTTTCTCTGAACTGTTTAATTAAAGTAATTAACTAAAGTTATTTTTAAACTTTTAGAGATACTTTGAATATGATGATTACCCTCCTGACAATAGCAAACCCCTAATAATAGAGCTAGGTTCTCAGGAAACAATCAAAGATCAAGCAATCATTTCTTTTCCAAGTTATAAGTACTCTAAACTGGTGACGGGTAAATTGATCTATTTGGAAACCCGTTTTTATGGTAGAAGCAAACCTACGTACGTAAAACTTTCTCTTTTGAATTCTCTAATTTATTTTCTATGTACTACAGGGTGTTTTGTTTATCGTACTATAAATAATTATGTACAGCTTTTTTCAACTCAGCCTCTAAGGTAGATATGTACAGCGGCAGATTACAACCAGATCACTCTTTTGTCTGGAGAGTAAGAAGGCTCAAGAACCTACAGAACTTTCCAGAGCTGTTAAAAGGTTGACAACCTACATACATAAATATTTTTATTTATATTATTTTAAAACACCGTCGTAATTTTAACCCCAGGTTCATTCCATGCCAAATCATCACAAAAAAATGAACTTTTCAACAAGACCATTTCAGATTTCTGAATTTTGTGTAATGGTAGAGGACATAAAGTAACTTACGTACGTAAAGTTATGGCCCTCAGTGATACACAGTATTCGTATAACAGAACTGCAAACATGATAAAAAATGTAAAATTTACGCTTACAAAAACGATTCATAACTTCGCGTCGAATTATTGTACAACTTTCATCTTAGGTTTGTTTTAAAGCTAATGGAGCATAGTTTCCATAAAAAGATGTTTTATAATAAAATATTGAGTTTTTCATTCCAAGGTCACGTGACGTGACATTTGACCTTGAATATCTACTAAAGTGCACCTTCAATTTTTTTTAGGAATATAATACGTTATACAGTTAGATACAGACTCTCTTTCGTATATGGGTGAATATCTACAAATTGACTCTTTCAGAGGTAATTTTTGGACAAACGTTTTTGTTTTATTTCGAAAATTAAAATTATAGTATTTGATACCTTTTGAGGTCTTTTTCGACATAACACCAAAAAACGTTAAAAAACGAACTGGAATACTGAATTGTTTACCATTTTTCAAAACAAAGGCACGCAGGAATGAACTATGAAGTATGGTAATGAAAAAGAGACAGCTTATCAAATTTATTTATTGAAAAATATAAAAATAAAAATCACCTAATAAACTGTTAAAATAAAACTAAAAAATATTCGTTAGCAAAAGATACATATTATCACTATTTTTCAAATCTTTTTTCGTCTCTCTTTTTTCCTTTCTCTTTTTTCTGAAGTTGTTCCTCTCCTGATGCTTTAAACCTTATCTGAAAAAATAATACTATTTAATTGGCTGTAGGTTACATACGATCATTCCCCTGTATCATCGTTCATTCCCGTAAAACATAAATGACACGGGAATGAAGTACACGGGAATGAAAATTTATACACAATTTCACAAAAACATGCAGCTTATAATCAAATGCAGTAATTTTTAAACATCGAATAAGAGAACAATTTATTTGAAGTGGTAATTAATTAAAATTTTTAATGAAAAATATGTTTTTCTTGGGAAAAAACCTACCACGAGAATGAAAGTCGGTTCCATTACACACGTGTTTGAAGCAAGTTGATAGCGGTTCGAAGTTCTCCTTTCAAATTCACAAGTACAATTGATGGTCTAGCTGATTTAGAAACATATTAACATCATTTTCGACACGTACACAGCAAAAATGATAAAACACCTGCGACGTTAATAGGCTTTCATACAATGCGCACGGGAATGAAGCAACCTACCAAAGACAATTTTTGGACTTAAATCTTAATCACTGGAAAATATATAAACTGAATTTACTTTACACTTTGGAAAAACCCAACATTTGTGAATATAACTGATACACAAAATGAATTTAAAATGCCCAACTTTAAATATAAACTGTACTTTATGATTAACTAGGCAAAAGACATGCCACGGGAATGAAAAAATATACATTCAAATGGCATAAAGTCTTAATACAAAAATATTGAGATTAATGAATTTTAACGACCTATTAGTACAGTAGATTATCTTCCTCGAAATCATGTTTATAAACACAAAAACTTATTTGGTCTTTGAATAGTGAGCTGAGACCAACCGGGGTCACTTTCCAGATATTCACCCATATGTTTCATGTTGGGATGCCTTTGGGAACAGGAGTAAAAAAATGTCAAATATGGTAGTTATACACTTCTTGCACAAAACTTGCGTCTGGCAGTTCAGACCAGAGTATTGTATCAGGTATTTAATATATATCTGTGCAGATACCTGAAAATCCTATCTCCTAAGACAAGTATAGGTATGCTGTAGCTGTACAAGGTGTCCTAGCCAAAAGTGACACATTTTAACACCGGACTACTGATTAAACAAAATAAGATAGAATTATTATGTGATTTTTCACTATTAAGTGTTAATTTGCGCTAATCCTTTTCAGTTCACGTTAGAAAACGAAATTTTAAAGTTAAAGATGTTAAAGGACTTTTCACTTTCAACTTTTCAACGTTTCATAATTTATAATTTCGAGGTTTGCTCTTTTTTAATATCAAAATGGAAATCTAAATTTAAAGTCAGAGATTAATTTGAAATTTTAAAGCTTCAAAGATTTTCAGTATTCAATAGTTCTGATAATTCCACGGATCCACAATAATCGGTAATTGCAATATTTCAGAAATTTAAAGATTGAGAGTTTCACAGCTCAAAGAGACAAAGAGTTCAAACTTTTGAAAATTAAAAGGTTTAAATCATTATTCTGTGAAGGTTTCGTAAATGTGTGGAAGTTTGGAGAATCAATTAAAAGTTAAAAGTTTAAATGTTTTCAACAGTTACACTCCAAAGTATGTAAAACTCATTTTTATCTCTAAAATTTCCTTATTTTATCATGGAATGTTCTATGCCTTGTTATACGTCTTCTAGAGAAGAGAAAAGCCTATCTCACCATTGTTTCATGGGCCAAAATAACTTCTTCGCTCCGAAACACTTCACAGTCTGTCGAACCTACGGCTACTGTCCTTTAAGAAAATATTTGATAACAACTTTTGCAATCTTGCATTTTAAATTTTCTTACTAAAATATTTACATTTCTAATAACAAATAAAAAAGTAAATAAAGCCTAATAGAAAAAATAATATGAAAAACACGTATTACTTTAAGTATCTCGCATAGAGGCTCGTTACCCAAACTGTACTTGTATTACAATAATGATTATACTATTTTTTATACTGTAATAATAATAATAAGTACTACATAACGTGGAAATCAGGCCTCAGAAACTATGAAACTTGTGCGGGAAAGAGGAGTGATTATTACTATTACTATTATTATTAAGCAGGCCCATCGTGCGGCTGCAGCCGCCTTACAGATGGTATAGCACAAATCCCACATCTGTGTTACAGAGCTAAGATAACTAGCACGATAGCCGCTACACTACCAAGGCTATAACTATTGTTTAACTATTAAGGTAGTCTTTTACAGTGAATATTTATTTCAGTATTTACCTCTAAAGTAAAACGTACTTCCTTCATTGACAATCCCTTCTAAAGCATTTATTTGCTTATTCATCTTATAGAAATACTGAGGTATACGTCGTCAATAGTTGTGTGTTCAGAAGATAATATTAAGATAACTATATTTACCTGCAAGTATTGTTATTATCTGTTTTTATTCTTTTTAGTAACTACGCGGGATCCATCATGAAAGAATATTACCCATTTATAAATGTTGAACAGTCGCTAGAAGATATAGCGCATTTTATTACGTGGTATAAATCAAACAATATCAATTTCAATGACAGCAGGGTATGAATATTTTATAATTATATTTATATCTTTTAGAATCAATTCAACTTAATCAGAAGTAGGTACATCAAGAATCAGAATAATTTTCCGCAAAAAAATTCATCCTAAAAGCTTCTCTTTTGGTTTTTCAGAAACTGCCGTATTTATCGATAAATAATTTGATACACTATTTTGTTTTTGTTTGTAAATTTCAAAGCTTTCAAGTTTTGTAGCTTTTATAAATATTTTAATATTTTATAATTCAAACCTTTTTGAGTTTCAGAGATTTAGAGTCATGAATCTTCACAAGCATCTAGGCTTGATGTTTAGAGGCACAGTAGCTGAATAGTTGCAGAAGTTTTTTAAAGTCCAAAGATTTTAAGCGTTACAAATCTAGAGTTCCCAACAACAATAAAGAAGTAAACTACCACTAAAGTATTATCAGTTTGTAAACTTGTAATTTCAGGTCATCTACTTTTCAAGGTTTTAATTAGTTTATTTTAAGTAATAGATTGTTAGTTAACTTTTTCATTGGCTTTGAAAGATTTCTGAAATTTCCACAAACACGATTATACGATAGTGAAATTACTTACTTGTCTTAAGAGGGGAGGGTATCAACTTTACCACCGCTGATTGGACTCTTTCTGTGCATGCAGTTAGGGGTAGCCCTAGCCCAATCATGCAAAACACTCGGATGAATGGGCCTCTAGTGTCGCACAACCCTTTGCCACTTTTTGAATTATGAGATTTTATGCTTCGTAACCTCTAATGGCTTCCCTCGCTTCCATCCGGCCAAAATACGTATATTTTTTTCACTTTGCTGTTAATGTAGTACATTACCATACACAAGCACTGGATTTTTCATAAGATTAATAAAACGAAATTATTGGCTTTGGAAACTTCAGGTGAGGCTTGTGTGATACCAGAGGCCCATTCATCCTACCCTAACTGCATGCTCAGAATGAGCCAAATCGGCAGCGGCGAGGTTGGGACTCTCTCATCTTTAGTAATCAAAGTATGCTGTTATGATGAAAGTAAATTATCAATAAAGGCACATGTACATCTCTTGCTATTACTATTTCTTCAAGCTTTATAATTTGTGCAATTTTCTTTCCATACGTTATACAGCTGTTTACTAAGTCTACGGAGTCGTGGTCATGTGGACAAGGTCTTCTTTGGCAATTTCCAAATCTAGTTGACAGTTCTGGATCGTGAGTGAAACATCGAATTCACGCTAAACTATTAAAGCATTAATAGTTCGACACTTGAAGATAATGACTCTGTAGGGTAGAAGATTTTTGACTTACCTTAAACTTTAAAACTCTTATGTAACCGAGTCTTTAAAAATCTGACATCTGACTGTTTTTTAAGTTCTAAGTCACTGCAATAACACTATTGTGTCTTCAAACCAATTAAACTGTAAGTATTTGAAATTTCAGAATGTACATAAATATATAACTTTGATAGATTTGTAGAGTTGAAGTAGGGTGCATAAAGGTGGTTCCTTAAACCAAGCTAAATTATTTCTTTGTTGCGATTGCTGTTACCACGTTCCTACATTAGGTATTGTAAATTTAAAAGCGCACACTTGTATAGAAATTTATGAATTTGTGGAATTCTCAAAATCTAAATCTCTGGAACTTCTGAGCTGAAAATCTCTAATCTAATCTGAAAGTTAAACATTCAAGTTTATATGAAGTCAAAATCTATGTAGAAATTGAAATTTTAAAGCTCAATGAATTTACACCCTAATTCTTTATCTGGAACGTGAAGTTTTGAAATTTGGGATTTCTGAAAGGCTTTCTGAAATCTTTGTATCCCTTTAGAACTTAAAAAGTTAAAACTCTGATAAATCAGGACTTCAACATTTTATGTTTTTCTAAGTAACTATCTAAATTTCTGAAACTTACCGCATCTCTAAAGCATTAAAGCACTGTATTCTGATTTCTATCAAATATTCAATTTAAAATTCTTGAATTGTAAAATTTTAGGTTGTCGTTTTTGGTTGTTCTTATGGGGGAACGTTGGCAACGTGGATGCGTTATAAATTTCCTCACCTTGTAAATGGCGCATATGCTAGTGCTCCTCTTTTAAAGGGAACAATTTATTATTCACGTGAGTTGTAAATAAAATGTATTATAAGGTGGTTTTTTATTTACTATTCTTTCTAGCTTATCATCAAACTTTCCAAGAAATGTACAACAGGACACACGGATGTTATGAATCTGTTATGAATGCATACCGTGTAGTTCATGAAACTTTATCAGAAACTTATGGGGTTGAAAGATATGGAAAAGCATTCAAGTAAATGTATCCATTTAATATACAAACATATCAATTTTATTTCAATTTAGTCTATCTTTAGAGATTGGTATTGTGGTGATGTTAGCCGCATGAATAAGGAAGAAATTTTATACATTGTACGTCTAGTTATATCTAATCCTAACTACAAGCCAGATATTCTTAAACAAATCTGTAAATTTTTAAAGTATAAGGTTAAAGATATTTCTGATTACGAACATGTAGTTTCCCTTATAGTGACATACTCTTGTGAAGTTTGTGCAAACAATCACGTTACAGCACTTCTTGAAGATCGCAACGGTAACAGAACTTATTTCGGGAAGAAAGTTTTCTTTAAATGACCTTATACTTTTCAGATGTAGTCAGAAAATTTCAGATGTGCACGGAATTTGGTCATATTCTTCAACCATTTCCGTCTTTCTTAGATGATAACGATAAGCAGGGATACAGTTCGCATGATCTTCAAGAATACATGATATCTTGCGTAAAAACGTTTGCCGTGTTAGGGTAAGATTAATTGTTTTGAAAATCAATTGTTTATGTATACTTAATACGCATTTTTGTAGTAAACCTACTAAAGCTTTAACATTTCTTGAATTTGCTAAAGAAAGAAAAAATCGAATTTATGGTGGAATAGATATGAAAGTTTTTAGAAACATGAAAAATTTTTTCATAGTTTATGGAAGGCGTGATCCATGGAAGAATTTAGGACCAACTATACAAATGTCCACGAAAACTTCAGCAATTAGAGAGTTTGAAAGTAAATATTAAATATTGGTAATTACTTATTAAATATTATTAAAAAATGTATCATCTATGTTATTTTAGGCGGGTCACGTTGCGCAGACTACGAAGAAATATTACTTGAACCTGAAGAGTTATCACGTATTAAAAATGAAAGTATGGCATATTTGAAGTTATTTACTGACGAGGCTATATTTTTCTAAAAGCCCATTCACAAATGTCTCTTCATGAACAAGAACTGTAGCTTATAAAACTCAATCTTAATGGCTATTTACTGCTGTCTCTACTAAATATATCCAATCTCAGAAAAATAGTGCAACTAGAGCAATGAAAATCGAAGCAAGAGTGTTAAAGCCTTAAATTTGAACATCTCTAATACATAAACCTATTCTTAACAAACCCCCAGCTTTGGAAATGATATGTTAATGATTTTGTGTAAAATGTGATTTGTAGTTGTGTAAATATCTGAAATTTGAAGATGTTTGAAATGTTTTAATAAAGTCTATTTAATAAATTTGTGCATTGCAATAGTTTAGAAAATTGCTACACTTACACTGAAAGAATTTTCAGTTTTTATAACAAAAGTGTCCTTACTTTCGACGTTCAAATAAATGCATTTACTTTAGAGTTAAAAAATGCAGGTAGATGAAATGGCTAGATTCTGCTTTTGTTTACTAACGGGTGATTTTTTAAATTTCTGATCTAGAAAGCCATGACATAATTTTAATACAAAAGATGCGGAAAACGTAGGGCGTAGTTTGAATCGTTCGATTTGTCACAACTGTCAGATTTCAAAAATGTTGACATAAACATAACCTACTCCAGTGTTGTTCTCGCTTTTGCCGTCTTTTGTGCTTCACTGTTTCCTCGTGTTTTGAATTCCGTTTCGCCAGTTATTATCTCGGTTATTATCAAAAATCAGTCTTTTTCAAGACTAACCTTTCGTTTGTGATTGAACGCTTAGTTTTCAACGTTATTTTGGAGTGTTTTTCATCACAACAAAATGGTGTTCACACAGGAACAAAAAACATTTATGATCGAAGCTTACTTTCGTAATGGTCATCAAGTTAATGGTCAATGGGTGTATGAAGCCGGAGCATGTCTTCGGGAGTTTCAAGAAAAATTTCCAGATCTTGCGGTGATAGAGGCAAATTTTCTCATGACTCTGTCTTATGTGGTGAATCTATTGAAGCGAGTTGTAACCATAACCTAAACTTCTCAAGTCAATAATCACATCGAAATTGCACTTAAACTCGCAATAAAATGCACACTTTGGTAAAAGCATGTTTCGCAAATGATCACTGTTTAAATATTTATCAATTTGTTTAATAAATGTAAAAGTAAGTAGTCAATTTGTCACATAAATGACATTTGGAATAGCAGTGTGATCAACGCTACGCCCTACGTTTCGGTGACCTTCGATACGGCGTAAAAATCACGGCTTACTAGATCAGAAATTTAAAAAATCACCCGGTACTTTCAACTGATTTTTTAATTTGAAATTCATTTTACGTTTATGTTAATTATAAGTTCATTGTTTGAACTGCAAATGTGTTCTTTTAAATACTGAATCTTTTAAATGCAGGGGTATTAAATTTCAAGACAAGTGGTATTGAAAATAAAAATATTTTACTTCTGAAACAAAATAATATGTTTTTAAAACAAGGTATGCAGTATTCGATTTTACTTTGAAATTATTACTTATTAGACATATATTTCTCAATTATAGGTTGCATTGCTTTTGATTTATTTATAAAATCTTTTAATTTAAGTGCTGTAATATATATATAGAAATGATAACTACTTTTAAAGTAAATAGGGGGTGTTAATTCAAGTGAGTGTGGTTTTAAAATCAAAGTATAAGTTGTTACATGCACAAATAAATGTTTTTTAAATAAGATATTTGGTTTTGTTTTGATAGTAATTCTTTTAATTTGAGTTAATTCGGCATTTTCATTTATATCGTTAAAAGGTGCACACGCTTAATTAGTTAGTCGTTGTTTGACGTATCGTACGAAAATGGAAGGGAATTTTCAACAAGAGTTTTATGTTAGTGCAAGTGCTAATAGTGTTTAACAAGAAAGTTTTGAACTATACGAATTTTTGAAAAACTTGAACGTTGAGGAGAAGATTATTATATAAAAAAATAGATATCTTAAATAACTGTAAGAAAATTTTTGTAATAGCCACTGAAATTAGTTTTAAATGTTTTAATGAACATTACCTATCCTATGAAGTAGGATCACCATCAATATGTTACTAAAATATGTTTTTTTTTAAGAAATAAGTATTTATGTAATAAGCAAATTGTTTATGTTCTGTATTGTTTATAAATTAACAGTAAGTTGTTTTTTTAGAGCAAAGGAATATTAATTGTAAACTATTACTTTTAATAGGAAATATTTTTACTTTTCGATTGAAAACGCACATTATTAAATTAAACAAATTGACATTCATATAGCAGCACTGCATTTAAAAGTAAACATTGAAACTACTAGTTTGAAAGCGGCAGATTTTTTAAATTAATTACAATCTACCATTAAAATAACGTTTGTTTGACTTTTAAATCAACAATAAAACTATTTACATCAACCTTCGCAATAAATTCTTGATGCACACTATATTGAATTATGTAACGGGTACATTTTCCACCAGCATTTAGTATATAGAATTTTGTATTGATTCTTGTTAAAAATCCTAAGTTCGGCTCTGCAAATTTCCATTCTTTTTAATATATATAAGTGTTTAACAAAAATGGGGGCCAAAGCTTATGCAGTTTTAGAGAAAAGATCGATATTAGCTTTTTTAGATGCCGTGCGATAATTGGTTAAGTAAAAAACAGGCGACTTGTTGTGATTGGTTACTTAAAAATCGATCGATATTTAGTTGTGAGTGAGACCTCGCGATTGGTTGATATTCCTACACGGAAATAAGAATGTATTTTCATGCGGAAATAATACCGCGGAGATGAGGGTTGTTGTAGCGTGGCTTCACTTAGCAGACTTGACTTGAAGACTCGTGACTGCCGGCTGTGAGCATGCAGTCGACATTGTGGTCAATAGGCCTGATCAATTTTCTTATGTAGTGTCAATGGATTACAGTTCTTTAATCCTATAGAATTGCAAGATATTCTAGTTATAGTGCTTTGTCGTTTAAAGTTATGCCGTTAAGTGAAAATCTTTTTGAAAAGGTTTTACGTGCAAAGTTGTGTTTGAAAGACTTGTCATTCCGTACTGCGTATAAATTATAGTGGTTTATTCTTTTCTGAATTACACTTCTATGTGTAATAGCAAGTATTTCCTTTCGTCCGATCTACCGATAAGTGCAGTTAATTAATGAGAGAAAAATCTCTTGAAGTAATCCTAAATTTAGTGAGCACTTTTTGTGCGTTTGTACATTAAAATTCGGCTTAAAGAAGTTGAAAGCATTTGTTGATATAAGTGAATTAAAACAATTTGAAGCTCAAGACGCATTTTCGCTAATTTTCCGAGGGAAAATAATTACGACATTACTCAATAGTAAATTAAAATCTTGGTTATTTTTGTGCCTGACTCTCTCGGTTTCTGTAATCATATGGGCTGTTGTCAATTATGGATTTGGTCGCGTTTTTGATTGGAGAATCTACACTTCGATGCTGAGCCGAATTCAACCTTAAGTTCCCCGCAGGAAAGGCGAATTTCCAATTTCTACCGAACTAGGTGTATGGTATTCCATGAGTTTAATGAATGAAAATGCAAGGTACTGTAATATTAAGTAGGTATTTGTTGTAATTCAAGTATTAAGAATGTCATAGTTATGAATTTTCTTTAGGGAGAGCTCTCCTTGATAGTTAAAAATCTTTAAATTTTAAATTAATCACAATTCATTTATATTGATACTTTTGAACTGATTTAATTTGTCTAATCTCATTTAGATACTTGTGTATAAATTTTTGTCCAGAAAAAGAACAGTCAATATAAATTTTAATATTTGTGTTAATGCTTTTGAACATTATTTGTGGTCGATTTAATCAAATCTTTTTGAGTTATTTTCATAATTTAATGAAAAGTTCTAGGTGAATTTTTATTGATTAATTTTGGTATAATTATAACCTACTAAATGTAGGGTGGACTTGTAATAAATATACGATGTGTGTTTTACTTTTATTTATGCAAACCTGTGTTATTATTATGTTCCTGCTAATAAATGTTATTAATTCAAAACTGAACGATCTGAAAAACGGAACCATATTGGTTATGAATGCTTAAGTTCATTTCTTCAACAATTTTAAGTAAACAAAATATCTATACCATATTTTGGCAAAATATCAGAAAAAATTGCACATATACTAGAAAAACCAACAATTATAAAATAACATTTAAAACCAACACTAACACTTTTTCATTTTTATTTAATGCTAAAGACAGAACACATGATATCATGAAATCGGGCATTTACCGTTTAAATTGTTCTTTTTGTAGTTCGGTATATATTGGACAAACACTTCGAAATTTTGACATAAGATATAAAGAACACGTACGTCATTACAAAAATAAACATCCTGAAAAATCGAATTACGCCAAACACCTTTTAGAACAAAATCACACAATGACTCCTCAAAATAATATTAAATTCCTACATTTTTGTAATAACAAACGCAAATTAGACATTTTAGAAGCCTTTGAGATATACAAACACAAACTCAGGGTACCTTTAATGAATGAACAACTTGAGCTCAGTAATTCTCCGTTACTGGAAGTATTAGATGTTTAATTATGATTTTTATTATTAATTTTTATTATTATTATTATTATTTTATCTAGTTACCTATTTTGTATCTACCTTAGCGACGTGTTTGTTTATAATTATATTACCTTTGATAATGACAGCATAGCTGTCGAAACAATATTGTCAGGTATATTTTAATAAAACTGTGAAACTTTTAATAATCTTTATTTATTTCATGATTATGGAGTTCCACAAAATAAGGCTGGAAACAATAAACAAAATTTTGTTTTAATTAAATATTCTATTCATTTTCTGGTTAATGAATTTAATAAATTTTAATGCTTATTCAATCAACATCTTTGAATGGTTAATAAATCATTAACTAAGCTCAGAACCAGATGGCGCCCTTTTAAGTTTTTATTTGTGTTGAACCCTTATCTATTCCTTTTTCACAATTTATACAGCTGTGGAACCAATACCTACGACTTGACTAATTAATTTGTAAGAAAGAGTTTAAATCTCAAGCTGAGGCAGACATGAGTTTTTAGTTACAGTAAGTATGAGTGTATTTTTATAATTTTTTATAATTAGTTTATTGTCATTTAGTCTGACAGAAAAACGATTGTTTCACTGGCTTCAACGCGGGGCCATTTTGTAAATTGTATTTTTGTGTAGAAAAACACTCGTGTTTCACTGGCTTTGCCAACGTGTGGCTCGAATAAAATATTGTTTCCACAGTTTAAGAAAAGGTTTGAGATATTGGTTGATGAATATTTCTAGGATTTTAGGTGATTTTGTACTACGTTTCCAGATAAGGATTCTTGTATTGGAATCCATAATATTGTAGGATTTCTGTAAAGAAATTGGAAAGCCTAATTACAGTTATCGCTTATTTGTGGCGAAAAAGTAAGTTTTATTGTTACGGTATTTTTTTTCAAAATGGAAGTTAACCATTTGAAAGGTGATGAATTGAAGTTTGAGATTCTCTGTAGAGGCCTAAAGCCTGTAAGTAATTATTTGCAACGTCGAGCACTTTTGAGAGGCAGTTTGGCTAAAGAAAAAACGTTAAAGTCGGTTTCACTTAAACAACCATATGATTTCAAAACCAATGTAGCACAAATTAAAGAATCATTTGTTGATATCGAAAAAATATTTGGGAATTCAGAGGAATTAACGGAGGATTTGGGTGATGTAGTTTATTCTAGGCTTTTGCATTTAGAGAACCGTATAAATTTATTAGAAGTAAGTGGGGATGAGTAAGTTGTAGTTAAAGATGAGTTTGAAGCACAATTATTGGTTTTGCAGGGTTTACTGATAGAATTTCGAACAAAAAATAATGAAACTAAAGTTAGTGATGCGAATTCGTCATTTTTGGAAAATTCTTTACAAGTACAGCCGACGGTTAAGCCTGTACCTGTCTTTAAATGGAACTTGAAATACTCTGGCCAGACCGGACGCGACAGCGTGATGGCATTTTTAGAAAAAATTAATGACTTATGTGAGGCTCGTCGAATTTCGAAACATGACTTATTTGTTTCAGCTATAGATTTATTTTCGGGTCCGGCTTTATTATGGTATAGAGGTATTAAGAATGAAGTTAGTAATTGGAATGAGTTAGTTAAATGTTTAAAGCGAGACTTTTTACCTATAGATTATCAGTTAGATCTGTTAGATGAGATTAAAAATCGAACGCAGGGTCTTAATGAAAACGTTTCGTTATATATCATGTCAATGGAGGCTTTGTTTAGAAGATTAGAACATCCTAAAACCGAACTTGAAAGGGTAGAACAGATAGTTAGGAATTTAAATCCTTATTTTGCAGAGCGTATAGGTTTGCAGGACATAAAGTCTTTATCGTCATTAAAGGATTTTTGTAGAAAAATCCAAGAATTAAAAATTAGATCGGAAAGGTATCATCCACCACCTTCCAAGCGTAACGGGTTGTTAGAACCAGATTTAGCGTGTCTTTCATTGAATGATTGTCAGGCAAGAAAACCTACGGAAAATAAAATTAATATTTCTGAATTATCCAGTACAGATAAATCTTGTTTCAATTGCGGTCAGACTGGACACTTACATAGGCAGTGTTCTAAACAACGACGTACATTTTGTTATAGGTGCGGTAAGGTTGGTGTATATTCCAATTCTTGTAATGTTTGCAATTCAAAAAACGCCAAGAGAGGTATCGTTGCGGATCAAGTAGTGATGAATCGTTCAACCGGGACGGTACCGAAGACAAAAACCCCACAACCCAATTCACGTTCGCGTGCAAACTAACTTCTCAGCCCAAACAAACATCGAAATGTAATTTCTCGCTTTCTTCAGAAGAATGGAAGTCTTGGTTAAATAAAGTAAAAACTTTCATGTCCCCCAAAATAATTGCACCTCTTTGTGTTAAAATGCCGTATGATAACCGTCCTTTTATACTCATTAGGATTCAACGATTTCCAGTTATTTGTTTGTTAGACAGTGGTGCATCAAATACTATTATAGGTTCTTCTGGTTTACAGTTTCTGAAGGAAAACAAAATTCCTTTTCAAAAGAAGTTAACAGCTGCTCGTGTTACTACAGCTGATGGTACCATCCAACCTTGTGAGGGCGAAATTATTTTACCGATTACTTTAGATAAGGTTACGAAACATATCAAATGTTTGTTAGTTCCTTCCATTACCCAAGCATTTATTTTAGGAGTAGACTTTGGTCACCTATTTAAGATAAATTTAAATATGTATGAAAGAGCGTATGACTTTGCAGTAGAACCCTCCGTAAATACTATTTCTTTAGTTGAGAATTCCGTAAACCATACTTCTTCCATGGAAGCTACTAAAATTATCGACCAAGCTTCTCTAAGTCCTAAACAGAATTCTGTTTTAAAGAAAACAATTTCAGCTTTTGAAGAATTAGTTTCCGATAAGTTAGGGTGTACGAATGTATTGAAGCATTATATTGATACCGGGAATGTTCAGCCCATTAAGCAAAGACAATATATTCTGTCGCCTGCTATGCAGACCCATCTTCATAAAGAAGTTGATGATATGTTGAGACTTGGAGTGATTCGTGAGTCAAATAGTCCTTGGAGTAGTCTAGTGTTGTTAGTTAAGAAAAAAACAAATGAACTACGATTATGTTATGACGCGCGAAAATTAAATAGTGTAACCAAAAAAGACGCTTTTCCGTTACCTCGTACCGATGCTATTTTAAATAGACTTCGTAATGCTAAGTTTCTGTCCAGTATAGATTTACGTAAAGCTTTTTGGCAAATCCCTTTAGAGGAATCTTCTTGTGCAAAAACAGCTTTTTGTGTGCCTGGCAAGGGTCTATTTGAATTTACTGTAATGCCTTTTGGTTTATCGAACAGTCCGCAAACAATGCAGAAATGCATGGAAAAAGTTTTAGGTCCACTTATGTTGGATGAGAAAGTTTTTGTGTATCTTGATGATATTATTATTGCGTCTTCTACTTTTGAGGAGCATATTAAGATTTTGCATCTTTTACGATTAAGGCTGAAAGATGCTGGTTTTACGATTAATTTAGACAAATGTCAGTTTTGTCGTTCTTCTTTGAAGTTTTTAGGTTTTGTTATTGATCAAGAAGGTTTGCGAACTGATCCAGATAAGGTGTCAGCTATTTTGAATTTTCCTACTCCCCGCAATACTACTGAAGTTAAACGTATGAATGGTTTAGTCAGTTACTATCGACGTTTTATTAAAGATTATGCTGAACTTTCTGCTCCCATTACCGCACTCATTAAAGGTAAAAAGAAAGGAGATCCTATTCATTGGACTTCCGAAGCTGAGCAATCATTCCAAAAGATTAAGCAGCGTATTAGTTCCGCTCCTGTGTTAATTTCGCCAGATTTTTCGTCTCGATTTTATATACAGACTGATGCAAGTGATGTAGCCTTGGGCATTGTATTGTTTCAAATTATGGACGGTTCAGAACATCCAGTTGCCTATGCAAGTCGAACTTTGACTTCTACCGAAAGAAAATATTTAGCTACTGAGCGTGAGCTATTAGGAGTTATTTTTGGTATAGAACATTTTAGAGGTTATGTTGAGGGTACCCCTTTTACAGTTATTACAGACTGTGCAGCAATTAAGTGGCTTCATAATATTCGTGAACCTACAGGTCGTTTAGCTAGATGGTGTATGCGTCTTTCCCAATTTGACTTTGATGTACAGCACCGTCCTGGAAAACTAAACATTATTCCGGATGCTTTGTCCCGATTTATTTCTGTAATGAATATCGATATTCTTGAGCCTGATGAATGGTATCTTAATATGGTAGAATTAGTCCAAGCTTCTCCTGAAAAATATCCGTATTTTAAAGTCGAAAATAATCGACTATATAAGTTCTTGCCTTCCTTATTACCGCTTGAATCTAATATTTCCGACTGGAAACTAGTAATTCCAACTGCTAATAGGAAGCAAATTTTGCAACAATGTCATGATGAACCTACAGCTGCCCATTTTGGAGTTTCAAAAACTCTATCCCGTATTTCCGAATTATATTATTGGCCGAAACTTAGATATTCTGTCAGTAAGTATGTACGCAATTGTAAGATATGTGCGAGTCAGAAAAGTGAGAATGTTTCACGTGCAGGCCTTATGGGTAAAGAAAAGAAAGTTAGCTTTCCTTTTCAATTAATTAGTATAGATTTGTTAGGTCCGTTGCCGCGAAGTAAGTCTGGTAATCAGTACTTGTTTGTTGTTACCGATTGGTTTACCAAGTATGTCTTAATACAGCCATTACGTAAGGCTACTACCAAGCCCATGATAAAGTTCCTGAAGGAACAAGTTTTCTCAATATTTGGCGTACCCCAGACCGTTATGTTTGATAATGGGTCGCAATTTATTTCTAAAGAATTTCGAGATTTTCTTGATAGCGTTAAAATACAGAATGTTTGGTTGAATGCTCGTTACCATCCTCAAGTTAACCCTACAGAACGAGTTAATCGAGTTCTTGTTACGGCTATTTCTTCATACATTAAAGACTCTCATCGTGAATGGGATAAACACATTTTTGATATTGCCCAGGCAATACGTCTTGCTAGTCATGATTCGACTCAAGTTCCTCCCTCTTTCTTGGTCTTTGGTCGACATGTTCCAGTTAGTGGAGATTTTTATAGTCCTATCGATCCCAATAAACCTTTAGAGATTGCAAATAAACTCTTTTGGACCCGTGAGCTAACTCAGCTTCCCGAATTGTATGAGGATGTTAAGTCTAGATTACATAAAGCTTATGAGCAGAATTCTCGTCAGTATAATTTACGAAAACGTCCGCTTAAATTTTCTGTTGGAGATATAGTCTGGAAGCGAAATTTTACTTTGTCTGATGCTTCTAAAGATTACTCTAAGAAGTTAGCCCCTAAATATATTCCCTGTAAAGTTACCAAAGTTTTGTCCCCACTTGTTTATCATTTACAAGATTTAGATGGACATTCTGTTGGCAATTTCCACGTTAAAGATTTAAAGGAAAATCATTGTGATTTTTCTAAGCAATAAATTTCTAATTTTTAAATAATAATTTAGGTCTTGTTCAACCTACGACCTCTTCTCATGTTTATTTTTGGCCATCTATGATTTTGTGTCGGCAAGTATGCTCGCGTATGTATTTGAAGGTACCTAAACTTGATGATTGGGAACGTTTGATGATGTAAGTTGTTGTATGTTTTGTGACTGTGGCCCTAGGCCAATGAATCCTTTTGTATGAGATGATAGGAGAGCTTACTCGCTACCAAATTAAAATTGCCTATCTATAGGTAAATTGCTTTTTGGGTCATTTTCTAATTCTTGCACTTAAAATCTTTTATGCTTATTGTTAAATAAGTTTTATCTTTAAATAATGCTAATTAATCCTTTTTGTGGCGTTAATCCTTTCATGGTTCTGACAGGTACTGTTGAGTTTCTTTCATTCTTTTAGTTGTGGGAGTTACATAAAACAATGATAACGTGATTTGTTGCGTGCCCTCTCCTTTTTGAGTGATTGAATATCTTCGTGGAATTCTTGTGTGGGAGTGTGACTGAGTGAAGCGTGTACAGGGGATATTCTTTTATCCCTTGGGTGTTTCTTGGTAGGTTGGTCGGAAAGCACGCAGGGTGTAAGACAAATTTTCCCGATTGTGTCCAGTATATATTTACCGATTTTGACAGTTCTGTCTATTTAGAAATTTGTGTGAAGTTATTACTTCATTTTGAATATTCAGAAACATAATAATCTGTTGGGATTTTGAGACCTTGTGCATTTTAAGTTCGTTGAACTTCTATGAGCTTTTTCTAAAAGCAAAATTATAAATGTGTTTGAGATCTATTAGGTCTTGTGGTTTTGAACCATTTTGAAGATGAGTGCGTGAGGTTTTGGTGATGCCGTTCTGTTCTCATTTATACCGTTGGCATCCACCATTAACCGATTTTTGTATCGTTTGTGATACAGTTTTGAATTGTGCTTTTTTGGGTGACCTGCTCGGTCCCTTTACAGTATCGTTTTGTAGTACAGTTCCGTGCCGTATTGCACTTTTGGGAGACAGTTTCTGTCTTATTATCGTATCGTACCGTTTTGCAGTGCCGCTTAGTACTGTGTTTTTGGAGGCATTATGGTCTCTGTTCCGTACCGTTTGGTGATTCTGATCACCGTCATTACCGTTTTGCTTTTTGAAGTATATGGTGCTTCGTATGTACCGTTCAGTTTCGTTACAGTTTGCTGTGACAATCCAGTATGACTGTTCCTGTGTTGGAATTTGTATGATATTTGAGAATTTGTGAAGGTCTTAGTGACCTTATGGTGTTCAGCTTTGTGTTATCGTATCGAGTTTTGAGGTCGTGTTCTTTTTAGAACAAGCTTTCGGGTTCTGACTTCTTTTATTTAGACTTTGTCTATTATAGCGCGGTGGGAGGCGCTCTAGAAATTCCTTCACCGATGACGGGTTCCGGTAAGAGTCCGGTAAAGCACTTGTGGTCTTCCTCTACCATCTTTAGACCTTTTGTATAGACTTTGTCTATTATAGCGCGGTGGGAGGCGCTCTAGAAATTCCTTCACCGATGACGGGTTCCGGTAAGAGTCCGGTAAAGCATTTGTGGTTCTTTTTACCATCTTTTGACCACTTTCTTCCTAAGGACTTCTGGTCCTTCGAGTCATTTTGGTGACTAGTTAAATTTGATGTTTCTTTTTTGAAACTGTTTCCCCCCTTATAGAAATTTATATTTCTTTAGACCTTCTGTTTTAGACCTTGTCTATTATAGCGCGGTGGGAGGCGCTCTAGAAATTCCTTCACCGATGTCGGGTTCCAGTAAAAGTCTGGTAAAGCTGAGGTAGTTCTTTCCGTTACCATCCTTCAACTACCTTCTTTGAGGACTTTTTGTCCTACTGGTCTATATTGACCAACCAATCTGTCGGTTCTTTTTGGGAACCATGCTCTTTGTGAGATCTTTTGCTCTGTGCAGTTATGAGGTACCCGATCTTTTAATTTGTATAGATCACCGTATCAGTGTGTCCTTTTAAGGGCAGATCATTCCCTTTCTGGGTACCTGTCGTTCTGTTTTGTCGTTTCTGTCATCTTTTGGGAGGTTCCTATCTTTTTGTGGGATATTGACCCACTACCGTACCTTTTTGTGGGATTTTGACCCACTACCGTATCCTTTTAATGGGATTTTTGTGTTACAGTTGTTTGTAACGTCTTGCGTTTTAGTGCATGTTGCGCTCTATTTTACTGTCGTTCTAAGGGACGAACTAGCAATGTTGGAATCTGTTCTTTTTAGAACAAAGCACTATTGTGCTTCCTTCTTTCTCCGTTTAAGTAGAGCTGATACAATTTGTCCAGTTGGACAGCTTTTGGTTGTTTTAGTGTGAGCTTCTTTTGTCTGGTGACATAATGTTTTGGAGAGGCTGATACAATTTTTGAGCCAGATAATACGGAAAGGGTTATTAACCTTTAACCATCTATTTTATTGTTACAGTCAGTAAGCTCTTTGAAAAGGTTTTCAACCTTCAGCTATATTGTCCTTCGTTGAAGTTAACGGACTTCAGTTATTATGAATAGGTTTATTAACCTCCAGTTCTAAATATGAATAGGTTTATTAACCTTATTTCTTCCAGTTAATAGCTACGACCCAATACACTTTGGAGACTATTTGAAAAGGTTCTAGTAACTTTAAGTCGCCCAATCGTTAGTCGGGATTATCTAGTGTTTCATTGGTAAATACAATAAGGGTTTGCTAACCTTAATTTATCCACTTGTAAATATTTAATTTCGAAGAGGTTTATTAACCTTGATTCCTTTAGCTTGCAGTTATTGCGTTATAAGAAAAGGTTTATTAACCTTAACTTTTTAGCTTGTAGTACAGTCTGATGACTTTTCATTAAGAATAAGATGAGGTTTCTATATAACCTGAGGAGTGTAATTGGGAGATGTTTTATTAACCTTAAGTTCTTAGCTTATAGTTATGACTAACCTATCTTGGGTTTGAATTTAATAGTAGTTTTAGTAACTCCATATCGTTTGAATTTTAGTTATAGGCAACCTATATTATGTTAGAATTTGAAAAGGAGTTTTAGTAACTCTATACCGTTTGATTTTCAGTTATAGGTTTACGTTTTGGGAATTCATTTCGTTCAGGTATTGAGCTTGAATTTTATTCTTGGTATACCGTTTGGTATACACTTATCTGGTATAGGCACTTTTGGGTGTGCTTTGGTTTTGATACTAGTATGGTATCTTCGTAGGCCTTTGGCATTTTGTTAGTTTTGAGTATAAAAAGATAAGACGGGCTTCATAGCTTTTCTTTTTTTATTGTTTTTTCTTTTTCTTTGACGAGTGGGCGAGGGTAACGGGTACATTTTCCACCAGCATTTAGTATATAGAATTTTGTATTGATTCTTGTTAAAAATCCTAAGTTCGGCTCTGCAAATTTCCATTCTTTTTAATATATATAAGTGTTTAACAAAAATGGGGGCCAAAGCTTATGCAGTTTTAGAGAAAAGATCGATATTAGCTTTTTTAGATGCCGTGCGATAATTGGTTAAGTAAAAAACAGGCGACTTGTTGTGATTGGTTACTTAAAAATCGATCGATATTTAGTTGTGAGTGAGACCTCGCGATTGGTTGATATTCCTACACGGAAATAAGAATGTATTTTCATGCGGAAATAATACCGCGGAGATGAGGGTTGTTGTAGCGTGGCTTCACTTAGCAGACTTGACTTGAAGACTCGTGACTGCCGGCTGTGAGCATGCAGTCGACATTGTGGTCAATAGGCCTGATCAATTTTCTTATGTAGTGTCAATGGATTACAGTTCTTTAATCCTATAGAATTGCAAGATATTCTAGTTATAGTGCTTTGTCGTTTAAAGTTATGCCGTTAAGTGAAAATCTTTTTGAAAAGGTTTTACGTGCAAAGTTGTGTTTGAAAGACTTGTCATTCCGTACTGCGTATAAATTATAGTGGTTTATTCTTTTCTGAATTACACTTCTATGTGTAATAGCAAGTATTTCCTTTCGTCCGATCTACTGATAAGTGCAGTTAATTAATGAGAGAAAAATCTCTTGAAGTAATCCTAAATTTAGGGCTAATCCTATGGGCTGTTGTCAATTATGGATTTGGTCGCGTTTTTGATTGGAGAATCTACACTTCGATGCTGAGCCGAATTCAACCTTAAGTTCCCCGCAGGAAAGGCGAATTTCCAATTTCTACCGAACTAGGTGTATGGTATTCCATGAGTTTAATGAATTAAAATGCAAGGTTCTGTAATATTAAGTAGGTATTTGTTGTAATTCAAGTATTAAGAATGTCATAGTTATGAATTTTCTTTAGGGAGAGCTCTCCTTGATAGTTAAAAATCTTTAAATTTTAAATTAATCACAATTCATTTATATTGATATTTTTGAACTGATTTAATTTGTCTAATCTCATTTAGATACTTGTGTATAAATTTTTGTCCAGAAAAAGAACAGTCAATATAAATTTTAATATTTGTGTTAATGCTTTTGAACATTATTTGTGGTCGATTTAATCAAATCTTTTTGAGTTATTTTCATAATTTAATGAAAAGTTCTAGGTGAATTTTTATTGATTAATTTTGGTATAATTATAACCTACTAAATGTAGGGTGGACTTGTAATAAATATACGATGTGTGTTTTACTTTTATTTATGCAAAGCTGTGTTATTATTATGTTCCTGCTAATAAATGTTATTAATTCAAAACTGAACGATCTGAAAAACGGAACCATATTGGTTATGAATGCTTAAGTTCATTTCTTCAACAATTTTAAGTAAACAAAATTTTGTTTTAATTAAATATTCTATTCATTTTCTGGTTAATGAATTTAATAAATTTTAATGCTTATTCAATCAACATCTTTGAATGGTTAATAAATCATTAACTAAGCTCAGAACCAGATGGCGCCCTTTTAAGTTTTTATTTGTGTTGAACCCTTATCTATTCCTTTTTCACAATTTATACAGCTGTGGAGCCAATACCTACGACTTGACTAATTAATTTGTAAGAAAGAGTTTAAATCTCAAGCTGAGGCAGACATATGAGTTTTTAGTTACAGTAAGTATGAGTGTATTTTTATAATTTTTTATAATTAGTTTATTGTCATTTAGTCTGACAGAAAAACGATTGTTTCACTGGCTTCAACGCGGGGCCATTTTGTAAATTGTATTTTTGTGTAGAAAAACACTCGTGTTTCAATTAAAAATTCGAAACACTCTCAAAAGTAGAGCTACTTTTATATTTAAAAAATACTTTGTTGGCGCATTTTTAAAAATAAACAATTTTGATGTTACCTACAATTTTTTTTAATTTAAAACCAAAATTTTTTTCAGTGTACTTTTAGTGGGTACTTATTAACGGTAGTTTGAAAGTTATTCAGATGCAATTTCAATCTCAACGCGTGATCTGCATTTGTGCAGTGGTTACAGAATAAAATCCGAAAGTGTTTATTTATTCTACGTCTGGCACTTAGTCCAGTCAAAATAGACATTTAACTCCGGAATAATTCGTATAAAGCTGAAAATTGGTACAGTTCTTAAATACATCATTATAAAGTCCCCATCAATTCTACTTCGGCTAAAAATTTTATTCAAGGTCAAAAGTCAAAAAATCGGTCTTTCGCAAGTGTTATCGTAAAAATAGTTTATACAAAATTTGTAGATTATGCGATTATCTACAGAAAAGGTCTGTATACTTAATTTCCTAGGCATCATCATTCAGCTGATATCGCGATTTCAAAAATTGAAAAAGTCAAGTCATATTCTGCATAATATGCACAACAATAATATGCCAAACAATCAATGAAGGAAAATAGATTAGTTTCAGTAAGAAACTACCATTAGAGACGATACCTGACAAGGCCATTCAATACTAAACTTGTATTTTCTATTTAATTATATCGAAAAAAAGTTTTTATTCGGGATTTATTATCTTATTTATAAACAACTGCTACTATTTTTAAATAGTAATCTTCCTAAAATCCTAAACAGAATATTTTTACTTAAAAATTCACATTGACGTATGGTCTTGATCACGTTAACAAAGAGTCGTTTTCAAAAAGTAATGGGTACCAAGAAATTTCCCAGAACAGAATATGCGAAAAAAAAGACTAAAATAAGACTATATAAAATTATAATAACAGTAGATTAGAATTATTAAAGGGATCTGTTGCCTAAGCTTGGCTTGTGTGCTAACAGTTCTCCAGATAAATCTATAATTTAATCGTTAATGAGCTTACATGTGTATAAACTAACAAAAACGGTGCTGCGCATGTATTATATAGATTCTTATGTATGAATAACAAAAGTGTAATTTTGATTTATTTTATATTAATACACCACTAGATACTGCGACAAATCACTTTCCAGCATAAATGTATGCAATTCTTTCTTAAACTTATTTATATTTTTTATTTCAATAAGAGATCGAGGTAATAGATTATAGAAGCGAGGTGCTAAGAAATCGTAATGTCTGGTTCCTATTGTTTTTTGTACTTTAATGGTTGTAACTGAGTGTTTGTCACAGTTCTAGTATTATAGTAATGGCTAACAAAGTTTGACTTCTGTATCCGACCGTGGTAAGGACAAAACTCTCTTTTTTATATGTAATTTTCTAATCTCACAGATCTGTGCTTCTTTATATAAAAGTTCGGACGGATATCTAGAAGGTTTTGATAACATGATCTTTAAGATTTGTTTCTGTGCAATTTTCAGAGGCTTTAGTGTGATTTGAAGAACTCCCCCCACACAATTATACCATAATGTATAACTGATTGGACGAGAGAATAATACATTTTTAAACTTCGAAAATTCAAATACTTTCTAATTTGTTTAAATAGGTAGTAAAGTAGTAGGTATTCCGTTACTCCTACTACTTTTGGCCACGCCTACTGCGCTCTGATTGGCTATCCCCACTCCTGTAGACACGCCTACTGTTCTCTGATTGGTCACAGCCATCTTGGATGACAGGCCTACTATTCTCTGATTGGTTGACGGCGGCCATTTTGAAAACGCCTACTATTCTCTTTTTGGAATTTCGGAACTTCGGGCGCCATTTGACCACATCCTATGACGCCATTACGGTAATCTGTATTACCGACAACATGTATACGTCTAAGAGATGGCGTCATGAAGAAATCTGTATTATCGATTACGTATGTACTGGGTGATAGAGGACGTTTCGAGGTTTATCATTTTATATTTTATGCAATAGATTTCACCGATTTCTCAAATAATTATCGTCATTAACAAGATAATTACATATAGTAATAATAATTTAAGATAATTAATTCAGCATTAAATATTTTAAATTCAGCTTTAAACGCAAATCACGGACCTGCGCGTTATAAACGAACCGTCAGTTTTCTATCTACCTTTATCATTATAAATTGTATACCTTTTAAAATTTCTAATATAATATTTACGTCGAGAGATTGATTGATCATATAGTTGATATATTCATTAGCTACATTTTTCTCTTTCACAGCTGATCGATAACGAAATAGGTCTAAAAGATGAAGCCATGAAGGAATACCGACAAATCGCCTAACAATTTACGGATATTTGCTAATAGATGTCGAGTTAGCATGAATACCTCGTAGACACGCCCATTCGTGATCTGATTGATCGATAGCTTTTATCCATACCCAGATGGTCCGTCGGTCATCTTGAAAAATGTTCTGGATGGTTCGGCCATCTTTTTTCCCTAACATATGCGATCATCTTGGAATACATTCTGGTTGGTTCGACCATCTTTTATCCCTACCCCTAGCGTTTAATGTCTTGCGTGCCTTGCTATCTCGCTCTCTCATTCTCTCTCGCACGCTCGCTCTCTCTCGCTATTACTAATACCTACAAGTCCTGCTATTGACTACCTTGCTATCTCACGCACACTGTACTCTTTCTACCTTTCCTAGAAGAAATCATAATGACAGATAGGAATTAAATTATGTTTCTACTGGATGTTCGTCGTCGGAAATCTTCGGCTGTTTTCGTGTACTCTCTCTCTCTCTCTCTCTCTCTCTCTCTCTCGCAGATAACAATCTACCTTTCATATAGTCGCCCTTCATCATCCTTCTCCTTTAACCCTAATCATGCTAGTAAATGCAACATCAATGTTTAAATATATTATTTATTTAGCTATCTCTTTCTCTCTCTCGGTAACTTTTCGTATATATCCCTCTCTATTCTAGTAACTTTGCCTATCAGCAGGGATCGAAGCAAAATACCGTCATTAAAATTTTAAATTTGTTATTCTTGAAGTCACCATAATGGGTTTCCCGCCTTAGATTTGAATTTTATATTTCACAGCTGACTAACCACGTGATCAAAATTATTGTATTCTAATGAAGCTTTCTACTCAACGAGATCAAAAAATTTAAAGAAACCAACAATCATCGATAACATCAGCAAGGCTTGCAAGACTAACGGATATATCGACTAACGGATATATCTATGCCGGTAACTACCTTTCGTAAAAGGCTTCCTAATCTCAGGTTGGTTGGAAATTACGTTAATAAATACAGGCTCTTGAATCACGTTCAGAGATCGGATTGGTTTCTAACGCTAATATGTATCTATTATCACCTGCTGAATTAACTATTCAAAAAATAATAATTCTAATGCAGAAAAAATGAAAAATAACTTACCCCTTTGCGCATTGTATCACTTTAAATTAAAACGGGAAACAATAAACATTTACACCTTAACCACCTCTCACCAAGAAGGAATATACAGTAATCATCTATTAGATTTAAAACTGTTTACTATTATTAATCTTTAAACCAATTGTTACAACAAAAAATATTAATACAACCACACTGTATAACGTATCGAAATAAACTGACCTTATTTTCAAATAGTAGCGACAACGACAAGAGGGAAACACCTTGGGGCAATATGCTGCGGTGATCTATTTGAAAAATAAAATACAATACAAATCCACCGTTCCAAATATAAACATAAATTATATACAGTGGATTAAATTGAGAAAACACCACAGATATTCTTTATTCCTCTCAGCTAGCTCAGGTTTGCTCAGTAAAGCATAAATTATTTGAATTGCGAGACTCTTATTTACTTTTATGCCTGGAAAGAAGGAAAAACTTATATCGTAAGCACTAAAACTCCTGCAAGCTGGAAAACTGCTCCTAAACTCTGAATTTAAAAGAAAAGAACGCTGGATGCTTGTATTAACATCAATTAAACACATATGTAAAATTGAAAACACAAAAACTTTATTAAACAAACAAAAATAAAATCAAAAAGAACGTCAAAATAAAAATAAAAATGTTTTTCAAGATAATACAAATGTTAAATTGAGAAGTGACTTCTCAGGTTTGCTCAAACGTTATAAAATATTTGTAAAGATCTGACATAGGATAACTACGGTCATTCGTTTGAACAAACCAACACAAAAGAAATTTGTTTATAAATAAAAATTTTATTTGTCCAATGAAAATAAATTTTATGAAAAGAAAATTAAATTTGTTTTATTTGCTTCAAATCAAATGAATACTGAAAAGAACTTGATAAATTAAACCAAATAATTCTGTATTAGAGAATGAACTTTATAAAGTAATCATTATTTATAAACTCAACAAAAATTATTTATTTTAACCAACATGGTACGTTAAAATATTTTCAAATTTCTTTAAAGACGGTTTTGTAAACTTGACAAAAATAAACTTAATTTACATACTTTAATATACCTTTATTGGTCAACAGATCTGATATACTTAGGTGGTAGTATAAAAGGGAATCTCCCTTTAGCCTAATGAGCTGTGAAACAGGAATAAAACATTAGCTTTGTCGTATATTTCCTCTCTCTCTCTCTCTCTTGGCGAAATCAAATTATTATCGTTGTTGTATAATTTCTGCTTTTATAATTCATAAATGCGTCAAATATAATATAGGAACATACACAGATATCGGACATTCAGTTACGCATAATCTCGAAAAGGAGCACTATCTATAAATGCTATAACGAGGCAATAGTAGGTATCGACACCCGAAAGCAAGGTAAAATTCTTTAACGCAGGTCTTTTTTCCTCTCTCTCTGTCTAATAATACTCGAACATTTCAAATGTACAGTAAAAATAAAAGATTACCCTTAAAATAATAAAAATTACGATATCTTGTATAATTCATATTTTCAATGATTTTATGATATGGACGTTTTTCTATCATACTACTGCTCTGGGATTCTACGGATACGTATTCTATTCTACTAGAGTCATGCTCCAACTCATTAGCTATTATGACAACGTTGCTACATTCTGTATCCCTACAATATGCGAACATAGGGGAGCATGACAGACCAGCTCGCACAGTTTTTGCTGCAGTTTGTCTTACAATTGCAGCTTATTAAATGAAGCAGCTTTTCTGGAGCAGGTGGTAAGAGAGTAGCAATTGGTGTCAATTCACCATTTATACAAATCCAACCCCATTCTGTGGGAGGTAAATCGTTGCCCAGCCACTGCTGCACCTGTAAGTAGGTTCGATATATGTGAAACCGTGCAGCATCAGATGTAGGCGGCAGAATTGTCTGCGGTCACACTTTGCGGTTGAACTAATTTATTCATATTATAGTATCACAATTCCTCCAGAGTGTTGCAATTTTTTCCACCATAAAGCCATAAAAAAATTTAATGTCAGCAGCAACCAGATTATTCGTATCTGCATTAAGATCATTAAATATTTTCACTTCTTTGCAAAGTTCCCCAGACTTTTCTAGACGTTTCCAAGCCGAAACTTTTCCCTTTATGAACAGGGCAGAATTTGTGTCCATGCCAGTTACAGCATGAAGAAAAAGAAGTACGTTCTTCATATCTCCGATCTTAGTTTGTATGTCCACGACAGAAATTTTTTTATCAGGCTTACCACTTGACCATGCATTACAGAAATACAATTTCTCTTGCGAACCAGCATGAGCGACAAGGATTGCTAACAAATCAGTATCTGTTCCCACAATACAGACAGGATATTCATCGACAGCCATATTAACAGCAGTTGTCACTGTAAGCGTATCAGCATCAGCAACAGCCTGAGTTACACAAATTTCAGAAGATTTTAGTTTTTCCGAAAGAAACTGAATTAATCGAGTTTTGATCTTCTGAAATTCTGATTGTGAAGATGATACAACCATACTAAGTTCAAAAATTACATCGACAGGACGAGCTTTTCCACCTCTTCTCGGTTATTTTTGACATTTTGTGCTACTAGTTTCATAGCCATCAAAAACTACTGTGCTCTGTCGGCTGTAGTTTGCCAAAACGTAACTTACGTAAGCAGAACAGATTTAATCAAACGTGGCTGGCCTTTGCCATATAACCTTGCGTAATAAATAACCACCATCAATAACAAATCTAGTTCCATTAGGGACAGAATCTTTACAAGGTATTTGCTTTGATAACAAATCTTGCAAGGCGAATTTTAGTTTTTCTCATAGATATGCCATCAAATAATGCTGGGGGCTTGGGGCGAGCTCAAAAGACTGATACTCTTCAAATTCAGAGGCAACCTTATAAGTTATTTATGTGTAAATATTAAATTGAAATTTTCTATAGTATAAGTTATCGCAATAAATTCCCATGTGATTCATTTTCTGTTGCGAAATTTAGCTATTTTTCCATCCCTCTTTCGCTGATATTCTTATATAATTAAATATTTGGCACTTGCATCTGATTTGGTATAATATTATGCATATTTTAAGATAAAAATGAGAATAGCAGGCTATCTCAATCAAATCGCGACCTACCATTTTTTTTCCTAAAATTTAAGGGTAGTTACAAACATCAAGTACTACCTATGTACCTAAATCCATCTTGAAACCTATAATGTGCGGGTAAAAACCTATACTGGTATGCTAACAGTGAAGTGAAGTGCCGCTCGATGCGTTATTCTTATCTTAAACAATAAAATTCATTACTCGTAATCTAGGCAACATATTGACTTGATTCCATCTTGAACACATCTTCCGCGATATGTATACCAAAATTCCTAACAGAACGAGCTTTAGTAGCGGACTACTTCTTTTCACTACACAAAATTTACATTCAATAATAATTAACTTATTTTCGCATTTGTTATAAACATTTTATTATTTTTAGTACAACAGTGACGTACTAAACACTTCATATTTATTGTGTTCAGAATTGGAATGTAATATCTTCAACAGTTTACGAAATATTATGAGTTAAAAGGGTAAAAGTTATGGGTTAAAATTCATGAAAAGGGTAGTTTTTTCGTCATCCCCAAGGTAGCAAGCGTCCCACGCATGGGGACTTTTGATATGTTCTAAAGGACATCAAGTACTACCTACATACCAAAATCCAGCTTTACACCTAAAATGTCCGGGTTTTGTGAAAAATGATGCTATAATGTCTGGGCTACATAATGTAATCCGCTTTTGCAGCCGTAACAATAAGTAAAATCATTGTTATCTTCTGGCAGGTTTTCTTTACATCTTTCACATTTCATATTGCCCGTTCAATTTAATTATACAACTCGAATAACGATAAATATTTCAGCTTTACTAAAAATAATATTGTTATTAGCTCAGCCCATAAAACACGTCTTTCACTCACGAGTTCTCATGAGAGATATGATGGATACAACACAAGAAAGTTTTGATAGTTTTTGAAAAAACAATAATTGTGAGATTTTATAATTATTTTTTATATTGTGTTTTTACTACATTGCAGAATTTAGTTCGTTTGTCATTAGACATATATTTATGATTACTCAGTAAACTAAAAAATAATAATAAGGTTGTGGGTGCAATACCAGGTATTCTTTTCTAAGAAAAAGCACAGTGGTTTACAAAGATGCATGTATTTAAAAAATGTTTATTTTTAAGCTTCAAAATTTTTTTGATAGAAACTGTCTTGGGTAAATCATCCTCATATTCACGAAAAATGTTTTGTAATATCTATGAATGACTTAAGACTTGCCGACAGTCATTACAACACTTTAACAGAAGGTTTTTCATAAAAGAACAAAACGAAGAAATAATTTTATGATAGATGAATTTATTTATGTATTGCTGTGTTTTTCATTAAAAATAGTTATTTTGAAATGGGAGGTTTTAAAGGAAAGCAATTAGACGATTAATTAAAGCGATTTTAAAAACAAACATTTGGATTTTTGTGTTAGACCCTGCTACATGCCTAGGTAGCATGTAAAATTACTAGTCGGGATTCTCAGACGAGGAAAAAGTCTCGAATTCCGGGTGTAGAAAAATTGTCAAGACTTAGAAACATTAGATCTTACCTCATAAGGCAATTGAGAATTGTTTGTTACAAGCCCAAATTAATTTATTTCATACTGTATCATATTATCCATGTTTACGTTACCGATTACAGTCCGGGAAACGCGATTTTACAGTCTATTATGACACTAACAATTTTTCCGGAGTTAAAATAAATCAACTGAACAATGATTTAATAGTGTACAGTTACCATGGACACTCATTCTTCATAGATTTCTATGTTTTGTGTTCGACTAATAGTTGCCATATGTGCTCGTTTTTCATAGATGTCCATATTTTAAATTCGGAAATTTATTTTATATATATTTTTTAAATTAAACCAATAATACAATTAATAATTGCAGTATGAAATAAAACGCATTACGTCATACATTCTGGAAATGTTTTTACAGTCTCGTTTTGATGTTCCCGACTCGCTCGTTGCCGCCTTGTCCGTAACATCTTACTCGACTGTAAAATTCCATTTCCAGAACTTAACACAGGACTTGACAGGAAATAACTGTTATCTTATTTTACACTTTTACACTATCACTCGCGTACTGAAGTGTAGCCCCGTTTTAAACCCGCCCTCAAAGGACAGAGCCCTTTGCTTAATTGTGGACCTATACTCTAGTCACAAATGAGACTCTACAAGGCGGATCGCTTCAGTAGGACAATGAATAAATATGGATCTATAAAACATTCTTAACTACGCACACAAATAAAATAAACCAAAGGTTATTTTTAAAATATTTAAATGACAAAATTTATTGCACACCAACAAAAAAATAAACAAACAAAATTAAAATTCAAATGCTAAAAATTATTAAAAATTACAAGTAATTTGGATATCTCCAATAAAAGAAAAATTAATTCAAAGACAGTATAATTATTTTTATATTTAAAATTAATATTTCTATTATTTGTATTACTAACTTTAAATAAATATCTTACATTATTTACAAAAATCAGATTTTTGGCGTCATTTAAAATTACCGGTTGAAATTAGTAGTAACCTGTAAATGCTCTTGTTGCCACATGATTGAATGTCAAAATGGTTGAAATGTACCAAGATTTCACCTCTCTTCATGAAAAAGTTTTGTATAACTGGATAAAATTGAAATTAGAAATAACAGCTGTATTTCAAGCATAAGGTAAATCCATTTAAATTTATACTATGAGAAATGTCCATATTCCAGTCAAGATCCAATGACCAATATTAATCTGACAATCCAAAAAGAAAGTGATTTGTTTCTTTCCAGAAAGAAACAAATCACTATTAAATCCACAGCACTGTTCATTCAATTAAATTAAATTGTTTATTATTAAAGTTACTGATTAAATTCAAAACTTTCTTAAATAATAGACATGTTAACGTAACATAAAAAATGTTAAAAAACATAACCTCAAAGATTTGACGTTTAGTTATAGCTGATATTTCTAACTCACTACATAACCTTAAATTTTTTTTTAAATCTTATGCTCTGCACATAAACACCTGGTCTGTATAACTAAATTTACAGAGAAAAAGTAACCAGATTTCCTGCTATATTTATATGATTTTGAAAAACAGAAGAACACTTATTTTTCTAGTAATTTCTAATAATTTCTAGTGTAAAACAATTGAACAAAATGTAACTACATCTACATAACCATATAATAGTTTATAATTATTGTTAATTATTTAAACAAATTATGTAATAAGATAAAAATTCCTCTTTCTTAATGGTGTTAAATACTTATGCTAAAACTCAATAATAGAATGACTATGCCATGTCAACTGAATCAATTTTCAAATGCATTTAATTATTAACATTAACATTAAAATATGAATTAAATAATTAACATCCCTGTTTTGCCTCTTTTTATGATTACAAAAACCTTTCTTATATCCTATAGAACACTATTTACCCAAATTTAGATATCCAAACTACAAAATAACAACTAAATTACATATTTTCAGATTATCAACGTAAAACGCAGAAGTGTGTATTTCTAAAACCCATAGATCATCTATAAGAAATCATCCCCATATTTGTGTATGTCTCAGTTGTACCCAAGGAACTACTTGACAAAATAATAATAAAATATTTAAGCCCACAGACTTTTTACTTTTGAAAAACAATACAATTATAATAAAACTGCTCAAATCGTTAACTATCAAGAAAATCTTTACAAATTTTATAAACTAAACCAGCAGGTAAGATGATAAATACTTGCATACACCTCTACTAACATGCACCTTATCTGTTTCAGGTCAAAATATGCCTTGAAACTGCTTCAATACTTATTTATCTTCCAAACTCAATGAAAAGTCAATCGTCAGCTGACAAAGAATATTTACCAAAATTAAGAGAAAAATCAACTTTAGAATTTATCCTTTTTCTATTTAGTGTGTTATAGAGTTTCTTTAACAACATCAAACATAATTATTTTATTTTAACTAAAATTTGTCTTATAAAAAATCATTTCCCTTGGAAGTTATGCAACCCAACTAACATACTTGTACATCGTGATGCCTATATTTCTAATCATGTAAAGATCATGCCATTATGTTGTTTTCATCTATTTGGGCTTTTCCAAATTTAAAAGTAAGTCTAAAATGTTTGGTTGCTGAATTATAAAACTATTGTAAAAGGTTGTAGCTTACTTAAATATCGATTTATCTATCAATTGGCGAAAGGAATGCAATTAGAAGAAAACAATTGTGCCTTATATGTACTATTTGCAACATTTGGCCCTGAATCAAAAGTTAGTAAAGTGTTATTGTAAACGTTCTTTATACAGAGCAATATTTAATGAAATTCTTTGCAGGTACATTTTTCTGTGAACATATGAAAAACTTGAGGAAAGATGGCAATAAGAGGCTTTGCGCTAACTCAATTCCTTATTTGATGAAAAGAAACGCGAATAATGATAATTTGACATTTTAACATAGCTTTACAAAGAAATTTCCAATTTCGGAGTATTAACGAAAAAGTACGTACTTAAAACTTGCCTTTAAAAGACAAATGTAAAACAATAAATTGTGATTAAGCCAAAATTTAGCTGAATCATTACATACTAGCTATTTAAAAAGTAATTAATAAAGTTAAACGCTTATAAAATTTAAATAATATTTAATTGTAAATGTAAAGTAACTGTTTTATTTTCCTTTTTTCTATAAAAATATTTAATAATTGCTATATTATTATAAAAAAATGCTGTTCTATATTGTTTTATAACGGTGCCCATTTAAAATTTGGCGGGTCGTTTTGCACCAAAATGGGGAGCATTTGCGGTACTAGTAACTTTAATTGTTATTACAATGACCAAACACTTCGGCGAACTGATCGTGCATGTGTACGATACCCGAGATTGGCTGAAAAAGGTAAAAGTGCCGTCAACCAAGTGAATATGCTGGTTATTCTCATGCTGTGGTCGTATGGTTTGAATAAGAGAGTATTGAACCTTATTTTATTTAAATCTCAATTCATGTAGCTTTTAGGCGACTCTGATTCTTAGGTTACCTTTAACTAAACACAGTTAGCCCTTTACTTAATGTTCTTTTACTATTTAAGATTTAAAGTTTGAATTAAAAATTGTGTTTATGAAAATCTTACAATGTAAAAGATAACAATTTATTTAAAACTCAAACAGATTTGCAACATAATACACATATAACATTAAACATAAATCATGCAACAAATCAACTATGCACAATTATGGTGATCATTCTCTTTAAAAATCATGCAATAGTTCTTACAGTAGTACTTATTCTAAATCACATATTTTAAAAACATACCTCGTATTTGCGTATTTACAAGAATTATTCTCATGCTGTATTAACTCCCTTCATAAATAATTTGAGTACCTAACTAGTATATAAATAATATTAATGACAAAGAGACATCAGGACGGATGTCGAACCTTAGGATTTAGGATATTGTACAACTGGATCCCTGTTGATTTTCAAAAGATAAGATACTAAGATAAACAACATGCATAAATATTAATATTACTTACTGTTCGTTCATAAGCCAATATTTCATATTAACCAAACCATCTTTCTTTTCATAAATTAAAAATTCATTCTTTTCATCCGCAGATACTAAACTGGTGGGCATATCTGAACAATGTGAAGAATCTAAAATATTCAAATGTAGATGGTTTATGATTCACTGTCATATGTATATCTGATATATTCATACGTTCCCAATACAGATAATCAAAATATCTATCCTTAACCAAAATGTAGACTGAAGGCCGAATTAAATTCCACCCTTTTTTAAACACCCATTTTTCATATTTCTTAACGTAATTTTTGTAATCATTAAAAACAACTGATTAGTTATCATGTAACTTTTAACTTTAAAATACCACATACCTTTTCACTAATTTTACTAAATAATCTATACTCTCCCATTGATAGGACTGATAATCTAATCCCATAGGACTGATAATCTAATCCCATAGGACTTATAATCTGGAGCGCCCATAACATAAACCTTAATGAACAAGAAATTACTGGATTTCATGACAAATAATAATAAGCAGGCCCAACCACCAGGTTGCTTAATGTGTAGTTAAGTGCACAATTTCGTGTAGTCGAATGCATAGGTACAAAATTGTATTAGGTATAAATCTTATACCTATACATTCGACTACATGAAATTGTGCCCTTAACTACCCATTGAGCAACCTGGTGGTTGGGCCTGAATAAGTAATAGTAAATCTAACTTAAAATATACATACATTTTGAAAGTGTTTAAAATGCAAAATTATTTAACACTGCACCTAGGACGCTGAGTATTTCTTAAATTGTGTCCAGTATAAAAATACAATTTCGTCGGAGCCGGACATTTGGGGGCTGCCATTTAGGCGCGGCCGTTTTGGCGCTGCCGTTTCGGCGCGGGACACCTCGGCGCAGGGACACTTCGGCGCAGGGACACTTCGGCGCAGAGACACTTCGGCGCAGAGCCACTTCGGCGCAGGGACAATTCGGCGCAGGCCACTTATGCGCAGGGACACTTCGGCGCAGTGGTAAATATAATTAGTACTACGCCTTTATTTGGAGGATTGTCTGGTAAAAATTACACGAACAAAATCTGTAGGTACTTACAGGTGATAAATATAGTATGATCGATGAAATATGAAATGAAATTCGATAATAATGAGAAAAAACTAAATAATTTTCTGAAATATCAGAAAAAATTAAATGAAATTTTCAATATCTGCTTAGGAAGATCTGAGAGCAGGCAAATAATTTATTTTTTCCTCTACTAACCTTAGAAGAGACGATTATTGTCCTATATGCGACTGCAGAAATTGATTTTCCTAACACTCTGCCAAAAGCGTCTATTACATAACGTATGTTGCAAAAGTTTTGAGAATTTTTTACAAAACCAAAAAAAAATTTTGCAATAATTTATTTAAAATGTAACAAGAACAACTGAAACCAACAATATTTCTTAACATAAAACTAATATTATAGGATTGCTAATGGGCCATGATCTTCAATGGCTCGCAACTTCCTCTTAATGTTTCTCATTAGATTTTGGACAGATACTAAATCAATTTCTCTGATCTTCTGCATTATCTTTCTTCTTAACTGCTGTTCGTTTTGAGCTTCCCAGCCATTGTTATAAACTCTTCCACTCAGGAGAGCCCAAAAATTTTCGATTGGTCGTGCTTGAGGAAGATTTGGGGGGGTTGTCGTTTCTTGGTACAAAAGGTATCCTGTGTTGTTCTAGCCAATTTCGTGTATGTAAAGCATAATGGCTGGATGCCAAGTCTGGCCAAAACATTATATTGTCATTAGCATGGTGAGTATTGATAAAATTAACTAATTTAGGCAAACAACTCTGAGTATAGATTTCTGCGGTAACAGCTTCGCCCCTAACTCGTCCAACGTACGGCTGTGAAATGCCGTCCTCTGATATAGCGCACCAAACCAACACTTTGTCTTCAAACTTTTCTTTTCGTTTAAATTTTACATCTTCGGGACAGTTTTCAAAGTCTCTTGTATAAAAACCATCATTACCTTTTATTTCCGAGTTCGAAAATGTAAAATATTTTTCATCGTCAACAATAATTTTTATGTTGCCAGCAAAATGAGTTCGACGTAAACTGCGACAGCATCGAGTAATTCTTTCCAACTGATTTGGTGAATATTTTGGTCATTTTCTTCTTTTTCGAAATTTTAAATCATTTCTCTTCATTTCCCTGCAGATTGTGCTGGCATTGACGTGAAAAACGCGTCCAAGTTTTCGTGTTAAAGTTCCAACTCAATCTTCACTTCTGTTGACCAATCTTTCAACTGCACCAGCATTCAACGCTCTCGGACGTCCACTTTTTGGCAAATAGGGAGAAGAAGTGCATACGTCATACCGTGCCTGACGTCATAATTCTTTCCTCGCAACGCGCATGTACTTCAATAAGGCACATTATATTTTCATTTCTGATTATTGATAGTGTTAAAAAGGATGTTTACAAGCTATAAAAACACTTACCCAATGGCTTTTACCCATTGTTGTTTCAATATTTTATTTGTGATAGTACCTATCTATTATTTTAACCTCACAAAGTAGCGTCACGTTTTCTCTTCCAACTGTCAACAGTGTCAAAACTGTCAAACAAACGGTTTACAGCGAAGTAGAGCGATGCGAACATGCGCGTTGCGAGGAAAGAATTATGACGTCAGGCACGGTATGACGTATGCATTTCTTCTCCCTATTCATGCACTCTGAATACCTTCTTCGCATTCGCGGATCGTTCGATAAATTGTGGCAACAGAAATATTTTGATCTCGATATAGACGAACTATTTCTTTCTTTTCAAGTCGTCCTACTAAACTATAAATACTCTTCCGAATATCTAATTTATATGCCATCTTTGACAACTATTATTACAACTAACGGCGTATTATTTTGAAGGTTAGGGGTGGCCCAGTTACTATGGCGACAGATACCTAGATTATTTCCAACGGTAATACTACCTATCGAGTTTTAAAAAAATTCTCAAAACTTTTGCAACATACGTTACCTTATATTTGTCCCTATTATTAAACTTGGTTAGTAGCATGTTAGTAGTGGAAAAATTATTATATTAGCCATGGTTTACACATGCTATTTTAGCCCACGCGTCTTAAATCACTTAGCGCTACGCGCTTTGTGATTTAAAATCGGGGGGCTATAATAGCGTATGTCTAAACCTTGGTTAATAATATACTAATTATTGCTCCTAGAATCTTGTTTATATTAAGGACCAGCTAAGATAAGCTTTCGTTTCTTTCGTATATTTTATTACGGTACGCAGAGCATACTATACAATTGTAAAAACTGTCGCAAAAAAATCATTATTTACTATTTTATCATTTTTAATATTTTGATGATATTTATTATTTTGACTTTAACTAATAAGCCAGACACATAGCCAGAAAAAGATTTGGAGGGGGCAGAATCTTTTGATAAAAACATTTTGTTTAAAATGAAATGTTTATACTAATTGATCAATAATATTTTAAATGCGTTTACATTAAATACCTACATTTAAAAATATATTAAATATACACAATTTACAGTTTTATTCTTCAAGGTTGTAACATAAAATTTTCTACAATTTTATCAGTGTCTACTGGTTCCGTATCTATTGACACCAACGCTATCCCTGTAAGACTTAAAAGGTGCAAACATATTTTTACCTGTTTATGAAAAGGAAATCGCTTTTTGAATGTAATTCAATAGTTTACTTAATGAATGGTCAGGTATCTAATGGCATATTGAGGGCTGTAAATAATAATTTGTATGTTGTTTACTATTTTACCTCCTACAGCTCTCTTTGTCGTTTTTCAGTTATTTTTAAATCTTATTTGGCAGATTTTCTAAGAATTCTAAATTTGTGAACTTCGAGAAATGTAAGAAAAATATTTTATAACAATAATTACCACTAGTAGTAGTTACAGCGATGAAATCTTCGTTGTAAAATCTTCACACGAATACCACTCTTGGTACCAATTTTTGGTAATTTTTGCTATCATATTACACTCCTACTTTAGTTGCTTGATACCCAAAACCGGCAAAATTGGAACCCCTAGTACTATTGTGTATATGAAAATAAATTATATTATAAATGATAATATTATATTAAAATAGATTTTAAAATTAAACACCCACTTTTTATTTAATATAAAATTAAACATTCTTTCTCTCTATAGATAAAAGATAGGTAAGTTCATTCTTATGTCTCATTTATAGACTCCCTCGTTAATTTAAAAAGTTAATTATTTTTTACTTTAGCTTACCTTTAACGACTTTTTCCGATTTATTATACGACGCGTAGAGATAACTTTAAAAAATAATATAAAATAATATAAAAATGCGTATCTCTGCACGCACATAAAAATAAAAAAATAAACTAATGGTCCAAAAAAAACGTTTTTTTAAATATCTTCTAAAGTTTTACCTTAATTTGCGCAAAAATATACATGCCCCGAAGTATCTCCGCGCCGAAATGTCCCTGCGCCGAAATGTTCCTGCGCCGAACTGTCTTTGCGCCGAAATGTCCCTGAGCCGAACTGTCCCGCGCCAAACTGTCCTCGCGCCGAAACGGCCGCGCCGATATGGCCGCGCCTAAACGGCCGCACCCAAATGCCCTAGATCGCAATTTCTTAGCTGTTTGTAACGTTAATATAAGTATTCATTATTTTCACATAAATATCTTTCAACAAATTAATGTTACCTAAATCGTGATTACTTTCTCCACGATTATTATTAAATATGATTATTGTTCGAGTTTTTCTTACATGTTTTAGAATTTTAGATGTCCTCTCATAGATTTTTTAATATTACAATATTCTTTTATTGTTCTGTGTTTAATTTACGCTATTTTTGATAGTAGGTCTTTTCTGTTTTTCATATAACAATTTTAATAATTGTTATTAGTCGGTTTCCTGGAGACGAATAAAGTATAATACCTCGGATTTCGCCTTTTGGGCACCGATTTTGATGATTTTTTTTAAATTGTAGGTAATCGACTATATTTCTTTTAAACTTGGATTTTCAAAAAAAACTGAGTTAGCTCGAAAACTGTGCTGGATTTCAATATATACATTAGTTAAACATAAAGATTAAAATCGAAAACAGTAAAAATATACCGGGTGTTCCATTGAAAATAAAACGTAGCAATATGACGTACCCTGTGTATACAAAGCTATTATAAAATTAAAATTTGTTTTACACCGTCCAACTTTGATACCAACCTTTTTTTCGTAACTCTTACAGTTTCCAAAATAAGGTATAGGATCATCTAGCGTGGGCCACCCTGTATGTGTGTACGTTCATAAAACAAAGCAATTTTTATATTATTAGTGAAAATAAAGAATCTCTAAGCTAAAAAATAGTTCTGTATATTTAGCAGCCTTGTGCCCAACACTCGATTCTGCGCAGCAACATTTAAAGAGGGTATATCTGCAAGTTCAACTGTGACTGGGAAATAGTATGACAATTAATGGACAATTGAGAATGCAATATTTTACCTCATAAAAATGGCAGAACCTATAGCTCCCAGCAAATGTATTGACGACCATAGCTTACGGCTATAAAACTGGATGTGGGTGTAAAAAAGGTGGACTATACTGTACTTCAGCTTGCAGAGAATTGCTTGTAGATGATGAAACGAACAGTATTTTACAAGAAGCACAAGTAAATAAATAATAATAATACAACATTCTTTATTTAAATCTGACGATGAATAAAGTTTTTGAATACATTAAACGAAATTTGGTTAAATTATGGAATATTAATTTATATTTTTTAACACTAAACTTAATTCCTGTCCACCAACTTAAATTTTAAATAAATAATAATATCGCAACAATATTAAAATTTTAGTAACTACTATATTAATCCATGTTAAACAAACATGTCGGAGAGATTAACATTCTAAATTTTAATCATATTTAGTTTCGGTGGCCTACCCCGCTACCTTAGAAGTTCTGAGCTCCGAGTTTGAATGCTCATAAACCACTGGGCCAAAAACAAAAGTAGAAGATGTTTTTGCTAGACTATCGCATGCTGAATTACATACTAAAAATGAAATTTATCAATCAGACTTTTTAAATGCTATAATTTAGAACACTGAAAAAAGTGCAGCTTTTAAGGGTGTTTACACAAAAAACTTAATTTCAAAGATTAATAACTCTTTAATCGTTGCAGTACAGACATTTATTAACATAATTGATCATTCAGTCCTGTTCCTATAATATCCTTTTGCAATAAATAAATTATTGAAAATATTAATACAATTTAATTTGTAGAGATCGGTAGACTTAAAATGTTTATGTTTAAATAAAGTTTAACTTCACCATTACACAGACTTACAACAAACAAAATAAAGCATTTAAGATATTCCTGACAAAACGACATTGAAAATTTTGCCGATAGCTTTAAATCATAGGTTCCCAACGGGGGCGGTACCGCCCCCTAGTGGGCGCTGGAGCTTTTCGTGGGCGCGGTAGCGGGTCCAAAGGCAAATGGGGGGCGTTATGACAGTCAATATAATAATATAATATAATATAATAAAATCCTTTAAAAATACATCTCTGTTTCTGTTTCTGTTTCTGTTTTTGGGCGAGGAATCAGGATGGCGGAGCATCCTTCGTACCTCATGGCACCGATTGCTATGATCATTTGGCCGACCCTACTAGAATTTAGCCGAATCTGGGGGAATTCTACCCCCAGTAGGGATTTTTAACGTGCCAAACATCGCATTGACACGGGACCTACAGTTTTACTTCCTATCCGAGAAGAAGGCATGTTTTAAATTTTTCTCCGCTATGAAAAATTACCAGCTCGGCCGGGGATCGAACCTGCGATCTTTGGATTATGGAGCAACCATGCAAACCACTAATCCACCGAGACTGGCTGAAAATACATCTATTTTCATGAAAAAACATTTTATCTAGCCGTCTAAGATGTTTATCTTATTATTATGGCGTAAATAAACATTAAAACATTTAAATAAGCATTAAGTAGAAAGATAAACTAACTAATTGATTCGGTTTAGGACTGTCGGTAACAAGTCTATGCAAGTTGGTAAGCAAAGACTTGATTTACGCAATCAAGCATGTTTCGACAAAAATACGGGAACTTGTAACAACCTGTTTGTAGGGCAAGTGCACCGGGGCACCGCAAACAAACAAAGGCATACAAGTTGTTGCGTGCTCGAAATCAAATCTTTAAAAGGCAGGGATAGCTCTTCTAATGTCTTATTGTTTTGTGTGCTTCGCCAGTGATCCATACTCGCGCGTGACTGATAAAGTAAAGAAGTCATTATAGCCATTAATTTTATAACTTTCTATAAATCGGTTGAAAAGTTAATGTATTGAAATTGTGAATTCCAAAATGTCTGAAACTAAGAAGAAATGTCGGCAGTACAACATTGAGTATTAAAAATATGGATTTACGCAATCTCCAACAAACCAATTATTACCTATGTGTTTAATTTGCCAAAAAGTATTTCCAAATGAAGCCATGAAGCCTTCTAGGCTCCAAGAGCATTTGAATAAAATACATGCTGATAAAAAGGACAAAGATTTATCCTATTTTCAAGGACTTGAAAAGAAATATTTAAAACAACCAACTATACCTAACCTTTTTGCATCGTGTTCTAAACAAGAAGATGATGGAATACGAGCTTCATATAATATTTCATTATTAATCGCAAAAGCGGGTAAACCACACACAATTGGTGAGAAATTAATTATGCCGGCAGTCAAAGAGGTAATCGAAACTGTTCTTCATCATAAGACGCCATCAGATATCATCAAAAAAATTCCTTTGAGTAATAATACAGTGCACAGAAGAATCGATGAAATGGCTAAAGACGTTGAACTATCATTATGTGACTACTTAAAGACTTCCAAATTCTCCATTCAACTCGATGAATCAACTTTACCAAATAACGAAGCATTACTCTTGGCTTACGTCCGATTCATAGAAGAAGAAAAAATTTGTCAAGAGTTATTATTTGCAAAAAATTTGGAAATCGATACAAAGGGAGAACCCATATTTAACACCACGCACGTTTTTTTTTTCAAGAGAAAGAAATTCCTATTCGAAATATTTTGTCAGTTGCTACAGATGGTGCTCCAGCAATGACGGGGCGTCATAAAGGTTTCATTGCGCATTTAAAACAAGCAGTACCAAATGTACTTGCTGTATATTCTGTTATTCATCGTCAGCACTTGGTTGCAAAAAATCTTAATCAACGCCTGCATACGTCGCTCCATTACGTTATTAGAGCAGTCAACAAGATAAGAAGCAATTCATTAAATGACATTTGGACGCGGCCATTTAGGCGCGGCCGTTTCGGCGCGGGACACCTCGGCGCAGGGACACTTCGGCGCAGGCCACTTAGGCACAGGGACACTTCGACGCAGGCCACTTAGGCGCAGGGACACTTCGGCGCAGTGGTAAATATAATTACGCCTATATATTATAGTATTATAATACGCCTTTATTTGGAGGATTGTCTGGTAAAAATTACACGAACAAAATCTGTAGGTACTTACAGGTGATAAATATAGTATGATCGATGAAATACAGTATTCGATAATAATGAGAAAAAACTCAATAATTTTCTGAAATATCAGAAAAAATTAAATGAAATTTTCAATATCTGCTTAGGAAGATCTGAGAGCAGGCAAATAATTTATTTTTTCCTCTACTAACCTTAGAAGAGACGATTATTGTCCTATATGTGACTGCAGAAATTGATTTTCCTAACACCCTGCCAAAAGCGTCTATTGCATACCTTATATTTTCCAGATGTCTCTATTATTAAACTTGGTTAGTAACATGTTAGTAGTGGAAAAATTATTATATTAGCCATGGTTTACACATGCTATTTTAGCCCACGCGTCTTAAATCACGATAGATTATTTGGGCAACTTTGTAGTGAAAATGATGAAGACTATAATCGCTTGCTGCTGCACACAGAAGTACGATGGCTCTCGAAAGGTGTTTGTCTGAATCGCTTTTTCAATCTATTTGACTCAGTACGGGACTTCCTTGAAAACAGAGACGATGAACTGCGCGGAAACTTGATGGCGTCCAAAAATGACATCGCTTATTTGACAGACCTTTTTAAAATATTTAATGACGTTAATTTAAAATTGCAAGGTAATGAGTTGAATTTAATAAAAACAAAAAACGTCATAGCTGCTTTTGTGGGAAAACTTCTTCTATTCAAACGAAATCTAGGAAGAGGTGAATACAGCCACTTTCCGACATTATCAGCATTATCGGTAAAACAGAAAGATTTACTTACTTACTGCCAACACCTGGATGCTCTTCATGCTGATTTTAGCGATTCCAGGATATTTTAAATATGAATATACCAAGCTGGGTTTTAGACACTTTCGCAAATGCAGATACAGCAGAATCATCAAATTTAGAAAAAGAACTCTTAGAACTCACAACTAATGAAGAATTAAAAGTAAAATTCAGAAATGGATACCAAGAGTTCTGGCTCCAAAAGTCAATATTAGCTCTCCACCCTGGATTGTGGGAAATAGTACAGAAATTTTTAATTGCGTTTCCTTCATCATATTTGGCTGAGCGTGGGTTTAGTGCAGTAGCTAATTTACTGTCTAAGAAAAGGAATAGACTGCAGATCACTGAGCGTGGTGATTTGCGACTAATGTTAACTAAATTGAAACCCGACATTAACAAATTGTGAAAACTCCACCAGCCTCAACCGTCTCATTGATATTTATGTTTTCTTATTGAATTTTGTTTTTTTATTATATTTTTTTACTAATTCTGATTAATCGTCTTGTCTTTGCCTTTGTGCAGTGCGCCAATGCGGGGTGCTCCAGCTTTGTGTATTGTCTTGCATTTGTTGGTTAAGTTATAATTTTGTTAATAACAATTTGTATAGTCTTTTTCTGAATTAAATGTTTTTATTATAACATGTTTTTGTATTTTTAAATAATTAATAATCACGATCCTCAGTGACGACCACGGGTAGCACGATTACAGAGAGAGAGAGAGAGAGAGAGAGAGAGAGAGAGAGAGAGAGAGAGAGAGAGAGAGAGAGAGAGAGAGAGAGAGAGAGAGAGAGAGAGAGAGAGAGAGAGAGAGAGAGAGAGAGAGAGAGAGAGAGAGAGAGAGAGAGAGAGAGAGAGAGAGAGAGAGAGAGAGAGAGAGAGAGAGAGAGAATTAATTTTTAATTTGTGATTATTAATAGATAATAGACAGACATATAAAATTGGTATAATTAACTATTATGTAAAGGGAGGAGTTGGAATTTTTTTTCTTGTAAAGGGGGCGGTAGTCCATAAAAGGTTGGGAACCTATGCTTTAAATGAACCCTTTACTGCTACTCATACGCATTCCACGGCACGTTTTAAACATTTGCATTGGATACATGCATATTCTTTAAATAATTATTTACTAATTAATGTGTGAATCTTTTCAAAAAATTTTGACGCATTTGTTGTTTTATTTAAAAATATTTTTGCAAAAAAAAGATTTTGATTAAGACACCAGAATATCAAAATGCATTTGAAAACCTGTAAGTACCCAATTTTGTTCAATTTAGTATAATAAAAATTTGATGAGTTATTTCATATTAATTAGCCGCTTATGGAAAAAGTAATGATTTGGTAACAACAATTTTACAGGCCATTAGCTTACAAATCTAACATTTAATAATGTTAATTATTATTATAAATGCTGTAATCATCCATATACATCGATTTAAGAATAATGTCTTTCCCCTTTAATGAGCGGTTAAAAACCGATACATGATTTATTCTAAAACGTCGTGGTAAGTTTTATTTACTTTTACTCACGTGTTTCTAATTCTTTTACTCCAGTGACCAGTGATTTGCGAGTCAAAACTGATTTAAATCTTAATAGGTACTGAGCTTTTTGTGTATCTTAAACCTACGGTTTAAGACGAATTCGAAAGCTAAGCCCACAATATTGCCATCTGGATCTCAATCCGAAGACTGCCCCCCCCCTCCCAATGTTCTTTTGATACAAAAAGTCCCCATAGTATTCTATATTTGTATTTTATTGATCATGTATCTTTTGTGATCAGTTACCATTTTATACTGTAGGTATTAAGGTAGCAAATGAATTGAAGTTTGTAACACAGTTTGTACTTACATGGAACGTTCCTAACTGGCGAAATACGAGACGAAACCTTTTCCTGGCGTCTTAATGAGTACCAAGGATCGTATGTACCATAAATGAAGAATACTCGTGTTACTGGCGAGTTTTTCGTACCATAAAGTAGACTTTTCTTTTCAATGTTTCTTAGAAGAATGGCTTCTATACTAAACAGTAGAGATATATTACTATTAGATTTGAAAAATGTACAATTTGATATACTATTATTACTTAGCTGGCCCAGAGGCACGGCTTACGAACTTCTCACGGCAAGATTTGTTTTCCTTGTTAATAGCAGCAAATGAAAAAGAATCATTCGTAGATTTTTGAGCTATAGACGTAGTTGTCGATAAACTGTGGCCAAATTCTGTACACATCTGATATCTCATTGTAAAAGCTATTAAAACACAATTTGTAAAGATAGCTATTAGGAAAGTGAATTCGCTTAGTTACTTACTATCCATATCTCTCTCTCTAAACGTATCGAAACTATTACATATTTCATACGACTCTTTTGTGACAAAACTAAACAGACGTATATAATCTTCATATCGACTTACGTTACCTGTAGTATTTTGTGTCAAATACTCGCAGAGTTTCTTATTTTCTTCTGGCCGATTAAATGGGTTGGTAATAATTCGGCGCATATAAATTAAAAGATCATTTCCACTCATTTCTACATTCGCACAATTCTTTCTAAAAATACAGGCGATATACATTCTTAACCTGATGCCTGAAAGCTATACTCACCCAACACGCTCTCCAATTCTAGAAAATAAGGCCTTTACGTTAGGTTGCCCTGCCAAATGCTGGACTAGTTTTAATACTTCTTTTATCTTGTCGTAACACTTCGAACTAACTCGTTTATACATTTCTCCAATGATTTCATAATCCTCTAGATATTTCAAAAAACCAAGTTTTATTGCTTTTTGATATAAATTTACTTACCTTTGCGATTCAGCGATATGTCCAATGGAGCACTACTAGCCCAGGCTGCATCTATGGTATGAGGGTACTTATAACGAAGCCATGTTGCTAAGTTTCCTGCATAGGAACATCCAAAAACACCAACCTAATTTAAGTAACAGAAACAAATTTAATTGCATACAGATTTCTGCTATAATCTAAGCCAACTTTAAAAAACGTCAAAAGAAGATTTGCACCGGTGCAGAATCTACTTTCAATAAATTTTAGGTAATTAGTATTTTTAACATTAGTTGAGAACTGGTAGAAAATACTTTTAAACGTTGAAGAATCAGTTAGAGTCATGGTGCCACTGAAAGAAATACTTGAAAAATGAAGAATCAAAGCTTGAAGAATGCGATCTTTTAGTTTATTATAATCCCAAAAATATTACATCCTTTTATAACAGATGTTTTAGTGAAAGAAATTTTAGTTAATACTACAATATTCAGAAAAAAGAACCTTAAGCTGAAGTCCCAAACCAACACTACAAATACTAACTTGCTAAGTTAAAATACTAATACACTAAAATACTAAGTTGCTAAAGATATTTCATAGTTTTCTCATTGATAATCTAGTAAGAAGCCTTTCCTGTTCCTAGGCTTGAAGACATAGACACAGCTGAACATAACGTAAGGGAATACGTAATTTGGGTAATTATTTAAATAGATAAATTAGACAAACCGGTTAAATGATCAAAACATGTAGGAAAAACACGCTATCGTGTTTTTCTTTGGTTCACTTCACGGCTGAACGCCTTGTTGCCTTTTATGTCAGGCTGTGTTGCTTCGTGTTAACAACGGGTTTTAATCCATTAATAAGTAATATTTTTTCTACGTGAAATCAACATTTCCAATGGCCTTCCTCGCTTAGGCTGTAATAAATGGTGGTACCTTATCTAATTGGTCTAATAACCAGTTTACATTGTAATTTTGTAAATTATCGGGTATTAAATAGCAAAAAGCTAAATATATTACATAATACTTGAAAGCGAAAGAAAAATTTCCCTCTGAGCACTCACTATCTGAAACGACGATGCGGTCCGAAATATTTCCTTGGCATATTGAATAGAACAACGCTTTCATTTTGTCATGTTTGGAAAGCTCCCTAGATCTTCGAAATTTTAAATATACTTTGAAGGGTGTTGATAAACTCTTAGATATTAAATTTTCAAGCTACCGAAGTTCCAGCTGAAATTTTTTTTACCACGAATGAAAAACCGAAACTCGAAGTCCTTTCATTATAATTCTTTATATACGTATTACCTATATGAACCTTTAATGCCGTAAATTTTCTAAATCTTCAAACTATGAAAATTTTCAAGATTTCAAGATTTTTGCAAATATAACTAATATATTAAGTTTTTCAAAAAATTTTGAAAATCTACATTCGAAAAATCTAAAGCTCTGCAGAAGTTAAAACTTTTTCACCATTAAAACAGACTATTTTGAAAACTAAAAACTATAAATCCCTAATTTGAGAATCTCTAGCTCCTCAAATTACGAAATACTGAACCCTTGCACTAAACATAAACTCCGAATCTTTAAAGTTTTCAATATTCGAGTGCTTTAATGTCTAAACACCTCAAAACCTGAAACTGTACATTCTAAAGTATATTACATTAAGTATCTAAAAAAGTGGAAGGAATTCCAGATCGGCTATAAGTTTTTGTCTGCGAATCGCTTGGAACTTTTGGGGGCTTTTGAGGCTAGTCTCTAGACCTGAACAACCATACTAAAATTTTTAGATGAAGTTAATTTTTATTAAGTTGAATAATGATTTTACATTAAATATTATTTAACCATACTTAAAGTTTCGTACAGAAGATCTTTCAATTCACTCACCTACCATACCCCTCTGTATGTTAGATGTTTAAGAGTATAAATACGACAACCTATTGTAGAACATATTCCACATGGATCATAACCCAATGTGGCTCACTCACCCCTATGTAAATTTTCTATTTGACCGCATCACAACGAAACTCTCGCTTTACTCTCTTCTTTCAAAAATTTTGTTTGCCATCATAGTAGTTGACCCTCATTTTATCTACGATAAATTTTACACAAAGCATATTTCAACCAATTTAACATCTTTTGGGTCTGGTGATTTTGGAAGAACAATGCAAAAGTATTTTGTAGGAAAGTCTGCCCGTGAGAATTATCTATTTGTTGATCATCAACTATGTGGGCAAACTACTATGTTGTTATATTAATGAGCACGCCTCAACAAGCCATAATAAAACCTAGAGCTACTAAATAATACAAGTGAGATATTCTATGGCCTGTTAAAATGGTAATTATGCATCATACACTGACAAGGAACAGTCCCAAGGTGTACCTCACCGATCTTGACGAAATCTTGCATATTGGTAGTTCTCGTGAGAATATTGCACATACCTGTTTTAGCTGTCAGATGAGTGTGGTAAGAGATAGGACTAAAAGTTTGTCAACACAGCTTGCTTTTAAAGCTGAGAATAGTCCGTAAAGGTTTTAAACGAATTTAAGGCAAAAGGTCTATTCGGCGGTCTGACTTATTATTGAAACGGAGATGACATCTTAAAATTTCTAAATTAAGTAACTAGGTATTAGTCTTTAATTTTCCTAATGTTTTAAGCCGATAAATTTCAAATCTCTGGAACTAAAATAATAAAAACCTTTGAAATGTAACATATATGTAATTAAGCTTGAAACTAATTTATAGATATTGAATTAATCTTGAGGCACGAAATTTGAATAATACCAAATACCAAAGCTTAGGCACTTTAGGGTTTAAAGATTAGGATCGCTCATTAAACACTTGAAATTGTAATTTTTGAGTGTATGGAAGTTTGAGTTCCTAAAGCCATTAAATATAGCAACTTCTTCTTCTTCTTCTTATAAGCACAACAACCTAGACGGTTAAGGCTGGCTTGCGGCTTTCATGATCCTTATAATGGGGTGGATCAGTCCCCATTTCTATTACTAAAAACTGTTGCATGTTCTGGCCCTGTCTGTAATCTTCTGCCATCTTTTACGATCTTTCGCTTTTTCCTTCCATCCCATAATCTTCATTGTTCTTAGGTCTTCCATCGCGCAATCCCACCATCTCAACCTGGGGTTTCCTCGGGATCTTGATTCAGCTGGTCTCCATTCCATTAGTATCTGGATAACTCTGTCTGCTTCACTTCTGACTATGTGCCCGAGCCATTTCAAACGTTGCGCTTTAATATATTTCACTATGTCTTCCCCTTCCATTTCTTTTACTATCTCAAAGTTCATTTTTCTTCGGAATTCTGTTTCTGTCACTTTTATTGGTCTCAATATTGTTCTAAGCACTTTTCTCTCAAATATACGTAGATCTTCCTCTTCTTTCTGAGTAAGGGCTGCTGTTTCCATTGCGTAGACAATAACTGGTCTTATTAGTGTCTTGTAGATTGTAAGCTTCATATGCTTTTTCCAAAATCTGCGTCATTATATATATTGCATCTACCGTAGATCTAACTGGCCTAAAACCTTGTTGATAATCTCCTATTAATTGTTCAGTATACTTTTGTAGTTTATTCTTAATTAGTAATGTTAATAACTTATATATAATTGATTTTGTTTTTTCTCACGACTGTTGAATGTAATAGAAATAAAAGAGACAAAAAGAGACTTACTACCACAACTGGAATACCTCCCAGAATATATGGTACATTTAAGGTTCATAAAAATGAAATACCTCTAAGACCCATAGTATCATGTATAGGTAGTCCAACTTACTCATTAGCAAAAATGTTGGTAGAAATCATCAACTCATCATTACCAGAAAATGAATTTGATGTTAAGAATTCATTTGAATTTGTAAAAATAATTACAACCCAAAAGATACCTAACGATCATACTATGGTGTCCTTTGATGTAATTTCCTTATTTACAAATACACCATTAGATCTTGTAAAAGAAACCATCTCAGAAAAATGGGAATACTTGGAGAAAACCATGCTAATTCCTAAGGATAAATTTATTGAATTAGTGGAATTTTGTTATAATTCAAGTTACTTTATGTATAATAACGTATTTTATGAGCAATGTTTCGGAGCAGCCATGGGTAATCCAGTGTCACCAACCTTGGCAAATTTAGTAATGAATAAATTATTAGAAAAGGTTATACCTACTTTAGATTATAAAATAGTATTCATTAAAAAATATGTGGATGACTTATTTCTAATAATTCCAAAAAATAAAGTCCATTATACATTAGAAAAATTCAACAATTTTAGTCCTCACTTACAATTTACATACGAATTAGAGGAAAACAATAGATTACCATTCTTAGATACGGTTGTTATAAGACAGGAAGACGAAAACCTAATAACGGATTGGTATGTTAAAAAAACCAATAGTGGGAGGATATTAAGTTATTTATCTGCACACCCAATGCACCAAAAAATAAACACAGCTCTGGCTTTAAAAACAGAGTTTTAAAACTTAGCCACAAAAAGTTCCACAAAGAAAACTTGAAAAAAATTAAAAACATCTTAATAAATAACTCATATCCACCTAGCTTAACAAATAAATTGTTGCAAAAAAAGAATGACCAGGTCAATGAAATAAATGAGTCAAATAAACAAAATAACAATGCTTACTTTAGACTCACATACATCAAAGGTCTATCAGAAAAACTAAAAAAAGTTTTTTTAAAAAATAACATATCTACTGCATTTAAAACTAACAAAAAAGTTAACAAATTATTCAGTAAACTTAAATGTAAAATTCCAATTGATATGGCATCTAATGTAATTTACTGTATCCCATGTGGAGATTGTAAAGACAAAAAAATGTATTACATAGGACAAACAAAAAGATATTGTAAAGATAGAATAAAAGAACATAAATCAAGCGTTATGAGAAAAAACCTAAGTAATACAAAAACATCCTTAGTGAATCATACATATAAAGATAACCATAATTTTGATTTCGACAATGTAAAAATTTTGAAACAAGAAAGTAACTTAACAAGGAGACTAATACTAGAAATGCTCCACATACAAAAAAACAAAAACAATACTGTAAATTATCAATCTGATATCCAAAAACTAAGTGCTATATATTTTAATTTAATTAACTTATAAAGGTTCTCATCAAACTTATTGTTGTTAGCTGACAGTTTATTATTTATAAGTAATAATTATAACATTCAACTTATTACATATTAGGTGTATATTTAAGATGAAACATACTGTACATTGCGAGATGTCACTACACGTCGTTTTGACATCTCCAATCCCAGGAAAAATGAATGTTGTTTCCTTAAGAACCTGCTTCCTGTACACCACGTTGTTGGTATTACGTGCTATTAATTTTATTAAAATTAAAAAATCACATTAAATATAATTGTTGCTCAATATTATCAAACATATATTAAACAAATCATCATAAGTAAGTATTAATTAACAAATGTTTATAATTATTTAAAAACAAATTTTAACCTGTGATAACATTAAGTGTCAATTGTGTAACTGTAATTAATTTTTTAACATATATGTAATGTATAAAAAATTGTTTGTAGATCTTGATAAAGACAATGAACCTATTGTCGAAACGTCGATGAAGTGGTGAATTAGACAAGTAAATAGTATAAAGACTGAAACCCATGAAGTTTTATTTCTTATATATAATGTTTAGCAGTGTAATTCCTCTATAATTAGGGTATTCTTCTTTATCACCTTTTTTATATATCGTTATGATTATACCTTCTCCCCATTCTGCAGGCATAATCTCCTCCCTCCATACGTTAACTAATATATTATATAAATGTCGGCCAAGTTCGTCTCCTCCATACTTTATCAGCTCTCCAACTATTTTGTCCCTTCCGGCAGCTTTCCCATTTTTAACTTTTTTAATAGTTTCCTTTACTTCTAGGTAGGTTGGTTCCTCTATATTTTCTATATTTGAATCTATTTCTTCTGTGCTTATAATGTGTTGTGTTTCACCTCTTAATATGTTCTCAAAATATTGTTTCCAAGTATGTTTTATCTCTTCCTCTCCATATTGTGTTACACCATTACTATTTCTGTAGCCTCTTGCTTTTAATGTTGATTTGATTTTTCTTTATTTAATTTTTTGATAAAACTTCTTTGCATTTTTACTGTTGTACTCGTTCTACAATTCTTCTACCTTTTATTTAACCAATCTTCTTTCTTCTGTTTACATAACTTGGTGGCTTCTCTTCTTAAGTCTTTATAGGTTTGTTTATCTTTTTCTACTTTGCCAGCTAACCATTTTAATCTTGCCTTATTCTTTGCGTCTATCACCCTTGCACATTCTTGATCAAACCAAACGTTGTTGTTGGTTTTATCTTTATACCTTATTACTTTTTCAGCAGTTTTTTTGTATACTATCTTTTACTTTGTGCCACTGTTGTGTTATGCTGATGTCTAGGTTCGTTTCCTGTTGTTGTAACGTTTGGGTAATCTCGTTTGTAAAATATAGCAACTAGAAAACTCAAAAGCTTTTAACTTTAAAATTTATGAAATTTCGAAAAACCATAATTTTGAACTCTTTCGGCAATACAAAATTTCTGGCAACAAATATTATTTACTTGGCAGGTATAATGAACACCAGCAACTTCAATATTTAATTTATAAGAACCGTGTCAATGACTAGAGCAAAATCTGCTAGGGTGTAAGTGCATTAAGGATAAGTGTTCCATAAACCAGTTTGAAAAGTTTAATATTTTGTAAATATTTTGCACCAATCTTGTTACTTTCCGATTTATCCTCGTATGTAATTATCATGTCATTCATCGATTATAACACTCGTGCCATCATTCTGTTTATAACTTTTGGACTAGCAACGTCTAATTTTCGAGTTTCTTCGACAACGCATACGATAAAATGTATTAAATTAATAAAAACAATAAAAAAATGTAAATACCTTTCCATTACTGGATATGCCATTTCTCATCTTGTAAGATTGAATGAAGTGAATTACATCCTCTAGTGTTTGCTCAGCGTTTAGATATCTAAATTTCTCCAACTGGTACATACTAAACCTAAATATTTAAAACAAACACTTAAATACCAAATTCATAATTCCCAGAGTGTTCAAGATTGGGGAATATCACATAACTGACAATTGTATAAAGATTATCAAAACTATGAGTAAATTCTGTTGGACTATGTCTAATGACTGTTTTCTTTGCAGGTTAAACTTATCTCCCAGCGTAACTATAACTAATATATATATAACTGAATCTTAAGTATTTAAATAAAGTAAGCGGTTTTCATATGTGTAATTTAACTGGCGTTGTTATATGAAAGATATATGCAGGTTGCTTAGAATATCGTGAAACTGAATAGGTTGCTAGTGTATGACGTTGAGTGGACAATAAACAAGATGAAGAACACGCGTTGATGGAAGATGTTAAACAGCAAATCTTGTAAGTATTTTATTTTATCAATTTGCTGGCTTCGACAATAGACGATACCATTTTGTTTAGGCAGTTAAGAGATGCTTAACACATAACACTTTGGAAGTAAGATCAAGATGAACAAGGGTTTCTTTGTAATGGTAAGGGGAGTAAAGACAAGGGATGGAAGGTAAGTCATGCTTAGTCATAATTTTTTGACCAGATTCATCTCCGTCTAGTTTAGGCACCATCTAAAGATTAAATCTGCATTTCCGTTCAAAAACGAGATTCCAAAAGGTGTTGAAGATAAACTTTGTATGACGAAAAGCACTAGACTAGCCGATGAAGAACTTGACTAATGTTGGCAAATCATGTAATTTAACAGTCAGGAGAAATGTGGAAAATAAAGACGTTTTATATACAAATATAGCAATTTTATTATTATGTCTATTTATGATAAAGCAAAGCCAAGTTATTATGCAAGAAATCTGCTGTGAAAGTTAAGCCTTTATTTATAACTACATATGTATGTTAAAAATTTCCTGTCTGAAATGCAAAGATGATTAAAGGGGTATCATTTAACGGAAGCTTGCGCATTTGTAGTTAGATTTTTACAAAATTACAAAAAAACCGTAAGTAAATTTTGGACACGAGCCCCTACACCTGTAGTTACATCCCTGTAGAGGTGGAACATGAGTTGTAGAATAAAATATCTTAATTCCAGGGTAATTCCATGTCAAGTGATCCAATGAGTTGTAACTTAACCTTTTTGATTTATTTCAAATTTTGCACAATTGTTATACTCCTAAAGATAAGTAAAAATCTAAAATATATTATTAACTTAAGTGGTTCTTGAGGTTAGCCTTTCTAGAGTGTACAAAATGAGTGATTTTGAGCATGTTGGCGTTTACGTTTTCGTTTATAACTTTTGATAGAAATACGATAAAGCAATGAAACAACAACTGTTCTAAAGTCCATCATTTGGGCTTTAAAATGATGTGTTGCATGGCATACTTTAATATGAAAAAAATTTATATTGGGCCCCTGAAGTCCTTGACCTTGAATTGTTCGGAAAACATGTGATTAGAAATTCTGAAAAAATGGGACATAGAGTTGCATATATTTTAAATAATTGTGTCAAATTTCAACTTGGGATCTCAATGGAATCATTACTGAATTATTTTAACTAAATAGTAATGTAGAACATTTTAACATAATTATATTTTTCAATATTATGAAGATTAGAGTTTTGTTTTATGAATGATTATTCTTTGTTCTGAGTAATTACTTACAAAAAATCAGGGTTAGATAAAACGTTATCAGCAAGTTCCTGTGAGAAAAATTTTTAAAATTATTTGTGAAACATTATCTAAATAAAATATCCTGGGTTCACTTGTCAAGAAAATTCTTCAGTATTATCAGAACCCCAACTATTGTTTTTGTTTTATTGAACCGTTCATGGTAAATTAAGATTTACAGGTATTCAGTATAATACATAAATACTATGCACTATTCAGGCTCGTAGCCAGAATTTTCTTTCGGAGAAGGAGGGGCTAACATATTAAATCAAATATCATTATTACCAAAAAAATCTTTTGCACAATAAATTTAAAGTGAAAAAGATTCCAAGCCAAGTTCAGCTCTACCATCCCCCTGGCACTATTGGTTTCATAATGATCTACGACAGCAGGGCTAATATGATGGTATCTTTACATGGAAAAAAAGAATAAAATACCATCATATTAGTCTAGCTGTCCTAGACTATTATGAAATCAATAGTACATACTGTCACTAAGTCACTGAACAGTGGTATGTTTTGAAAAAAATATTAGTAATGATCCCATTGTGATCTCAATTTTAAATTTAGCAGACATACTCGTAGGTATTTAAAGAATATGCAAAGTTTTAAAAAATCATCCAAGAATTTTTTAATAACCGTTTTATCTGGTTGTATATCATATCCCATGGTTTTATCCCATAATATTTTTTGTAAGTAATTACTCAGAACAAAGAATAATCATTAATAAAACAAAACTCTAATGTTCCCAATATTGAAAAAATATATATGTTAAAATGTTGAACATTGCTATTTTGTTAAAATAATTTAGTAATGAATTTGGAACAAATATTTAAAAAAATATGCAACTCTATGTCCAATTTTTTTCAAAAATTCAAGGGCCGAATATAATTTTTTTTTCATATTAAAGTATGCTATGCTATCCATCATTAAATCCCAAATGATGGACTTTGAAACAGTTTTCTTTCATTTGTTTATCTTATTTCTATCAAAAGTTATAAAGGAAAACATAAACACCAATATGCTCAAAATCACTCTTTTGTACACTTTAGAAACGCAGAACTCATCAACCACTTAAGTTAAAAATATAATACTTTAGATTTTTACTTATTTTTAGGAATATAATAGTTGTGCCAAATTTGAAAAATCAAAGTGTGATGCTAGAAGATGATAGTGTATACAAAAACATTTTAACTATTGGTCGTCTCACGTTGGGACTACAGCGAAGGAAAGATAGCCAATGTATTTCTTATGGGAGTTTGTGCTTCGTTGTTGCCACCTATTTCGCTGTATGAATCTATAGGAATGTGGATAAAGATTCCAGAAGTTCTAAACCTTTGAAAACAATAACCGAAAAAGTGTAATCGTAACCATACAAAAGGAGAATTTAAAAGAAAGTCTTATTAACATGTATTTGTTATTTTATTAAACATTGCTTGGGATTGTTACATCTTACATGTATCTAAATATTCGATATTTTATTACTGATACTTTTTTGTTTAGTTCTTTCGTCTTCAAATTCTTTCAAAATAAAAATAACGGCTGGTTAGCTTTTGTATGATCTTTTTAATCTTTTAATTCACAGGAGGTAAATAAAGGAAATCCCAAACAATTTTAGCGGTAAAATGATTCATCATGATAAAATCATGCATTTGTTCAACTTGTTTCAAAAGAAACTTTAGGAAATTAGGATTAGCAGCAAATGCAAAGGATTTTAGTAAACAATAAACCTTTCTGGTTTTTTCTACTTTTACTTCGTGGAACTACATAATACAGATTGTACTTACTAAAATTATAGTATAACGTTTTTTTGTCGGCGTCACCGAACGCATGTAAGCAAATTTCTTAATACAGAAATAATTATTTGGTTTCAATTTTTGATAGCTTATGCGTCTATAGAGCTTTGCTTAGTTGTTTCGGTTTTTTCGTCTGTATTTATTGTTAACATTGTCGTGTTGTTTGTTGTAACTATTCGTATTGTACTATTATATAACGCACATAGTACATTATACATAAGTGTGGCGGATATTGTCGAAAACAGAATGGGTTATGTACTAAAGGTTGGTGAAAAACAGATTTTGTCAAATTTGATAAAATATCGTCTAACTGAGACCCGGCAGTCATTATCAGTAATTATTCGACAAGTTTCTAAAGAAACAGGTATTAGCGAAAAAACTTTGTTCTCAGTACGTCAAGAAAGTATTTCACCTGATGGAATAAAATCTCCAAGGAGAAGAGCAAAGAATAAAAATACTTCAAATCGCATTGCATTATCTTTCCAAATCCATTATAAAAAATTAGGATTTTCATTTAAAAAGATGAAAGAGAAAAAGACGACCAATAGATGAAAACCTATATACAAAAAGTTAAAATTAATAATAATTGCCATTTGAAGGATATACATATTGCAGTGATATACTCATAAAAAGAAAATTCCAAGTTCTGGGCACCAATTATAATTGAGGTGAAATTCAATAAAACAATAGTATAAATATATCACTACAATATTTTTTTTTAATTTTTAAATAACAATTTTGCCCTGTCACTACCTCAGATTTAATCTCGGTTAAGCAATCGACAAATATCTCTTTTATCTGAAATAAGTCAACCTTACCTTGCCAAATTTTGTATCAATGGGTTCACCTGTAATGATGACACCTGGGCTGGTAAAATTGTAACAAGCTGCTAAACAAATTATTTCCACACAAGAAAAAAAATAAACAACAAACAAAATCCACAATTATAAATATAAACACAATTTTATTTAATCATAAATAAACAAAACTCATGGGAGAGAGACTAATACTCTACTAACTACCAATTAGCCTTTTTTTTATTGTTGGGGATTTCTACTTACTTTTTATTTTATCTAATCTACAAATCCAAAATCAAATAAAAATTAAATATATATTTTTTTTATAAAAAAAAATATCTCAAATTAGTAAATTTTCTTTTTCATGAAATTAGGTTAACCTTTCTCAAAAATTTTTAATTATACATTTATATTCTTTAATAGTTTCAATGTAAAATAGTTCGATATCTCTTTAATAAAATGTTTGTCCGAAATTATTTTTGACTGGCCAGTATAATGAATTTTAAATCACTTACGATTTTCCGCACACTAGATACATCCTTTAACCGATCCCAGGAACAACAGACTGCTTTAATAACCACTGCCAACCTCTTCACTGGTGGAAGTGTAAAATTGCTTGATTGCAATAAATTACATTTTCTTAAAAAAATTTTTATCAGATTAAACTTTTGATCTGATATGAAATATAAGCCATCCAAATCGATTCTATAATTTATATTCTTCTTGAAATTATGACGATAGCGTAAGTTATATATATTTTTCTTGCACGAAATCTTATTTTGTTTTATATCCATAACCTCCCTTTATTTTTTAAATTATGAAAATGCATGTTTTTAAAGGTTAATCAACATAGAAACGACACAACCTCCTCTCACTGCATTCTGGAGGTTACTGATTGTTTTTCTCATTGTAATTTACATTAAAAACATATAGAAACAAAAACAATATAATACTATCAAGTAATCCATGGATTGAACTGTCATTTAACATTTTTCAATAAAATAGAAATTTCTTTAAATTTTTCATTTGATTACATAAAAAGAAACCCCAACACTTCCTTAAAATAACAATATAACATTTCTATCTAAAAAACCCAACAATAACTTACAATTTGAGTCGAACAAACCAAATTCACACGGTCGACTAAAATTGTATAAATTTCCTTTTAAATAGGTCCACATACCAATTTTACCCTTTAATCTGTACACAATATGTTTATTTAACTTTTCCCATTAGTTTGACATCAAAAAACAAATAATAAAGATACAAAATTAGCTAAAAATGAAATTTTACTATCGGCACATGTCTGTGGACATATTTAAATTGAATTGGCTGAAAAAACACACATTGAACTACAAAAACTTTATACAGCTTACACAGCCAAGATGTTAACCAAGAAAACTCCAACAATAACTTTATAAACCTACATAAATTAAATTAGAACTGTGGCTCGACAAACCAACACTAGGAACCGTAAAAAGAAAAATCACCCATTCTTGAAAATTAAGTAAGGTAAGTAACTTTTATATATGCAAATCTACTCATAATAGCCCGTTTTATTTAATTATAGGTGCATTTTATCAAATCTGAGCTATTGACGGAAGATTAAGAAAATATTTCAACGTACCAGTCGTTGTATTAAAAATTACAATTATAAAGTTATATACACACTTAACTAATATCCTTTTGTTGAAATATAAACTTTTTATGCATGTTAACATAATATGAATAAATTATTCCACTAAAGAAACCTATTTTGAAAATTATTTTCAAAATTTGAGGTTATGTAATGAATAGATCGGAACGTTAAATAACCTTGCATGAAATGTAACTTTAACAAGAAAATATCGCAAATAGGATGTATTTATCTTAACTCCTTTATTTAGCTGGCTTCAACCGTACTTTTGAAACTATAAAATAAACCTTTTAACATGGATTAGTTTATGAACGCCTGAAAGATAGGCAACCCAAATTACCTATATAAAATTTTTAACTGCATATAACACAACAATATGTAGGTGAAGAGAATCAATGTGGTTCGGTAGTACCCAGTGACTTAGTTATTACACTTTTCATTTACTAGGAAAATCAACACTAACGAAATGGGTAGTAGATAACATATTTTACAGAGGAATTTGTTCAAAAACTTACCCATCTGGTTTACTTTCACCATAAAAACGAAGTTCTAGTAAAATCAGTGTAGCACCTAGTTCTTTGGCTAAAATCCAGCTGGGATGGGATTCAATAATTCTCGTATCAAAAATCTCTCTTCGAAAATCAAGTTGTATAATCAAAATTTCGTTCTCTCGTGATTCGTTTTTTTTATTACGATATTCAATGTATCTCTGAAAAAAGAGTTAATGGTAAATAATTCAGTTAATTACTCCGTAAAAACTCCTACCAGCCTTATAGTCCGGGTGTCAGAAAAATTAAAATGGTCCAGTCTCGCTTCGAAAATGTCGGTCGTGTTATCAAACTTCACTTGTTGAGCAGTAAGATTCCATTCTTTAGGTAACACGTTTTCGTATTTTTCAATTTTCACTTGTCCAGCAGTGGTACTCCACTCTTTAGGTGGCATCGTAGTATTCTTTTTAAAAATCGTTTAAAAATGCTTGGTTTAAAAATTATGGATACAATTAACCTTACCTTTTCGGCATACACTGTCATAAGAATATTAATTAACGAAATGAAGTACGGGTTCATCTTATAATATTATTTAATAATTTGTCTTATGGATAAGCGAAATGATGGTATATTAGTTATTGGTAAAATAAGTATGTATATATTTGTTGAACCATGTGCTTTATTGTATGCGGAATTTATCTTTGCTATTGAAAACTAGAAAAATAATAATCGACGATGAAAGGCGGTTAATAATTATCTTTAAAACATACGCAAAGTATTTGTTTAAGCACTGAAAGTAACAAACAGGGTCAGGCCAATAGTTTCAATTTTAAATTCTAAATAGGAGCATGTGGAATACATGTATTTGATTTGATAGTTCCTATTTCTATAAAGGTGTATTAGTATGATATTAATTGATATGATATGTGAGATGTTCGGAAAAACTAGTATTAAAGCATTTGGTAAATTTTATAGAACATGATGATTTTTACAGAAAATGAATACGTAAAATGAATGAAAATAAAATAAATAAACCGCTTACAGGTCTTTAAAGTTAAAATTTTCCCTATGTCTTAAATATCACTGATCTCATTCACTTCTTTCCTAGCTCCATTCTAGAATTAATGAACTGCAGGAAGAAGAATTCAATTTCATATACAAAGATATATGCGATTCAAAGCGATAGAGGGTTAACCCCTACATTGGATTTTTTAAGAAGACAAAAATATTTTTCTTAAATTTCTATAATGCATAACAACACTGAATATGACCAATGCAATTGTGTACTAATTTTCAAACGATAAACCGTGCCCGGCTGACGCCTTTGAAGCCATTACGTAATATTCAAGCTCTGGGTTCAAATTTTAACTCGTACAAGCTGTGGTTATTGTTAGATATAATTCTATAATAAGCAAAAAAAAGAAAAACGTTGCATGCCTTAAAAATGGGTGCCACTCAAACTGAAGAATACTGCCCTACTGGCTACGATGACATAAAAATAAAACAAGTAATGGGCTTAAGATATATGTAGGTATATATCTCATTATTTGTGTTTCTAAGGCATACATGTAATTAAATATGTACTTAAAGGTTGCATCTTAAATTATTTTATGGTATTCTGATTTGTAAACATCTGTTTATTTAGCTCTGTCTCTAGGGGGTAAAGATTTTTTTACGGGCTAACCCATTATAATTCTTTACGGGCTTCATAACGGGCTAGCCCGTAAAAAGAATTTTTACCCCCTAGAGACAGAGATTAATAAACAAATGTTTACGAGTACAATGCTCGATCATTACACGAACCGAACGTGCTTGCACTCACACGTACAGTTCTAAGTCACGGTCTTGCAATGTAAATAACTATTAAGAGATGTGCTATTCCGCCGGGAAAATTTCCCACGATTTTTATCAATTAGGCTGATTTTTATTAAATTTTAGGCGAGTAAGAAAGACTTTTCATGACAAGACACAACTTTGACACAATATCATAGGCGGGTTAAAAATAACCATTGCAAGGAAAATAAAATAATATTAGTAAATTTTATTATTAATCTAAAAAGGTTAAATTTGAAAAATGAATTGATACCAAGATACGTCATTTTGATTTAAAAACCACGTATTTATTAAATTTTATTATGACATACATATTGTTGTGATATAGGCATCCCGCATAACACGTATGCAAGATGTTGTGCCTATCTTCCAGGCGAAAGGAGTTAACAGTTTTTTTTTGTATTAAAAATAATAAAATTTTGCAATAATTATGTTCAAGACGTACACTACAACATTGTGAGGTGATAAGGGATAATTTTTAAACGGATTCTTTACTTGAATATCACAAACTCAATTGATGACGATCCTATGTCGTTGGTTCATATTTTGACATTTAGATATTTTGAAGCCATTGTATGGCATGTTTTCGCCTGGAAATTATTAAAGGCATATGTGAGAAGGTATACGCAAACGGCATACGGAAAGTATTTATTACTTTACTTACAGTTTTTATTATTGAATTTCAAAAAAGTGGTCTATTTCTTCGACGATTCATAATTTTCCATAGTAAATGGATATTTCTCAATGTTATTTGAATTTCTAAGTAAAATATTTTACTGCAATATTGTTAACCAGGTTCTAGGGTGCATTTAACACTAGAACGTTAAAGTGGGGAACTTTGTATAGAGAAGGTTTAGGCCCTTGAAATCCCAAAATTGTAACGTTTGAGCAGGATCTGCTAGAATGTTAAAATTTAGTTTATATTCATAACTTTGGTGTCCAGATTCATGTTCAAAATTCATAATTTTTGTTTGATAGAATCTTAGGATTAATTTTGTGATAAGAAATGGATGTAGCAAAATGTTAAAATAATCTTATATGAATTTTGTGAAATTATGTTTGTTAGAAAATTCAAGATGGTTATCAATGAATCCTAACTATAAATTTGCATTTTAATAGCCGTTTTAGGTACCAAAATGAAGGAGAAATTTATTAATATATATATATATATATATATATATATATATATATATATATATATATATATATATATATATGAATAGAAAGATTAATGCGCGTATATAAACATATAACAAAGGGATAATAATGGGAATTCGCGCAATAGATTTATAAGACAAAGTTAGTTGCAGCCGTATACACGTTTTTCGCACTTATTAGTGCTCATCAGTACGGCATAACAGATAGAAGAAATAAAATTTAAGCAACAAACTAGAAACAATGTATAACACAAGGTTTCACAGATAGTAGCCAACCACACATTTGTAGTTTCGGCTCGAAGATATTGAGCTTTCAATACAACAACAAACGTCACTACGGAGGTAGCTATAGCCACTACCGTGAGACAACCTAATCCCAAAACATATCAATATGAATAGAAAGATTAATGCGCGTATATAAACATATAACAAAGGGATAATAATGGGAATTCGCGCAATAGATTTATAAGACAAAGTTAGTTGCAGCCGTATACACGTTTTTCGCACTTATTAGTGCTCATCAGTACGGCATAACAGATAGAAGAAATAAAATTTAAGCAACAAACTAGAAACAATGTATAACACAAGGTTTCACAGATAGTAGCCAACCACACATTTGTAGTTTCGGCTCGAAGCCTTCGAAGTAGTTGCAGCCGTATACACGTTTTTCGCACTTATTAGTGCGAAAATGTGTGGTTGGCTACTATCTGTGAAACCTTGTGTTATACATTGTTTCTAGTTTGTTGCTTAAATTTTATTTCTTCTATCTGTTATGCCGTACTGATGAGCACTAATAAGTGCGAAAAACGTGTATACGGCTGCAACTAACTTTGTCTTATAAATCTATTGCGCGAATTCCCATTATTATCCCTTTGTTATATGTTTATATACGCGCATTAATCTTTCTATTCATATTGATATGTTTTGGGATTAGGTTGTCTCACGGTAGTGGCTATAGCTACCTCCGTAGTGACGTTTGTTGTTGTATTGAAAGCTCAATATCTTCGAGCCGAAACTACAAATGTGTGGTTGGCTACTATCTGTGAAACCTTGTGTTATACATTGTTTCTAGTTTGTTGCTTAAATTTTATTTCTTCTATCTGTTATGCCGTACTGATGAGCACTAATAAGTGCGAAAAACGTGTATACGGCTGCAACTAACTTTGTCTTATAAATCTATTGCGCGAATTCCCATTATTATCCCTTTGTTATATGTTTATATACGCGCATTAATCTTTCTATTCATATTGATATGTTTTGGGATTAGGTTGTCTCACGGTAGTGGCTATAGCTACCTCCGTAGTGACGTTTGTTGTTGTATTGAAAGCTCAATATCTTCGAGCCGAAACTACAAATGTGTGGTTGGCTACTATCTGTGAAACCTTGTGTTATACATTGTTTCTAGTTTGTTGCTTAAATTTTATTTCTTCTATCTGTTATGCCGTACTGATGAGCACTAATAAGTGCGAAAAACGTGTATACGGCTGCAACTAACTTTGTCTTATAAATCTATTGCGCGAATTCCCATTATTATCCCTTTGTTATATGTTTATATACGCGCATTAATCTTTCTATTCATATTGATATGTTTTGGGATAAGGTTGTCTCACGGTAGTGGCTATAGCTACCTCCGTAGTGACGTTTGTTGTTGTATTGAAAGCTCAATATCTTCGAGCCGAAACTACAAATGTGTGGTTGGCTACTATCTGTGAAACCTTGTGTTATACATTGTTTCTAGTTTGTTGCTTAAATTTTATTTCTTCTATCTGTTATGCCGTACTGATGAGCACTAATAAGTGCGAAAAACGTGTATACGGCTGCAACTAACTTTGTCTTATAAATCTATTGCGCGAATTCCCATTATTATCCCTTTGTTATATGTTTATATACGCGCATTAATCTTTCTATTCATATTGATATGTTTTGGGATTAGGTTGTCTCACGGTAGTGGCTATAGCTACCTCCGTAGTGACGTTTGTTGTTGTATTGAAAGCTCAATATCTTCGAGCCGAAACTACAAATGTGTGGTTGGCTACTATCTGTGAAACCTTGTGTTATACATTGTTTCTAGTTTGTTGCTTAAATTTTATTTCTTCTATCTGTTATGCCGTACTGATGAGCACTAATAAGTGCGAAAAACGTGTATACGGCTGCAACTAACTTTGTCTTATAAATCTATTGCGCGAATTCCCATTATTATCCCTTTGTTATATGTTTATATACGCGCATTAATCTTTCTATTCATATTGATATGTTTTGGGATTAGGTTGTCTCACGGTAGTGGCTATAGCTACCTCCGTAGTGACGTTTGTTGTTGTATTGAAAGCTCAATATCTTCGAGCCGAAACTACAAATGTGTGGTTGGCTACTATCTGTGAAACCTTGTGTTATACATTGTTTCTAGTTTGTTGCTTAAATTTTATTTCTTCTATCTGTTATGCCGTACTGATGAGCACTAATAAGTGCGAAAAACGTGTATACGGCTGCAACTAACTTTGTCTTATAAATCTATTGCGCGAATTCCCATTATTATCCCTTTGTTATATGTTTATATACGCGCATTAATCTTTCTATTCATATTGATATGTTTTGGGATAAGGTTGTCTCACGGTAGTGGCTATAGCTACCTCCGTAGTGACGTTTGTTGTTGTATTGAAAGCTCAATATCTTCGAGCCGAAACTACAAATGTGTGGTTGGCTACTATCTGTGAAACCTTGTGTTATACATTGTTTCTAGTTTGTTGCTTAAATTTTATTTCTTCTATCTGTTATGCCGTACTGATGAGCACTAATAAGTGCGAAAAACGTGTATACGGCTGCAACTAACTTTGTCTTATAAATCTATTGCGCGAATTCCCATTATTATCCCTTTGTTATATGTTTATATACGCGCATTAATCTTTCTATTCATATTGATATGTTTTGGGATTAGGTTGTCTCACGGTAGTGGCTATAGCTACCTCCGTAGTGACGTTTGTTGTTGTATTGAAAGCTCAATATCTTCGAGCCGAAACTACAAATGTGTGGTTGGCTACTATCTGTGAAACCTTGTGTTATACATTGTTTCTAGTTTGTTGCTTAAATTTTATTTCTTCTATCTGTTATGCCGTACTGATGAGCACTAATAAGTGCGAAAAACGTGTATACGGCTGCAACTAACTTTGTCTTATAAATCTATTGCGCGAATTCCCATTATTATCCCTTTGTTATATATATATATATATATATATATATATATATATATATATATATATATATATATATATTTATTTATTTATAAAATATAATTTATTTAAAATATATTTTATTTATTAAATATTATATAAAAATATTTAAACAATTAATTTAATTTTTTATCAACAATTTGGTTAGAAAGGTTTTTGATGGGAAAGATGTTTTGTTTCTAGTTCCATCTAGGAAGATCACTATCGATTCGCAATTGTTTTCCAATTATTATAAAAACAACACGAAAATTTGGTTACTTTCTCTTGAATTTTCATACAGAGTAAAAGTTATGTCAGTGTGTACGTTATTTTGATAAAATTTCGAGGTTATGTTGGTGAATTTTACGTCACTCAAATGTCAACAAAGTGAGGTTATGACAAATGTCATCTTGTTTTATTTTTAAATCTTTTTATAAGTTCTTAATAATTTAAATGAACAATCAAAGTGAAAATAAACGAAAGTGCAGTGTTTAAAATTTGGCGATAAGACTTATTATTATTATTTGGAGAAATGTTTGAAAATTTTATTTTGTATGGAACGAATTAAAGGAAACTGATAGAATCTTATTACAAATAACCGAATTATTTTATGTACTCACGTCATGGAAGATACGTGTTGCTCCATTAATAATCATAATTATCTTCAACAATCACAAATAAAATCCATTTAAAGGATGACATGGAATGTGAACATTTTATCAACAAATAAGCAGGTAATTTTACCAACTGTAACAGAAATCTGCTAACTTTCGAGTTAGGGTGATTAACTTTTTTTGTGTGGCGCCAAATAACTTTAAAATTTAAAACAATTTTCAATTTTTAATTTTTTATTTATTAATAGTAATTTAAACTAAAAAATTAAAATTAAAAAACTAATAATAATTAGACAAAATTACAGCATGTCTGTGAGATCGCTTACAAAGAGAGGAAAATCGTGCGAAATTTTCCTGCCGGAATAGTACGTCGATTTATTATGAAGCGTAAATTTTAGGAAGTAGTTGTTTAATTTTATAACGGAATATTATCTAGAATCTTTGTTAATTAATCACTAATATATTTTGTTTTAAAGAATTCGAATATTAAGAAACATAGTCATTATTAAACATAGTAATCATTATTATTGTTCCAAGAAAAATACCAAATGGCTTATAATTTTTGGTTTGGCACAATTCTTCAGACTCTATAATAAATTGTTAGTTCTTATTAAATAGTTTTATTTTGGTTAACGTTTTTATGAACTGCAGGTTTACATTGTGAGTTTCAAGAAATCCAGTGAAATAATAGCAGTGAGGGTAATTTTATGCTCTTAAAAAATAATTAAAAAGCTGATAAATTCTAAAAAAACGCCTTTCATTTAAAACATGTGTATATTAATTAATATCTTTAGATTAGATTAGATTAGATAGATTAGATTAGATTAGATTAGATATTTATTCGTGCTTACATCCATATCGATTTACACAAGTCAACAATAAAAAGTGTAAGGTATAACAATTAATTACAGAAAAATAACAAACAGTACTATTACAGAAAAAATATTACACTTTAAAAATTTACACAATTTAAAAACTCTTCAAAAGAGTAGTACGCCTCTGCTAATAATTTGTTTTTTATTACATTTTTAAACTGCTTTTCAGGAAGGTTTTTTATGTGAATTGGCAAACTATTGTAAAATTTTGGTCCGTAATAACTTATAGCATTTTTACTTTTCTCTAGTCTTAAAAAGTCAATTTTTAAATTTTTATTTTCTTTACACCTAGTAGAATGATTATGAATCTCGTGAACACCAGTATACTTTTGTATGTTTTGCTTAACATACATAAGTGTTGATAGAATATAAAGAGATGGTATTGTTAATATAGACATTTCTTTAAATTTATTTTTGACATTATCTCGGTAACCTAGTCCAGTCATTATGCGTAGAGCCCTTCTTTGGATAGCAAAAATGCCATTTGCATGTGTGGAGTGCCCCCATGCTACGATATTATATGAACACATCGAATGAAACAAAGAAAAGTAAACAAGTTTAACCAAATCTAAGGACACTTCATTCATTAAGTTCCTAATAAGAAAGATTGATTTTGATAGGCTTTTTGAAATTCGTATGCAGTGTGTCTCCCATGTCAAAGTTGGATCTAGCCAAACCCCTAAGAATTTAACAGATTCTTCATTTGTAAAATCCTCATTTAAGGACCTCATAGAGAAAATCATTTTAGTTGTTTTACCCTGATTTAGGTTAAGTTTATTAGCTGAGAACCAGTTTGATGCCCTCGACTGTGTGGTATCCATATTAACTAGAATATCATTACTATTATTTTTTAATGAAACCAATGTCGTGTCATCAGCAAATAATACACAACGGGCATCAGAAATATAATTTGGCAAATCATTTATGTAGATTAGAAACAGTAAAGGACCAAGAACAGATCCCTGAGGTACACCCATTTTTATTTTTCCTTCAGATGACGTCATGTTATTTAAGTAAGTTATTTGAGTTCTTTCTGCAAGATATGACTGCATCAATTCCAGGGATTTGTTCTTGATCCCATACATTTCAAGTTTTTCCAGTAATATTTGATGATGCACACAATCGAAAGCCTTCGATAAATCGCAAAATGTGCATCCGGCAAATAATTTATTTTCAAACGCCTCGATTATATAATCGACCAGGTTGTTAATAGCTAAGGATGTCGATTTATTTGGCCGAAAACCGTACTGACTTTCAGAGAAAAGTTTATTTTTCTCGAAATAATTTAATAATTGCTCATAAAGTATTTTTTCAAAGATTTTTGCAATTGACGGAATTAGAGATATCGGGCGATAATTGTTCATATCCTTAGTATCCCCTTTTTTAAAAATAGGGATAACTTTAGATATTTTCAGAGAGGTGGGAAATTTACCGCTCCTTATTATTTGATTAATGATTTTATTCAGAGGAGATATTAGAGGATCCTTAATATATTTTAATATTTTAATACTTATGCCATAGCAGTCTTTACTGTTTTTATTTTTAATGTTATTTATCACCTCCCTCACCTTTATGCTAGACACTTCAGTAAAGTTAAAGATAAATTTATCATCTATGGGTTGAAATAAACTCAAAGGATTCAGATTTGAAGTTATTTTTTCAGTTATACTTTCGGCAATTTCTGTAAAATATTTATTAAAATCCTCAGCATTTAAAGTTTCTATATTAATTGTTTTTTTAGTTTTGTTTCTTTTTGAGTTTATTACATCCCACACTGCTGTAGATGTATTATCGCTTTTTTTGATGTAACTTTCATTTGCCACCCTCCTACTTTCCTTTATTTTTCTTTTATATTTGCCTCTGTAATTTTTTACAGCGTCTACATAAACCGGATTATGTGGATATTGATTTTTTAACTCGATCAAGAAAGAAAGATAGTCACGCATATATTTTAATTCTTCATTGAACCAGGGTACTTTATTCTGTTCATTAGGTTTTATTTTCTTTAAAGGAAAAGCAGCTGATATTTTATTTGAAATTATATCAAGAAATATTTTACACTTTTGTTCAATATCAAGCGAGTGATTATCTAGAAAGTTCCATGTTTGTAATGTAATATCCTGATAAAGATTGTGTAAACCTCTATCGGTAATTGGCCTATAAAAAATGTCTGTATTATTTTTTGGCATTTTTCTCAAATTTGTAATGAAATAGAAATACCTTTATGATCTGCAATATGTATATCTACAACACTCGATTTATAGTTACAGTCAAAGTTTAATAATATATTATCGAGACAATTTTGTCCTCTTGTATTTTCAGTTATAGCGCATGTAAAGCCAAAAGAGTCCACGAAATTCATGAACATTCGCGTATCAGATTCGTTTTTATTAAAATGAATATTGAAATCACCGATAAGTAACATCTTGTTGTTAGTAGTTTTTGATTGCTTCAGTAAGTCATTCAGTATATGTAAAAAATTTTTCAGATCACCATCAGGTGCTCTATAAATGGAGATTAAAGTAATATCAAAATCCAAAATTTTTACTGCGGCCAATTCGCACGTTTTTTCGGATGAAAGTTTTACAATAGAGTTTAAATTTTGATATTTTAAACAATTCTGTAATAATATCATTGACCCACCTCGTGTTTTATTTTGTCGGCAGAAAGCAGAGGCGACTACGTAATTTTCAAAATTTAAAGTATCAACTTCATAATCATGCATGAAATGTTCAGTTAAGCATATAGCATCGTAGTCAAAAATTTTACTCGAGATGCACACATCAATGTCGTCTAGTTTATTTCTTAATGATTGCATATTTTGATGAAAAGCTTTGAAAGTATTGCCATCTTTACTCTTGAACATTACCTTCGTCTTTTCTGATGGAACTGACGTTGTCGAAAATTTGTTTTATTTCTATTAAAATCGTATTTCTGCACCATAGCCCCTTTTGGCCATATAGAAGGATCAAACACATCATCTAAGTTTTCGATTGGTACTGACATTTTAAAATTTGCTTGATAGGTGCTAGAACGAACAAGGCTACCCTTAAACGAAATATGCGGTACGGTCTCCTTTAGGAAATCCAGTAGGTCGTCGACTTTAGTTTCAGGTTCTAGCCTTGACACACTCAGGTATGCTTGCTGTGGTACTGATTTTATTTTATCACAGGTACTATTTGACCCCAATAACTTCTGCTTGTTTACATTTATTATTTCATTGTCTGGTAGCTGCCTTTTATTATCTTGATCTTTTATCCGATTCGTTGGTGAATTATTTTTAAGTTGAGTTTGATCCCTGCTATTTGAATGAAGATTTAAAAAGTTACTAGAAGTTGCCGCTTTTTGAGCATAAGTCGAATTTATATGTTGTGGATTTCTTCGTTGCAGAGGATTATTATTGTGAGGTTTATTACTAGATGTCAGGACCGGATTGACTTTACAATTTTCTACAGAAAATCGATTTTCCTTTAACAATAATATTAATTGTTCCTGTTCACTTACTCTTTTTTCTAGGTGATAGTTTAACTTGTTTAAATATTCATTGTGAACCATCGTCTGATTTAATTGATTGTTTACCTCCGTTTTTAGGTTCTGATTTTTCTCCTTGAGGTTATCTGGTACAACTCTTATCACATCGTCATTTACTACACACATATAGTTTTTCTCACTAAGAAAATCTTCAATAACTTTATAGTTTACACTCTTAGATACTTCACTACAAACTTTCCCGTTTAAAATAATTTCTATTAATAGTTGTTTAGTTAACTTGTTTAGCTCACTGTTTACAGCTTGAACGGCCGCCATTTTTTTACCGCATTAGAATTATCTAATGATAACAATTCAAAAATTCTATTAAATTATATATTTTTCGTAATTAATTAATGTAAGATTTATAGCGATTATGGCAATGATAATCTGTTTACAGTGTTTATTATTACCCTTTACGATTCTTCATCCTGTCGGTATTCGTCAATACGTGGAATAACTGCCAGGGTATTGGTTATTCAGATGTTGGAAAGGAAAAACCCTTATTCATTTATTATCTCTACTTTCATGGGAGTGTTTATTATTCAAATACATCGGTTTACAATTAGCTAGCGTCAAGTAGATTTGAATAAACTTATCGATACTTTTGCAGATGCTAATATAGCCGGAATTATATTATAGAATCCTATCATATCCTATCATATTATAGAAAAGTCTTTTTTTAGATTGTTGCGCAGAATGTTCTTTTTGATTCTTTTACTGTTGAATAATAATATTGAATATAAATATTCAAACGTTGGTTCTATTTTGTTTAATTTTATTATGTATCAAATTACGGCTATAGTAGTATTTTTTTATTTAATTATGATTATTAGAACGGTGTAATTTTTATTATATTCTTAGATGAAGTAAATTATTTTATTAATGTTTTGCATTAAATTAATTCTTAATTTAATTTTTATTGGAAATTAATTACTTTCTAAAAAAAATTCAAAATTCTCATATATGTATATAGAAGACCCCCAGACATATTTAGCAGGCGGGCTCCGTAGTTTCTTGTTACGCCAGTGGTTACACAAGTGTTCATTCGTATATTTGTCGAATTCAGAAATGTTTGCGTATTTAATCCGTAATAGGATCCAGGCGCTACACCGTTAGTTGCGGCTTGGTCTAGGAGACAAATACCGGTAAAACACACTGTAAATGTTTTTATGGCTTTGTGATGTAACCTGTTTATAGTGATTGATATAATGCTAATTGCACCGATACATACATAATTTGCATTCAAAAATATTTTTATATGAAACAAGCTATTTTATGGAAATTCCCAAGGTTATTTTTAATAAAAATCAGTAATTCGATGACTCAGTAGTGTTATGGCAAAACATGATATCTGCCATTTTTGTGATTTTACAGGAGAAGCAAAAACAATTTTGTATTTAGCATGTATCAATAGTACATAGTGATTTTTAAAAGTATTTTTTCAAAAGTAACTAAGGTAAAAGTAACTAATCCCTTTGATCAACTTAAAGTATACTTTGTTTGTCCCCATGTAATGCCAAAAAGTACATTTTGACAAAATGTAGGTAGCATATTTTGCCATAACACTACTGAACTATTCAGTACAAATAAATTATCTGATTACAGAAATAAGCTAAATTCCCAAAAATAAGTCCACTAAAGTGAACAACTTAATGGCACAAAACAGTAATGGAAGTCAGCACCGCGCCTGGTCCGTAAGAATAAAACAATGTACATACATGTCTCGTTTATTCGTCAATTACCGGAAAACTACGGTCGAGATGTCATAAAGACATACCCTGATATCTCTATCTGATTTTGAAATATAAGTAAAATACTGTTTCGAACGACCGAATGGTCTCTCAGTCTCAGACCAATGCTAACAACTAACGGAGGGCTAAAGAATCTGAGCTCCCATTATGCGGAAGAGAAAAAATTAATTAATTTAGGCTACATTTTAAGGACTTTAAATAAACAATAAATAAACAAAATAAACTAAAATTAAATAAATTAAAAAAATAAATTAAATAAACAAAAAAATAAACAATAAGTTTAACAATAACAAGAGCCTAGGATTTAAATTATGACTTCTTAAGAACATAAATTGAAATATAGGCTACATTATAGATTTTGTATAACAATAACATGAATGTCTCAAATTTCATTTTCATGTGTGAAAATGAAGTATACCTCGTTTTTTCAACTTCCGAAAAATGCAATTTTGTATATCCTGCATATTATTGTATATTTTTCTTGATTTAAAATTACGTTGGTATTCTGTATAAATATGAGTCCTACTAAATATCAAAGGTAACTTTCAAAAATATTCCCAGACTAATAAAATTTGTTTATTGTTTCCAGCCTTATTTTGTTTTATTTAATAATCTTTATTTATTTCATAATAAAATTTGCTTCAAAAAAAATCTGCAGATTTCATTTTAAAAAGTACCGCCTTTGCAAGTGTTAATGTTATTATTTCATGTTCTGATGGACAATAGAAATTGTTCTTGTGGAATAGAATGTTCTCGAACAAAATTGTTTTCCATATTGTATTTATTTAGGGCTAAAATATAATATTCGCTTTAACAAAAGTTTTCTTATGGCTAAAATGCATTGAACGCCGAAATTACAGCTTTAAAACACAGTAGTAAACAAAATACCGACAAACAAAATCTTCTAGAATAAAATCGTCTAGACAGCCACCTGCAAGTACAATGTGCTTTGGGTAATGTATAAATTCAAAAGGGAATTTCCGAAAGTTTTCGTTGGAAATGTTCTGGAATAATGTGACGTAATTATCTCTCAGTGGCTTAGGAAAATCCCGCCATTTCTTTTATGGTTCATTTAAAAATCTGCCCTTCCCAAAACCACACGATCGCCGAAATATTTTCAATTTAAGAAAAAGTCCGCAATAAACACTAAGAGAGTGCGGAGCTCTTCCGTCTATTATATCGATACGTACAGGGATTGTTTTGCCAATGGCACTTCCCAAATACAGTAACGTGTTTAGTTGTTGTGAAATCACAGAAATCTAATTTGATTTAATTTATAATTTAGTAATTAGTTCCGCACAATCTCAAGATTTATAACTAAAGTGTAACAAGCATTTTGTTACCGCATTCCAGTTCTGTTAATAATTTTCATAGATTAATAATACAGTTATTATTAACAAAAAATTATAATTATTGATTTAAACGTAACGTGAACTAAGCTTAAATCTTGTTTTTAATGTAATTTAAAAAAGGAAGTCCTAAAATTAAACAATTTCTGAAACGACACATTTAAGTGTTGTGCTACTTTTCAATAAAGAAAATCATTTTAATAAGTGACAATATTAACCAGTGGTGGTTTAAAGAAAAGCTTTTACTTAACAAATGTAACTAACAACTGAACATATATGGTTGTTCCGGTTACCTAAAAAGGGAGTTTTATTGAAAATAGTTTTAAAACGAAACAATTATTGTGAATTTTAATTCTTTGGTCTGAAGTAAGAAGCGGTGTTAGTAATCAAGGTGTTTTCCAGATTCTGCAGTTTCATCGAATTATTAATTTTATTATTTGGTGCTTAATATGTGAACAAAAAGGCACTAAGTGTTAATTATTTCGTGAAGTAGTCAAAATAAATAATTTGATCATTGTACTTTAAACTGAAGGATATTATTTTGTTTGATAAATAAAGTTTGAGTAAGTTGCATAATTATTAATGTATCAGTTTTGATTTTTACCTGTATGTGCATATATTTTTCCCGCCATTAAAAATTCTTACGTTGGGTACTATTTTTGACTTTTATTTTTATTTTGTTTATAAATAAATCTATTTTGGAATCCAATCACACTAGATGGTATTGGACCATATATTTACGAAAGTCTTTAAATATATTCAACTAATTTGATTTTTTAATGTAACTAAATATGACTAATAGCTGAATTAAATTTAATAGATTTGATACCGGATTCTGTTTACGAGTATCTTATTATTTTTTTCATAATCCCCGGACTTTTCTAAACAGATGGCGCCCAAATATGCTTATTTTTGACTATAACCAGCCTTATTCTTTCTTTTTTATAATCTGTGAGCTATGGAAACAATACCCGAGTCCTGAACTTAAATTTGTTAAAGCAGATGTCTCAAGCAGCAGGTTCATTATGAGTTGTACAGTAAGTATCAAATATTTTGTGTTTAGAGAAATATAGTGTTACAATAGACACCCAAGTGTGGGACATTCATCAATTTTTGTTGTAAAAATATAACGTTACACATTTTTATACCTAATTCGATATCACTTTGATTCCTTGGTTATTGTTAAAAAGGGTATGTAAGGGTAAGGCTTTTTTAGTTTTACTTTCCGATGTATACCTTTTTTGTGAAAATACCTAAAAACGAGAATATTTAAATGGCAGTCAAAAACGAAAATTACGAGAAGAGGTTCAAGAAAAAAATAACAAATTACCAAAACTTGATGTTTTTTAATACCACTGTCACCTGAAAATATAGAGGTAAGTCTTTTAAATGCTTATATATGTCGCAGGAGGATAGTCAAATTCGGCAAATAATTATATACCTAATTACTTACTAAGTGATGGGACATTTAGTAAGACGAAAATAAATCTATATGATTTTACTACATGCCTATAGGCATTTACTAAATGCCGTTGTTTAGAACAGGCAGTGAAGTAAATGGCGTAATGTACGGTAGGCAAGTAAGGTAATGAGCATGCACATTTCTTTGTAGAAGATTTTGTAGAACTAAATGCTGATATCTAGAACAGGCAGTTAATAAATAAGTATTCAAGATAAGTATTCCCTACAAATAACCAGGTTTCTTTGCGAGAAACAACTTTTAAGTACTCTCTTTACAATGGGCTTGCACAAGCTTTAACAAGTTCTCCAGTAAAAAAGAGCATTCTGCAAATAAATGTGGAACTTATTACCTTATTTGTCGACAGCACATGAAGTCATTTAGTAACTCCCTGTTCTAAACCACGATATTTAGTAAATGCCTAGTTATACAGCGTGTCCGGAGATAGAACGCATTAATTTCAAGGGGTGATAGAAGACACCAAAAAGAACAAAAAAGTCTGTACAACTTTGTTCTAGAACGTACCACTTTTTCAGAAAAAAATAAGAAAGTTGGAAACTTTAACATCATTTTGCCGCGTTAATAGTAGTACTTTAAGTATGGGGCTTTCTCGGCAGATCCATCTCATCTATCACAACAACAAACCTTAATGACATTTTATCATATCGTATACCGTTTCGGCGTAAAATTGAATTCTTTTTACAATTAAAAATTCATTTTACTCGATTTAGAAACGTGACAGCCCTGTAAAGTTTGTAATCAAATCCGCCAAAATGCTGATCTGGACATCTTGACATTGAAAATAAAGCACGTCTTGTTTATACAACCTTTAAGAATATTTGTAATAATATATAATATGTTAAAATAATAAAATTGTAAATAATACATACCCTTGAGAAAATACTGCGTTTGTAGTTCGTTGAACTTTGAAATAATAATTTGTCTATAACGCAATTCGCAACTTGCTGTTTATTTAATAACAGTTTTTAATGATATTATAAGAGAATATCTTTTAATGAGAGGATTTATCTAATTTAAATTAGGTAATTAGGTTAAGGGATTTTGTTGACACCTTGTTTTGGCTACATTAAAAAATCTTTACTTTTATGGTAATTAGGTGCCTTAATCAAATTTTTTACATAAGATAGTATTCTCTATGGGGCACGGCCAGTAATTCAAATCTTGAAATCCTACAGCGCTTTCAAAACAAAGTTTTGAGAACAATTGTTAATGCCCCCTGGTATGTTCCAAATCACATAATTGCAAACGACCTACAAGTACCAACGGTTCAAGAAGAAATCAAGAGATTTAGTGCGAATTATAGTGCTAAAATTGTAGTGCTTCCAAATGTGCTCGCTAAAAATTTATTTCAAAACGCTGGTGAAGTGCAACGTCTAAAACGTTTCAAGCCAAATGGACTAATCGCCAGATTTAGTTAGTATATGAACATAATACAAAACCTAGTGTAAGTTATTTTCATTCCATATTCTGTAATATAAATTAAAGGGAAGTCTTCAATGGAAGCAATTCCTGCATGTTATTGAAGTATGTCTTATACTATTTTTGCCATATAAATTACTTACTGTCCAAAATTGGACAGATTGTAAGCCAAGTGGAGTAAAAAAAAAGATAGTATTCTTTAATAGAAAAACAAATACGTCAAGACATTTTGAAAATATTCCGGAAATTAATAAATATAAAATGTAGGTCAGTTATTGTTTTATTTTTACAGTTGGTTTGTTATGAATCAGCGTGTTTTTAACGTCCTACAACGTACAAATTTTGTTTACGGAAACAGTTCGGATTACAATTTTCATAGAACTAGTCCCCGACTAATCTGCTTTGGATGTTTATTATTTTTAAACGACGACTGTCATCATCAGTTTGTTTGTTTGATTTTCTAAAACAAGGTCAAGACCCAGCTGTAATTATACTTAAGCAAGGTTGCCAGATATGGCAACGGTTTTTTCTAAATTACTCGAAAGCTTATTAACATAGAAAAAAAATTATGCAGACTTTTTTGTTCCTTTTGATGTCTTCTATCACCCCTTAAAATTAATGCGTTCTATCTCATGACACCCTGTATAGCAAGATCGTAAGATTTATTTTCGTCTTAGTGTCCCGTCACTTAGGAAATGACTAGGTAGATAATTATTTGCCGGATTTGACAATCCACCTGCGACATATATATCAAACAGAATCAAATAGGATATCTTTTGAAATTAGTAGGTACTCATTAAATACTAATTATTTACGCAGTACTTTACCCCAACAAAAATTATCAAGTTTAGGCCTTATTAGCGTCGAAAATAAAATAGCAATTGATATTGAAAATTTAGTGAAATGTTTTTCAGAAGTAAATGTATTTATTACTATTTAGTTACCTATTAGTATTATGTTATTAATATTTTATTTCTATATTTTGTTTATATTTTATTATTCGTACATAAATATATTTACTCTATAAAGATTCTTTAATGTGATACAAACGTTTTTACTTAAATGTTTTTTTTTATTTAGATTTTATTTCCAGATCAACAAATCTTACTTGTTATACATAGCATAGATGTTGGATAATTTACTTAACAACATTAGCATTAGGAGACTATTTAATGGTCTCAGTAAAGATATTACATTAACAGTTTTAGTCATTTTCATGATCAGCTAATATAATGTCCTTAGTTAATTGACCGTTGAGTTTTGTGTGGTTGTTTGTTCGAGTGAGTTCATAGTGAACTGCACCACTACATACACTTAAGTTGGTTATAAACTTTTAATGTGGTCGTCCATTACTATTTTACTAGCTTATTACTAGCTCTAGATGCGGTTGTGTGTTTCAAAAGCACCAGGGAGCGTTGACTCCGAACCGTAGCACTTTGTTCCGAAACCTCTGTAGTTTGCGTCTATTGATTTGTAATGTATTACACCGTATCAGTGATTCGTACAGGATCAAAGATCGTGGCAGCTTTTTATATAGCAAGACCGCACACTTGATTTTTAAGGTAGAATTGCGGTTAATTAGTGGGTACAACTGTTTGAGCCTGGTATAGCCTTGGATTAGTTTGTGGTTAATATGAAAGTTTTAGCTTAGCCGAGTGTCAATATAGATGCCCAGGTATTTGACTTCTCAGTCATTTGGTTTCAATGGTATTGCTTTATTGTTAATGTGTTGATTGATGACGTGAAAGTTGATTTGTTGCTGGTTGGAGTGCTAGCATTGCTTCGTCCAGTGATGTAGCCTGGGTGAGGATGGCTGTGTCATACGCAAAGGTAGCTAGGCAGGTTGGTTTTAGGCAGTTCGTATATGTACGAGGGTGGTTCAAATATAAACCGGAATTTTGCTGTAAAAAATTTTATTATTAAGTTACAGAGCTGAAATGTTTTACAGTTTTTCTAGATAGTCTCCGTCACACTCTACACACTTTTGCCATCTCTCCGGAAGCTTTAGAATGCCTTTTTCGTAAAAATCTTTCGGCTTGTCACGTAACCATTCGCGCACGAAAGATTCTACCTCCGCATTGCTTTTGAATCGCTGTCCGCCAAGTGCCTCTTTCAATGGACCGAATAAATAATAGTCGCATGGCGACAAATCGGGACTATAAGGAGGGTGTTCCAGTGTTTCCCAACCCAATTCGTGCAATGTTTCCATCGTAAGCCGAGCTGTATGCGGTCTGGCGTTGTCTTGCAGCAATATCGCAGTTCGGATTGGAATCTCGCGTCGTTTCGATCTGTAGGCAGGTTTCACCGTGTGTTTTAGAAGGTTACTATAACACTGCGCGTTCACAGTTCGTTGTTCAGTGAGAAAATCGATCGCAATTACTCCTCTCATGTCCCAAAACACGGTACACAACACCTTTCCCGCTGACAGTGTAACCTTCGCTTTAACTGGCGCGCCTTCCTCTTGCTTCCTCCACTCCATAGACGCGCGTTTACTCTCCGGAGTATAGTAATGCACCCAAGTCTCGTCTGTGGTGAATATGCGCTGCAATAAATTGTCTCCTTCGTCTGCATATCGCTGCAGGAGACGCGTGCAAACTTCCCAGCGTGTGAATTTCTGGTCAAAATTCAAAAGTCTTGGCACCCATCTGGCTGATATTTTGCGGTAACCGAGCCGTTCATGAATTATTTGCTCAATACTGCCTATGCTGATGCCCACTTGTGCAGCCATATCGCGTACAGTAATGCGTCGGTCTCCCAAAATGAGTTTTTCTACAGCGCGGACGTTCTCATCGCTAACGCTTGTTTTGGGGCGCCGCGCATGTGGCAAGTTTGCCACCACTTCTCGGCCATTTCGAAAAGCGGAACACCAATCATACACTTGAGTCTTGGAGAGGCACTCATTCCCGAACTGCTCGAGCAATTTCTGATAAATTTCCGCGGTTTTTACATTATCTTTGACCAAAAAACGAATAATAATGCGTTGCGCAACAGACACTGGTACGTCCTTCTCACTCATGGCTACAACTACACTGACAAGCGAAATTACGCGGTCCCAGCTGTTCTCTACGCTTTGTAACAGACCAATCTAACATCCAGTACAGCCACTTTAACGACACTAACTTCTTCGCGCGTTTATTCAAAAATTCCGGTTTATATTTGAACCACCCTCGTAAATGCAAAATACAGTCGGACTCAGAATGCTGCCCTGCGGGTCGCCGGCGTGAATGTTCTTAGTTTCTACTTAAATATTTACAATAGGGCCCCGTTGTAAAATTTGTTGCTATGCCACTTACTAGAACTACATTTATTTAAATGGCGAAACGCCCACCTATTGTACTTATCAAGTCTGAGATGAAGCGTGTGTGTTATTTGCAACCGTAGAATTAGTGGGACGATGTATGTATATAGTCTTTCTAAAAATAACTTCAGACCTAAAAATAGTACATAAACAATAATTGTAATAATCGGTACGGTCGAAGTAAAACGCGGAATTTTAAAAGTTTTGGTATGTTGAAGTGCTCTTGAATGTCTAATTTTAGCAGTATGAATGACATATTTTAGGAGCGCGTGGGTTTTTAAATTTGATAATAAAAATGCAAAACTACTTAAGTTAACATTTAATAATATTTAGATTTAATATTTTATAGAACCACCATTTTGTTCTATCACATCGGCAAGCCTTTGGTTCATTCATTCTGCCAATGTTTGTGTATATTGTGAAGTCAGAGTTCCCCACACATGCTGAATTACCTCAACCAATTAATTAATATTTCGCTGTCTCTAATTGTACACAGTTGTAATCTATATATTTAAAACACAAGGCTTAGTTTTGTTCCATTTCGTTTTAGAGTTCTACTGGGCCAATTGACGTGAATCTTTTTTTATATTGAAGCTTTCATTGTGTAGATCAGTCAACACTATTTAATTTTTATATATTTTTTATGTTTATATTTTTAATTTAAATAAATATAAAATGTTTAATTCCAGACGCACGGAACCGACAGTCACTTGCGGCGCCATCTCACTTTGCACGGTGGTAAGAACTATTCACGATGATAAAAGTTTGCTGCAACCACCATTTGCGGTTAACAGTTGTTCCAATTGTTCCAATATTAGATGATGACAATCGCTTATTTATATAGCCGTTTCATATTGTTTGGACAAAACAAATCATTGTGTGATACTTTTGCAAACTATATTAAAGTGTTAACTACTTACTTTTTATTTTTATTCAACTTTTAAATTTTATACCCGTTATTTTTTTAGTGTTTGGAGTTTTAGTTTTGTGATTTTTTAATTATTTAAATTTTTAAGCAATGTTTATAATAGATGCATTTCAATATTTCCAAAGCCGGTTGTTCGTCATGTTTTGGTACTAAACATCCTCCCTATACCTACCTGCTTACTATGCCACCTATGACAGTTCTCAGTCGAGTTTCAGTATTTGCTGTGGAGCATTTTCACGATATTCGATATTTCTGCCTGTCTCGATGTGTTCGTTCTCTTGAGTTTTTTAAATTTTGCAGTTTGGGATATTTGATGAAAAAGTAGAATAGGAATGTCTAAGAACTAATGTTTTATTTCTTAAGGAACGTTGAAAAAATAACCGACAAAGTTTCGAAAGCTGGTATATTAAGCACACATATATGGATGATATATGAATTCAATGTAGAATTTTATGATAAAAATAAGTCGTGGAAGGAGACCGAGTGGGAGATAAGTCGGCGGTGAGGTGGTAACCCTGGACAGCGGAGCTAAGTCTGAGGAAGAGATAAGTCGGAGGGGTAAGACGGGAAAAGCAGTAAGGCGGGAGTAGCTAAAGGAGGAAGACAAGTCGTGATTGGTGTGGCAGGGGTAAGGGAGTGTTTGTTAAATAACGCGTTCAAAAGTTCATCTGAGAATGGTAAGCTTAGTATTTGCACCTGTTGCATAATCACTCACGAAAATCCGAAAGATTGTAATCGCACAACGTACGTTGTATATAAGGAAATTCTTCAATTAGCCTTTTGGCCGTCATCTTTTGACGAGGTTTCGCTAGTTTATTTTTAAAATAAACGAACACGTAGAAAATGTAACGAAAATGTACTGCGTCCTTAATATGCCAGCACTTCTGAATTAGGTTTTTCTAAAAATTTTAACATTTTCTTTTTTCGAAAACAAAAAAAACACATGGTTACATAAAACCAGTATGGTTTTATGTAACACATTGTAGACCATTACCATTACCATTACCATTAAAGCCCATCGTTGAACACCGTTATGGCCACAACATTGAATCTTCTTGTACAGTGTATAATCCTCCAAATATTCCTAAACTTAGAGCCATGCGGTATTGGTCCTTTATTGAAGGAAAACTCGAAAAGGAAGGAAATGCGCCAAAAATTGTGAAAATTTAAAAATCCGTACAAAGACTATCGCTATCGATAAGACCAACAGTTCGACTATTATTTCCAAATTTAGTTTACTTCAAAATTAATTTCTAGATATTACGAAAGATTTATTGTTTATGGTTTATAAAATAAATACTATTTCATGTTAGGTTGTTTAATTTATAGTGAGAAATATAATATGTGCAAAACCTTCTGGGATATGCCTTATGTAAAGAAAAGGAATGTGGTCATGTCTGTAGCAGGCAAGTAGTCATTTGGTGTCATAGTATCTTATCCTCCTAATTGTAAGCTATTACTTATATTACATGTCACTTCTATATACATTTAATTTATTTTACACTGATGAGTAATTATCGTAATTAGTTTGTAATTAAATTAAACTGAATTGAATATATAAGTAAAAGTGCATCTGGGTAGTGACAATGTTAACATTTATTAGACTGGCAAGTTACATTGTTTGGAAAAATTTAAATTCTTCATTAGAAAATTGCTGTTAGAAGTATGAACATAAAGACAATTAAAATTTCCAATAAAAGCGTTTAAAATTGCCATTTTCTCTCAATAACACGTGTAGATATTCTCAATTTATTGTTATGCTGTGAAAATTCCTAATGGGTTTTCTTAAGCCTGTACTTCTAAGAATCTCTTAGCATTTTTATACCTTGAAAAATAATGTAATTTGTTACCTTCTAAACAAATCCATATTTAAATATTTAAGTAGTCATTTGATTTTCCTAATAAATATTAATGCAAGAAAAACCAATTACTCTTTAATAAGTTCCAAGGAATTGTTTACAATAATTATTGGGTATCTAATCAATTCATTTTATATAACCTATTTCCACAATATGGACTTTCCATAAAGTAAAAATTAATTAATATTTATGATGCACTTCAGAAATTATTTCTCAGTGCAGTTTTACGGAATTACATGCACTGAACCATTCTTCATAGAAGAACTATTACTTTCATAGCTGTTATTAGTAGTCCTTTGCTTTAGTTCGCTGAAATCCAAGCATTTGAAGACTAAATTCTCTAAAGACACTTGTATACATAGAATTATTAGCTCCAAAACGTTTATAACGTTCTGAGATTACGATCTTATTTAACTGTACAGGTACAGTACATTGTAGGTCACGAAAGCAATAAGATTACAATTTAAAAGGTTGCTATTGCACAGAATAAAGGCACTATATTTACTTCAATCTATCAAGCATTACAGCTTTGAAACTTTAAAACTGAATATTCTAAATATTCAAGCTTTCAGATTTTAAAACGGTCATTTTATAAGCCATTCAACTTTAGTCTCTGTAAATTGAAACACGGCCATTCTAAAGCTAATAACAATTCTAAACTAAATTTAAAAACGTTTTAAATTTCTAGCCTACATAACCCTCATATATGAAGACCAAAGATTATACAAGTTTATAATTTAGAAACTGGAAATTCTAATTCTCTAATTCCAGAATTCTGAATCTGTAAATCTTAAAAAAAACTAACCTCATTCAATTTCTTGTAATTCCCAAACCTTGGACGTTAAATAAAAAATGTAAAAACTTAAAACTATACAGCGTGTCCGGAGATAGAACGCATTAATTTTAAGGGGTGATAGAAGATACCAAAAGGAACAAAAAAAGTCTTATACAACTTTGTTCTAGAACGTACCACTTTTTCAGAAAAAAATAAGAAAGTTGGAAACCTTAACATCATTTTACCGCGTTAATAATAGCACTTTAAGTATGGGGCTTTGTCGGCAGATGTATCTCATCTATTACAACAACAAACCTTAATAACGTTTTATCCTATCGTATGTCGTTTCCGCGTAAAATTGAATTCTTTTTACAATTACAAATTCATTTTACTCGATTAAGAAACGTGACAACCCTGTAAAAATTGTAAACCATATGCTCCAGTTTACACAAAATGCTGATGTGGATGTTTCTTGAACTTGAAAAAAACACGTTTTGCTTAAGATTATTTGGGTCAGTGCCTGATTGTTGTATAAATAATACCCGTTTAATGCTATAACGCTGAGTTTTAGGTTTTTGAACTTGTAATGATTTGTCAATGCACGAGTTTGCTTATTTAATAACAGTTTTTAGTACCATTTTAGAGCGAGATAAGATAAACACTTTGTCAAAAAGCTCTTTAAATCATAGGCGTCCGGTATATCTTGGCTGATTAAATTAATTAAAGTAATAATAATTTTATAGTATTAACTGAATGTCGTATTAAATTAATTGATGTTTTTCAGGAGAATAATTAACGAATTTCAGAATCAGTAATTTTGCAATGGCAACCGGTCACTGTGGGGCGAGCCTTAACAAAAACCGCGCAATGAGGTAAAAATCCAACTTGTGTAAAGAATAAAAAATATATTGGCGTTTGGTTATAAAATGTTCAGGGCATCTAGAATCGGTGACAAAATTTAAAAATCTTTGTTATTAATAAAAACTTTGATGCTTAAAGTTGTCACTACTTTGAACTAACAATTTCTCGACATTTCCAGGCTGAGATTTAAAATTAAATTACTTTTCTTGTATGGACCTTATTGAAACCAAAATTAAAAGTGATAGTATTTGCAGCTACATAACTTAAAAAAACATGAACATGTGTTTTGCTTTTATTTTAAAAAATCCTAAATTGTAAGAGCTTTTTCTTGCTAAAATTCAAATTCTGCTGGAGTTATAAAAAAACGCCCGCATATCCCCGCTTTAAAATTTTTGTTAAAGAAAGAGCCGAACCATCCTGGTTATTTTCATACAAAAACCAAATCCAACTCGAACCAACTAAAAAAGTTAAAAGCCGTTATTGTAGGCACTGCAAGAAGTATTTACCGGTATTATTCGTATTATTCCAGGCATAGTTGTTAATGATGCAACATTGTGTTTTTGCACCCTTTATCTCAACTGTTAGAAACAACTAAATACAACGCCTTAATGTAGTCGGATGAGGGAAGATAACACAAATCAACACTCTTCACCAACTTATATTTATTAATAATAGAACTATGTCGACTAACGTGAACGTTTCCTTTTTTTTGTTCTGTTTCGGCATTTTAAAGAAAACTTCTCGCACGGTTCAACCACTCCTGATGTAGTCGGGTGAGGGAACATAACACAAATCAACACTTCACCAACTTATATTTATTAATAATAGAACTATGTCGACTTAACACTTTAAAAGAGTAAGCTAGAATGCCTTTTATTATTCTTCAACACATGGTCCTGTAATACGATCATATAACATGTAGTGAATCATTCGGAACACGTCATCGGGTCTGCATTAAGAAGTTGGCTTTTTTAAAAGTGTTACCATGATCCCTACGTACGCAGAATGGGGTTTTCTAATAACTGCAATAAAAATTTAACAAAGCTGAAAGCATCATAACTCATAACAAACAGCATGATTGAAACCTTTTAGTAAAATGGAGATTATTTACGAATGAAATATTGGCAATTATTGTAAAACGTTATAAGTACTGTTATTTCTTAAGGGATGGTAATCTCGTTTATAAATGCCGACTTAAAAATATTAACTAAATTCTTAATTGGAAACTATTAATTGCGCTTACTGAATATTGCCCTAAAAATTCCCATAACTTAATACATGTTAATTAACAAATTGCATAATCAGATGCGGTATTGTTTTCGTTAAATTGCTTTCTGTATTCCCCCTGTTTTTAATACGCAATTACAAACGTTTCTTTAAATGGCTTCATTGCACTATGACACTTAAAACAATTGCATTTTTAATTAACCCGTTATTTGGGAGTAAGTATTCATCCGTAAAACGACGCCACTGGCGTTAATATTTATTTCAAATTAACACCAGAGAAAAGTGCTGCTTGTAATCTGATCTGAACTCATATTTATACAGATGTTGATCATATCCTGACCTAGATTTCTTATTTACTGTTTTTAAAAACCTTTTGTAATAAAAAGCTATAAAACGTGCTTCATTTAGCTTTTTCAGCAAAACAACAGCTGTCATCGTACGGTTGTTTAGACTAACCGATCTTAATTCTAAAACAAGTTCAAGACCTTCAGTTGCAGATATAGATATGGCAATGGTTTTTTCTAAATTACTCGAAAGCCTATTAACATAGAAAAAAAATTATTAAGACTTTTTTGTTCCTTTTGATGTCTTCTATCACCCCTTAAAATTAATGCCTTCTATCTCATGACACCCTATATTTTGAAAGTTTCTCTGAAACTGACGATAGTCTTCTAACCGAATCAACAGTTGCAAAATATTATTTCTAAAATTATCTCTTCCTCTGATAAAGATGTGCATGAAATATGAAGTTGTTGTGTCCGCTTTTGTGAATAAAATCAATCTATTTTTGATTCTACAGAGCCATAGAACATGCGTCAAATCTTAAATAGCACATACACGGTCTTCCCCGACGACGTCGGCGAAAACGTCGTCGACGACGTCGGGGACAAGGTCGAAATAATGAGGTAATGTTTACATTTACTGTAATTTAATGCATAAACAACTTGTAACTTCCAGCTGGACTGTTATAATAAAATTATGAATATCGTATTTCTTTAAAACATCAAAATGAAAAAAAGCATTATTGATAATAATCATTCATAATAAAATGTGTACTGAATCTCTTTCTTTATTTAGACGTATTTCGAAATAGCTTATGCAATTAACAAAAGTCTTCATAAACGTAATAACCTTGACGTCACCTTTCGGTGGAATTACAAATCAATCTTTTATTATGAAACGAAAACTTTAGTTTTTTTTTATTTCATTGTTAATTTAGTTCAAAAATGGATATAATTAATTAACGCAGGATTTAGGATTCCGAGTTCCAGTGTGCAAACGATGTACAATTTTCCGAAACCAAAAGGAAGATTATCACTTACCAAAGGACAATGGTAAAAATCTGCTGATTGTTATCATATCTGTCATCTTTTATTAATAGTAGTAAAAGCATTTCCTACATTTTATAAGTTGGCTAAATAATACCTACTGTAGTTTCAACATTTATAAAATATTGTACATAAATAAAATTAATCTTTCAAAAAGTATAAAATTCTCAGTATGTACTTATTTCCTATTATACAAGAAAATAGATGGCATCAAGTGTTCAGGTGACAATTATTAGTAGTACAGATTGTAATTATCTTCCAAGGTTATCAGGTTATGACCCATATTGTAAACATGATTTGTAAAATTAAGAATCAGTTTACATCAAATTCGGTTGAATTTATTAAACGGTCTCTACAAATACAACAAAATATTTATTTTACTAGAATCAGCACATTCTTGATGAACAACGAAAAAAATGATATTTGATACCTATATAATAATTTGTCCATTAACCTCTCCTATACCAAAATCAGCAGATTTTTACCAGTGTTCTTTTACGGAAACTCCTTTATAGGAAATTATTGTACATCGTTTGCGCACCAGAACTCAGAATCCTAAATTCTGCGTTAATTTTTAAACTAAATTAAGAATGAAATAAATAAAAAACAAAAGAGTTGATTTGTAATTCTACCGATGGATATCAATATTATTCCGCTTATGAAAAGTTTTGTTAATTGCATAAGCTATTTCGAAATACATTAAAGAAAGAGATTCAGTACGCATTTTATTATGGTCAAAGTGCTTTCTTTCAGTTTGATGCATTAAAGAAATACGATATTCATAATTTTATTATAGCAGTCCAGCTTGGAGTAGAAGTTGTTTATGCATTAAATTACAGTAAATGTAAACATTACCTCATTATTTCGACCTTGTCCCCGACGTCGTCGACGACGTTTTCGCCGACGTCGTCGGGGAAGACCGTGTATGTCCAACATTAAACTACGAAACTTCGTAAAAGAACCACCAACCGCCAGATTTTCAATCTCTGAAAATATAAAGACTTTGCACAACTAGAGCTATTAGCATTTGAAACTTCAACTACAGTGATGCAAAAATCTAGCACTTGGAAAGTCTGAAATCCTATACTCTGACTATAAAAGTGCGGAACCCTGATGATATGAAACTTTCAAATTCGTGAAGCTTTAATTAAGTGCTTTGAAATTTAGATAGGTATAGGTGCATCTACGAATGTGCTATGTACAATATATCACAAGTTTAAATATGGGTCATTCTTTCTGAACTCAACCACCGGCTAAGTCCAAAAATTGGCGCAACTTTAGAAAGGCCTGCGGGAGCTCATTTTAAAGCTTGAAACTTCTACTTTCGAATGTCACATGGCTCCTATATGAAAAAAATTATATTTAACCCCTAAAACAGGTATTCAGTTCTAAAAAAATCTTAAAAGTTCAAAAAATTTGAAAAAGAAATCCTTTTTAATTCGTTTAATAAATTTAATTAATTAAACGGCTCCGCATTCTTCGTCAGAAAATACATAAATTTTGTCCACAGCGTTTTTTTCCTAGAGTGCTTGAATTTCGAGCAAAATTGAGAACAACAATTTGCCATTTTTGAAAGTTTATCACTTTTTTCATCGATAATGGTGCCAAATAGAAAAAAATAGTAAGAAAAAAAACTAATTTTTATTCAAAGAATACGAAAAAAAATTACAGACCGATTTAAAGCAATTTTGAAAATTAAGGTTATAATAGGTGTCAGGGTATAAATAATATAATTAAAACCTTCTAAAATGATGTCAATTATTTTTGCTCCATTTTCCGAATAAAAATATTTTTTTTTCACAATAGAAAACTTCTGTAAATAAAACACTGTTTTAAACAAAATTAATTTTTTATTAAAAAATATAACTTGAATAGGCAACATATAATGTAACTATTAAAATTATATCGTAATAAATACAATGTAACTTAAATAATATATTGATCAATAATGTTTTTATAACAAAATATAAGTTTGATAGATAATATATATTATTATATATATAATGTATGGTAATTATAACAATGAAGATAATATAACTTAGTTAATAAATACATTCTTTTATAACAAAATATATAACTTAATTAAATAATGTAAATGTGTATTCAATATATTTTTCTATAATTATTAGATGATTTCTTTGGTTTACCAAAATGCACAAAAATTTGTGGTTATCAGCATTTTATTTTCGAATATTTATCCATTTTAATGGATCTGTCTTTCAAAATAACAAAAGAATGATTGCTCATCATGCCTTTTAATTCTTGAGCTTTTTGAAATCTGCTATTTAACTTTCTTTAGAATCGGTAGTGATCTGATAATGAATAATAAGAAATTCATGTTTCAGTGTAGTGCTTTTTGGCCCATTTCAAAAGAGAAGTGATATTTAGTATTGCTTCTGTTGGTTTGGCCTTAAGACTCGTGCGATATCACTCTCTTTTAAAGCTTGCACCAAATCCATCGCAGGCACTTTTACCATGTGCGGTGTAAAATGCCACTTTGCTTCAATTTTAAAATCTTCCTTATGTCTTCCTAAATTTTCCATTTGGTATTATTTTTAAAATATGTTTCGCTCCATCGGAACGTATATAGTCTTTTTAATACCAGGAGCTTTTTTTTTATTTCTGGAACCAACTGACTTTGTATTGCATATACAGCGGAAGAATTATGTTTTTTACTCTCCGATAAAAAATGCAACTTTTGTGAACGATTTCATTATCCTTTTTGTAATAATAAACAACGGGAAAAACTGCATTGATCATTTTTATAATGAAACGCCTAGGAAGCGTCCTGAACTGCATACGATAAGTTTTCTGCGTAATCAAACTGTACCAATACTTCACCTTCTTTTAAATTACACTTTTTATGCTTTATAAATTCTGTTTGTTTCTTGATTATAAATGAATGAGGTTTTAGTGTTTAGTCACTAATTTATCGCAGAGATTTTCCACAAATCTCGTAGAATCTTCCACAACAGTTAACAGCGTGGATCGATTCGTATTGATCTATACGCCATATTCAATTTGAAAAATAGAATCGTCGGTTAAAAGCGTCATTATATAACTTTTAAATACTCATTAAGAAAACTTATAGCCTGTAACATCATTTCAACATTTTGATGCCTTGTACAAACACATTCACTATGAGTACCGCTTTTTCCTGGTAGTATGCAATTTTTAGGGCGGAGTTTAGCAAAGACACTAAAACTAACAGACTTATTTTATAGCACTTTTTGAAGAGAGTATAATAATAACTAGGGAAACCTCGTCATAGGTGATTATTTAAATAATCGCAACTAAACATAACCAGTTGAAAATTCCAAACCTAGCACTCCTCTCTCCCAGGTTACCCTCCTCTCTTCCGACATATATTCCTATCTGGCTTACCCCTACCTGCCGGTTTATTCTACATAAATACATACATATGGAAATTCTACCTTACGAAATGATAAGAATAAAATCAAAAATCGATCTTGTTTAAAACATTCTTGAAAACGTCTATTAGTACATATTTTAAAACATGACATAAACATAGTGTTGGCAAATTTCCTGCCTTTTATACAAACAATATGAAACTACTCTGAATAAGCAAATGCCATCAGCTATTATTTGTATAATTCGTCTGTTTATAATTTCCAACTATGCGGATTTTGTCTACGCTTATTAATGATGGAAGTGGACGGCTGCATCACTCTTTATATTTATAAACGAAGAGTACTTACGAAACTCACCACCGTGGAAGGTGAGAGGGCGCCCCTAGTGAATGTCGGATTAAAATTAACATTTTAGAGTTTTTCAAATTAAAAATATAAACATTAAAAATATATAAAAATTAAGTAGTGTTGACTAATCTACACAGCGAAAGCTTTAATTTTAAAAAAGTAACGCGTAAAACGACCTGATGGATCTCTCAAACGAACTGGAACAAAAATAAGCCTTGTGTTTTAAATATATAGATAATAGTCCCCTTTCACAGGCCATTAGGGTATAGCAGGGTAGGCTGCTTATTTCGAGCCGTTCGGTACTCAAGGGTGGTAAAGTGGCTAGCTTTACGCACAGGTCGCTTATTATTATTCCAGAAAAATAATTTTCCAGGTATTAATTTTGACAGGCTAAGTCGACCTGGAAGCCTTAGATATTTTTAAAACTCCAATTTATTATTCCTGGGATTCGAACCTAGGACCTTAAGATTGGTAGTCAAGTGCTATAACCACCGAGTTACCATGGCTTCGAAAAATTATTTCACCAACAGTTTCTTCTTCCTCTTTTTGAACAAACTTCAGCGAGTATTCCACCATTTAATTTTAACGTTTTAGCTTTACGTACTAAATATCTAGTCGCACCGAACTCTTCTGCGATCTTTCTTTCGCTCCAATTATCAGGGACAATGGTTAGTATTCTAACTCGCAAAACGTCCTTATCATCTAATGATGAAAATTTTTCCTTGAAGTGATTTAACATATTTTCTAACTCTATCTCTTCCTAGCGCTTCTTGAAGCACTCCCTTTGCATGAGTGCTTTCAAGTAGTTTCAGCGATAAAATTATCACAATTATCATTATTATTAATATTCATTATTTCATTGTATTTAGTAGCATCAACGTTTTCCACTTTAATAAAACTAATATTTACAGAAGACGTACTTTTTTTATTTAAATTATAACTTTTTTTTCTGCAAATATGACAAATTTTTGTAGATCCGTTCAAAATATTAAATTTTTTTCGTAGCTATCCAGCTAGTTTTCTTAAATTTCTGCCAAGGTGACCTTCAATATTGAAAGGATTACAAACACGGATCTGCATTTTTCACGCGACGTTTTTTATTTTTATGAAACATGCAAAACAAATAATTTTTGTTAGCATAAATGATTTGTAACATTAATAATTAATATTTATTAATGCCTTACAAGTAAATAGGTAGTAAAAAAGTCACTATAAAAAATGCAGAAACGAGCAAGTTAAATGGCTGGTATTAGATTGAGTTTGGCATTTTTGAAATTTTTCCTCTTTTGTATGGAATAAAATAAAATGAATTCTCAAACCAATGTTCAATTCTCAATACCATTGACGGTCATTTAACATAGAAAAACGTCTGCATCTGTATATTGTAAATGAATATATGTTTATGGTTGTAGGTCTATGGATCTATATATGGAATAGCGTAGTTGTATTCATGTAAATTTTAAATTGATACAATTTTAAAATCAATCTAACAATACTCATTTGATTAATTTACTTCTATTATAAACAGGATAATATTATTTTTGATTTTTAGGTCACTTGTAGTGTTATCAAAGTGATGCTTTTTGGTATTCAATATAGTTTTTCTATTTTTCTTCTGAAGTATTTTGTATTGGTTAATAATTATTTATTTAAAGACTAAACTTTATCAGGTAACAGGAAACAGTGTTTTATTTACAGAAGTGTTTTATAGTGAGAAAAGATTATTTTTATTCGGAAAATCGAGCAAACATAATTGACAAAATTTTAGAAGGTTTTAATTATATTATTCATACCCTGACACCTATAACAGTAATCTTCAAAATCGCTTTAAATCGGTCTGTAATTCTTTTTTGTATTCTTTGAATAAAAATAAGCACATTTTACTCTTACTATTTTTTTTTCTATCTGACACAATTTTCGATGAAAAACTGATAAACTTTCAAAAATGGCAAATTGTTGTTCTCAGTTTTGCTCAAATTGAAGCACTCTAGGAAAAAACGCAGTGGACAAGATTTATGTATTTTTTGACGAAGAATGCGATGTTGTTAAAAAAAGATTTCATTTTTTAATTTTTTCTAACTTTTAAAACTTTTCTTAAGCGGTTTACGTGTTTATCCTGTTTTAGGGGTCAAATATAAATTTTTTCATACAGGAGCCACGTGACATTCGAAAATAGAGGTCTCAAGCTTTAAAATGAGGCCACGCAGGTCTTCCTAAGTTGCACCAATTTTTGGTCCTAGCCGGTGGTTGAGTTCAGAAAGAATGACCCATACATTTCTCAAGCGCAGATGTTCCGAAGCGTAAAATCGTGATTACTGGTGCTCTGGAAGTCAGCACTCTTGAATCCCAAAATTTGAATATCAGAAGATGTCAAAAAATTTCATACTCAATGAATTACAGAAATTAATGGCTTTAAACTTCTAAATGCACAAAGAATAAACTTTGGAAAACTCTAAACATTTTAGAGGTTTTCAAAATATAATCCCGTAACTGTGAGATTTTGTAAAACTATTTAAAATCTTTATCATTCTGAATTTATGAAAATTAAAGCCTTTAGAAACGTTTAAAGCTCCAAAACATTAAATTTTGGTAGAATCTCAGCTTTACATCAGCTCTGTAACTGAAAGTCTATCCGAACTGAAATATTTGAAGATTAAAATGTTTGAAACTCAACAGCTGTTAAATCTCTGTACATAAACATTTTTAGAATTTTCGAAGCATGAATCCTGGAACATTACACAATTTTGGGGCTTTGAAACTTTAGAAATCTAAAGCCCTAAAGCTTTGACCTTTCGAACACCTAAAACTAAGAGTTTAATGTTGGATATGCAAACAATATTTCAAAATCGTATGATGAAAAACTACATTATCACAGATTTGGAGCAGTCTGTACAGTAATGGCTAGGAATAGTGATTCAGTCTGTAAAGTGATGCAGGGATAGTGTTTTTATCTTTTTTTTGTTATACCAGCCTGTTTTACCATTCTTGCCAAAAAGATATATTTTAACTGCTCATTAAAATACTTTTGTGCTAGAATATTGCTATAGGTCGCCATGATTAATACAGCTTTCTACTTAAGTACTTGTCCCTAATCATTCGATGTGTTCTTTATCATTTAAGCTTTGAATATCCAAAGAACATTTTAATGAAACATCGAAATCTCTACTATACTTTTACATTTATTGTATTGCAAAAGTTGTAAAAATTTATTCTTAGTTTTACTTTTCTTGTATGCTTTGAAGTTGTAATATTTTTATTAATCAAATATGCTTCAAAGCTTCGTAATTTGCTCTTTGACATTCAGGTTTTAATTAATTTAATTATTTTAGAGTTTCAAGTTATAGGATATTCCGAGTATTAAATACAAACAAAATTAAGATAAATTAATCTATAGATAGGTACACATATTTTTCATAGGGCACGCCTTAGTAGTGTATCCTCTTTAGAGTAACTATATATCAAGGAAAATGTTAAGTCAGAACCAGATTCTTCTCAGATTACCAAGACGGGTATTAGAAGAATATAAAAAAGATGAGGAGTCTCTAAGTCAGTAGATCTATTTTTGTTCACAGGTTCTGGTTGAGCTAAATTTAGGCAATTAATGCTCAACCTGTCGGTTCCAGCCCTATTCAATCAAAGAATAGTCTTGATGAAGGAATTCAGCCATAAATGATGTAGCAGTGTTATTACCTGCCATATGAAAGAATGGGCCCTTAGTAACCCGAACACTGCAGCGTCTAAGACAGTGCTAGCTTGGTCGACATGAATGTGTTAGAATAAGTATACCCAGATATATGAAGCACAGCATATATATCTAATATTACGCCCAACTTCTAGACTGTAGTTTAAGTAGAAAAATTGGCTAATGTTGGCTAGCAGCGTTATTAAGACGCATTAACTAGTTTTAAGAAATTGATTTTTTCACTTGGACAGTCTCACAGCGTCCAGTCTCCCACTAGAAAAACGGTCCTGCTCTCCTCTCAAAGCTACCATAACTCCAATTGTCTTGTCAACGAAGCTTGTCAAATAAGAGAATCGGCTATAGGCGAACATACCGAACTAATTATATTATTAATCCATAAAAGTTAAAAAACTTTTTAAAAGGCGCTGCTTTTCCTTCTCTTGAATTTCGTAATCGGTTTTTACTTTAAAACCTTTTGATCTCTACTCAGAAACCATAAGTATACCATAAATCAAACGCACACGGTTTTCGCGGTTAATTTGAAAAGCTTTATTTATTTATTTACAGAAATCACTGAAGCCATCGTTCAATAATAAACATTCCTTTTTTCTTAGCTGCTGTCAACTGAGGTGGTTCAGGTTCATCTTCAATTTTTGACATGTCTGCACAATGAGATGTGCCTAAAATACTTTCACTTTTAGAATTGCTCTAATTTTATTTTGTAGGAAAATGCCTTACCTGGAATCAGTAAAACCGGAGCTTCTTTGTTTTTTTCTTGATACAGCCCTAATCTGTGCCAAGGATCATGCGTACCATGAACCGTGAGCACTTTTGTAACTTGCAAATTAGTTGACCCGTAAACTCGATTTATCCTATCTATACTTCTTTGGAGAACTTCTTTGGTAAGTCTAAAAAATATTTATCTATAATAATAGCAATCAATAACAATTTAAACACTTCTGCATACTCATCGCCAAAATCTTCAGCACACGACGCCAGATCAGCATCAGCTGCTGAATAAGAATCTTCTTTGAACGGTTGGTTAGGAGAGCTTGTAGTGAAACTATAACCAAATTCTGTACATATTTGGTACCTCCAAAGGTAGTCTGCAGAAAAACACAAAATGAACTTAGTTTTCTATCTTATTACATAGTTAACAATATTACCATTGGCTTCATCTTCTTCAAAACATATATCTTCAGATTTATTTACCACAAGGGCAGCTAATTGTTGAAAGCTCGTGGTGCTTTTGTTTTTACTTTGCAAAAACTTGCAACTTTCTACTGCGTGACTAGGTTTGTTGTACTGATCAGCAACAATGGATCGAATGAATGATAAAACACTATCTGCATCGAATTCTGTTACATTTCCACATGCCCAATCTCTAAAGAAACTCTAGTAAATCTCGAAAGTTTTGTTTATGAGAAATATACTTACTCAAATGCTAGTCTGTTTTCTTCTAATCCTTCTGGCGTTGATAATAGTTTTTTAGCTTCTCTATAACCTTGCCTTATGATAGCAATACATTCAGAACTGACATTTGCGTACATTTCACCAGCCACTTCGTAATATTCTTAAAAATTAAGTAAGTTAAATAAGCAATTAAACTAGCAATTTGTATTACAGCTTACGGTAAAAATCTAGAGTTGCATGTAAAGGCCCACTACTCGCCCACGCTGCATCTACGAGATGGGGAAACTTGTAACGTAACCAAGTTGCTAATGCTGCTGAATAAGAGCAGCCAAAAACAACAACCTAAATAAAATTGATATATTAAATCTTGAATAGTATTTCTCGTAATTCATGCAGATATAATTTACCTTGCTGTTCTTCACTTCTGGAGTCATCTTTTTGTATGAGTCTATAAAATACGCTAGATCTTCTAGGGCTTGTTCAACATTTAAGTAAATTATATTTTCTGTTGTTAAATTTCTAAAATTAAAAAAAAATGATACTTTAACACTTGTGGGTGCAACTTATTTTTTTGCTAACTTTCTTACATATCTATATTCACATATATATTCGATACTTTAAAGAAAGTCTTTTCCTACGTCAACATGGACAATCAGGAACTGAGCAAGATGGAGGAAACTACACATCAATATTGGTCTAGAGATAATATACCAAGAAATGTAACCACGACCATATGACACCTAATAGTATATGTTTATAACATTAGTATTATGATTTGTGAGCGTTTCGTGCGGAACTGTAAAATCTTCTGGTTTCGTGCGTCAACCAGATGGACAATCAAGTTCGGTACTAATGACTTCTCGTTTCGTGCGCTCACCCGAAATTTACCTGCTGACTTACTTTTTAAAATAAGATTTCTACATACAAATTGTTGATTTTCTTTTTAGTATTTTTTCACACCAAATATAAAAATCTAAAGTATTATAAAAATTATTAATTTAGACCAGATACGAGTGAATAATTGTTGTCATAATTTTTTAAATAATCATGTGATTTTTTAAACCAGTTTGATTGCTTCATCAATTATATGAATTTTCTAAATTAAAGCTATTTATTTTAGCTACTTTTAGATCCTAATTAATAAAAGGGAAATAATAGTGTATAAGTGCATATAAATAAGAAATTTCATTCATCAGCTTTAACAGATGGCAATTTAAAAAACATCCGCATCGACACTTAAGGAAAGTAAGGTTTTCCCATATTAATGTTTCTTTAAATCCTGTATATTGTGAATTGCTGTTTCATATTGTAAATTTAATTATGTTATGAATTTCAAGGGAATTGCAGGTAATATTAGTGGTACATAACAAAGTAGGTATGTAGATCTGTATTATCCATCAATATTCTAAATTGAGTAAAGTTTCCTTTGTTTTTTAGCGCTACTAATGGTAAACAAATGATGCTTTAGTAAAAGAAACTGCCAAAGAGAAAGAAATCTGCTTACTTTTTAGCTAGCTCTGTGAAGTGTAGAATATTAAAGTTGATATCATACTTGATATTCAGATAAGATCAGGTAAACACGTGCAGGTAATAACGCACGAAATGAGAAGTCATTAACGCCATCATTATAATTGTGTACGAAATGTGAAAGTTTCAGGTAAATTCTCGTCGGCGCACGAAACGCGACGCACGAAACAAGAATATACCAATATTATAAGTATAATATAGTGGATATGAGTTTGATTTGTCTTTGTGATTTTATAAAAATCTATGAAAAGATGAGTGAGTACCTAAATTTTTCAAGATTTTACTAAAAAAATATTTTTAATAAAAGAAAACGTATAAGAAAATATATTTTGTTTGCCGCGGGTGAGAGGTAGCTTCATGTATGCATTATTACCGTTCTAAAATCCCTTTCCCTTCACCAACACCAAAAACGAGACACGGTACTCTTTACGTTGTTTTGCAAATATCTTCGTTTTTATTCTACCTATGATCAAAATAAAAGCACCATTGTGTTCACAGAAAATCAACGCAAAACGTTTATTGCAATCATTTATCCAAAATGTGTACTAGATTTGAAGATATTGGGTGTTAGATGTAATTTTGTTAAACCTTAAAAGTGCTGTTTCGAGAAAATCGACTTTAAAAGTAGGAGTTTTCGTACATAAGTCACTATGTCACAAGTAATAAAAACACAGTAACTAAATTCTGCTTAACTTAGGGATAGACTACAACATGAGTTAGGTTGGTAATCTTTACAAGGTATACCCAATGGTATGAACGATTTCAGCCTAATAAAACCCTACTATAATATTCAGTATTTATAACATATATAGCCAAATAAAGAGACATGTTGCTAAGAAACGAAGAATTTTCTTACAACATAACGACTAAGGAGGCAACGTATTTGACTATTTTCGTTTGCTTGAGTGGTATACAACTAGTAGTATACAAAAGTATATAAGAAGTATACAAGTATACAAAAAATATTTTATTTCTTCTTTGATTAGTTAATTTTTGTTTTTAACTTAGTGAATCAGAAGGGTACTATAGGTCTGCTTAATACTAAGTACGAAGCAAACAGATGAAATCGATTTTTCCCATCTTATGTAGGACATACACGGTCTTCCCCGACGACGTCGGGGACAAGGTCGAGATAATGAGGTAATGTTTACATTTACTGTAATTTATAGCTGGACTTTATATAATAAAATTATGAGTATCGTATTTCTTTAAAACATCAAAATGAAAGAAAGCATTATTGAGCATAATACAATACGTACTGAATCTCTTTCTTTAAAGTATTTCGAAATAGCTTATGCAATTAACAAAACTTTTCATAAGCGTAATAATATTGATATCCATCGGTAGAATTACAAATCAACTCATTATTAGGAAACGAAAACTCTTGTTTTTTATTTATTTCATTCTTAATTTAGTTTAAAAATGGATATAATTGACGCAGGATTTAAGATTCTGAGTTCTGGTGCGCAAACGATGTAGAATAATTTCCTATAAAGGACTTTCCGTAAAAGAACACTGGTAAAAATCTGCTGATTTTGGTATAGGGAAGGTCAATGGACAAATTATTATATAGGTATCATATATCATTTTGTTCGTGTTGTTCATCACGAATGTGCTGATTCTGTAAAATAAATATTTTGTTGCATTTGTAGAGACCGTTTACTAAATTCAACCGAATTTGATGTAAACTGATTCTTAATTTTACAAATCATGTTTACAATATGGGTCATAACCTGATAACCTTGGAAGATAATTACAATCTGTACTACTAATAATTGTCACCTGAATACTTGATGCCATCTATTTTCTTGTACAATAGGAAATAAGTACCTACTGAGAATTTTATACTTTTTGAAAGATTAATTTTATTTATGTACAATATTTTATAAATGTTGAAATTACAGTATTATTTAGCCAACTTAAATGTTCAACAGTTCTTCATTCGGTGAATCAGTTTATATCAAATTCGGTTCAATTTATTAAACGGCCTTATTTAATAGATGTAAAAATTGTTTATTTTACCAGAATCAGCATTATGATTCATGTGAATAAAATGTAGCAAATGCTTTTACTACTATTAATAAAAGATGACAGATATGATAAAAATCAGCAATTTTTACCATTGTACATCGTTTGCACACTGGAACTCGGAATCCTAAATCCGGCGTTAATTAATTATATCCATTTTTAAACTAAATTAACAATGAAATAAAAAAAAACTAAAGTTTTCGTTTCATAATAAAAGATTGATTTGTAATTCCACCGATGGGTGACGTCAAGGTTATTATGTTTATGAAAACTTTTGTTAATTGCATATTTCGAAATACGTCTAATTAAACAAAGAGATTCAGTACACATTTTATTATGAATGATTATTATCAATAATGCTTTCTTTCATTTTGATGTTTTAAAGAAATACGATACTCATAATTTTATTATATACAGTCCAGCTATAAATTACAGTAAATGTAAACATTACCTCATTATCTCGACCTTGTTCCCGACGTCGTCGTCGACGTCTTCGCCGACGTCGTCGGGGAAGACCGTGTATGTCCTACATTAGATATAATAATTGAAATCGATTATTAATGGCCTTTTAACTAAGGAAATAAAAAGATTTTATTAGTGTATAATATAATGAAGTATATAATCATTTTAATACGAACCAAGGTTTCAAAGGTCAAAGCTTTGGCATAAATTTAAGAAAATGCTGAGACTTTTCAATTTTTGATTTAAATCTTGGACTGGAAATTTGATTCCACCATAATAATTACACAAGAGTTCTAAAAATGAATAATTCTCAACTATCAACTATCGATAACTTCTGTATTAAAGAAATAATGATGGCATAAACAACGAACAAATACTACTAAGAAGTTTACAATCGTCCATAAAATTAATTTTATAAATTACAATTAATTTGATTACAATAATTTAATAATTATAAATTAATATTTATAAACTTCCACAACAAACAAATAAATATGTAAAATCCTACGATTTATGCTACGGCGGCATTGCCATGACCTTGACTATGATCTGTTGAGTCTGTCAAACAATTAAAACATAAAGCAATTATTGCAAAAGAAACGATTCTGACACAGATATTGCATAAGATCATGTGTAGGGTAGATACGATTTAATGGGCACCACTCACGGTCTCTCCCCGAAAACGTCGTCGACGACGTCGGGGACAAGGTCGAAATAATGAGGTAATGTTTACATTTCCTGTAATTTAATGCATAAACAACTTGTAACTTCCAGCTGGAAAATGAAAAAAAGCTTTATTGATAATAATCATTCATAATAAAATGTGTACTGAATCTCTTTCTTTATTTAGACGTATTTCGAAATAGCTTATGCAATTAACAAAAGTCTTCATAAACGTAATAACCTTGACGTCACCTTTCGGTGGAATTACAAATCAATCTTTTATTATGAAACGAAAACTTTAGTTTTTTTTTATTTCATTGTTAATTTAGTTCAAAAATGGATATAATTAATTAACGCAGGATTTAGGATTCCGAGTTCCAGTGTGCAAACGATGTACAATTTTCCGAAACCAAAAGGAAGATTATCACTTACCAAAGGACAATGGTAAAAATCTGCTGATTTTTATCATATCTGTCATCTTTTATTAATAGTAGTAAAAGCATTTGCTACATTTTATAAGTTGGCTAAATAATACCTAGTGTAGTTTCAACATTTATAAAATATTGTACCTACATAAATAAAATTAATCTTTCAAAAAGTATAAAATTCTCAGTACTTATTTCCTATTATACAAGAAAATAGATGTGTTCAGGTGACAATTATTGGTAGTACAGATTGTAATTATCTTCCAAGGTTATCAGGTTATGACCCATATTGTAAACATGATTTGTAAAATTAAGAATCAGTTTACATCAAATTCGGTTGAATTTATTAAACGGTCTCTACAAATGCAACAAAATATTTATTTTACTAGAATCAGCACATTCTTGATGAACAACGAAAAAATGATATTTGATACCTATATAATAATTTGTCCATTGACCTCTCCTATACCAAAATCAGCAGATTTTTACCAGTGTTCTTTTACGGAAAGTGCTTTATAGGAAATTATTGTACATCGTTTGCGCACCAGAACTCAGAATCCTAAATCCTGCGTTAATATCCATTTTCAAACTAAATTAAGAATGAAATAAATAAACAACAAAAGAGTTGATTTGTAATTCTACCGATGGATATCAATATTATTCCGCTTATGAAAAGTTTTGTTAATTGCATAAGCTATTTCGAAATACTTTAAAGAAAGAGATTCAGTAAGTACGCATTTTATTATACTCAATACTACTTTCTTTCATTTTGATGTTTTAAGAAATTCGATATTCATAAGTTTATTATACAAGTTGTTTATGCATTAAATTACAGTAAATGTAAACATTACCTCATTATTTCGACCTTGTCCCCGACGTCGTCGACGACGTTTTCGCCGACGTCGTCGGGGAGAGACCGTGTATGTCCTATTTAAGAAATACACAGCCTCATAGGTGCAGGTTAAAATAATTGTTTATTTTAAACACTTTCAAATAAAACTTTAAGTTTAGGTAAAAGTCAATCAAATTTACTGCTATTATCATATATATTTATCTTAAAAAAATGAATTATATTAACCCACTCGCGAAGGCCGCGGGATCTAATATGCTTGGATACAAAACAATAGGAATTTGTGGTCGTCGAAACGTGAATGATTTTATTTGTGAAATTAAGATTCATCTAGGGATAATAAAGTTTCTAAAAACAGGGTACAGAATAGTTCTTGAAAATAATTTAAAAGCTTTCATAATCGAGAATAATCGGAAAGCCGTTATTTTTTTGTTGAAATAATAAAATGTTAATCAGTTAAATTCTAATTAATTAATGAATTAAATTAGTACAAATATATAATTATTATAATTTTATCTTCGCACTAAACCGAAAAATATTGGTTTTGCTGTATAGTAACTTTCACGTCAAGCTTGATCTACTTTATATTACACTGCATTTAATTTGCTTTTATTTTGAACAAGAATAACCGCTTTTAAAAATTATCAAAATTCTAGTTTGTTGATATATTTTTTGGAAGAACAGTAATATGGCGATTTCTAACCGTTTCGCGAAATATTCGGCGAAAAGTATTTGAATACAAAGACATTTCCATATGCGAAGTATCCACAGCTCTATACAAAATTGTGATTATACTGAATTTTTTATAAATTTGAATGTGTCACGATGTGGCCCGCGAACGAATTATAAATGACCCGCGTGAACAAGTTTTAAATTTCCCGCCAAGTTTTAGAGCAAAAAAAGGCGTTACCTTTGGAAGCTGATTTACTGAAAAATGAATCCTGGTTGAGGGATCTTGCATTTCTTGACATCACTATTACCTCAATATTTTAAATCTCAAATTACAAGGCAAAGATTGTTCACTTCCGACTATGTTTACTCAGATAAGCGGATTCAAAGGTAAATTAAATCTGTTTTTAATTAATTTAGCCAACGAAAATATTGACCTTTTTCTCACTCCCAAAGATCAAAGAGGAGCTCAATATCACCACTATCAATTGTACTAAGTAAGAATCAAAAATTAGATGCTTATTACAGTCGTTTGAGAGCAGATTCCAGGACTTTGAAAGTATAAAAGAAAATTTACAAATTTTTGTGAATCCTTTTACAATTAGTTCGACTGAAATAATCAGTTATCCTGCCAATATTCAGCTGGAACTCACTGAACTGCAAAATCATTCTGCACTAAAAAACCTGAGATGCTATTTACTTTATTATTTTAATTAAACGACAATTTCGGAACTTTGTTTTTCTTTTGTTGCACAATATCTTAATTTAAGTTAAGGCTTATTGTTATCAAAAGTAGCAAAAATAGGAACCGTCAGTGGTCAGTGCGATTTTTGAATCGACAATTTTGCCCGACTGTTAAAAAGGTTGGGCAGCCTTGTCTTAGAGGATACCGAACAAAATACTAAGAAGATACTATTTCTGGAGAAAAGAGTTTCTTGAAAACGTTTCTACGATTATTTTCTACAGAAATAGTAAAATACGTCTTCATTATTTTGTGCAGTACCCTCTATGACATTACATCCTTTAGTTATAGGCATGTTCACCAAATTCGCCATTTGTACCAATTTATGTAGAATTATTGAATTGTTTGTTAATACAACAAGCGTTAATAATAATAACACGTAAAACATTTCCCAAAATATTTTATTCCTGGTATTAACAATACATAACGTTTAACCTCAAGATTATACGAAGTCCCTGATAATATGTCCAGATACAATATGATATTCTAAAAAAGCAAAATATAAAAGTGGTTCTCTAGTAAAGTTTTATATTACTTGATAGAATAATCTCTGAATAATTTCAGTGATGAGAGATGACGTTGCTCTTTTTACTATATTATTCTCATTGTAAAAATTTTTATATTATATAAACATTAACACTGATTACATCTTCTAGAACAATAATATCAATACATTCAGTGTACGTTATAGTATATTACATTACTAGTGTGGAAAGTGAGACTTTTCGTACCCACGAGTGCGAATTGACGCACGAGGCGTAAGACGAGTGCGGAAATCACACGAGTGCAGAAAAGTTACTTTCCAACGTGTAATGTACAATATTTTTCCTACGACCCCCCAAATTTGAAATGTTTAAAAAATTTTGATTTTTTAAAATTTTCAAGAATATAATTTTTGAAGATTTTAAAGCAAAATTTTTATGGTTAGGTTTAACAGAAAAAATCACACTTAAAGCTAATTTTCTTAAGCCATTTATTTTTACGATATAAAGTTTAATTTTTTAAACAAATTATTTTCACAATATGAATAATTATAACGAAATTTCTATCAAAACATTTCCAGAAAAATAAAATTAAGTTATCTTGACAACTTAATTTTATTTTTCTGGAGCTGAATTATGACAATTGTTAAAGTGAATGGGTGTTTGTTAACATTTTATTTAATAGATTCTTTTACTAAATATAAATTTCAATTTTAAAAACTCATATATTCATAACTTATTTAAACATAGTATAAAATTAAACCTTGGGTTTAGCAGCAAAATTAATTAAATGAATTACTATTACAATTTATAATATAATAATCTCAGAGGCACATAATTTATTTTTTATTTATATTTAATAATATTTCCATAATTAATAAATATAACTTCAACTAATAACACAATGCCAGGTGTGAAAGAGGTTGCCTAACTAAATTATTTGACATTATTACTCTTATTTTTCTCCCATTTGGCATCGCTGATTTTAATCTTGGCAAACTTGCTTCAATAATTTTCATGTATTATAGTGAGGTTACGTTAGGTGTAATCTATTAGATATTTCTTTTTGATAGCTAAAATAACTAATTAAACATTAATTAAAGTTATATTTATAAGAAAAGAATAGATACATAATGGTTAAAATGCTTCTCAAAATTGGATTAAACATTAATGTCATCATTTTAATGTAAACAAAATTCATGGATTTCTAGATATTGCTTAGCGTGACGTATTTTCATAACACACACGTGTGTTATGTTCCTAACATACGCGTGTTATATGACTCACTTTCTTAATATCGGTAGCGTTTGCTATTGTTCACTTTCGTATGGGGTCGTAGGAAAAAATATTTTTTATATTGAATCCATTATTCTCAAACTCGAACGTATACGTTTAACATTGTATTGAACGTTTTTGGTGATTGCTACTAGCCAAATTCAACTTCAAGGAAGACAATAGTATCAATAGAAAGAGAAAATTATTGTGCATCAAACGATACTAATAATAACATTAAGAGTGCGATTTTTATTTTAAAATGCTAATTTAAAGGTTGACTGTTGTTAAGTATGACAAGCCATACTTTTCAAATTATTTCATTTTAGCTTTACCTAGGATATTAGAAAGTTAATAATGGCGATTTGAAACATCACAATTGAATAACAACTAATTTTACTGTTCATTACTTTAATATGAATTGATTTAGTATAGAGCAGCATAATTTATAAAAGTAAAATGCACAATGTTAATTGCCTATGATCGACTTTGAGAGTGTGACACCCGGTATAAAATAACTTATGTCCGCTTAAGCTTTGGAGTTTTGAGCTAAATTTTATACCACTGCTTTTTGAGAATAAGGCTAATAAATTTCTCACTAGTTTTATAAATTTATAATTCTTATTCTCAAAAATCTGGTTTCAAATTTGTCAAAAATGTATTTCGACAATATGCTGTGCCCTCAAATGTTTAAAAACTTTTATTCATTATTTTTATCAGCACGCCCGACAAAGAAATGGCTCACGCATAATCACGCACGAAATAAAATCTATTGTCCTTGGCATGCCAGTTCATGAAAAAAATGGAATTTTCTCATTTTCACCTAGGACACGCTGACTCACTCATGAGGCCATGTTTTGGTTATTACCAAAACATAGCTATTGCTTTGCAAATGCCAGTTATACGAATTTCCAAGAAAGCATTTGCGCTTGTCCACCACAAAATAGCATAAATAAAATTATTATTGTTATAACTTACTCAAAAGGTGAACTTTCTCCATAATAACGGTGCTCGAGTAAAACCAATTTTCCATTTAATCTTCGGGATAAATTGTAACTTGGGCTTGAAATAACAGAATCTGGATCAGCGGTTGTTTCAGAACCAATCTCTAATAATAAAGGACCTCCAGGTTTGAAGAAATCATTATTTTCAAAATATCTCTAAATATTAAGGATATAAGTATGAAACTTCAAACTCCCGCAATAATTTGTACAAAAAACTTTACCACTAAAAATGTTGTATTGTCCCAAATATTAAAATGATCCAAATATTGTTCAAACCACTTCTCTTCCATACTCCATTCACTTTCGATACTGTTTTCATCGTTTGCACTATAAACACTCTTTAAAATGGACGCGGTGTAACTATAATTTTTTTCTACAGTTTTCAATATTTTCACTTACCTGTTTTAGAAATGTGACAAATATCAAAACAAAAATTAACGCGAAATCCGAATTCATTTTAAACAAAACCAATATTTTTGTTTATGGTGTTAATGCAACCAACTCTACCGTGTTTCCGCTCTACGATGGTCTCATGTCAGGGATTTCTGTTGGAGTGGTAGGTAGCTTACTATAATATTCCATCGGATTGGGATTCACCCTTGGCATTGATATATCTGAAAGGTCACGCTCGTTGCCTATCTATTTGAGAACTATAATAACAGAACTGTTTAACAGAAATGAGCATAATTTTCAATGATTAAACCTTGATGACTTCCTTAAATACGATAATACCTGTCTACGGTTTGAAAAGCAGATTAACTAAAAATTAAAATGATGTACCTAAATAGAATGTTATATAATGTTTTTTATTTTATTTGTGCTATTTTACTTTTATATTGCGGTGCTGTTATTACATACCCATGACGTGGGATTTCCATGTTGGTGCTTTGAACAACACAATTCATAAAAATTTTAATATTAGTAACTGTTTGAAAAACTGGAATTTAGCATTTATTCAACGGCGTGTGTTTACGCTTACTGATAAATATTATTAAGATTAATAAGGACATCCTAATATATTAACAATGAAAAACTCCCACTTTATTATTGCTTACTATATAAAATTAATTAAGGATTTCAGTAAAATAATGATCCGGATGCCAACTTATAAGAATTATTATAACGTCAATTTATTACATAAAAGTATGCGACGTTTCGGAACTTTAGGGCTCCCTTATCAATACAATCCCTTAATGAAATTAAAAATATTATTGTTTAAACAAAGTTATATTATTTATGATGTCGGATGATACATTAGGCATGACAGATTGCTAATAGTACTGCAATTGCAATATTGCTTTTCATTAGGGCAGATATAATAATTGTAGTGACATCACCGCCGTGACAAATTCGTGTACATATTTGCCTTTTTAGCACGTGAAACGTGCAAAATTAGTAATATTTACACGAGTTTGTTTATACTATTAATTTGCATTTATTTATACGAAACGTCTGACAGATATCTTTAATGGAACATTTTTTAATGTTTTTTATTTTTTAAATATTCTCTGGTAAAATAGTTAAATAAAATGAAAGATTTTAAATCTTAATTTCTTTTTTATTATACAAGTTGTTTTACATAATTTAAAAAAAATCTAAATTTCTTAAATGTATAAGTATATAGGAAAGCATTGTATATAATCAATTCTAAATAAATCTTGCGTGTTCGACACATCCAAATTCAACTTATCGGTCGCTACCTATTGGCTCCACCTCCACCTATGCATCTTCTCCAGACAAGTTTATATCACTAAAGCCTAGACTCCTGTCAATGTCATATACTATGTGCAATGTAAACGTTAAAAAATAATACAAGATGTTTTGTGCGTTCATCTATACTTCAACCATAAATACATGAAATGAGTCATTTTCGTAATCACACCGGAATAAAGAAATACGACCCAAGGTGAGATAAGATAAGAGTGCAAATTTCACGTTGCTAAGAATTCAGTGACGTACGCTAGAACCAACAGATCTTCATTGCTTCATTCACATTTATTTTTAATTAAAAAGGGGTTTGTTCCGCTAATGAATCTTTCTAGCTTATTTTTGTTTATTTTATCATCTAGATTACAGTGTGGCCTTCGCGTAATTCTAGATGCATTTTACATTTTCGTCCACGTGTTTGTGATGACTCATTTCTTGCAACTTTGGTTGAACTGTAGCATTTACCTGCTGCAGGACCGGATTTAAGGGGCTCTCACCAATAGAGAGCCCCACCAAATGAAAAACATTACAATTTGTTTTCAATTTAAAAATTTATCTTTATTTTATTTCTTTATATTTAAAAAATATATTTGTGGGGAGAAAAACCAAATATATACAGTCTAATAAATCAAATCATAGTACCTTATTGAACATTAACCCTTTTACTGCTATTACCGTATTTATAGGGTTTTGCAGTACTATACGCTGCAAGTGCTAAGTTCGTAAATATACGTTCGGTGACTTTAAAATGATCTGCTATCTCCGTGCGAGGATTTTATCTTGCCTATTAAATTCTGACATGTTTAGGTCTTTTTTTTTCGATACCGAATATGTATGTTTGGTGTTGATGCATTCACATTGCAATCCCGGTCTTTATAACGGCGTGTTCTTCATTTAAGTATTTTGTAAAATAATATTAGTAAAACGAGTGGTGGTTATGTTGGTCACGACGATAAAGAAGCAAAACATTTTCTTAAGATTTATAGCACAATAACATCTGCTGATGAAGACTCTGATATTATTGAATCACCTAATAAAGAATTTAAAGACAACTCTTCTACTAGTAGCGATGACGATGATAGAACTGCATCTCTAAATACCGGGAATGTTGAAAATGAAGGTATTAATTTCTATTGCAATAATAACTTTTAAATTATAATTAAGTTTACAGTTCTAGGAAAGTGCGAGAAAGCAAAGCAGTGCTAAGTCCGTATAACAGCGAAAGGGTTAAATATTTCATCAATTTCATACAAATATTATAATTTAACTTGTATTTATTTGAAACAATTAGTTTATAAAAAATATTTCCGAAACAATTTTAAATTTGGTTTCCCGCTCACTACACTACGATGTGTATCAGTAATGATATTTTAGTCTAAAATTTTTAGACACATAAAATATATGCATATTGTTCAAATTAATGCATTGAGCAATTAAATCAAATAAATAACCAACACCTTTGTATACGTTAAGAAAACTTTAAATTTTAACAATATCTCATAGAACAATATAACAACAATAAAATATAATACATAATTGTACATAGAGGGCTTCTCAAAAATAACAAAGAATACTTGAATACGAGATAGTTGATGATGTATAGAGAAAACTTTTCTTATAACTTTTTTCTCTAAAATGTTTACTTTCCAAGTAATTTAAAGTTCAAGATTTCAGTCCGGGCACATAATCCCGAGGATTGTAGTTGTTGATTGTTGTACTGATTGTTGAACTTGAAATAATTTGTTAATAAATCACGATTTTTTTATGCTGCATAATACTAAGGATGACTTGACGAAGATGACTGTTGATCTTGAAATACATTCGTAACTAACACTTAACAGTTTGTTTATCTTAAGATAAAATCAAGGTCTAATCATCCTTAAAATAACAATATTTGATTTTTAAAGAAAACATTTGGTTTCTAATAAGGTAAGTTAATTAGACTAGAAGACAATTTTTATTAGTGTGGACGGCTTTGAATCTAATTTAGAAAAACATAAAAATCATTTAACTTTATAAGCAAATTATATTACGAGTTCTAATCTGTCATATTAATAGATAGTTTACAACCTGAATGATTACTTGATTCCAGTAATACTTTTTAGTAAAACTGAAACCACCATGGAATAAAAAAACATTAAAAACTAGGTACTGTTTATGATCTGATAACGGCAATTTGTATTAAACAATCTTTTTTCGTACTCTACCATCTACCATTGTAAATAAAATATTTCATTATTGGCTTATTAATTGTCATTAGTGTAAATAGTTTATTGCGTTTATTAGATTATTTATTACAATAAAATCAGACTGCACAAGACAGTTTTTATATACACAGCATTTTTACGTTCTATCGAAAATAAACAGACGAATATATCCTACTTTTAATCTTAAATTAAATGGCGATTTTTGATCAAAAGTACCTGTTTAACCGCATTTAAATATTTGATATCGGATATCACAAAAAAGGATCTTTCATACCAATCTGGACACGGTCTTTACAAATAAAAATCAAAAACCTTAGTACTAACGCTTTTATTAGCGGCACTACAAGCATTAGAATTCTTAAGTTTTATTAATTTGTTGATAAGCAGTAATAATAAGAATTAAGACTAATAAGAGGTATCTTATTTACTTTACAAAATAAAGGTAATAGATAGTGTAGCGCCTAAATGCTTGCGGATAGGCAACACACATTACACAAGAGGTAATCTGTTATTTTTAAAGCAGGTCAGAATATTTTTCAATTGAAATTTAACATAAATAATTATTATTGATATAACTGTTTCTTTCTAAATTTAGCTTATACATAATTTATTTTTTTGCACTTATATGTTCTTTATGAAGTAATGTAGGTGTTTCTTATAAAAAAAGTCAATATACTACCTACCTGTTTCATTGCCTGTCTAACACAATTTCCAAGTGTATTTCAGAAAAGGTCAATTTGATTTCAGAAAATATAAAATGTATTTAGGATTAAAGAAATGTATTTCAGAAATTACCAATTATATTTCGGAGTTATAAAATGTAGTTCAGAAAACCAAAATTGTAAATGGGAGATCGCTAATTGTAGATCAGAAATTAGTAGCACAGTTCTTACAGGTTTTTTTCGAGAAGAAATTCCCACCAAGCTGATTTTTGCACACGCGTTTATTTTACAAATACTTTTATTTTGAAGATTCAAAAAAGCACTTTAGTCTGGGCCTTAACCTTATTGAACTCAAAAACTATAGTTTTCGAAAACTACTTTGCGTTTTTCTGAAATACAAGTAGTAATTTCTGAACTACAATTGGCTATTACTCATTTAAAATTTCGAATTGAATCACATATGTATTTGAGAAACCTCACATGTCCACTTTTTGGAGATATGTGATTTTTTACAAAAATCAGTTCCTTACCTATAGCTCCGTGACTTGAGTCCGTGTTTTAAACAGAAACCACACATTCCGCACACTCCTACGCTAACTGCATTATAGGAGTATTGGTATATTTATAAACATATACAGGGTGTAACTAATTAAAGTACAAACCTCGTAATGGACGGTAGCTGTAATTATTTAGAACATATTTTCTTCATCAACATGTGGTCGCTTCCTGCTAGTTTTCGAAAAAATCGCATTTCAAATTTTAAGTTCGCCATTTGTACTCACATGATCACATTTTTCATATTATTATTTGTAGAATCCGTTAACGATAATAAAAATATGAAATAAACATTAATAAAATATCATTTTGATTTTGAAAAAGGGTTAATTTTATGGCAAGTTACGGGTTTACAGAATAATGTTGTAAAAAAAATACTAAAAAATACTTTAGGAGTTCAAATACTAAAAAATTTCTGTTTTTGTGCTCTGTCGAACGGTATGAAATATTGCAATAATAAACAGTTTTTAGAGACAACATAGGTATTAATTTAAGTCAATGTTAAACTTAGGTAGACACTAGAGAATTGTCACCTAATTCTTCACTATTGTGATTCTGCAACACAAATAAAAGTAAAACAACGTTTACAATAAAACTAGAAATTTATATTAATAAATAAAAAAGTAAAGCAAATCTTGTTTAAATATAAAATATATTTGAAAAACCCCGACATGTCCACCTCATATTTTAACTTGGTCTCTCTGACCCGAAAAATTCTCGGAACATAACATAAGTCCTAGCAGTTGAACAATTTTTATTGTCTCGAGTCCCGGAAAAAATAATCCAAGTCACGGGTCTTTTGTATACAATGTATTCAATTAAAATTCTTTACTTCGCTTAAAAATTACTTTACTTAACTTTAAAATTAAGGTTTTATTTGTTTCAGTTTCTTGAGCAAATTATTAGTTAAATAAGGCAGTTCTCAAAAAGAGTGTGCGGTTGTCGTAACCGGTTCTATTTTAAGGAACCAGTAAACAGCCTTTTCAAATACATACAAATTATTTCCAACAATCAATAAAGGGAAAGGGATTAGTTTCAATAAGAAACTACCGTTTGATACCTAATTAAGTAAACTTGTACTTTATTTTTAATTATACTCGAAAAGAGTTTCCATCCAAAATTTCCTGTCTTATTTATAAACAGATTATTTTAAGGTACTAATATTCTTAAATAATAGTCTTCCTAAGAAGCTAAACAGAATACTTATATTTAAAAATTCATATTTAAGTATGGTGTAGATCACGTTAACAACCGGTAGTTTTCAAAGGGTAGAGGGTTTCAAGAAAATTTTGATAGTTTTTGTAAATACAATAGTGTGATTTTAAAATGGCTTATATTGTTTTTACTGCATTTCTGAATTTATTTTATTTGACTTTGAGAGATATTTATGATTACCCAATAAACCAGAAATAATAAAAAGTTGTAGGTGCATTACCAGGTATCTTTTCTAGGAAATAGTAAATAATAAATACCGTATGTATTTATTGTGTGGTATAAATGTATGTATTTATTATTGGTGTAAGTTTATTATGAAACCAACCCCCATTTAATAGAGCAGTTAAGTTCAATGTTCCCTAGTCTACGTAAACCGAAATAAATGGCTGATGGACATTTTTCAATTACGTATTAACTTAAACTAAAATTTACAAATAAACATACTCTATAACAGGTACCTACCTAAATCGTAAACATTATTTTAGAACATCAAACTGCAGACCCTCTCATTAGATTAACAAATCTGTGAGTGGCTTCTACCATCTTGTACAAAGTATCTTGTCAAGTACCTATGTTGTAAATGCATATTGTATATATACTACGATTACATTCATATACGTATTTTATATGCATACTTATTTTGGAAATTTAAGTAATTGTGAAGAATAAAACCAAATAATGAATGAAAATAAAATAAGTTAATCACTTTTTTTTATTAAAACAAATTTTCTCATTTGTTAATATAAAAGTTTTTAATATTTTGGTAAACAGCTTATAATTTATTATGACGGTTATGCCTCTAGGGACACATTATAAAGTTTTCTTGATGGGCAAAACAAAAGAAAAACGCATACGTATAAATAAATCTCCAAAATTATAACACAGATTTTTATTTTAATAACATATAACAAAGAAACAACAAAAAAAATGAAAATAGATACCAGCAAAAAAAATAAAAACTAAATCTTCTTTTATATGAAGTAAAAAGACAGAAATAAATCTTAATTATGAAATTATATATACAGGGTGACCCAGGGGTGCGTACAAGCTCCATAACTTTGTTTCTATCCAAGCTATCCAGTTTGATCTTTTTTTAAACGATAGAGCCAACAATGCGGCGCATTCTAAAAATATTTCTATTTATATACAGCATGTTCCAAAATAAAATACACAAATAGATTCTGTTTTTTTAAATGGCAACCCCCCATCTTTGTTACATTCTTGGATTCGCCACTAGATTTTGGATACAACGCATCCAGCTTTTTAGACCTATCTGCAATAGTTTTTGACTTATGTTATTTTGCAACAAATCTCGGTAATGTTACAAGGTAGACCCTACAAATCCTATATTGGCAAAAAGCTCTTAAAATATGCCATGCAATGGTGCAATAAAATATAGGGTGTTCCATTTGAAAAAACCGAGTTATTGATATTTGTAATTTGCCATTTTTAAAAATTGTAGTAGGCGTGGGAACGTCGCGTACGAGTTCGCCTAGATCTCAAAAGATGCGCTAAAGTTTAAGGAATCGACTAGAGAAAAGTTGGTTAATTAATTTGAATGGTTCTGAAGTTATGAATTTTTCTATGGGTCTATGCACGACACCATCTTGACACATTAAATTGACATAAGTCAAAAATTATTGCAGATAGGTCTAAAAAACTGGATGCGTTATATCCAAAATCTAGTGGCGAATCCAAGAATGTAACAAAAATGGGAGGTTGCCATTTAAAAAAACAAAATCTATTTGTGTATTTTATTTTGGAACATGCTGTATATAAATAGAAATATTTTTAGTATGCGTCGCATTGTCGGCTCTATCGTTTAAAAAAAAATCAACTCTATAGCTTGGATAGAAACAAAGTTATGGATCTTGTACGCACCCCTGGGTCACCCTGACATTAAATTGAAAAGAAAAAATATGACAAAATTATACAAAATTCTATCTTTTTAATTCTTTAATTATCTTTAATTAATTCCAAAATAAATAAGTAATCTTTATTTGGAAGTAATTAATTTCCTTTCAAATAAATACTTCTTTTCTTTAACTATAAAAAATTAATTCTTTCAATAAAGAATATAATTTGTTTATAATTCTAATTTATTGTTGGTATCGTCAAATTTCTTATACTATAATAAAATTAATAACTTCGGAAAAAATCACGGTTTTTATTTATTAAGATAGTAATCCCTTCCTTTTTAAAGTTTAGCGCCACAAAAATACCAACTATATTTTTGTAATTCCCTGGTTTCAACTGTCTGCTTACATTAATCTCCACAAAGAATTGAAGAAACATGTGTCATTAGAATCAGAATATAAAGGTTTTAGAAAATGGATTTCCATATATACTAATCTTATGCATTAATTCTAAGTAAATAAATTTTATTAATATCCAAATCCAATTATAATCCAATAAAATTTTCATAAATTATTCTTGTCAGCAATAAATAATCATAGAATTCATTAAACACTCGTTTAGCCTTAAGCACTTGTTAATTAAACACATAGATTTATAAACTTTTCAAATTAAAACGCTTATCTCAAAAATAACTCTAACATCAATATTTGACATTTAATTTGTTTAAATTTTTTAAACATAACCTTAAATTTCTTTATCTTTATCTACATCAGGTGTGCACTCTTTACAAGATGAAATTGTAAGAGAATTTATTAAAAATTTGCTGTTCTTTTATACATTTTCACAAAAACAAAAAACTACTATGCTAAGCTTCATGAAAACAAATGAACCCTGACATATTATTTTTAACAAAACCAGATTATTATACAAATATTTTCAATAATACAAAAACTAATTAAATAGTGTGGTAGAATTTAAAATTTCGATTTCAATTGTATGCAACACTTGCATGAACATACAAAATTAACCTTACAATACAATGTCTATGAAACACAATGTAATTAAAACTTCAACAATACATCTTTTCTAATATTGTTTGAATATTTTTAGATACCAGTAACATTGAATTTCAAGCCAATTTACAATATCTCACTGAACGTGTTCTAAATAGGCAACTTAGTTTTTATACATTTACAATAACAAAAATGTAACCCCTGCATTTAAAAATGTTTCATCTTAAAAATCATTTCGTTTTATGGTGTAAGCTGTTGTTTAACTTTCCACAAAAACAATTCAGCCAAAAGCTTTAAAATTCTGAAATATATGAACAATGCAAAATGAAAGAATTACGTTAATAGAAAAATACAATTTTAACAATAATTCGACAAGGTAAGTTTCTAAATACTTAATATAACTTTAATAGAATACATTTTGTTTGTTCCAGGTGAAATTTTACAGTGAAAATCAATCAAACTTAAATCTTATATAAATTGAAAAATACATTAACGACACCCAAATCGTCAAGTTAACGAAGATTCTGTATTTTATATGGAAAAACAAACTTTCCACTTATACTTTATTTAAAGTGTTCTAGTATGCATGTTATTTTAATTACTTAGAATAAATTATTTTCATTTAAGGAAAATATCAAAAATCGCATGAAACTGTCTAATATATTTAATACAAATAAATTCTCTATGTGAATGATCAAATATCATGACAGTATGTAATTTGTTTTTGAAGGGTTTATAGTTAACATTTGCAGTGGCGTATTTAGGGGGAGGGGCTAGCGGACTGGACCCCCCAAAATGTTTTTAATAGTTTAGGTCATTTATGCATACTTACAGTAGTTAAGCGAAACCGAAACCGCGGTTTCCCGTAAAAACCCGAAAATTGAGTAGACCCTCATCAGAGAAAGTTTCTAAATACCCCACTGAGACATTGTTTTACCACCGTTAGAAATCTTTTTGCAATTTTTTTAACCTTTGGTCATTTTCCTTTAACTATTATGGATGTGCCATCGGCATAAGATAAAATCTTTCCTTTAATATTGTTATTTGTTAGATCGTTAATAAATATAAGAAGATTTGGACCAATTACAGCTGCCTGTGTATACCAGTTTTTATTATCTTTGATAAGCTAAAAGTGGATCGTATTTTAAGATACTGGGCTCTATTTGTTAAATAACTTTTTATTAATTGCAGTGGCTATCCTCTTACGCCTACCATTTTTACTTTTTCAATCAACGGATGATTAGAAACTGTGTCGAAGTTTGTTTGAAAACTTCAAATAAATCTTTGAAATAATACGTTGTTGCCTGAATCATCCTCATGTTCAGGAAAAATGTTTTGTAAAAGCTTTGAATGACTTAAAGCTTGTCGACAAACACAATAACACCAAATGCGAAAGATTTTGCTATACACGGGAGAAAAGAAAAATAATTTCATGATAGCAAAATTTATTTATGTACTGCTGTGCTTTTTATTAAATAGATAGTATCTAGTTATTTTCCAACATACGCTTTTATTAAATCATTTTGGTAAATCTCAGCATTTACCAACACCAATTGGTAAAAACCCGAAATATGCAAATGGTACATTTGCACAACTACACCAACGTAAGACCTAAAATTATATTCACGAGAAAGCCTCTAAATCTACCACAACATAAACTACTGCTCTCGCATTTTTATACTCCACAGTAGAATATGACCAGTTTAGGATCGTTCTGTATATTACCTACCTGAAACCAACATTCACATACAACCATGTAGTTCTAGTATTTCTCCACCATTCGTAAGACAGAATAGCGAGCGAGGGAAAAACTAAGGCAACTAGGGGATTCAGACATTCATTGTACGGACATATCAACTTTGCTAAACTTCTGATATTCCAGAATAACTTGATATACAAGCCTTCATCGCCTACGTAAACTTTAATTTAAAACCGTAAACGACTAACGGCTTTAATATACGACTCTAATTAGGCACATGACCGTCGTCTGTAGTTGAAGTTAAAAACTGCACATTGTACGACCTTTTATCTCTTTGTAACTTATTTTATCCATCTACGTTGTATTTTTCCCCAATTTGTTTCTCAAAAAGCAATAAACATAATTAATACACGTATTGTATGTAACAACTTTTAGTGTATATTCAGTCAATGAACGCAATTTTATAAACCGTGACGGATTAACATTATACAAACCCGTAGCCGGTTTTTATTTCCACTTTCTATGTAAATAACACTTTAAAAGCATTTACGGTAATTAAGTAAATGAGAAGTTACAGCACATCCTGTAAAACTTTACGAGGTGATCAACAAAAAGCTAATGAAAACCAATATGTTGCTTAATCACAGCACCATGACAACGTCTAGCTATAAATTCTCCTACTGCCTTTAATTACAAAATGTTTTTTATGCAAAGCTTACGCGCAATAAATTAATAAAGAAACGTCGATGAAGGTAGAAATAATACTTTGTATGCGGTATGCATTACAACTATTTCTCACTGGGTTCAGTGGATTATGAAGGCTCACTCCTTTGTCGCTCGCCTCACAAACTTTCTATCTTGCCTGAAAATACTAATTTACAAAGCTTGCCAAGTAAATAACTATTACCTGTATTTCTATTTTGCAACGTAAATAAGTAGAAAACGAATGCATGTGACAACAGGATTTCGTTTGTGTCGTCATGGTATAAAAAGCGTGGGTTAGAGAAGAATAGAAGTTATAGGGAATGTGTACATTACACAGGATAATTCCTTACGGGTCTAACAATAAAAAACAAGTATACTACAACAGGCAAATTCAACATGACAAAGTGGTACTACTCTAACAACGGCGATTTGAGGAGTGGTATATTCTTTATGCTATATGTCGACTCCTAGATGCGTATACTATAGAATACAGTATAGAGGACTTCATCTTAACCACCGCGAGGCCCATAGCCTCTGCTCACTGGAAGGAGTTTTGAAACTTCTATTTTAATTTCCGCCTACATGAAATATTGTCATTTCCTGCTTCACATTATACACTCAGTCTTTTATTGCAGCTGCTGCTCATTTTTATTTGGTGTCACTGCATCAAGCGGGCAGTTTTCTGCCTTCTTCGCACTAAATTCACAAAACTCCTTGTATAGAGTTATATGATTTCACTATTTTATTGCTTAGAGAAGCGGGAATTGCTACATATTTAATCGGTTAAACTTTAAAACATTTATTTATTCTTTACGGAATGTTGGTAAAATTGTACTCAGTACTGACATGGCGTTGTTTAAATAAAGTTGTTAGCTTCATAGGTCTCTGTCTTCTTTGTACGGAAAAATACTTTATTGAAAAATAAACTATCAATTTTATCATTTTATCAAATACACAAGAACTAAAACGTTCGTATTAAAACTCCAATTTTAGTACCTTTTAAGTAATTTCTCTTGGCGATTTATGCTCATTTTAGTAATTTCAATTGAATTTGTAGTAGGAAATTTATATTTCTCACATTTTTGTAAATACTTTCTAGATTTTGCAGTTGGACTTGCAATTTGAAATTAATTACTTGCGTTTAGAAATCTCTTTTATACTAAAACTGATCCTACTGGTGAGAGTGGTAAGACGAGCTGTCAGTTACATATTATTTTTGCAAAGGAAAATTCAAATCGAGATAGACCTAGACAACGTTATTAGTTTCGTTAAAAGAAAAGCTCAATGAGCGCAAGATTGGGTTTTGGTGCTCATGGATACGATAGAGTTGATTCTTTTAGGAAAAATCTTCACAACTATATAGAGTATTGTGTTGGCTAACCCGAACAGACAGTAGCCAGGACCTGTTCGGATAATTCACATAATATCATCATTCACATAATATGCTATCTGTAATTCGAACTAAGTTCGGATTATAGCTCACATGTCATGTTGATCAAAATCAATCAATTAGTAGACATTTTAATGACATACTAACTACATGATAACACAATTAAGAAACCATAAAAGAATAAATAGGGAATACGTAGGGTATATGTAATGTTAGAATTAAAAAAGATTTTAAATAAAAAAGCTATTTTTGTCAAACAATTAGCAATAAACTACACATTAAAATAAACTGTAATTCTGTAGAACGCTGATGTTAGTAATTCATACCGTGAGAACACTTCATATTTTGTTGTGTACAGTACCTACATAAAGCTCGAATTACAAATACCAAGTTTTGGGCTGTGGAAATCAATTCACACAACTAGGACTATTCGGACTATAGATGTGTTCGGATTAGAGGGGGGTTCGGATTATTATCTTGGTCTGTGTGCCGAAAGAACTCGATTCTCCCAATTCTTTCAATTTAACTTACTAGTTACGGACGGGAAATAACTTATAATTCATTATTTCACAATGTGAAAAAATATAGAAGTTATTTACAAAACGTCAAAGACATACCCTAACTCACTGTTACATTAATCAGTGCCAAGCATAATTTACAATAAATAATAATCAAACTATTATTAGTAATGTGAATTAGAATTAACGTCGCCTATGCAACTATACAACTGCACAAATCAAATCTGCCCGGAGGCAAAGCCGCGGACAAATCCGCTAGTTCTAGCTACGATATACCACAGATAAAGCCTACCTGATTATTTCATTTCTTTTTATACTATGTTCTTTTCGTCGAAATACTGTATTCAACGAATTTGTTAAGCCCGCTGCCAGAGATAATTGGCAACCTTTAAGGTCATTTCAAATGCATTTCTTGACCGATCTTTGTTATTTTTTACATCAGTGCTCCTAAACCAAAGTTATAAGAATTTGTTACTTTAGGTAGAAGAAAATTAACATTTCTAAAACATAGTGTACAACTGTACATATTTCGAATTCTTAATAATTTTCATCATTAATTATTTTTTTAGTAATAATTTTAATAGCTATTGGTGTCTATAAAAATGTTTATTCTTGCATTTTAAATGGTATCTATACCAACTGTAAATATTGCTTAATAAAGACGATACAGCTTTATTGTACATTAGAAGCTTATTTTCACCTAGACAGACCCCAAGCAGCATTTTTAGTCATCGCTTCGTACCAGCAACTACCATTAGAACTATTAAGTATAGTCACAAGCATGTAATTGCTACGGTTTTGTTACGTGCCTGGAACCAAAATGGAGAACAATTTTTAGGTAGCAGAGAAGTTGCAGTAACCTCTCTGGAACTTGTCTAGCTACGTAGCAGTAACGTGGCTGAGTAGTAATTGCTACTTTCGTGGAAGTTCTTTTCTCTTTGACACATCGTGTCGCGTGGTTGCTCTCTCTTACTCTTGCAGCTTAGCAAATACTCTATCATGCTTTGATCGTGTCACAAAATGTATTACTATTTGTAATACGTACTTAACCCTCAAGTGCTATCGTGTTTTCAAGTAACGTATATACTGTCATGGGGTGTTTGAACATCCCACTCTTTATAGTGAGTTTTTTTTTTGGATAATCGTTGTTTTTTCATAGTTTTTTGTTTTTAGGTAATAAAACAGGTCTTTAGCTTATTACTGACCTCAAAAAGGAAAAGATTCTATTTGAAAGAAAAAGAAAATTCAAGACACATAAAAGTAACATTTCTTTATAAAAATACATGTCCACATAGAAAATATGTTTGAAACTAGAAATATGCTTTTCGTGGGCTAATTTTTTGTTGCATGATACTTCTTTAAAATAATTATACTAATAATGGAAGCTTACAGCTGAAGTGTCGCTCATTTCACAAAATCTTTTTTGAAATAATCGTAAATCAATACTTAATCAAAAGTAAAAAAATAAGGAAATTTAATCTCATACGGCTTATTTAAAAAAATACAAATTAACACAAACAAGACGCAACGTATTTACTTGGAATAAAAACGTTACTGGCAACAAACAGGGTGCACTCGAGGTTAACGTAGTAGGTTTATACACGGTCTACCTAGAGTTCTATTCCTACTAGCACCGTTACTTTTTTTAAATTAGTTCTTTAGTAAAAATGCATCCCTGTTTACAGTTGGTATAATAACGTTTAGTATTTATTGCTTTTTAAATTATTCCTAAAAATGAATCAAAAACTATAAACCTGAGAATTTACATTTTGAAATCGGAGTTACGCCTACTGTAAGGTGCCCTTGTAAGTGGCAATACCGTTCCACATACTTAAAAGGTTACTCGGAAGTAATGGAACTATATAGTTCCAATACATAGTAGAAACAACTACATAATTATTAAAATAATCCTAACTGAAGTAATTAAACCTATAAAGTCATATATTTAGTTGTAGTTACGTAACAACTACTCAATCAAAGTTCCGATTTCAGTTAGTGCTACTTAGATGCTGCTTGGGACTACTACCCATTTTTTTCTAGAGTCCCCTAATTTTGATAGCGCATTGCTCGCAAACTACCCAACCAAATTAGATATTTTAAAAGTAGGCAAATAGTAAATTTATTTCTACATACAACAGGTAAATATCATATTTCTAAATGGTGTACATTTGTTTTTATAGGACGATACGTAATAAAAGGTAGACATTCTTAGGAACTATTTCATTAAAAGTAAGTTAAATATAAAAAAATAGCGAACTTTGTTTTCTTTCTTCTTCTTCTACTCTTTTTATGTAATTACCATTAATTTTCATGTATTCTCTTTTTAGTAAATTATTATCATTCTTGTATTTAAGATAAGCGAATATTATTTGTTGTTGTGTACGCTATAGTTCAACCAAAACTAAAGAAATGAGTCATCACAAACACTTGAACGAAAACGTAACGAAAAAGCATCTAGAATTACGTAAAGGCCACGCTGTAATCTAAATGATAAAATAAACAAAAATAAGCTAGAAAGATTCAGTAACGGAACAAACCCCTTTTTAATTAAAAATAAATGTGAATGAAGCAATGAAAATTTTTTGGTTCTAGCGTACGTCATTGAATTCTTAGCAACGTGAAATTTGCACTCTTATCTTATCTCACTCCGGGTCGTATTTTTTTATGCAGGTGTGATTACGAAAATGACTCATTTCTTGTATTTACGGTTGAAGTATAGTTTGGTAGGTATTATGTATTGTATATATGTTACCGTGAAAGACCGAAAGTAGTGAATGTCAACATCCGCCGGTGGATGTCGACAAATACCAAATGCCTTGGTGAAAGTGCGAACAATTCTTAATTCTATTATACATTCGGACTTTCACCGGTATATGTCGACAAACACACATGAGGTCCGGTGAATGTCGGAAACGGCAAGTTTTTAGACGGTTGTAGCACCTTGTTTCAGCAGCTTTGTCTTCGTCAGTCTAACGCAACGTTTGACAGCCTGCGGGCAAGCTCCCTAACCTAATTTAATTTTCCTATTAGAAATTATAATTTGTATTCAATGGCTACTACAGTGAATCGTGATAAGTTTTTTGAGAAGCTACATGCCTTAATTGGAAGTAAACGAGAAGACAATTGTTTTTATTTTTCACAAGAAAAGTACTCTAAAATCGTTTCTGAAGTAATTTCTGCTAAAAGTAAGTGTAGTAAACCTTTGGACTACAGACGTTTAAAACGTTTTGACATTTTAAAAGTTAGTGATGAAGAAAAGTTAATTGTGCCATTAAAACCAGGAGAAACGAATATCCAGTATTATGTTACTAATGATGAGTTGTTTACAATACTTTCTGAAACTCACATAAGAACAGGCCATGGAGGAAGAACACGAATGCTTAAAGAATTGCAAGTTAGATACAAAAATATTACTTATGAAGTTGTAATGTTGTATTTAAATTTGTGTAAACAATGTCAAATGAAACACAGTGCGCCTAAAAAAGGTATTGTTGTGAAACCAATGGTCAGTTCCGAATTGAACTCTAGATGTCAAGTCGACTTGATAGACTTGCAATCACATACGGATGGCGACTACAAGTTTATAATGGTATATCAAGATCATTTAACCAAATTTGTCCAGTTACGACCTTTAAAAAGCAAGAGAGCGGAAGAAGTAGCACATTACCTTCTCCAATTTTTTTTAACATTTGGTGCTCCCGCTATATTGCATTCGGATAATGGTAGAGAATTCAGTAATCGAGTCATATCTAAACTATGCGCTATGTGGAAAGATGTTAAAATAGTGCACGGAAAGCCTCGTCACAGTCAAACACAAGGCTCAGTTGAAAGAGCCAATCAGGACATACAAAATATGTTAACTGCATGGATGCAAGACAATGATTCAAACCAGTGGTCAGAAGGTTTGCCGTTTGTCCAATTCGCCAAAAACACAACTTATCACGAAGGAATACACCAGAGTCCTTATGAAGCCCTGTTTGGCGTTAAACCAAAAAGGGGTATAACATCGTATCGCTATAACTCCCTCGCGGGCAAATTGCAAACATTGGGACCGAAGAACAGCTAGAAGCCTATGTTGAAGAAAATTTGGGTAGTGACCATATTGAAAGAGACATGGATAATGAAAATACCATTGGAGTTGATCCGCAACCTGGCACGTCTTCATTTCAAGCACTGACTGATCCGTCACCTAGCACGTCTTCATCTCAAGCACTGACTGAACAACACGAGCTAATTTCTTCAAAAAGAGTAGCTGCAAAAGAGAATCTTCTACTTCAAGCAACAAAAATGTTGCGAACCTCAAAAAAAAAGTTTCCTCCTGCCCAAATTGGTGATACCGTAAGAATTCAAGTCCCTGATGTCGACCGTGGTCGTACAGACCCTCGAAATGTGTTAGCGGTTGTTGTTGGAATAGAGGATTCAGATTTTTATAGATCAGCTAACAAAAATGGTACCTTAAAGCAGCTTTTCACCCGTAATCAGTTCGTAATTTGTAAAGAGAAGTTACTTTCCATGGACGACGTTTCAACAAAAGAAATGTCGCTAAGAGAAGCAGCTTCTGCTAATTCAAAAAGTGGAGGGCAAGGCTATACACGCCTATACATGCAAAAAGAAGTGTTCCACGACTAAATGCAGCTGTAAAAGCAAGGAACTTTTGTGCAATTCGAAGTGTCATGGTAGTTTAAGTTGTTGCAATAAATAAAATATTGTTATTATTTTTTATATTTCATTTTATATTTTTATGTTCTACTGTTTGTTTTGAGTTCAACAAAGTCCTTTTCCCCTATTATTTTATTAAATAAAGATCTATGGAGTTTTTTTTTTTATTTCAAAAAAAAATTCTTTTTAACATACACCATGAGCGCATGCTGAATGTCGACAATCGCCGGTGTAAGTTAGAAATAATGAAATTTCACCAATATTTCGGACATACGTCAAGCAACGTTGAGAATGTTGACATTCACCGATGTATCTCGACATTCACCAGATTTCGGTCTTTCACGGTAACATATACACTTATACAGTGTATGCGAAACGCCGCCCTATTCTGACATAAAAAGGTTTCTCTGTCTGAAGGTGGATCAATAGCTAAATTAATCATATTACATTTATTTAATAATGATAATAATTAATTCAATTATTTACACATAAGCTGAATGTAAGAAATCAACGTATATATGTTGTCACCATTTCTTTCTATTATGCAAATGTGAAGTTGCGGTTTTATAAAAGAGAACAGTTGTCAGTTAGTTGTGGGAAACACAACATACCTGTTAATTCAGTGTTTAATTCAGTCTTGCTATATATTTCAAGAGTAAAAGCAAATTATAATTTTAAAACCATTAGCACGTACACAAACAATTAATATTAGAATAGAGAGGAATGCATAACATGTGAAACGTTTCTTCCGGTTTAGTTTAAATTTCGAGTTAATTTTCCAGCGTAACTTAATTATCTCTAGAAAATATTTTAGCTCCTCTAAGTACCCACATATGGAACAGATTTTACACGCGTGTTACGTCCTTTAGTTATTTTTATTTTTATTAACAGGAAAAAGATTGTAACTGAAAAATCATGACATCTTGAAAAGTTATTATAAAATGCACTGTTGTAGGTCTTAAACGTTACGTTAAAGGATGACTGACACGAACGTATGCGTTAAATTCAAGACCCCCTAACACCTCTTCTACTAGTAAGACCCAAATGTCTCTTAATATTAATAGTGCCTCTGTCGTTCCTTAATTTTCGGTTCTTGACAGTAGCTCATAACCTCTTCTTGCCATAAATCAACATGCAGAACTTGGGGCACGAGTGACATTGCGTATCTAACGGTGAACGAACTCGTTTTAAACTAATGTGCACCCAGAGGAGCACCCAACTAATAAAAACAGTGTGGAGAAAAAAACACGAACTTCCCATGCTAAAAATAGGTTCGTGAACGAACTTTAAATATATCCCCGTAGGTTGTAATGGTCTAACTAGTCTACTCCGGGGTGTAGAAGCACCCAGTAATGAAAATTCGTCCATAGCGAGCGGGGCATGAAAATCTCGTTTTAGTGTACTTAGCGAACATGATTTAGATATGTGATGGTTTTTTATTTTTTTATATATAAATTCCACTGGAGATTAATTTACTTGTTAAGGTCAGTACTGTGTGTAGCATCTCAAAGTTTGAAAGTTGCCCAATCTGAATTATTAGCAAGGAACACCCAAGGATCTACTCCAAACTCTTTAGAACAACCTGTAGACCATGCCATAATTCCGATTAGAATGTTATCGGCAACCATTAATGCTAGATTATTGCAGCATCTATCGTAAGATATTCTATATAAAAATAAAATACTGTAAAAGTGAAAGTTAATATTAAATGTTCTTACCCTAAGGGATTGACACAAAATTGATCTTTACTTAACATTATGTGTTTGTGAGGCTCGAAATATGACCGAAAATGTTTATCACAACGAGTTGGAGGGTGAAGAATGGGAACCCGCTTTTTTTCTATTGTTGCATTGTGAAAGTATACAGCATGCCCACTCCATGGTGTTTGTTGTAGTTTATTTACTTTAATTGCTCTTATTATTTCTGAAATTTACCCTTTACCTAAAACTTCACTGCAATCTAATATGATAGTAATAAATAAAAGAATACCTGGTATAAATTGAATTTCCTTATTGGAAAGGTGTAGACATAAAGCATTTATACCAACAAACAAGTTGCTTGTATCAAATTCTAAAAATGAATTATTAAAATCTACCGTTTTGTAACTTATATGGCGTACACTTTTCTTAATATGTAAATATAATTTTTTTGCTTATTGGGATTAGCCCATCCAACCTTTTAAAGCGATCATACTTGTATCTAAAGTAAAAATATTTATATCATGGAGTTTGACATGGACCTTATTATACCCTGGGAAATCGATACAATGATCTATAATCCACCATTTTGTTATGATTGCACGATTGCACCTATACATTTTCTGTGGAGTAATCTCGAATTATATAGAAGAGCAATAAAAGCAAAATCTAATGGCGCTCTATCTTCATAAAAACCATCAAACCTGCCCAATCTCTTTGGAATGACTAAATCTACCCTTTAAAAGTTTTTGTAAGATAAGTGATTCTCTTTAACATAATAAATAATTAATCGTACCATAACAAAGTACATATGATAATTAACAATACAAGCATGTTTTATTAATCAGCTAATTTAGTATTTTTGCTATTACCGAAATGAAATTGCTCGTTAAAAAATCTAATTGCTTTTTACTGTTGTAATTCAAACTTCAATAATTATTTATAGTCATTTATCGAATCCCTTTTAGTTATATTAAGTCAATAATAAGAATTTGCAACGCAATGTGAAAGATGTGGAATGAAGCCAAAAATATAACACGTGGGGAACGATGCTAAGAATATGAGTTCAAAAATTCTGTGGGAATTCCACGAATGGTTTGCTGAACTTCTTTGATTAGAATGAGTGCAATTATTTCGCCCGCATTCTTTAATAGATTAATGGGCAATTAAATTCAGCATTTCTTGGTTTCAGAAAGTATTTTTTATTGATAAAGTTTCCGATTAAACCAATTTATCTTTTGCTTACTTGCCAACAAAGAGTCCACTGAAAACGACAGCGTTGTAATTTTACATTTAAAAATACGTGGCTGCGATGCGAGTACGATATTGGGAGTACAATTTAGTATTTAAATTTCGAGTTTTTCAGGTTTGTTCAAATAACATTGCAATATTCAGTAGATAATAATATAAAATTACTACTTCCCGATTTGAAACACGGATGAGGGAAATACTCAACTAGTTCTCAGAAGTGACTTTTTAGTAGATTGATAGCAGTAGATGTTTAGCAGATTAATAAAGTTAGATTATTTATCTAGATAATACAGACATTAAAAGTCAATAATAATGTTTATTTTATTTTTTATTCCAAAGTACAAAAAGGTTTCAAGTTGCCCGGAGTATCCCACAAAGAGGAATACTCTGGTGACGCTGGACATAGTTATAGGGATACTCTGAACATAACCAGCTCACCTTTATAGGTCACACACCAAACTAAAAATTCAAATAAACTTAAACTAATAGATATTACATTCCACTAAGTCTGAATTAAAGTAGATGGTGTTCTTGAATCTCGGTCTGGTATGGGTAAATCAATTTGGAAGTTCTACCACAATTTTCTTTTCAAGGGCCAAATGCTTTCTCCTCTGTTATTGAGAAACGGTTCAAAGAAAATAACCTCTCCAAGAAATTGCACTTCATAGCCTTTCCCAAATATGTTACAAACCCTCTTATTTCTGTACATTCTTGCTACGATAAGGCTTCCAGCTTCTATTTTATCACTTTCATTTGGTTCTCTAAAATTAACTTTCTCACTGGTATCGTCTGCTAATACTTCTTCAACTTTACCTTTAGATGAAAATTCCACAGAAACTTTCCTTTTACTTTTCTTACTGGCAAGCCAACTCTTCATCTTCTAAGCAATCTTCCTTTTCCGGGATGGTAGTTGCAATTATTGATTTTTTTCCTATTCTTTCTGGTTTATTTTTTTGGTCAGCCTTCATCATTAACATTAACATTGCATGACAGAAAATCTTACTCACAAAAATGTCTACATCTCAAGGCCAAATTCCTGTGCAGTAGGACATCAAATCCTACGTTAATAGTTGTAGCTGCTCGATCCCAAGCAAAGTCACGCCAAGTAATGGTGGAAGGTCCCAGATTGACAATATTTGGTCGGCATTCGCCATCATCAAACCATTGCCTTTGTGACAAAAAATGTTTTAAATGGACCAAATACTGTACGATCCAATGGGTGGATATAATAATGCCATCATTTTTTCAAAAGTCATGCTTGACAGTTAATTAACCACATGTACTAAATAGTATTGGCATAAAATTCTCACGAGCCATCCAACTTGATTTATGGACAAGTTCTAGAGTACCTGTTTGCGTTAAACTTTTCATCATTCGTTACTCATCATATTATATCTTTTGCATGGAAAACATAGATAGGAAGCAGCGCAACACCACTAGCACGTATTATTATTTCCACCTGTTTTACCAACTCTCATCTTTCCCTTGATGTGACATGGCCGACTGTTACTTGCCGATAACTCCTTGTACCCTTTGTACGGTGGTTAAACAATTATTTTAGTAAATTTAAGAAAAGGCGTTGTAAGTACAAGGTATAGAAATTGTAGCACATCCACAATACCAATAGACATTGGTATTCCAGCATACAAACCCTGACAACCAGGAAGAAATTTTGAAATTTTGAGTTTATTTCTATAGCAAATTCAACTGGTTTGCTAACTGATTTCTGATTCAGGATTCAATCCAAAAACATAGAACATTTAATGAGGTGCTCTGCTAAGCTTTTTTCTATCTCTTTGATAAATAACTGTCTTGCTCTGAAAGTGGGGAAGTGTTTAGGATCCCTCTTTTCTAGATTTTCCGGCGTAGACACAAAGGCACGATTTTGGCGCTCTTTGAAATTGTGCACTTTTTCTTATTATTATTAAATAATGATGCTGTTGCTTGTTTCACCGCTTCTATGCGAGAATATGCGATCAGTACGTTTATGGCAAGTTTTAGGCGACATCATTAAGTAAGTCTGGAATCAACTGTGACAATACATCGATATACTTACTAACTACGATACTAATATACTACGGAGTACTGTGAACAGAACTATGTAATACTTTGGTCACTTCGTCCGAAATATTCCTGAGCATCCATATTTTACAAAAATGGCCACAAATACATAGATTAAAATGAGAATTTGCTTTGATGTTAATAAATAAATAATATATGTATAAGTATATGTTAATATAATGATGTTAAATCATTTAATGTTTAATAATATTTGTACAACTTACCAAACAGTCGTGAAATATTAGATGCAGATAACCGAAAATCAACTACCATAACTGATCTCCAACGAACACCAAAGTGGAATTCGTGTACATACCACATGCTTTAGAACTAAAAGCTTCATTTAACTATAACCGCTTTTGGTCTTGGTCTACAGTCTTTTTTGAACAATTCTTTCCGTTAGTCATTTCACGCTCAAAAAACTTGCATTTTATGACTTTGTATAGGCAGAGTGCAGTTTAAATCATCACATTCACATAGGTGTCTTCAGACGTGTTTTATTTTTTCAAGGAAAGTTTGAAGATTTGTACATTACATGTATATATTTAAGTAGAAAAAATTTCAATAAAATTTCTAAAATCAGTAATTCAAAGTCATAATTACCTTTATAAATCTTTAAAGAAAAGAGTTTTGCTTGTATTTTCGCACAGATTGGTTTAGCGTTGCCAATAGTAAATATACTTACTAAATAACATGTTTTTACATAAAAGAATTTTGCAATCCTTTTTGTAGAACTACTCCTTTAGAAGAAAAGGAAAACATTGAAAACCGCAGAGTGCATTCGGTGTACCATTTGTCATGTATGAGCCAAAGCGATTCGATTTCAACACGTGCTTCTATATAATGTATACTGGAGGGTGTAACCATCTTTGAGATGGTTTCAGTCATAAGTGATACAAGGATTAAGCTATTGGTTAGTTATTGTATTAAGGGTTATTTCGTCTTTTACAATTAGATGTTCTAACATAAATTTTTGTATTATTAGAGCTGTATTTCCGACGTTAGAAAGAACATAGGGAAGAGATGAGATTACTCTGTTAGTTGATAACAGAAACCCGACAATGTTTACTATCTGAATTAGACAACTATAGGTAGTTGTCGATACAAGGCTCCTCGTTGGTAATGAAGAAATTTTTGAATATTGGCACCTTTGAACTGCATGTCGACAAAATCGATGATGTGAAAAAAGAACAAAGATGTGTTATTAAATTTTTAGTGAAATTAGGCGAAAATCCGTCTAAAATCCTACGAAAATTAAATCCGGAAACCAAGAGGCAGAGTAAGCAGTGGGTGGCAGATGGGGGACCTCGACCCACAAAGGCTAGAATGACAAAGTCGAAAATCAAGTTCATGATGATTTTTTTTATATCGTAGGATTAATCCACAAAGAGTTGTCCCACCAGATCAAACAGTGAATTCAATATTCTACGACGTAATCGCCATAAATTCTCGGCCTGATATAGAAAGAATAAACTTGGTAAAATATAATAATTTTTATTTTTCAATATAATCTCCCCTAATATCAATACACTTATTACAACGTGGAATTAATAATTCAATGTCCCTGTAAAAATAATCTCAAGTTTTTTCTTCAAAATGTTCAATTGCAGCTGCTTGCAACTCGTTCTCGTCCTTAAAACGATGTCCCCTAAGGTTTTTCTTTAAATTAGAAAATAAGTAATAGTCACTATGAGCAATATCCGGACTGTACGGTGGATGATCCAATGCTTCAAAGCCTTATTCGCGAATGTAAGTTTGTGAAATTGCGGCAGCATGAACAGTGCATTGTCGTGTAAGAATCGAACTCTTCTTGTCAATTTTTCTCGACGTTTTTATGTAAGACGCATAATATGTACTGTTAACAATTGTATCACGTTCTTTAAAATCAATCAGTAAAATGCCGTCACAATCCCAGAATATTGTTGCCATAACTTTCTTTGTCGATTGAACGACTTTCACTTTTTTGGGACGAGGTTCATCGCTCGCCGCCATTTCATCGATTCCACTTTGGATGAAGGATCATAATACAGAACCATTGTTTCATCTCCAGTGACAATAGACACAAAAATCGGCTTTGTGTCATCTACACACAAGTTTAAAAACGAGCGCGCACATTCGACGCGCGTTGACTTTGAACAGCAGAAAGAAGACGGAGTCACGCGGTACCCATCGTGCACTAATTTTATTCATACCCAAATGGTCATGAAGAATTCGGCGTACATTTGTTTCCGAAATGTCAGATATCACTGCTAAGTCCTTAAACAGTGATCTTCTAATACCATTTCTTCAATGATTACAACTTTTTGAGGCGTTACCGCTTCAATTGGCCGACGGGGGTGCGCTCTTCATCTTCAGGAGATTCTTGCCCCAAACGGAAACATTTTGACCACTTTTTTACAGTCGAATATGAAGGAGATAAATCACCATAAACGTCGTTATTTGATTTGACTAGGCATGTGCTCTTCTTTTGTTAAAAATTTTCTGACCGCGCGGTACTCAATTTTCGTTAGCTGTGACATTTTCATGCATTCGTCACGATGCCGATGCTTGAGTGGCTACTAAAATCTATTACGCTTCTAGCCGTAGTATATATATATAGTGTAGACCGTTTACATGTTCAACTATGACGCAACCGAGTTTGAACATGTTGGCACCTGTAGAAGCCTGCCGGACCGAGAATTTATGGCGCTTACCTCGTACATCGCAGTTTTGAAGAGTGCAGCTAGTTCCACCAGAATTGATCAAAGATGGATGGACGTTACATCACGATAACGGATCGTCGCATGCCTAGTTAGCGGCGGGTGGATTTTTGGCCAAACAAAAGGTTTCCGTTCTCCTCACCCACCATATGTACGATCGAGGATGTCCTCGATCGTACTCTGTGCGACGTTTTCCTATTCACAAAAATGATCTTACAGATCACTCATTTTGTCTACATCCAGTTCAGCACCTATGTCGTCACATCGACCGCTAAACGAAAATTCTCGTTATTTAATTGCCACACCTCGTATATGACATTACTGCTACACTGCTACTTCTACAGAAATTAAAGTCTATGTGGCGGTTGAAGAACAGAGGTACTTGACTATTTTAACTGACGGAATTGCTATCACTCCTGGTAGTTTGTTTTATATACTAGCTGGTGTAACAACGAGGTGGAACCAAATACTTGGATACTAATCAATAAGAAGAATTTCTTGTTGATAGAATGAAGTACTACTCTTGCACATAGTTACATGAAATTCTGTTGGAAGATTCCCTCGCACCGCCTCTTCAAGTTTTTCGGTACTCTGTTGTTAATCTGCTAACGTAAAATGAAGCAGTGTGAAACTCACCAATAAAATTTAATGGAACTAAAATATGAATACTGCGATAAGGTCCGTAAGTTTCCAACACAGGGAAAAGGAAAATGAAAAATGTGCTTAATGTTTTCAATATAATCACCCTTAAGTTGATCAAGTTGATACTACATTGATTACATCTGTTTGGCAACATCCCTATATCTTTAAGAACAATAGTTTTCTTCTTTGGTTGCAAAATAGGCGTCAACGGCTGTTGGGTTCTCTTCATCGGTCTTCAACCTCCGCCTCACCAAATCAGATTCTAATTTTGCCAGTAAGTAGTACTCGCTGAGGGTTAGCGAATTAATGCTGTGTACACGATCGCGTTGACGTAGAGCCAGTTTTTCCCATCTCTTTTCTTTGATGGTGTGTCGCAAATGGTGTAATAGAGCTGCGCAGTACTCTGCGTTCACAGTGGTATCCCTTTCTTTGCAGTTAGTGATTGCCTTTTGAACAAAGGGTCATAATATACAGGCGCGGGTCCACGGGGGGAATAGGGGAAATTCCCCCCTTAATCACCGCACCCAAAGAACTTGATCACCGCACGATTTTACATTTTAAAAACGTCGACATGTCCATTTTAAATCAAGGTCAAAACCAAAGTAAGTGAAATACAGTCCATATGTATTGATATATACAGTCCATCAAAGAAGAAGTTTCGTGTAGGTTTGCGTTGACGAGGAAGATACGACATTCGGGGTAAAAGAGATGCAGTATCGCTCGCACTCTTACCTTCCATCGGTATCTTGTACTGTTAGGATACCGACCATCTACACCTGTGAAAGTTCTTGTCTTACCCCTTAAAAATATCCCGTCTCATTAAAAAATGATACAGATTTTTTCATCAAAATAAATAAATCTTTAGAGGTCGCGCAATTATCTTCAAAGTCGCCACAAAACATCATACATATGATTTTCCAGTTTTTTTTAATTTTAAAATAATAAATAATAATATTTATTATGTTTATTTGTTTGTATAATAAATATATTTGATTGTGCACATAAAAATGCCTTAAGTATAATAAAAATTAAAGAAGATAAAATATTCTTTCAAGCACAACGTGAAAAGAGCAGAAGAGGGTGCTTAGGAGGAGTGGATAGAAAGTTCTCGAAATTAGAAGAAAATCGTCAGACAAAATATATTCTAGAAGAAAATAGAAAGAAATGCTAAAAATAGAGAAAAGAAGAAATGGTAGCAACTATTTTGGAAGTAGGTATGAGAGAGACCAGCAGCACGAGCAACGTCGAAGAAGAGGGAATTTCATCACAATCGCCTGTTTCAGGTTCCACCAAATCTTCTCTTGAATAAGCTAGTTCTCCTAGCTGCCTAGCTAACTCCGGAATTTCTATCTGCCCTTGATCGCTTTAAAGTTAGTGACGGAGAGACTACTTATATTGTAGCAGCCACTGCAAGATCGTTAAGACAAGACCCACGGCAATCGGACCTAACTAAAGAGTCGACCAGGGAAGTTCGTCGACGTCGTCGTGTAAGAATAGCATTGAGAATAAAGAAAAGTTTTGCACCACAGATAACTGTCCACTGGGATAGCAAAATGTTCCCTTTTCTATGGGGTGGATTCATTCAGGTGTCAGGAAGTCTTGCTGTCACAGTATCCGGAAATGGCATAATGAAGCTTCTTGTCAGTTATATCAAGACAGTAACTGGAAGTGGAATAGTCCAGGCAATCTGATAGACCGAGTTATACTTCGATGTTATTCGATGCTACAGCAAGTAACACAGGAAGTAAAAGAGGGGCATGTGTACTCCAAAATGTAGATAAAGAAACGATTACTAAGTTTAGCCTGCAGATATCATTTCACTCATAATAAATTGCTTATGTGTTTGGTTCGTTAATTGAAAGTTTATATAGAGATCTCATAAACTTATATTTCAAAAATTTACGAATACGTGGAATTCTTTAAATCCAGAAAGTTTGAAATCACGAATACTTAATATATCATTTAGAACCCCTTAGAGACGAATAACTGAATTTCTTCACGAATTGACTGGCTCTTCACTATCCAAGGGACTACAGATAGTATGACTACAGTTAGCAATTATGTTCCTTGGTGACAAATCCACTGCAGCTCCCATTCGTACACCAGAAGCGAAAGATAAATAGATGGCTAAACTTATATATTGCTTCGAGATATAGTTGCTTGGGCAGACCGAAGAACGTTCAAGGACGCAAGCAAATAAATCTATTTACAGTAGTAGTGTACCTGAAAGCGTGGTTTACTAGCCCATCCGCAATATCAGCTCTGCGTCAAGATCTAGAACTCTCGAAGAAACTGGTGGACTACAGAACAGTAAATGAAACTGTTTCCAAAAATGCTCTCAAAGCTTTACAGCGCCATTTGTATTTAAGTGAATTGTTAAGTGGTTTAGCATTTTTTGACGATAAAGTACCATGTGAGGTAAAAGTTTAAATGGTTGAAACTTGTAGAGAGAAGGCCATCATGATCTATCTAAATATGTTGAAGTGAAAGACAGTTCCGTTTCTTCTCTGTAACGATTTTATTGTGTCACAAATTCCAGTTAGTTATTTGTGGCTTTAAATATCTTTCGAATTTTCTTCAAGAACATCCTGCTACATTGTATGCAAATGATGAATATTTGAACACTAAAAGAAGAGTTGAAGGGTGTCTAAAAGTTGTAAATGATGCTACAGAATGTGGTGTCACCTCAATTCAATCGCATCGTGATAGTGGTGCCCTTACCCATGATAACATTACTAATGATAAAAACAGTTTTTACTGCAACTTTTGGAAGAACACAGATGTAAGTTTCCCAACTCCTGAAGAAATGCAAACTGTTATATCTGGCTAATATAACTGTTTGACATATTTTACTATAATAGAATTAGTTAATAAAATTAGTTATTAGACATAATTATGTACAACTTTTGATTGTTTGATCCTAATATTCCCAACATTCTGATATTAATAAACTGTGAAAATTAGTTCTAAATTAACTCTTTTTGAAATAATTTAATGTGTGGATAATCTATGTACATGTAAACATGAATAATTTAAAAGAATAAAGCCTTTGAATTTCAAAATATCAATTTTGGTTGGCGCCCTGATCCCAAAATGTATTGCAAGACTACGCCCTACAATAGGCGCTACATTACTGATAAGGCAGTTGTGCCACTGCGCCTCCTAAGGTCACATGTTGGAAGGTTTTCGTTTGTTGAGACTGTAGGTAGTAATAATTTGTTCAAATCAATTCTTTATTGCATAAAAGCTTTATTGAAAGAAAAAAATGAAACTATATTTCTTAAAAGTTCTGAGAACTTACTTTCTAACCAATTGAGGAAGCTTATACCCCTGATTTACACAAAATGAGCTTGCTACTGGCTCATGCGCCACTAGTTGTATAAGACAATACAATCAGCACACCGAGAAAAGCATTTAGTTGGGTCAATTAAATTTATTTAATTCAACTAAATATTTAGTTAAATCAAATAAAATTTAGTTTATTTAACTAAATATTTAGTTGAATTAAATAAATTTAAGTAGTCCAACTAAATGCTTTTCTCAGTGGCATACATGTATGATTTTATTTTATATAAGTGGAAACCAATTGGTATTACCACAACTTATCAGGGCCGTAGCTACCACCGGGGCAGCGCTCCGGGGCCCCCATACATAGGGGGCCCTTGAAAGCGGAGGAACTTTTTACGAAATTGTCTTAAAAAAATTTTGAACCAAACTTAGCTTTGTGAATTAAATAAAGATTATTAAAAAGTTTCACAGTATTTATTAAAATATAACCTGATAATATTGTTATACAGTCGAACTTCTATATAACGAAGTCGGTAAATCCTGAAAAAAAATTCGCTATAGGGAAATTTCGTTATAAAGAAATATCACCTTTTGTAAATATTATTTTAATGCTTTCGTTTTAATTCGAGTGATTCCGCAAACTGTAATGCCTTGTGTTTAATTAATTGTGATAATGGTGCATTTTTAACGCGAATTAAATGCACCCACTTTAAAACTGCTTCATCTACGGCGTCGTAAACATAAGATCTAGCACGTTTTGCTGTATGTTCACCAACTGATTTTAAAATTGATTCGCGATTTTTTATTATAGTCGATAAACTACTGGCAGGAATTCCAAACTTTGCCGTGAGCCGCGATGTTTGTCTTTTTTGTATACAGTTATCAATTTCCCGCAATACGTTGATTTTCTCAATAATGGTTAAATACTTTCGCTTTGATTTTTTTTGTACTCTAGTGTAGAGCTGTTCTCTCACAAAACTAAAGTTACAATAAAAATTTGCAATGCAAGTTTTGAACTTTACATAAATGCTAATGGCATTTTAATCTTTCTTAGAGGGGTGGAATCTCCATTTAGACAAGTAACAATGTGTATAATGCATCGAAGTTTAATCTTTCCTAGAACCCTCATTCAGATAAATTTCCGAAACTTCCTTGAAAAAGTAAGAATGTAAAGATAAACCAGTTGTAACCTTTTTAATGACAATTTTAACCCTTCTTAGAATTTCCATTTAACCAAATTTACAAAATCCTTTTATAAGGATTACAGATTTTTAAAAATGTGTGCGGCTTCTTGGAAGATGGCTAAATTAATAATCTTTTACTGCTGCTAAGAAAGAAAGATTTTTTATATCTATTAATAGATATAAAAAATAATTAATAAATTATTTATAATTTTACTTATTAAGATTGCCCTTACTTAATACCTTAAACTGATTTTTTTATTTTATTTTATTTCATTTTGGGTATTGTAGATTTTAAATATTGTATTGTTAAATTTCTGTCTATGTAGTATCTATCAGTAACACCAGTAAAAAAAATTTTATAATTTACATTAAATGTTTGTCCAACCTTATACAAGGTGGATGCCACGTGCGGATTATTTTCCTTGTGGCTACGTATGTTTGTTCAGTTTTGTTTATATTATCTTTGTTATTATTACTTATATTTTGGAAATTTTGTGAATAAACATTATTATTATTATTATTATTATTATTATTAAAGATTGATGCATAATACATACATTTACCTGGAAAAATCTATTTTAGTTTGGCCTAAAAAATTCGTTAAATAGAAATTTTACTTCGTTATTTAGAGACACTTTTATATGTATTTTTTCTAAAAGGGCAGTGTACAGCACAAAAATTCGTTATATAGAGGAATTCGCTATATAGAAGTTCGTAATATGGAAGTTTGACTGTACTTTAATAAATACTGTTAAACTTTTTAATAATCTTTATTAATTTCATGATTATGGAGTTCCACAAAGTAAGGCTGGAAACATAAACAAACTTAGCTTGTTTAAACATTAAATAAATCGATTTAAAAATATATTAAGTTTTAAAACATTAACAAATTAAAGTTGTTTATAATGTATAACAGCGCCTTTGCTATTTTGCCTGCAATAGCCTTCACTCCTACACTCGCTGTCTTAAAAGTCGCGGTAAAAATGATGTTGAACGCAAATATAGAATCTAATCTGTATTAAATTAGCTTTAAAATGACATACGAAAACAATGCAAATTGAATATGGCTCCTATGTTAAACTCTTCAAAACAAAATTAGCCACAATGTGGTAGAAACTTTTGACTCAACCTAATATTTATAAAATTAGAAATTTTATGTTTGTCGTTAACAACTTGTACTTAATTTGCAAACGTCAAATAGAGATATGAAATTATAAATTCAAATGTCTTTGTTGCTAGTTGTCATCAATATGAAAACAAAAATATATCTTAATACCACATGTCATCTTCGATTGCAAAGTAAACGCTGAGCGGGCGTTATATACCATATATGCCCGCTTATAATCCCGCTTATAATGCCCTGGTATTATGGACTTGTTATTATAGTTCGTATCACGGGTATAAACAACAGATAATATGAAATGAAACATAAAAGATAAATAGCGCTTTTTTCAGTTTTGCCTTATAAATTTTGTAATGTATAACAGCGCCATTACTATTTTTCCTGCAATAGCCTACACTCCTACACCCGCTGTAAAAAAGTTAGGAAACAGAATTTAATATAATCCTGTTTTCAGTTAAAACTCAATCTGTGAAGACTTAGGATACTGTAACTTGTAACTTCATAAGTTTTATAAGCATACTTGCATGTCTTATAACGGGGGTATTCCGCCTGGTGCAGAAGTTTTTTCTTCTACGTGATTTAACGACTACCACTAAATTAATAATAAATAACCGGGACCGCTGCAGTATAAGGCTAACGCCTTAGCCAAGGTGAGCAAGCATCTACAGTTTTATATTAAACTCAATGTGACAAGTAAATATGTGATTTGTCTGTTTTAAATGCCCATACTATCTTATATTAGAGCACATACGGTCGTCCGCGACGACATCGCGGATCAGGTCGGGGACGGTCCGGATAATGATGGAATGCTTTGTTGTAATGTATTGCATAAATTTGGGCTTCGAGATAGTTTGTATAATAAAATTCTAAGTATCGTATTTCGTTAAAACATTTTTATCACAATGCAAGACATTATTGACTGCATACTACTAATACTTCTAATTAAAAAAAAAGATTTCAGTAGACATTTTATTATACTAAATAATTTTTTTTATTTCGATATACACGTTACAAAGAGATAGGATACTTATAATTTTATTATACAAACCAGCTCGAGGCCAAAGTTGTTTATGTAATAAAATACAGCAAATCTAAATATTTCTTCATTATCCGGACCATATTCCCGACATGGTCGGCGATGTGGTTGCGGACGACCGTGCGTGCTCTACATTAACAGAAAAAACACAAAATAGCAGCCCTAGTAAAAAAGGCTTGCTAAATGAAAGTGGTGTAGAGGTAAAGGGGAAGATAACATGGGGCCCCATAAAGATTTCGGATCAAGTTTCCGAATAAACCAACTTTTAATCAATTTTTTTATGTAGAATAGGTACATATTGAACTAAAAGGGAAGTTACTACAGAAGTGTGCACATAGATTGTTGTGATAAACTCATAACCCTCATCTTATTTTTCTATTTACATTTTTATCTATAAAAGTTGCTAAAGACGAAAAAGCTAAAAGTCAGAAACACATTAAAAACTCTGTCAACAAGCATGTGCAACAACTGTAAAGATAAATAATCAAAATTCCAACGACTAGTCTATGTTGAAGGATAACAGAAACATTACATCTAAGAAAAAATACTCATTACTCATTAAATTATAAAATTTCTGATAAATTTTGTTATGATTACAGTATTCAAAATATTCGATATATTCTACAGTATATCAAGTAGCCTCTGTAACAATCTTTGAAAGAGAACAATTGAATTTCAAATATTTAAAAAGTTTACATTTAATAGGACTAAATAGATCTTTTTCTGTTGGATATTTTTCTTGCGTATAACTGCATAAAACAGTAATATAAAATTTCGCATTTTTTATGCCGGATGAAATATAAAAAATCTTTAACATCTGCAGGGGAGCATCAGATTCAGAACATTGAACTCTTGTGGGGTGATTCCCTTTCTAAATTAGATGATACCCTGCAGATTGAAAAAGAGAAGCTGTTGATTGAATTTATTTGGTTTCAGTACTGGTTGTTTTCTTTGTTCCTATACAATTCTTTCGTTTCATGTTAACTTTTTAACTAACAACGTTGCGGGAAATAAAAATAGAAGAGAAAGTCTACTTTGCGAACACACAACAAAAGAATTTGAGAGAAGCTACAAAAGATGCTAATTTTAAGATTAAAATGTGAAGTCATTTAGACACGCCGGCATTATCTTAGCAGCTGCAGTGTGCATCGCGACGCCTACAAATATGGGGTGAGTGACACGGCGCTGCATACACATACATATATAGAGGAAGTAAAAGTGGGGAACCTTATTGCTCTGATGTCTTCCTATGTTTTTTCCACATTTTTTAATCTCCCATGCTACCGAGTTCCGTTTCTCATTATGTGCGCTCTTTTAAGTAAAATGTCAAGAAAGGAATATCATTCACGACATTGAAATCCTGAGCCTTCCTGCTCCACTGATTACGTTATTAAACGGGAATGATGTTGTGTTCAGTTGCTTCCAAGATAAATAATATCGAATTAGAAAAGGTTTGCACAAATTTTAATTTTAATTTTCAGCTTCATCTTTGGTCCAAATTTCTACTGTCTCTACTATTTCAGGGTTAAGAGAAATGTGTACGCTCAAGAAAATTGTATGAAACTAAACATAAGTTAAAATTCATAAAATATATCATCAATTTTACAAATACTCTGTTTCTCAATTTAATTGAAATTCTCTGTAACTAATCTCTTCTAGGCTTTTAAGCTACCTAAAAAGTTCTGCTTGATATGTATAGGGATCTATTTAATTAAAGTACTTTCTTTCTTTAAGTTGTTGACGCTATCATTCTAAATAAAGCCAGTGTTTCTAGTTGCAATCATTAAAATAAATCTCATCCTATCCTGATAAATGGGTGCCTACGTGCTTTCGATTGCTGAGCTAATACTTCCCTGTCGTCTCCAATTCCATGTCGTTAGTGCTCTGTTTAATGGATTTCAGATTTGAGAATGACTCCAGCATTTCCAGGTTTATATTTGGAAAACGAGGTGGACTTTGCAGTCTTTTAAAACTGATTATCGAGACTCTAGAAACAATTTATTTAAAATTTCTTTGAAATGAAAATCTTATTCATAACTGGAAGTACAGCAACAATAAATGATTGATTATTAATTTGCAAGATATCTAGAACCATCACCTTCAGTAAAAGCTTTTGAAAAATCACGACCTAGTATTCAGAGAATGGTGACTGGGAAAGAAAAAAGTACGAAAAGTGTCTATGAAATTTCACAAACACAAATAATATTTAAGTTGATACTTGTAGATATTTTTGCAAAAAAAAGTTCTTTTAAAAAATATTTCCTTTATTGTTTATTGTTACTAGCTTTATTTGGTGAAAGTCCATAATCTTGAAATAAATAAAACTGATTAATTAAACGTTTCACAAATTTATTATAATTTACCTGACACTTGTTTCGACAGCTAAGCTGTTATTATCAAAGATCATATAATATTTCCTTTAGAGTTTGTTTTTCCTTTAGATTTTTATTTAATACTAGAAAAACCCCGTCAAAACATGACGATCAAAAGGATTGAAGTGATTGTAGGATTTCAGTCCTTCGAATTTTCATGAGTGATTATTTAAATAAACGCAACCAAACATAACCAGTAGAAAATTCTAAGCCTACGGTTTATTCCACATACATACATACGGAAATTCTACTTTGAATTCTAATTGAATCCATATATTAACTATATGCTTAATATACTAATTTTCTAGTTCATTCTATGGTTATTCAGACATACATTCCTACTCTACTTTTTCATCAAATATTCGAATCTGATGAGAATTAAGAAATTTCGAAAAAACTGATAGACAGAGACAGACACTCGTATCGAATTTCGTGAAAATCAGCTAAGAATTGTTTGTGATATGATTTGTAAGCAAGCGATCGATGACGTAGAAGCAAGTAGAGGGAGGATGTTTAGTTCCGACACGTGACAAAGCGAGTGATGTAAGTGAACATTCGGTGTCGAGCGCATAGGAATGCATCGGTTACAAATAACGCTTTTAAAAATATAGATAAATAATTAAGAAATCACAAAACTAAGGAGAGCTGGCAAATCTCTAGCGTAAAACCTTTAACTTGGAATTGCGTAGATCGGGCCAGTAGAACTCTGAAACGAAGCGTAACAAAAATATGTCTTGGGTTTTAAGAATTTAAAGACTAAAGAAAATATAGTATCAAAGCTTATACAAAGGAGGTATCAGATCGGTCTTGTAGCACTCATAAAGGAGAACTATGGCGGCATGCAAGGGTTTGTCTATACATCAGAACAATTCGAATATCTATTTATTAAACACTCAATGATGGATGATGGAAGGCTAGACTGTAAGGCCAAAGCCGCAGGCGTTATTTTTAGCATTTGAAATTAATTTATTGTAGTACTTTTTAATACGCGTCTAAATTACGAAATGGTAAGAATAAGATCTAAAATCGAACTTCTTGTACGAAAAAATTCTTGTACACGTCTATTAGTGCATATTTCAAAAGCATGACATAAAAATAGTGTTGACAAATTTTGGAAATTTATTTTTCGGAAACTTTCCATGGAAATATCTCCAGAAACTTTCTCGGTAACTTATTGAAATGGCAAATGTCAAAAAAAAGTTCAAAACGAAATTCAAACACAGTTTAAGAGGTATCTAGGTCAGTGATTCCCAAAGTGTGTTCCGTGAAACCCTGGGGTTTTGTGAAAATATTTTGGGGTGCCACGGGGCAAGTTGAAAGTCCTGTAATATAACAAAAGCTTGCAAAACTTTAAACTTTCCTTACAACAACAGCCTAATGACTATTTTATTTGTTGGTCTCTTTTGCTACCACATATTTATGTGAAATACAAAAACGAAATATCGCAATATACTGGATGTTGCACCCAGTGGCGTATCCAGAAATTTAACTTGGGGGTGCTTATTGTTTTCGGAATTTGATGAAGGATACTTTTTAATTTAAATTGTTCACACTGACTTTCTTGTAACAATTTAATATTTATTATTTTGAATGAATGAATTTACAATGAATGGATAAACAACATTCAAAAACCATACTGCAAATTGCTGAGGATTTTTTTTATAAAATAAATTATAAGTACCAAAAATAACTGATGGTACGTACATAGAATACAATTATAAATTTCCACAACAATTTGATTTTAAGGCAAACAAATATTCTCAAAATAAAATTTTGTGCAAAATTAACTTACAAACTTTACTAATCATTTCCCATTATTTTTTCAGTATGATTGATCTTCATGTGGTACTGGCGAATTTATTTATAAAGATATATAATGAAATAGATATATAATAAAATACATATAACAATATATAAAAATTAAAATACATACAGTAAAACCTTGGATTGCGAGTGTTTTGCAAGACGAGCACATGTCCGGAACGAATTATGCTCGCAAATCAAGGTACCATTGTACACGCATTGAAAAGCACTAATTACAACACGATATCATTCGTCTACTTTTCTTCTGTAATTCATCAAGAATTTCTTTAGCATTAACAGGAATGGATATGCAACAAAGCCAATCCATTTAATCTTTCTTCGTTCATAGAGTTCCTTAAATATGATTTGATATATTTAAGAGATGAAATTAATAATAATAATAATTTATTCAATAATGAAAGGGTTTTTACAAATGATCGATCTAGAATGCAAGATGTTACAGGCAATGTTGCTAAAATCATGATATTTTTTTACCCCTAGCTTATATTCTGATTTAAGAATTTTCTCATTACAATCAATATCTGTTCTATAAAATTCTGACAGGTGCAGAAATTTAAGAAGTTAAGAATTATAATTATTGTGCTCTATATTAGAAGGAATAAGGCATGGGAATGATTTTAAAATGTCTTTGTTTTTTAAAGCGATCATTCATTTGAGCAATGACCTGATCAAGAAATGGTATGTAGCAAGATATTCGAAAATAATCTTCAGCATGCACTTAGCGTTTTGTCTTTCACATAAATCCACTTTAAGCGGCACCAGCGACCACACAATAATATTAGATAACAAGAAAACTTCCCACTATATCTACTGTTTTATGAACTGCTACTTTTTACAGTACACTATTATCACTACCACACTTTATGAATGAAGTAAAGTGAACTCAACTTTACTCTCTCAAACTTGAAATTTGCAAATTTAAAATTCTTAGAAGATACTCAGGGCAACATTAGAAATAACTGGAAAACTGACAAAGAGGGAGTACAGGTATTCATGCAAAACCAATAATTTACAACTTGTCTATAAATATTCTAAAGGGTTTAGGTTAACTGAGCACATAAGGCATTGTATAAGGGGATTACATACCTACCTGGCATTTCTTAAGTAAAGTACTATTCAATTATATTCAAAAAGGGATTACCGACATCTGGAGTTTTTGTCCATTTTTATAGGTAAAACTGTAAAAAGGAGTTAGAAGAATTATGAATGATAGGATATGGTTTTTCTTAATAATTGTTCTGTTCATTATCTGATTAAAACTTAAAAATACTGATATAAAGTCTTGGGGGTGCTTTTGCCCCAAAAGCACCCCCCTAAATACGCCCTTGGTTGCACCAGATATACGAATTCGCTATAAAATATTAAACCAAGTTTTCATATAGGTGCATGTTTGAATAAATTATTTGTAGGTAAATTTTATTTTTTAATGCCCAGTTAGGATTAGGATGTTTGTAGATACAGTCAGAGTTCCGCGATATGTAAAATATAGTATAAGGGTTCCGCGGAAAAATAAGTTTGGGAACCACTGGTCTAGGTGAATCAACTAATGACTAAATTGCAATTTTTTTATTTGAATACAAAAACGAAATCATTCCGGGGAAGAATGAAAAACAACTTAATAATTATAAAACTTAATATGGCACACTAACAATCCTCATGAAATTGCGTTTATCACTGATGATGAATGCATGATTATTTATTTATTTATTTTATTAAATTTTAATTTTAATAATTTTGGTGTTTTGAACTAAAAATTAAAAATGAAAAAACGATGTACAACGTTCCAAAAGAGGTTATAAACTTAAAAAAATTGAAACGTGTACATGAATTCAAGGTTAAGGCGGAAATTTATTGGATCGGAAATTTCCCCATGGAAATATTTGCCAACACTACATAAAAACTATAAAAACTCAAACTTTTATGTCTTATTAGAGGAATAACTACATATACTTCCTATTTTAAATTGATTTTTGTCTTCTGTTTTAAGATTTTTATATTTTTTGCATATTATAAAATAATAGCCACTGAATGACTAAAATATCAAGATCAGAGATAATGAGGTAATAGCCACAGCACATATCGATCATAGTGATGGAAGTGGTCTATTTAAAGTTAAAAATAGTTCCAGAAGCTGACGCGATGGATTTTGAGATGGCACTCCAAGTGGATGTCGGATTTCATGCGTCTTGAATTAGTCGTTTTACATTTACTTAATTTAAAAGTATAAAAATTAAAAAATATATAAAAATGAAGTAGTGTTGACTAATCTATACGGCGAAAGCATCAATTTAAAAAAAGAATCACGCAAATCGGCCCCGTAGAACTCTCAAACGAACTGGAACAAAAATAAGCCTTGTGTTTTAAATATATAGATTTAAAAACAAATTAGTGGTAATTCTTCAATTCAACACCAGATGTAAAGCATGCTTAAGCTTTTGACCGTCATGTTTTGACAGGCTATTACTAGTATATATTTAACACAAAAAGCATTTTTGTTCCAGTTCATGTGAGTGTTACTCGCTTTTTTTATTTAGTTTTTATATTTTTAAATCAAATAACTAAAAAAAATATTTTAATATGCCGAAGAAAGACCATCCACTTGGAGCTCCCTATTAGTTCCCAGTCCATTGTTTCCTTTGTTTACCTTCCTTTACATTTTCTTTGTTAATGTTTCCTACAATTATTAGAGGATTATCTTGTATAGGTATCTTGTGTAGTAAATATAAATTTACTACATTTTAAAAACAGAAATTTTATAAAGTACCAACATGTTTATCAACTATTAGCTTCTAAGTGTACATAGAACAATACGCCACTGAAAAGCTTACAGCATTCTGGGGATATCCTTCACGACGTCACAGACGGCGTTTTTCCCAGAATCTTCCACCGACGTTTATTGCAATTACTGAACCATATTCGTCGTTAAGTGTTTTCAACAGATCTTAAATATTGAAAAAATCAACAACCGATCTCTATTAACTATAATATACTATTTTATGTTAGATTGATACAGTTTAACAAACCATAAAAACAGGATGTTCTTTGATGAAACAAGTCAAGCCAATTTAGTTGATTGTAACCTTTAGAACCTTACATAACGACAAATATTTCATGTAATATTGCTAAGCAAATAACAAAAACCTTCCTAAATACTTCCTTAATGAGTTCTAAAATTTACTACAGCCAAATAATATTAACAGAATGTAGAATATCGATTGTTTAGTAATCAAAATACAATAATGAAGCACTCATTCACAATTTCCCAAACAAAAGAAAAACAGTAAGTACAAAATTACAATCGTCTGAAAGAATGACAGAAATGGGTCGAAATGATTGATCGAATAATTATTTTGTTTCATTATTTTCGCTCTTGATATTGACTCGTTTGCATTAAAAATTATCTCTTCAATAATCACCGTAAACAAAAATAACTGTCCGATCATTCAACCAAAAATAACTGCTTTCAGCAATATTTGTTTTCCATTATTGTTTGAAAAATCTAATAAAAACAAGATATTAAAACAAGCTAAACCAAAAGACATTTTCATTTCTTAACTTGTATTTTATTACAACTTTGTTGCTTTAGTGCCCACTAAATTATTAACAAAAAGCAATTTGCATGAAGTAAGAATTTTTTTAGAGCGTAAGACGAAATTATAATTGTATCGACAATATCGAATAGTAGCAGGTTTCTATGCAGGAAACTTCAACGTTCTTGCTTGATGTCATTTTCGGTAGAATTATTTCTTTCCAGCAAGCTCATAGTGTCATCCTAAAACACGGAGTATTTGGCATTTCTCCTTCTTGTTCATAATTTAATTCCTCGAGTTCTTTTAATAACACGACAAATTTTTTGATGGTACTGTTTAGTCGTTTACCATATACATTAGGGATCAAAAGAACCTCAAATATACCTTCACTACCTTTCATTCTGAGCAAGACAAAACTTTAATCATGTATTTCGAAGTGAACATGAAAAACGAAATAAAAACCTCACCTCAAGTTTCTAAAGATATGTACATCTACTTTTCCTTGGACCTTCTGATAGAATATAGATTAGATTTTTTTATGCAATTATATCTTCGTTACACTAAATCAAGACTACATATTTATTATTTATGACTAAAAGATTCACCACATAAGTCAAATATTTCGTCGAAAAAAGTAATTTTAGTTCAAATTTAACCCTAGATATATAAATGGAGTCGAGAACAAATGGGCCGTGAAGAAGGAAATTCCTGCGGCCCTTCTATTTTCCCCTTCAAAGAAGAATTTGTCTTCGATCCTTATTTATTTAGGTAATTTGAGTATAACTTTTTAATTATTTCCATAAAAGAGATTGAACAGTTGAACACATCATTGTATTAAATTAATCTTTGTATCCGCTTTTCTTAAATAACCATACCTAGGCAGGTTTCCGATATTATTCTTAGTATTTCTAGTATTCTTTGTATGATAGCCTCGATAGTGTCGTGTCTAGCATGCTAGACTCTCACCTGAGCGGCCCGGATTCGACTCCCGGAACCGGCAAATCTTATTAAGGTTTTTCTGCAGTTTCTACCATCTGCAAGTCGGCTGCAGCTGCACGATACGCCTGCGTAATAATATTAATTGCCCTTCCCTACCGCACAAGCTTTAGCTTATGGGGCATAGTTACTGGTTAGCCATGTAATGCGTTGTACCAATTATTATTATTATTGTTTTCAAATAAAAAAATTGTACACGATTAACATTAACGCTTAACTGATTAAATAATGGAATGATAATAAATTTATTTTTTTTCTAAGCAACTAATTTAGGTTATTTACTTTACAGGTATTACTTAAAGAAAGTACAATTTCTTTAATTAGTAACAGGAAGAAATTATTTTGGTTTATAGGTATCACTCAACACTTATTTTGTAGATTTGAAACTATTATAAATTTTTCAAATAATAAACCGAAGACAAATGTTTATTACTCCTAAACGATTTATTTTTACAATAAAAGTGTTAACAATAAAAGTAATACAAAGCTTTTAATATTATATGTTTTGGTAATACAACACACATAATATTAGCATTATTAAAAAGCGCAATTATATCCTAAAACAGCACTTCTACATCTTTCTCCAGGAATAATGCTACAAAACAAAACAATTAATTTTGTGTAAAAGTTTCGTATAATAAATAGTAATAGTTAAAAACAAATCGTCAAATTGAAAACTTACAATAAATTAAATGCAGTGAATAAAATTCATGATTTAGCTGGAAAAACAAGATAGTAGGAATTAATTAATAAATGTAGTCATTTCTGACAAGAACTGACGGTTTTACAAACTTATGAACTTGACGGTTAAATTGAAATGTTTTTGTTGTCAATTTTAAAAAAAATATCACCAAGGTAAACACATTAATTGCTTTATGTCCTAAGGATTATGAACATTTAGAAACATTTCTAGAAACTAGTCTAAGAATGCTATTGTGTTAAGGAATTCCTGGAAAAACAATTGATGACTCATAGGATTGGAATGCAGAAATATACTAGAAATCCCGGCAAGGTATAATAGTATATTATATACCCATGGACTAAAGTGCATCTTTTAATCCCGAATGTGAGTTTATTTTTAGTTTATGTTTATGTGAGTAATAAACACATGAGGGATTAAAAGACACTTTAGTCCAGTGGTGGTATATACGCTATTTTTTGCACGTCCTAAAGGACTTAATCGCAAAAATTCAGAATTTCGAAAATTTTTTCCGAAAATTTCGTTACATGTTATTCGGACAATTGAACTCTGCAAACGCCAAAATCACATAGTTTCAGGATAATAAAGCCTGAATCCATAAAAACTTGTACCGCGATTACTTTTTTTTGTTGTTTACTTGGTGTTGTTGTCATGGAAACACTTTACTGTCTCAGCGAGTAAAAGTGCTACTTTACTCCCTATTTTGGGGGACTAAAGTAGAGCCTTATATGTAGGACGTGCAAAAAGTAATTAAACACATGCTAGCTGACTAACGTAATGACGCTTTGAGTCTCGTTTCTACTGGCAGTGATAGTGCGACCAGTGGTAATCTACCCTACTGAACTCAAATCCGTGCTTCAATCTGACCTCCTCCGATATAGCGTGACGAGTGTTGAATGCCTCCCCGTCGAAGCGAGGTGGACTTTCTGTAATCTATTAAAAGCAGTCCTTGGCAACCCCAAAAAATAAACGCCATGATTTTCCCAGCACAGACCTCTCAAGTTCTTGCGTAGATGGCAATTCTGCACGCTTCCAGTGCATCACACAGTGTGTCACAAGTTGAGCCACAAAATCTTCTGGATTGCATTTGCAGCATTATGCCTACTAAGAAACTTCTGAGCTCCTGATTGACGAGCAGCTGATGTTTAGTTATTCTTGTTTGCAACCAAAGCGAATATCTCAAATAAGAGTTGCACGAAAATCTAAACTTTGCTAGGTAAACCGAATGTCAAAAGTTGACGTTTATAAAACCTCACACCAAATCGCCGTATCGAAGACATAATGATCGTATTGAATGCATAATGACGCACCTTCAGCCATGGCCACTTTGATATTTAATATGACAAGATGTTTTTTAATTTGTCAAAGACGTTGTGTTGTGAACGTTTTATTGATTTGTATGGTGGACCGTTTATTACTAAGGTAATAATTTCTATGGTATTTTTGAAGTAGTGATCGTGGAAAAAATGGTACGCAACATTAGTCAAATAGGTTTTATGGCATTCGTTCAGGTTTTTCTTCCAAACTTCCAGACTCATACCATAAAATTTACTTTTTCTATTTTGCGTCTATAAAAAAACTGTTAAAGCACCCGAAACAGTGCGTTAATAGCTCATTTATAGTGCTTTAATAGCCCAACTTTTTCAATGTTGTCTTTTTGAAAATTGACAAAAACTTCTGTGTCAATCAATGAATTTTCAAATGTCACATCAGTGTTGTCAATTACCACAAAAATCGCGGTTTTTTTATTTAAAAAGGGAATAAAAGATGCAAAATAGAAAAAATAGCATAAAAAACTCGTTTCACAAGTCATTATTAATTAATGAATCGTGTCTTATGAAACTCGTTCTTTAATATACTATTTACACACTTGCTACATAAATAACTATTACGCAACTAGTACGAAAGTTGCTTTTACAAAGCAATTACATATAAAATTTTGCTTGTAACTTGTACATAATGAGACTTTTTAACTCCCCTATTTATCAACCTCGCTCGCAAACTCCCTCGACCTTAAACTAGGTTAGAGCAATCAAATCCTACATTATATGTACTAGTTACATAATAGACATGTAAGATACAAGTGTAAAAATCATTCTTTATTGCGCGAACGGTTTAAAACATGAGGGAGGCACGAGCGAGTATTTTAAAAGACGTGGTGCAATGAAGAGAATTTTTACACATGTATCTTACAAATTATTATCTACGATTATAACGCTTTACTAGCGTATTCATTTTATTTGATTTTTTTTTATTTGCGACTTATATCATGTGTATCAGCGTGCTTTTATTATTACATGCTAAGTTGTTTAGCAACCCTATTGTAAATTATTCATAAATCATTTATCATATACATCTCTCGTTGACATTAGCGTGCAATAAAAATTTTATAACACTAGCTAAATACGCGTTAACTTTTTACACGAAAATTAGTGTAAAAGGTATTCACGTTTTGAATGATCGTAGATAAATATCTATTCTGTTGGCATTGGTTCGTACTGAATAAATCATTTAGTGGAAATGTAGTTAATAGCAGCGGAACATCTTTTTTTGTTTTGTTTAATATAGGTAAAATGTATCTCTTTAATAAAATCAATCATAAAATATAAAATTTCATAGAAACGTTGAACCTGTTTTATTCTTTAAAAATATAATTTCTCTACATTATGCAGAGGTTATTAACTTTTGATACTTCCATTTTTTAATGTTAAATTTTAGCACTTTTTATGGTACTAATTATTAAATTTACTTTGTTGTGAGAGTAAGAGTTTCTTTCTACAAGTATAAAGCTGCGAATTAACCAGTCTCGCGACCTTGAAGTACTATATATTGTGGTATAAGTGCAGAAAAGTGCCAATTTCTCACGAGTGTGAAGTTGCGGCATGCGACGAAGTCGAATACCGCAATCACGAGTAACCACAAAAAAGTAATAAAACACCAAAAGCTAAGAAAGATATTTATCCTAGAATTTATCCTTGCATTCATATTTTTTACGTGAAATCTCTGGCAATAAATTAGGAGATGGAATGTAAGCAGCTTCCACGATGCTTGGAGGTGTACAAGTGTACCTTCCCCATCATTTCCCCATAATCGGCTTCACTCATGTTAAATCTAGAATTTCGAAAATGACAAAAGTAAATATTAAACTTTTAAAAGCAATAGATACATACGTTTAAAATCTGTATAATTTCAGTCAATCTACTATTTAGTACAGCTAAACAATCATACGTATGTACTCGTTTTCCAAAGTAACTTTTTATAAACAGTTACAATTGTGAAGGTTATTAACCCCTTTGGTGCGAAATGTAAACATATTCTCGCATTGCAGGTATTGTGGGAGACAAGGAAAGATTTAGTGTAAGCTTTAAGTGTCCCATCGCCCTTGCACTTGTGAATTATGTAGCAAACTATAAAAGCTTTCATTATTTCTATTGTAATTTAGCAATAATAATGAATCATATTATCTTAACAACAATTTTAAAATACCTTTATATAGCAATAATAACAAAATTTTAGCAAGTCACCACGATAGGTCGATGGTAGGATATCTGGCTTATCAAGTAGATGGTCCAGGGATCAATTTCTCACCGGACTGCTAATCTTTCTAGATGGATTTGCATTCAAAATATAATTTAATGTAAAACATTAATTAAACAAAATAAATTAACCTTTATCTAAAATATATAACCTTTATATTTCAAATAATGAATAATATAATAATGCATGTGCTGACATCTATGACTTGTTAATAGAACTACTGATCGTGCGATATCATTTTGCACGTCATTTCCGTTCAGTTTGGAGATTAAGCAATGAGTCATATTCATGGTTACTAGACTGTGCGAAATGTGTAATTTTCTATAGTGGCCGTAGATAAAGTATATAATCCTGAATATACATACTAAATGAGTTGTGTGTAATTAGCAGCCTTTTTTAATGAATAATTCTTCGTTTCCTTACAAGTTTGAACTCTGTCTTATTGAAGATAAAAAAAAATTATCAACAAAGAAGACAGCAAGAAAGCAGATGTAAAATTAAACAAGTAAAGACACAGAAAGAAAACATAAAATTTTGCAAAACAAAAAACAATTAATAGTAGAAGGAAGGGCTCAGTAACTTCTCTCAAGAAGACCAGAAAATAATTTTATTTACAATCATATTGCAGTACATTTCTATCATTGTAAAAACCTCTGAAAGTAAGCCATTGTTATAGCAACAGCAAAGTGGTTAACAATTTCCTTTACATATCTGTAAAACTGACCAGTAAAGTCTTGGACAACTGTTATTTGCAAATAATTTAAATCAAGAAGTTTTATCCAATTTAAATTCAGGTTTCAATAAATGTATTTAACTCTAAAAATATATTTTTTATTTAATATTAGTTTTATTTTTATTTTATCGTATGTTATATTTAATAAATACGATGGAATTAATTAATTTACAATTTTAAAATACTGAGAGTATACATTGCCATCTAGCGGCGAACAATGAAACCTTACTTAAAATATATTTTGATCAATAGATGGCTGATTGGAATTTATTGACAGTTTACAGAAAATAGATTTTAAAATTTATCTTTATTTTTTACGAACAATGTCGCTTGGCTTGTAAAGATGTCCTTTACCAACTCAACATGTAATATCCTATTACATCCGTCTCACGAAAACGAAAGGGAATAATTATTTATAGCAGAGTTAAGTAAGATACTGTCCACGAACGAAAGATTTACTTAATTTTTCTGAATGGATAATATCCTTAACTCACGTGTGCCGTACAAAATTTTATCCAACACCTCTTTATTTAAGTTTAGTCTGTAGTTTTGACGGTAAAAAATTTAATACTCGAGCGCGATGGCTGGATTTTTTTAATATTATGCAATGTCAGCTGATGATTGATTGCTACCTATAATAGCAGCCAGTCACCATTCTAAAGTGGGTAACAATGTTTTTCTACCCACAAGTGAGTAAAATTCAACTTTAATTGCTTACAAACATCAAGATTTAGCCCTCTTTATTTAGAGGTGTTGGATAAATTATTTTATAGTAGAAGTGGACGCACTTACGGTCGATAATGAGTTTTGTGATTGTATCTAATAGTTCCATTATCTGATTTTCAAATGGCAAGAAGTGGAAGCCGGAGTCCTGATTGAGATTGTGAGTATATTTTTAGATTTCGACAGCTTCTCTAATTTCTTAATATAAAGGAAAAAATGTACTACAACCATTGTAATAGTGATATTTTTATTAAAAGTTAATAGTATAAAACTTCTGCTTATGTTGGAAAACTAACAAAATCCATTTATACAAAGTATACATTAATTTGTTTGTCAAAATTGTTTATGTTGTTAACTGTTCTTTCACTCACATTCAATTTAAAATAAATTGGGTTTACATATAATCAAACATACTTACCGTAATGGCATATTTTGGCCTGTAAAATGGCAGCAGAAATGAAAACGACAACCGGAATCATTCCAGTTGTGTTTGCTTCGAACAGAGTGTTACCACTTATCCACAAATTGAGATAAGTTATCGTGTCTATGTGCAGGGTTGTGGAGCGTTTTTTAAATCCTAAATGTGTAATCAAACCTAAATGTAGTCTAGTCCAGGGGAGGTTATTTGCACAAAGAGGTTTAACTTAAAATTAAAAATATATTTTTTCTACGACAACATCGAAAAATGTTCATATCAAGAGTGTAAATTGAATCATAGGAAGCTACATTTTGTACTGAATTTCATTTTGCATCGGTTGCTAGGCAAGTTGCTAGACAACAAATGCAATATGAAATATTTTGTGTTCGGTCTGCTGTTTTTGATAACAAAAACTAAGGTGGCTTAGAGAATATAATGCCGAACGACAAATGTCATCAGTTAGTTACAGTTTGTGCATTACAAATAATTTCGTAGTTATTTCCAAGAAATCAGATAATTAATATGGAAAGTGATAGTGACAATGATTTGGAATTGACACCTCCAAGTATAACAGAAGCAGCAAATTTAACAACACTAAATTTGTTGCCGGAAACATCGAAGAAAATGTATACACGGGCTTATAACCAATTTTTGGAGTGGAAAGGAGATCGAAACGCAAAATCGTTTTCCGAGAACGTTTTAATGGCTTATTTTGGCGACTTGGCAAAAAAATTCCAAAGTTCCACATTATGGACACAATACTCAATGCTGCGAACGACTCTCAGTATTCATAATAATATAGATATTGGAAAATACTTAAAACTGAAAGCATTCCTTAAGCGACAGTCCGACGGCTATAGACCCAAAAAGTCGAAGATCTTTACATCAAATGACATCAATAAATTTATTAAAGAAGCCCCAGATGAGATCTATTTAGCGACAAAAGTAAGTTTTATATAGCCATGTAATGAAATATATATTTAGTCTATATTTTAGGTCGCATTAATTATGGGCATAATGGGTGCATGTAGAAGACATGAATTACATCAAATGAAAATTACTCATTTCAATGATTTGGGTTCAGCTGTTTTAGTAACTATACCAGACACTAAAACCAAAATTATTCGGAGTTTTACTGTAACTAGTCCTTACTATGAACTTTACAAAAAATATGCAAATCTCCGCCCTTCAAATGTAAATGGTCCATGGTTCTTCATTAATTATCAAAAAGGAAAATGCACCGTCCAAAGAATGGGCGTGAATAAGCTTGGAGGCATGGGAAAAGAGATTGCTAAATATTTAAAATTGCCAAACCACGAATTATACACCGGACGCTGCTTTCGTCGATCTTCAGCAACAATTCTTGTTGATGCTGGTGGTGACATAACTAGTTTGAAGCGTCACGGTGGCTGGAAGTCCACGGCAGTCGCCGAGGGATATATCGATACATCGGAGAAAAATAAATTTGACACAGCTAATAAAATTGTAAATGCAATACAGAGCATTTCAAATATACCATCGGCTTCAGGAATAGGAAATCGTGAAATGCCATCTACTTCGACAATGGAAAATTGTCAATATCAAGAAAATTTTAGTATCCAGCATTCCACAAGTTCTCCAAAAATGATTTTCAATAATTGTACATGTACATTTAACTTTAACAATAAATAAAATACGTAAGTTATTTCATAATTCTTCTTCTTAATTGGTTGAACACTGCTATCCAGGCTCTGCTAATGAATAGATAATTTCGTATTTTCATGGTCCAGCATATCCAATATCTGCATATTTGTTTTTATAATTGTCGTTGTCGTAGAAAAAGTATAGTATGCAACTCGCACAAAATAGCAATTTTGCACTCGTTTGAATTGCAACACTCGCCTTCGGCTCGTGTCGCAAACTTTCAAACTCGTGCAAAATGTGCATCATTTTGTGCTCATTACATAATATACTATTACAATCTAACTTAACATTAGCAAGTGTTAGGTATGGAAGTATCATAGAATTCGCATTAAGTATTTCCGGTGTTAACTGGTTGTTACTGCCTGGTAACTGCTACCACCAGCGTTTAATTGACGAAAATAAGAACAATTCTAACAATGATTAACTATACATTACCAACATTTTATTCGGACCAAGCATTATCTCTCGGCTCATGTAAAATCACAAAATGTTCATACTTAGCTGTCAGAAAAACCCACATAAATTTGAAAAAACACCATTGCATCTCTTAAAGCTTGAGGTCTGTATTGTAATGTTACGATCACACATTGTTGCTGTTGTTCAATACCTCTTTAATGTTTTAATCATTGTAGAATGGTGCAGAACCTTAATTTTTAGCTTTTCATCTACCAAAAGGATGATTATGAACTAACAACAGGATATTTCCAAGAAGACTCGGCCACAGCTCATATTACTCTTACAATTTAGAAAAATGATACGACTTCCTTTGATTTCTTCCTTTTTCCGTAAACATGGTGAATCAGACCTAAGTTATATCCATTAAACGAGAGATTGAGGGAAGGTAGTAGAGCAAATTTACCTTGACAAGTATAGGTCAAAATCGAATAGCTTTCCAGAAAATGATTTTTGAGGTTTTGTTGAATTTTGGATCCGGTCCTGACATTCGGTGAAAACAAAAAACATTCCTAATTTTAATTGTATGCATACATAATTATACGGACCAAATTTTATTATTATAAAATATAGTAACCATTATTATTCTTTCAAGGAAAGCATCAAATTGCTTATAATTTTTTCTTTGACACAATCCTACAGACAGGGCTGGGCAAAATACGTGACATGAAGTATTTGAAATACAAAATACAAATTACTTCTTCAAAATGTATTTGAAATACAAAATACAAAATACCCTAATCACATCATAGTATTTGAAATACAAAATACAAAATACCCTAATCACATCATAGTATTTGAAATACAAAATACCCTTTTCACATAGTATTTGAAATACTTTTGTCACTAGAAATAATATAGGATCCCGATTGAAAATCCCAAGTTCCAAAAACATGATTTTATTAATGAAAATACACTTAAAGGTGTGTTTTCATTATAGGAAAATGCTTAGGAAACCCTTAGGATTTTTTTTAAATTGCCATATAAATGCTTCTGTTAGAAGAAATTTGAATTTTGTGTCAACACTGCTAAGAATGGATTGGTTATCTATTAAAAAGAAAATATGGAAACTTAAGAACAACTAACAAGTACCTATTAAGGTTTTTCCTAAGGATTTTCCTAAGCAGTTTCCTATAATGAAAACACACCTTTACAAGTTTACCATTTACAGAAGGTGTTATTTCCTTTTAAAAATACAAGTTTTCGAAAAGTGTTGTCTGAAACACTACCTCTACTAGGCGAGCATATGAAACCCGCAAACGAGAATAAGCGCTCTACAGGAGCAGATGAACAAAGGCTTGTGTTAAACCTTATAAATGTTAATCTTATTAATGGATAATTATTCAGCGATTGTAAAGATTTGCTCTTATCGTTGAAAAAGGTTGCCAGTTGTAACTCCACATTTGATTGCCGTTTTTCAAATTTTGGTGATGAAAACACAAAGAAATCTTCTTCGGTTTCACTTACACTGCTACTTGATTCTGCAGATTCCTCAGATAGGATTTGAGCCTCCATTGCATTAATGCACAAATTCTGAATGCGTTTCCTCTCTGGTTCTGAAACTTCTTCAGGTAACCATCTTAATTTAAAAACCGGATGAAAGCAAGAGGCTAAAATTGCCTCATTTATTTCAGGCGATAATTCAAAAAAATTTCGAAACCGTTTCTCCAGCGAATTGAGTAGTCCAGTGACAATAACACCAGCATGCCGAAGATTTTGCTCATGTAAATCTCTTAATCTTTGCTTTAACGAAGATAAAGTGGGCAATAATTGCCCATAATAGCAATCCGATTCTTTCTGTAAGGTGTCTAGTGCTGTAGCAATTGGTTTCATAATAATACAAAATTCGGTCAAATATTCAAGTTCAGTCTCTTTAAATGTAGATAAATTAAGTTTCGTGTTTAAATCATTTAATAGAGTTTTATATTTTAAAAGCTGGGATGTAGCGTTATATAGTGAATTCCATCTAGTTGGACAAGGATATGTAAGACTGCACCCTAAAAAGTCAAATATAAGTTCAGATGATTTCGGTTTTCTTGATAAGTTCCATAAAGCAGTGCATTTTCCAAAAGCTGGATGATGAAGACGCGATATTGGATTTCCTTTAATTAATTTTTAAAGTATGGCTTGTACAACGTAAGTGGTTTGGTAATACAATGGAGGATTCCTGACAATTTTCTCCATCATCAGTTATGCTGATAAATTGAAAATCTTCATCATCACTTCTTTCGTGTGCTGTATCTGCATCAGCTTCTCTTTGAGTTGTTGTTGGAGCTATGTCCAAATCTTCTAAATTGAAAATAAAGTTTAATGTAATAACAACCAAATAAAATAAACAGTACCTTCCATTTCATTAAAAAGCTTAAGTGGTACACCAAACTCGGAAAATGCCTTTACAAAGTTAGAACCATTATCTGTTATTGTTGATACTAATTGTTCATGTTTAAGACCATATTCAGCAAATATATCGAATAATATTTCTCCAATTTTGTCATAGGAATGGGTCCCTTTAAATCTGCGACAGTCTAAAACACTGCTGCAACGTTTTAAGCTGTTGTCCACCTGAACAGAGATAAATAATTTATTAAAAATAAAAAAAATGTTGCGGTATTAATAATAATTTGAGCTATTATCTGTCCTCACATACCCAATGTGCAGTAACACCAATGAAGCTTTTATGCTTAGTGGACCATATATCTGCTGTTGTAGAAATGTATTTTACCTCTGAGAAAATTTTTCTCAAATGTATCACGGTGCTCTCAAAATAACTGTCTATTTTTCTACCAAGAGTACGTCTTGACATAAAATTTACATTGCAGTCAAGATCTAAAAATGGTTATTTTGTTGCTTTTTTATATGCGAAATTATTAGTTAATGTAACATTCACCTTCAAATATTTTTCTGAAGTTGTCATCGTCAACTGTTGACAACGGTTTCATGCTGTTTATTATGTACTGAATAACATTTTGTTCAAATTGCTTCTGTTTTGAAACTGTGGGGTTTATAAATGTATCAGAAAGTTTCAATTGTTTTGATTTTGTTCCAGTTTCCCCAAATTCAGTTTTTCTTTTCGGCCTTGAACCTTTCACTTTCAATTCGGCTTTATGCTGATCAAACTCAACAAGAGTAGATTTATGTAGGCGCTATTTTTTTGTAAAATGAAAGTAGCATTATTATACTAAATTAGTGTAAGGCTTAACAACTTACCCTCATGTGAAGTTTGAAATTAGTTGTTGCTTTGAGGGATCCACTAATTACTGTTTCTGTTTTCTTTCCACTTCCAGATTTGCACATTAGGCACTGAGCCTTCACTTTGTCATTATCGTTACTAATAATTTTAAAGTACTTGCCGTTTAAAATAGCCGGTAGAGGTTCCTCTTTATCATTGTTATTTTGTTCCACTTGTTTTTTAATGTATTTATCCATGATTCGGTTGTCGGTTCCAATCCAACTCCAAGTTCAACCCCAACGCACAGTCTTTAGGTTAGGTTTACGTCAGAGTCACCAGTCACACAGCACGTGTCACGGGTCACGTTGTTGGCGCGGGTTGGCGCGCATTTGTCATTAATTGTTATATGCCAACACAAAGTGCCAAGATGTGATACCAATCGTAATAAAAAAACACACTAGAAAAAACAAATACATTTTTTCAAGTGTTTTAAAGTTCAAAATACTTGAAAAAATGTATTTGAAATACAAAATACAAAATACCCTTCCTAAATAAAAGTATTTGAAATACAAAATACACGTTAAAAATGTAGTTGAAATACGTATTTCAAATACATGTATTTGAAATACTGCCCAGCCCTGTCTACAGACCCTATAATGAATTTTAGTTCTTATTATAAGTTCTAAGTAAAATTTTTATCAACCGTTTTAAATTATTATTACTCCACCAATTAATGATATTTTATTGCTGCAGTGCTATACTCAATAAACACGAATACTTTTGTTTTCGAGAGTTTTTTATTCTTAGTTTTTCTACGCATTATTTATATCAGGAAACGATAATATAAAGTGTTATTTTAAAAATTAACCAGATTTTCCCGACATTCATTGTTACTTAAATTCAATTGTTCCTATCTTATTTTATTGTAAAGACTTTGTGATGTACAGCATTATTTAAAGATATTATCATTAAGGTGTAGTATATCTTTATAATTAGGATAACAAATATTAGTACGATCTACACAAACTGGATAAAAGATAATTCATATTTAGCCAAAAAATGGAACAATAACGTTGGTATTGTAGTATAGGACAAATACATAATTTATGTACGTAATAAATATCTTCTAAAATATAAACAATGTTGTTTATTCGTGACTTTAAATAAATCCATTCTTTCTTACAATGTGATGGTGGTGACCTTCAATAAGTACTCCTATTACAGTTCTTTTATTAAAAGTGTGTTTGTTATTTTGACAAAAATTGTTTGCATGTTATTTTTCCTTAACAATCTAGTACGAAATCTATCGTATTATTAAGCAGCCAGACTGCCAGGACAGGCTTAGGTTTGGTAAATTATTGAGGCGCCCAAGAATATTGATGAAAAAATCTTTAAAATTTTAATTTTTTTGCATGTTTTGTCCCATAAACCCACGTACATTTAAACCGTATCACCCTGTATAATAAAAAATATTACGACAGATTGGTGAAAATTTAATTCAAAATAGCACTCCTGAAATACTAGTAAATGTATATGAAAATTTAAAAAGATGAAATAATCTGTATCTACAGCAGAATGAGTCACATTTCGGCGAAAAAGTTGATATGTTAATTGAAAAAGTAACGCTTTTGCATACTTTAGATGACTTCTAGTTGTAATTTTTAACGTTGAAATAGCATCGTTTTGTACTCTTTTAAAATAGTGAAAAAAGGTACTTATAGATTTTAAAAATGATACTGATATTGCTGATATTAATATTGCATTACTTAAGGCACTTTCCGGTGCTATCGGTAACCTTACGCGCGTTGATCAGCAGCAAGATACTTCAAGTGCTATACTTTTTCTTAAAGAAGTCATGAAATGAAGTGTCTATCATTTTATTATTTAAATTATGAAATTAATCAAAGCAGTCCTAATATTTGCTCTAGAAGCGGTTTTGAAGCACAAAAAGTCAACTTTAATCTTTTCACATTCACACTTGAGGGATACATTGTGCAACCTTAAGGCGTACTGCTGCAAGTCATCGAGCGTGAAAACTAAACGTGAAAACGTTAAATAAAAGGTTGGAAACTCCCGATTTTCATAAAAACCACGCTATTGCAAGAAAACTATGCAGAAAATTTTGATAATTACCAAGTTTATAGTTGTATCAATTACTCTGGTGATTAATTCTTGCATGTACAGTAGTCATTCTTTTGGGATTTTTCATCCTAATAAAATGTTAATTCTAAGGCAGTTATATTCACTTTTTAATTTCCTGTTTTTCTGTAAACACTTAAAAGTTAGTTAAAATTTATTCCCTCCTAAATTCTAAAAGGAAATAAAAATCCACCACCAACCACGCCCTTCATCAGATTCACTCGGTGTTCAGCTGCAATAACATAACAATATTTTCATGCACCAAACCCTGAAACAGCATCTAAAGAGAATATACTAAGAGAATACTGTGACAACAGCGCTTTTCCTATATTCCCCAAAGGGTTATTTTGACATTTATATCTGCATAAGATTTATTGGACAAATAAAGTGAAAATGTGTCAGGTATGAAAACAAGAAGAACAATAACGAAGATATTTTAATTTAATTTTTGTTTGAAGCTGTTAGATTTGTAATATAATTGAAACTTGCATCAGATGCAAGACCAACATTAAAATAGTAAAAAATGATGAATGATAACCATAGCATGACGCCAGTTTGGGTTGAACCACGTCGCGACGCATCCAGACAGATATAAATAGCTACGGAATTCCTCTTAGTACTTGGCAGACTGGGCTATGTTTAGCACTGTTACCCCCTGCGAACTCGTGTATTAGCATTTTATACGTTTGTGTATTTTACTAAAACCGAATATATCTTTAGAAAAGTTACAACTATAAATATTTAGAAAAAAAAGGAAATATAACGTATTGGCCTCATTTCATTCTAAAAAAAAACATTTGAATCTTGCCAAAAAGAAATATGATTTTTGGCAAATTGGTAATAATATGCTGGAGATTTGTTTCAGCTGCAATTCATTGTGATCTAATGCCAATGCGGAACATAGTTTCAGTTTAAAATGGAGTTAGGAACTGGGAAAGGGGACTAATTTAGGTTTATGGAATAATAAGATCCATTCAAAATATTATTAGGTTGTGGAATGATTGGTGAGTCAATGCAGATTTTCTTAGTTTCAGCTGGATGTATGTATACCTTCTTTACGTTTTCCCTAAAAATTTTCCGAAGATCTCTTAGTTACGTTCTCTTTTGTATTGCAACAAATTCCTCTGTAACCCAAAATAAAAGTGTATTAAGTCTAATTTTACTAATTTGACAATGAGTGGTATAATCTGTATTAATAAAAATGGCTTGTCTATTTGTTGAGTTTCTATGAAAATAAAACGTTATATTATACAGTTTTGTTCTGTGGTACAATCCAGCCACCTAATATTTAATAGCATATTCAGCTTTGGAGACTTTCGTAAAAAGGAAATAATTTTTGAAACATAGTACACGGAGTAGCTTACAATTGAGCAATGGCGAACGCACGAGTCCGAAAGAAAATTATTTTGTCCGTATGTCATACATTATTGATTATTTTTTATTTGATTAACCAAATTTAAAGAATAATTTATCATTTATTTTAAAAAATATCCAGTAAATTATTCTTCCGTTTCATTTTTTTTTCTTTCATCTAGTAACCATTGATAAACAAAAAAACAGATAAATACTGTAAAAGCATCAACATGTATTTTTATCGTCCATACTACAGAAACTCTTTTGCTCTTAGCAAAAATTTTTCTGCTAATGTGGTGCACTGTACAATGGTATGATACCGTAAGGCAGGGGTTCTCAAAGAGCGGCTCGTTGGCCAAATACGGTCCATAAACCCTAGAAATGCGGTCCGCGGTGTTAGATCATTCGCGATCTTGAATTCGTAGAGATAATTTACATTTTTACAAGAAATAAGTAAATTTTATCTGAGAAAAAAATATCCCAATCATGACTATTAGTAAGTCCAAAATGAGATCAAAATTAACTGCTGAACAGTTACAAGCAGTGTTAAGAATACAGTGAAACCTGTAAATCTGACCACCTGTTTAAACTGACTTAATGTGACCATTAACCAAGGGATTACTTTACTTACAGTTATAACTAATCTGCTAAAAGTTTAAATAGGCATGTACAGTTGCGATCATTCGCTAAGGAACGATGAAAAAATAGTGATCACCGGTTTTTCAGTTTTTTGTACAATGTACGCTATAACTCGACCTGATTTACTGCTCGACTGGGCAATTATAATATTCAAAAATGAAATGTTCTTGCATACCATATAATAAACTTACATTTACATTTTACAAAAAAAGCGGAAAATCGGCGGTAATGATCGCAACTGTACATGTAAATTGCATTCAAGGAATTTCTAAGAATGCATCTAATCCCTTAATAGTGACCAGTTGGGTTCAGGTATTTCCAAGTTTTAAGACATTATTTCTGCTTCTGAGAAATTCATTACCTGTAAACTTTCACATTAGTAACCCTTGGATAGTTTTAAAATTGTTTTATAAAATCAGTCTTGTTTCATCTATTGATTGAAACCCTTGTGTTAATTAGTGCGATCAAGATGACTTCAAAAAGTTTACAAAGAACTAAATTTGAAAGAAAAACAAAAGGTGTTAGTTTTTAGAAAACCACAGTGAAAGGAAAACAACGGAACATTTTAAGTAGATAAAAATTGGGTGTTGGTGAAACCATCCCCCACTCCTGACCTTGACCTTGAACCTATCTCTCTCTAACACATGGTGACCTTGAACCTATCTCTATCACCTAAACGTGGCAACACCGCATTCTCAAGGTCAACAATATGACAACAATGTATCTTCAAGGTCATCAATATGGCAACAATGTAACTCCAAGGTCATCAATATGGCAACAATGCATTCAAGGCCACGCTATAGTCAAGGCCATTAAATAATGTATCTTCAAGGTCATCAATTTAGCAATAAGGTTATCAAATTGGCAACAATGCATTCAAGGCCACGCTATATTCAAGGTTATTAAATAAGGTATATTCAAGGTCACCAAACACCATTCAAGGTCAAGCTGTAGATATATATAGCAGGTCGCATGTATGGGAAGAGTAAAGCGTTTGCAGTTGCAGTGTACAGTGCAGTGTTACAATGGAAAGCCTCGCTAAATCAATTGAGAATGCGAAAGCGCAAGCAAGAAAAGCAGTTGATGGCTCCAAACGAGCTTCCTAAGGATGCTAAATGGGCACCACTAGTGAATCAATCAGTGTTTTATTTAAACAAATCAAAAAGTAAAGTTGTATTTATTGGATTATGTGCTCATTTGGGATTCGCTCCTGTAATAAAAGTAGCTGGAGTAAAGAATCAGTGTATGCTGTTTGATGAAACGGAGTGGAACGCGTTAATAACCAATGAAGGAGTCATTATTAAGTACTTTAAAGCAGGAGAAGAGGTCGGGGTTCCTTTGAAAATTGGTACAAAAACTATCTCGTTTGAGCGTGTTAACAGAAATTACGATAAAACAAAAATCATAAAGATAACTGATGCAGGAGATGATGAATTGTATTTAGCGTGGGAGTCCTTATATGAGCTGTGGCAGTTAATACCGTTACTAACATATCGATTAAACCTTCTGAAGGGTTTGGAATTTTTCAATTTCTACCATAGCATAATAGATGGTGTTGTAGACATGCCGGGTGACTGCATAGTGAACATCACAAACATATTGGAACCATTAATGAAGATGCAAATCCCGAACGTGTTTGGAATGCTAGAAGTTGTGCATTATCTACCAGAAAAGATAATAGTGGATGTGGAAGTCAAAAGGTGTATTGCGTAATGGAAGAATGAAGAGGGGGAAAGGGTGGGAGCGGGTGAATATAAGAAAACATGATCTATGAATAACGTAGTGAAACAGAATGGGGACGCGTAACAGTGAAGACGTATCAAGCAAAGCTGTTGATAAACTGAATGCTATGGAGAAACTACGGTGTGAATTAGAAGCGCTAGAAGAGGATGCGGTACACGAAGCTGTTCATGGTACGGGGATATTCAGTCCGGAATATTGTCAAGAGTTAGCACAACGATATAGAAAAGGCGTGCAGTTGTGTCAAGACTTCATTAGAGGCGTGATTTGTGATGAGTGTTTGGTAAAAAAGCTCATTGAGCAACAGCTAAGGGACTTTGCATATGACTTAATAGAGGAGGGATTAAATGAGGGGTTTAGTGACATTTCATGAAAGTAAAAACAAAATGCATTACATGTTAACATGGGAGTATGCACATCGTCAAGCACGCAGAAGTCAATGGAAGATAATAGCAAGGGATAGGGTACGATTTCAGAGACGAATAAGCTACGTGGAAAATGTAATCGCTCCAGTTTTGAAAGAAGAGTATAGAGAGGGTATCTATAATACACGTTTTAAAATGTTGGGTAGTTAAGTATAATTAGCATTAAAATAATTTTAAGGTGTTTGTAGTCTTCGAAAGTGGTGGGAGTATAGTTTAAATAGTCACGTCAGTCGCTTACCCTCAGTTACAGAAATGGTTTCAATCAAAGTGGGTTGGCAACATTACTGGGTTCTTGAAACAACAGATAAGGGTGAAATTAAATTTTCGCGGTATAAAACTCACAATACCGGGTTGTTAATCGAAAGAGCTAAACTGTCGAACACTGTGGTTGTACGTAGTGAAAACGATTATCAATACACTTCGTGTGCAGGTGTAGAAGTCCATTATTTGTTAAAAAATGGTAAACTTATAAATATACAAAATTCCACATGTACAGAACATGGTTTGTTCCAACATCGTCATACTATTACCTTGTTGCCTGATAAATGTGATTTCATTCTTTTCAAATGTAAATGTGTTACACCGTATAGTGAATGGATTGCTGCAACTGAACGTGCACGTGACAACCTTGCTGCTGGGTTTCTGCGGGTTTGGTGCGTTATCTGGATTGGGAATTAAAGGGTAGTAATTGTTATATATTCAATTGTGAATAGTTATATAAGTTTGTAATAGATAATGAATAAATAGTTGTAATCATATCATGTTGTGTTATTTGGATTGGGAATTAAAGTTTAGTAATTGTTATATATTCAATTGTGAATAGTTATATAAGTTTGTAATAGGCAATGAATAAATAGTTATAATCATATTATGTTGTTTTAATAAAACCATTAAAGAATTTAAAAACTTTATTCTGAACAATCCATTACATGAGTTTTATATAAGTAGTATACATTACTTAATGCATAATAGCAAAGTGAATGATGATGATAAAAGCATGATGGAAGTATAGCCTGTAGAGCTGGTTCCTCTGGTAACTCCACCACCGGTTGTGATACGAAACGTCGAATGTAGTTGCTCTTTTCAGATCCCTTCACGTAAACGGTATCCGCCTGCTGAGTCAAGCGTTGCAGAATTACAGGAAGCATAAAGGGAGGAGTGAATCCTTCATTCCAATCGAGACAATGATGATTATGCATTAACCAAGTAGCTTGTTGACGAAACGTGGGTGGTAAGTTGCGAAAGGCGAACGGAGGTTTGAAAACGTAGTGAGACACACGATATCCATCAAACACGGCTAATTCCTTGGGTGCAAAGTCTTTTTCTGAAGTCTTGAAACCTTGCACATCGATAACTAGCATGATCTAAGCGTGCGACTATACTAATAAAGGTAACTGGTCCTTGGACGTATATAACGATTTCCTTTACAGTTGACGTACTTGCTTCGTCAATGCATTATACGTAAATACACGATCGTGCAAAATGAGACAGTAAGCAGTAGTGTTCGCTGGAATGCTTTTGTGAGTTTCGAAAGTAACTCGAAGAACGACAGCTTTCCCTAGCAAGGAATCTTTCTGTCGCGAACAGTCGATGACGATTAGAGGTGCAAGTGCCTTAAATCTATCAGGAGCCAGTAGAAGTTCGTTGGGTTTATCATAGTACGATCGTTGAAAGTTAGCATACATTTCGTATAAAGTAGCATATCGATTTTCACTATAATTAATATTTAATTGATCGTAAGGATATCTTTCCGTATTTAAAAATACCGTCACGTTTTGAATATCACAGGCGTCGAATGCGCTCATATCTTTCTGCAACTGGCCATCACGATCGGTTTGAAACCCTATGATAACGTAACAGGGAGTTTCCAGAGTGGTCGATGTTTTAATAGACCAACTGTGCTTATCCGTTTGCGGTACAGCGGGGTAAATATGTGTTTCCCAGCTTCTAAATGCCACTTGAGTGTCAATATTTTTCCCAATATATTTTGTTAATGATTATTCTTCCGCTAATCCTGGTTGAATATGTGGAACTTTCCAATATATTTTTTGCAAGTTAACCTTAAGCTTTTCATTAGCATCGGTGGATGTTAGGGCATCGACATCCGAATTGCTTCTAATTAATACCAATTCTTGACGAATATTCATAATAATCTTTCCATAGTCTTCAAAAATCCCCAACAGTGTTGATAAAGGTATGCAGGCGCAAAAATTACCTTTACTATTTAGCAAGGTGCTGGTACCATCCGGAAACCAACCAGCGTTTTGTAAATTAACGCTTTCATTCGAATTGTGGGAAAGGTAAGCTCTCATGGTGGTTGTTAGACCAACTTTTGTTACCGAATCCACCACAACTCCATTCATTTCGTACCGAATCTCACTAAAAAGATATGCAATACCATTGTTTATAAATTTACCACTCGCTGATGGTTTACCATCTTCTTTCAGTACAGTACCTTCTACATATAGATAACTACGCGAAGGCAAAGTGGACATATCCTCTTGAATAGGTATTCTAATTTCCTCATTATTCTCAAAACGAGTGGTATAAGGTTGGTGAGTGTGAAATTCAGCTCCAACAATCGAGTTATCGACGAGCACTTTTTCGTGTACATTTAGCACATTCATTTTGGGATAACAAAGCCTAAGGTTTGCAAGAATAAGCGGTTACCCCTTGTCAATTGAGTAGCGACTGATTCCTGACTAACAATTTTCCGCTTCTAACGCGATCTTTTAAAGCCAGATCGATCAGTGCAACATCGAGGAGTGTTATATTTGAACACCATCATCCACGCTCTTCAAATGAAGTCCTATCGTCACGGTTTCCCCTTGGAAATTAACCAATCTTGATCCAATATTTTAAGGGTAATGTTTGAAATAGTATTGACATTAATTGGTAAATAGGGTGCAGTCTCAGGTGCTTCTATTATTTTGAATCCAGGAGGAACACTGGGAAAGAATTGATGTATCACATGGGCAGGTGTACCATTAATATAATTTCCTGTTATTATATTACATTCTATCATTAGCGAGTTAACCTTGATAATTTTAATTGGAAAATCAGATATGTGACGTTCCTTAGCTTTTAAGATTCTATTCTTAAACCCTAACAATGTTCCGATAGAGTGTTCAACTGTAAAGTCAATGTCGTGATCGGCTTTTATAATCGATTTTAGGGTATTATGATTCGGATCGATGTTAACAGACTCACCGTTTACTTGAGAATTAATGTATTGAGCTATATCAGTAAGCTCATATGACCCTGTAGGTATCTTTATTATTCTTTTACCCATTTTAAACACGTTGTTTTTATCCGTTACGTTCGGAATAGTATTAAAAGTTTCGAAACTTGTCAAACGCATAACCCATTGTTTTGTAGGATCCAAATATATGGGAGGGTTAAAAGGAGAAGTTAGAACAGACGTTGTAGCGGAGAAGATCAATGTTTGAGACATCTCAACATTCCCAGTAAGGCTGAGGAAATTTTAAGGAGTGTTATGATATAAAAAGTTCAGCGCTAAATGTCCACAATTGTACGAATTTAGCTTCTGAAAAGCATTGTAGTTGTAACGAATAACGTTTAAGCTACCATCACTTTTAAAGTAATGAACGAGTTCTAGTGGGGGTTTTAACTGTCCAATACTATCAAAGTATAATATATTTCGACCCACGTTTAACATACGATGTCCAATGCGTACCTTCCCCATCTGTATCATCCAAATTCACAATTCCACATTCGTTTTTACGGATACGTTTCGGTAACCCGTTTTGCATAAAAATACCACTGAAGTATGGAATTTTTAACTCGTTTACGTACTTTGACAGATCGATATTGGTCAGTGGTCGGTGTGGTAGCTTTAAGGGTAGTTTTTTGGAGGTCGTAAAAACAAACCTAATCCTTTTTTGTACGGTTTCAAATATAATCCTTTTCCTACAGGCGCTTGCTCCATCGCTTTATTGTGTCGTTTCGTTTCTTCGAGCGCTGATTTAGCTGCTTTTGCTTCATTCACTGGTTTGGCAACCGCAGCTGCTCCAGTTCTTAACGAGCCTATAGCTCCGAGAGCGGCAAATAAAGGAATCAGCGGTAGGAAAACACCTTGTTTAGGGATAGGTATAATCCGCCCTTTGGGAGCAATGATACGTTTACGTCTCAACGCCGCTAGGGCAAGACGAGCAGACCGTTTTAAAGATAACTTTTTTACTTTACCACCAATACGCTTTCTAGCTAATTTGATGGCGTTGTTGAAAGTTAAAGTACCCCTTCTTTTCACCTTAGATCGTCGTCGAACACCCATACCCAATTTTCTTTTTCCAGACATAATGCCGGCCACAGTAAGTGCAGCCGCTCTCTCTCCAAAACGAGCGTCCTTAGAACGAAACCTAGTCCACGCCTTATGTCCTAATATACTATCGGCTTTATGACGTTCACCAAGATCGTTAGTTTTTGAATAGACTATGTCGTGCTCTTTACAAGCTTCATCCAACGGGTTTATTCCTTTGTATGCACGAGCAAGCCTTTGATGTAAACGGGTGCCAGGTCCGCAGTAGTTATACCCTGGTAAATGTAATTCTAACAGTAACTTATTAATGAGAGTGTTGATCACTCCCTCCCCCTTACGAGTTGATTGACGATTCTCCGCTTTTCGCAGAGTACGTTTCATAACACATTACTCCTCCTATCACAGGTGAAGAGTGACTGTAAGCTTGCTTCACCATCTACATATATTTATATATCACACACGTGTCCTCCTCCCTCACAACGTGTCCTACATGGAGCAGCTAAAGTTGGTGCATCAGAGGCACAGATTGCCGGTTGTAAATCGGGATAATTGTTCACCGACGCCGCAAGTTTTTAAACATAGTGTATTGTTGGGTGCAGGATGCAAACGCGATATAATAGTAGGCAGTTCCGGATGTGGTAAAACCAACCTAATGATAAGTTTACTAGAACATCCAAGCGGTTTACGCTTCGAAAAGTATATGTCTATAGTAAATCTCTTTATCAACCGAAATACGCATATCTGCGCGATCTGTTTCGATCATTACCCATCGGTTATTTCGAATACGATTCTTCTGAAACTATATTACTGCCTAAGGATGCAAACCAAAACTCGGTTATTATCTTCGATGATGTAGTTTGCGATAGTCAAAGCACCATACGTGATTACTTCTGCTTCGGGAGACATAAACACATCGACTGTTTTTATTTATGTCAGACATATTCTGCGATACCTAAACAACTCGTGAGAGATAATTCAAATCTCATTGTCGTGTTTAAGCAGGATAATACTAACTTAAAACACATATTTAACGATCATGTTAGCGGGGATAAGCGTTTAAACACTTGTGTTTACACTGTTGGAAAGAGCAATATGGCTTTTTAGTAATCGACAAAGATTATCCACTTAATGGGGGGCGTTATCGAAAAGGTTTCGACTGTTACTTCACCATAAATACCGAAGACACGAACTAAACGTTTTAGTAAACATGGACAAGCGTGTAGCAGAAGACTTGGTTAAAGCACGACGACATGTTAAAGAGAAATACAAAAGTCTCAAGTCTGAAATTGCACGGTCAGAAGTGGAACTACAACGCCGCTATCAACCTATCACTCAACCATTGCGTGAGTTTATAACCGGAGTTAAAACGGAATTATTAACTCCGAAAGAAGAACCCTTAAAAACGGAAGTTTCTTCTCCCATACCTACCTCGACTCCAAAATATTATAAACGACTTCCACCCGCAAGACGAATAGGTATGCCTCGCGAACCATCACCTATCGCCCAAAGAATGCGCACCACTAGCGTTCCCTCACCTGATATCTCGGTTTTTGAACAGAAGTCCTGGAAGAATCTGGGATCCCAACATTGGATCAATTGAAAGAACACCTTGCTGCTGTTGGGTTCAATCCGGAATTCCAAACTTACATAGATAAGACCTTTTCTGGTAGAGCTAGAATTTATATGGAAAACATGTTCAGGGATACTAAGAACAAGTTAGATCATCATTATGGAGTACGATTCCATCCGGAATCTCAACAGTACCTAATCGGAGACACCGTACTCACTTTTGACGAGAACGAGTTTATTATTAAAAAACCCTCAGGCACAATTTTTAAATATACAGGTACTCCTGGTTTTTACGAATTAGTATTTAAAAAAGCACCTACTGGATACACCCAATCAGACTTGCAGAAGTATAAGGACCTTCTTACACGTACCAATGCTACCAGAAGAGGTTACATTGAGGGTGCACAGCTACACGGAACCGGAAAGAAATATTCAAATATAATTAGACCCCTTCTAACTACTCCTGGGGCAATATTCCGAAGCGAGTCTACACCTACTACACCGGTCACGCGATCGAAAACTCGCACATTACCAAAACGTGGCGGTGGTGATATGCGCTTTCTCAACTATAATAATAAACAGGTGGAATTTATACCTTGAAAGATCCTAATAAATTAGTGGACAGATTGAGACTCCTTTTAAGTTCAAAATCGGCTGGTCACACTAATGAAATCATATATATTATCGATGAATTAAGAGCTGCTAAAATTATTATCGAATAAATCATCACACGCGTATCGATCCGTTTCATAATATTCCAAATATAATATTCATAACTTCCCATTCTATTGAGATACCAAGTTGAAATTTTATTACAATGATAAGGACATATCATGCAATAGTTGTGATTTTTTTGGAGAAAATTAATGGTACATTTTGAGAGTTACATTCGCTGATCATAATACAAGCACATTTCGTTTCAGAACATTTTGTTCGCATGACTATAGAAGAAAATTCATAACTTCTGATTCCATAGAGATACCAAATTGAAATTTTAAGGCAATTATAAGAACATTGCATACAATAGTTGTAATTTTTTTGAAAAAAAATAATGGAACCGATTTTGAGAAAAGTCGAAATTTGTTAAAAACTCAGATAATATACTATGTTGCAAATGTTGGAAAAAGGAACAAAGATTACCGTAGATAGTTCATTTCATTCTCTTTCAAATGCAGACCTGACCTTCCTAACTAATACGAAAGCCGAGTAAATAGCATTTGAATATAGGCATGTACGTTTAAAACAGAAAAAAATAAACTTCTATATCTCGCGAACGGTGCATTTATGGGCAGTAATATTTGAGTTTTATATAAGGCTTGGAAAGGGTATTACGTGAACAAAATATAAAAAAAATCTATGATGGTACCGCGCCAACTTTGGTCGAATCGGCGTGGAATGTATCTAGTAGGGTAAGTGATCTGTTGAATAAATATATATTGTACATATACATTTTTTAGCATTTATTATAAGCACAAAAACTCAAAATACCTACCTATGTAATGAATATCGCAGGAAAATAAAAATTGTTGTATATAAAAAATTCACACTTTTACAAAGTGACCACCTGCTTAAATTGGCCATTTTGGGTCAGTCCCAAAGGTGGTCACTTTAGGCAGTTTCTACTGCTCAATGATATTATTAAAAGAAAACAACAAGTGCACGAGTCACACGATTGATGATTTTATTTTTTTTTCTTTTTTATTTGAATTTATTTAGTTATTTTTGTTTAATTATTTTTGAAATGTGTTAATAAGTAGTTTATAGTAAAAAGTAATTAGTGTCATAAATAATGAACGATTATATTTATAAAATTAGTATAAATCTTTCCCTTATGTCTAAGTTTTTATCGATTTGAACGTATTTTTCCATAAAACTTTTTTGGTCCGCCAAATATTCTGGAATGTACAATGTGATCCTCCTAGGCAGAACTTTGGGAAACCCTGCTGTAAGGTAATGCTCGTGTGGCAATTACCCTAAAACATATCAATTTAATTTGTATATGAGTTCGTATATCCTCATTATTGTACTACAATAACAAAAGTGTTACTACAATTTCAGTTAAATAAATAGACATACATAGATAGTGCTAGATCCACTTTGCAAAGGATTTAAAACCTGATACGACCGTGAGTCTAATAACACAATTTGAAAACATTCACGCAATTTTTCTAAAACTCGATAGGGTTGTAAAATCATGGTTTTACAACAGAAATGTGCATTGGATATTTTTCAAATCCTCAGATTTGCACTTTAAATCCGATTAAAACGACATTTCAAGAGGAAGGATTTGTAAGAATTATTATTATTATATAATATGAACTTTAAACGTAAATTTTATTGCCTAAATCCCTGAATGCCCTATAAAATCTGTTATGCTTTAACCCACTTTGCGTTTTTAATTTTCCATTCCAATTTTCGTTTATAAGAAATAATGAATAGCAACAAACGTTTATTTATTTATTTATTACGAATTGGTCAACAGGACGAACTCCCTTTAACGAAAAAATTCTTACATATATCATTGCAGGAAAGTGAAAGAGATCACCGATCTTGTCGAGCTTAAATAAATTTAAGGTTTTGTTTATGTTTATGATACGAATTATTCATCAAATTGCTCAATTTCATAGTCGTAAGTAATGTTAAGTCCCGTAGGAAAATCTACCATTAATGACTGATAAAAGATCAAGCTCATTAAAAATAAATGACGCTCATTAATCTTGAGCTGATGATAAAAAGTCCATTTTCCTCAAGGCGTAATGTCAAATGGATTTACTTTTATATGTAAATCATCGTAAACAAATTTTGGCTAACTTTTCAACGAAGTTATACATCATTAATATCGAATAAAACGTGCACTTCAGTTTTTAGGTTATATTTGGTTAAGCTAACGTCAATATCCATATATATAATACTATAACGAGCTTGTTCGAAGTAGGGTATGTGTCCTATTTTGGAAATTGACCAACAGAAGGTGCAACTACGCGGTATAAATTTAACTGGTCTTTATAACGACGGGCGCCACTGCGCGGTGCTAAGTTTAAGTGAAAAAATGCATTCTAGTGAGGACCTGACATAAAAGCAGCTTTCTTTTGCCATGAAAACAGCGTACTTAACTGTGCCGTATTACTGGTACCCATATTATAAATAGTTAAAACCAGAAACAAGAACAAACAGCACAGGAAATGCACCAAGTGAGAAACAAGACCCTCAGCCCAGCCCACCCACTAATATGTATTTTTTAAAGAACACTGAGAAAACTTACATATGTTTTTTTTATAAGTCGCATATAAATTTATTGAAAATTTATCAGATTATTATTAGATTTAATTAGCCTCAGAAATAGCAATACCGTAATTTTTATTTTATTTTTTTTTAATTATAGCTATGAGTGATCAAAGCCCATTAGTTCTTCATTTTTCAACACTATGTAGGTTATGATGGCCGTTATTTTGCAAAAGTTAGAATATTTTAGGTCCCTCCCCCTAGATCTCTTCAAAATGCAAAAAAACGAGCTGTGCAAAATTTCAGCCCATTTGGTCAATATTAATCCGTGCTAGCGAGAGGTTAAAGTTTTAAATGGGATTTAACATGGGTTTGGTGCACTGCTAGAAACTTTGTGGCATAACTTTTTTATCTTTCTATGTTTTAACGTTCTATGTTTACTTATGTTGTTGAAGTTGCTTAACACGAATCTGAAGCCAAAAAGACTTTGGCAGTTCCGCGAAAATGCTAATTTTAGTGAAGTTGATCGCATTTTTGACAGGTGTAAACTGTCAAAAGTTTTTCTGACAGCTTGAATTTTATCATACTTGTGTTCAGCAGTTTCAACAACATAAGTATATAAATTTTAAAAACATAGTTAAAACATAGAAAGATAAAAAGTTACGCCACAAAATCTCTAGAAATGCACCAAACGCATGTTAAATTCCATTTAAACTTTAACCTCTCGATGACACGGGTTAATATTGACCAAATTGGCTGAAATCTTGCACAGCTCGTTTTTTTGACATTTTAAAGAGATCTAGGGGGAAGAACCTAAAAATTCTAACTTTTGCAAAATAAAGGCGACCCTAATGTAGCTGTAGGTTTTATAACACTTAAGATATAATTGTAAACCATTAATTATAACAAAAAGCAGATTAACTATTGCGTGTCGTGGGTCTAGATACGGCAAATACGAACATACTAGCATAATACCCGTTGAAAAATCAACGGTCCCCTTCTGATCATGTCAGCTATCCACGAAGTAAGATAACAGCTCTACTTGTAAAAGTTAATTTTTTGGGACCCCGTAGCTCAGGATGTGCTACTGCAGTGGAGTTTTTATTTTCCTTAATAATAATGCCAATCGGATCACAACATTTAACTATAATTTAATATAATCAAGTTTGATTCATAATTACCAATGCCTTTCTTCGTAATTACTAATAATTCCCACACTTTTTTGCTCAAATAAATGCTATAAAAACACATAAGTTGGCCTTTTTTCAAAATAACTTTAAAGGAATGGTAGGCGTGTTCAAAGAGATTACATAATATAGTTATTTTAATTATATACCTACACACAGAAAAATCTATACTTTATTTGATTACATTTAACTAATCAAAATATAAACTAGGAACAATAGTACACGCTCTTCTCCATTTGATTAAATATTCTTAAAATGGTTAAACAAAAATAATCATTACAGTAATAAAAATTACTTCTCAGAATCACTTAAAATGAGTACAATTCTTGTTAGCTTGAGCATAACGCAACTCAACAAATAAGTATTTTCAAAATGATTATCAATATAAATTATCAAAACAACTACACGAGAGTATATTTTAAAAATCATGATAAGTTTAAATTGCGCATATGAACTAGTTATCATCAAACAAGAGTTGGAGTTCAAACGTGTTTTTATTGATCAAACGCAGATGACCAAGCTTGCAGCAGAAGCTTGCATTTGCACACCTAGTTTTAAGTTTTTATTATAATAAAATGACAAGAAAAAGCTTAGAGGAATGGGGGTGCCCAGAAAATATTGTAGAAACATTTGTCACTACTTAAGTATGTATACAATAAATTAATGGGCTGATTTGTTCAAAGAAAGGATCTATTCTTCACTTGAATGGAATGGAATAGTTCCTTTCTTTAAACAAATCTGTCCATTAATTTATTTCGATAAGTTCTTATGCTTATTTTGAATGCAAAATTCAATAAATATATCTTCTTATAGAATGTTACAAGTACTTATTTCAAGTTGGTGTTGTGCTCAAATTGATTCTTAAATCTTCTCAAAACGATAAAGACTGTTCTTTTGTTTTAAGAATATGTATAAGGTCAGAGAGGAATAAAAGCAACGTTCAATATGAATATTAGGAAGTTTTGTTATATGAATATATTAAGTATTCCTGTCAAGAAACACCTATAATCGTTTATATAGGAGCTTACTATATAATCAAAATGAGACGCATGTAATTGAATTTAGTATACATTTTTCTGTGTGTATGTAGTTTATTATTAATATATTATGTACTTTATATAGTATAATATTCGTTGAAAAATCAACGGCGTGTGGAGGCATCGCAGCTTAAAACCCGCCAGTCGTTGGCAATCAGTGCGTACCCCCATTAACTTTATAGTTTTTGTAAGCCCAGTTTTTGTCAAAAACGGTGAATCTCGAGAATCACTGAATAGATTTTAATGCCGTTTTCACATTTGATAGCTTATTTCTTAGCAAAGGTTTCTATATACACAGATTATTCAGAGGATTTTTCGAAAGTCCAATAATGAGCAAAGTATGAAATACATACTTAAGAAAATTGTCTCTAACACATACAAAGCGCATTACGCTGCGAAAATGGTAACAGATAAAGGCAAATTATAAGGGAACGAATTGTAGCTCTCAAAAAGATCTACACAAAAGTCCGGGATAGCATATACGTATCTCGTACAGATTACTCACAATCAAGATTTTTATAATAGTTATTTTTGCGGAAAACTCTTCTCCCACTGGAATCTTGCCTTACTCCGCCCCTGGATGAAATACCGGTAATTTTTCTATCTTCAGAATTGCTTCAAGTATAATCTGTGAAAATTTGAAGTTTGTAGCTTACGCCATTCAACAGATATATAGTCATAATGATTTTTTAAGATATGCCCCCCCCCCTGCGACCCCCTCGGGTTTTTTAGGATTAAAAACTCATGCACCCCTTTAGGGCAAGGCCCACCTGCCTGTAAAATTTTAGCTTTCTAAGTCTTCTAGTTTTCAAGATATTTTTCGGTGGACATCGGACACCGGATATCGGAACTGGCTATTATTATATTAGGACATTTCAGGGTGTCATTCTCAATAATAATCGTTTTAACTCTTTTCCTTTTTTTTTGTTCGATCGTTTAGCGCGTTAACAATAATGCTAACCATATCAAATCCATCTTCGGACAACCTGTGCCATGTGCCTGTCTAGCGAACCAGCCATCTTAAAAACATATAGCGCGTCACTTACTTTTGTAAGAGCTACCAGTACGCACTGGTGGGAGCGAGGTTGCCACCCTCAACTAGCGCTCCAGGCTAGTGCCGGGGCTATTTACGCGCTCACCTATCAGGTTTCACCGACGAGGGAGTCTCATCACTACTAGTTCAGCATGCGGACTTTCACTAGCCGAATGGGTCCAACCTCAAGTGTGGCTGGGCCTTGAAAACTGGATCTGCCTAGTTGTTTACTAGTTGTAATATGTATCCCTTTCATACAGAAAATGACGCTATAAAAACCCACAATCATAATGAGATGTGTGTAATTCACAAGCACCACCCCAGGACATGTTTCGAACTGTTTGGTTCTCTTCAGCTAGGGGTAGCTGCTTGTGAATAACACACACCCATTCTCGGCTTATATAATATATATTGCCGCAATTAACATCTCATTATGATTGTGGGTTTTTATAGCGTCATTTTATGTATTGTAATATTTATCCCACTTAATTATATTTTTATAATGCAAAATTATTTTGCATTATATTGCATGTTTTTATATCCCATTAATGTTCTTTTCCGTTCTAGTAAATTAAATTATTATAGTCCAGAACTGAAATATTGAAAGGTGTCATTTAAAATCATCGTCTTTAATATTTCTCATTTATTGTATATGATTGTGCCTATAATTATTATAAAATTATTGTTATTGTTTTTCGTTTTATAGTCAGATTTTAGTAGATATAGATTATAAAGCGTCGGGATACCTTTATTTTTAGTTTGTTTGTGTACATTTCAAGCAGTAATTTACTCAACAAAACTGAAATGTTTTATACGCTGCGCTACTTTAGGATTTTGTTTATAGAAACTGATATTCCAGTGCTTTACATAAAGAATATAACATTTCCAAAAGCAACACTTCTAACGAGTGTAGTGTTGGATTTCTTGTTCGAGTTACAAATGAGTAATACAGCGAAGGACGATAGTAGGTAGATGTACAACAGAGTTAGTTATACATTTCCAGTGTCTCAATACCATAAAATGTTCTTTAAAGCCTTATTGGAAATGCAATTTTAAACTTTCTTTACTGAAGTTTAAGATTTAATCCGAGAAATATGTAGTAAATTGTCCATAACAGAAAAATTAGTTAATTATTACGGTATTTGGAAAATAACGATACAAATTAGACGATCGACAGATGGCGACAAACTCTGGAATTCTGTAGAGTCACTCTATATTGAATTCTGCTTCGCCAATATTAAGTTTTTAAGTAGTATTTCCGTGTTAAGTTGTTAAGTTAATTCTTGTATTAATCAAACGTAGCTTATTAAAAAATGTTTATTAAAACTATGCGTTATTTTCTTGGAAATTGGAAAATCGTCCAGAAAGTTTAATTTTGATTTTTTAGAATTTTAATATTTGTCAAAAATACCTACACTATACAATATTATTAGCAAAATTTGCTATGCAATTGTTGCAATTGTAAAATGTCATTAGAAACTTCTTAGCATTAGAGCTTTCCTAGAGAGCTCGACTCGACTCGAAAAAAATATTCAAGCTTGACTCGAAATTCGACTCGAAATAATCTGTTTCAACTCGACTCGAAACTCGGCTCGAAATCGAGTCGAATTTCGAATCGAGTCGAGCCGGCTCGTTTTGGAATCTTAGTTATTTTCCAAATTCATATAGCAATCGCTAAGACTTTTTCTCCTCTTAGTCAGAAAACGAGCCGCTTGAGACGACTAACTGTCGTGACTGTCAAAGTCTGCCATATTGAACATAAAAATCAAAATCTCAGTAAACAAGAAAAAGATTAATGTTTGCACTGATTCACCACTAAGTCTATACGTTAAAACAAATCGTTGTTAACAACTTGAAAGAAATCTGTAGACTGGCTACAGGATATTTACTACATATCTTTTTAAACCTTTGTCGGTTCTTTTTATTACACTTTAAACCAAAAATGTGAATTCTTAGCAAATTTTAGGTAGTTTTCTTGTGATTATGTATTTAAGGTGCCTAAATAAACAATAAATGTGTCAGTAAGTAGCCGTGATAGTAAACAGGTTTCAAAGAAAGGATTAAGGGATGATTCATTGCGGCTCCTTTTCATTACCCATCCGGTTTCAAACCAAATGTTAAACAAATTTTTAGAAAATCCCGAAGTAAGTAGGTAAACCTTTTTAGATAAGTGATTTGTTGTTGAAGAAGATTCTGGAATCCGGTTTGTTTCTTTGATCTTGTCCGTGTACTTACACCAAGGTGTCATTCACAATTTTAAACAATTTTACCGTAAACAAATTGTACTGCAAATAATAGAGCAAATGGACAACAATCAACAGCTTAAAGCAATAAATGTTCTCGATGCTGCGCGTTTGATACGTTTGTCATGGAATCAGATTAAACCAGAAACAATTAAGAATTGTTTTAAGAAATCGGGTTTTTACACAGAATTTAAGGAAAATCATTTCTGTTTTTCAGATGAGGAGCTTGCAAAGTGGAATATAATAAACTCTGAGATTTCCTTAAAATAATTATATAATAATTAAAAATATCATTATGTTTTAAGTGTTATAGTGTAACGAAGCCATTTAAAGAAAAGTAATTGCGCAAATTCTTAGTTATAATCCGTTAAAGTACAAAATAGGGGAAATACTGTAAACTGTACAATTTTCTCGAGCCGGCTCGAAAAGCTCGAAAAACTCGACTCGACTCGGGCTCGACATACGTGAAGCTCGACTCGACTCGAATAAAGAATTGTTAAACTCGACTCGAAACTCGGCTCGAAATCGAGTCGAGGTTCGAGTCGAGTCGAGCTTGGCTCGGGCTCGAGTCCATCACTATAATTATCCATACTTATATTCAAATGCCCTTACATAAAGGAGTATTCGGTAAAATCACTGAAAGTAGGACGTTTATTTGTACCTATAGAGAATTATTTACTGACAATGGCGATATGTTTGATGCACTATAGCTCTTGGTAATTAAAAGTGCATTTTACTCAAAAACCCTTAGTTTTATCAACAACATTTATGTAGTAAAACGTTTCAGTAATCGGAAAATGACGTTTAATTAACAAAAACGTGATTAGAAGGACGTGCCCTCGCTCGGGCAGAGTCCTTCACTTTAATAGTTACCAAAAAAAATCGATTTTACCAATGAAGAAAGCCATTATAAGTTAAATCAATTTATTAAAAATACATTAACATAGATGAAAAATACATGAACATATTTTATACGCACACAAAGAAAATTTTAAAATAATTTGAATTATTAACTAAACTTAACTTTTCGAAAAGTCTAAATATTCGGCGTTGTGTATGATGATTGTTATGCACCAAATTTTCCCAATTTCTCGATTGTTTTGAAGATTATTGATTAAGGGGAGGTACCGGTGAAATTTTACAATTGAAATTTAAATGACTCATGAGTGTTATTTTTTTTAGCATAATTTACAGTCCAGAATAACGTTCTACCGTAAAAAATATATAAACAAATTTTCCAAGGATGCAGAATTTTTATTATATCTAGTATACCCACACTATACAATATCATGTAACAACTCGTAACAAAGGCAATCTCGGAATCCGTGCCGAGCTCTGAAGTATTAGATTCCAGAATTTAGATGTTTTACCAGTTGATTAAATTGTGTCGATTTTGTTGGTTGTTTAATGATTTTACCAATGGCGCTTCGACGCCCTGTGCCCAACCAGTTTGGCACCAGACCTCGCCCCCCAACGGACTTTGTTTTGACACCATCTACATGTTCCTACATCATTGGTATGAATTTCCGGGACAACCTGCATATCTGTTCCATTTAAAAGTGAATTGTTGCAGCCTACGTATTGCATAAATTAGGTTTCAGTTATGACTACAAAGTTGGTAACCGTCTAATTCTTCTATGAAGTAAAGGTTGTGCTGCTGATTATTTAATGCCTGACAAAGGGCAAATGTAATTCTATATTCTACTACGACAATTTGGAAGTCTTATCTTTCTCAATATATTTTTATTCTATTATTTCCGTATCTATGTATGTTAGCTAACACGATGCAGTGACAGTTCGGAGTTAGGACTCCTATAGGCAAATCTGCTCTCGTGGCGGCCATGTTTAATTTAAATCTGCTGTTAAAGTACCTATTTAATTTAGAAAATTTTGTTCCACAGCAACCTACAAGAATTCACATAGTGTTAGCTAGGTTTAGACAGAATATATAGTGAGAAATTACGATTGAAGAAGAGACACATTCTTGGTTTGACCTTTGCCTTTGGATTCTTTGACTTGAAGTTTTTGCTTTTTTTGTCGGGCGAAGGTACATATATGGAATTTCAAAACTCCAGCAAATTTCCTAGGATAAATCCAATTCTCTATAAAATAAAAAAGATACCGTCTCGATATCTTAAACCATATAGAAATACGGCATTCAGAAGGTATGCATTTTTCGCAGTTTTAAAAGTCTCGATCTCGGAGGGTGCTGGGAAATCCCACTAACAAAAGTTATACTTTTATTGGCGGTTCTAAGAACTTTAACAATAATAATTCGTTTAAAAGTATGGTATTACCTTGCTCTACCCTAGAATACTAACACTTCTAGTAGAGAGTAGAGTAGAGTAATATTCTAGGTACAGAATCTTTTAAGTTTCTATTAGTTTCTAATTCAGGCTTGCATAGAAATAAAGGAACTGCCTTTTTTCCGGTTTTTATGTAGATTTTCCTGCTGAATCCGAGTCCGCAGGGCGGACGTCGATTTGGAATGGCCTTGACTCTTAAAAAGCCATTTTTACGTAAAATTCCAAAAATCAAAAACGCGCTACTTTTTAGTTTGCAACGTCATAATTCCTCGTCTAGGATGGAGTTGGAAAGTTAATTATTGTTTCAAAAAATGTTTGAGAAAATTGCCATTTTGTTATATGATGTCATATTTGTGCACTAAAATTTTCACCATGCGAAAAACTTTTTTATAACAAGACACAGACGCCTATATAATGGAGACTATATTTAATAAAAGGTCCAAAGAAGTTTTTGGTGAATAACTCATACCGCTATCTGGAATACAAACGAAATTATTGAAATTTTAATATCTGCTACGCGGCTACTATGACTCTCGCGCAGCAACAAAGCAGCTTAACGCGTAATTATGTTAGTGTAACAAATTAGCTGTGATACGTATACCTTATTGTTTATTGTGACAGGGTATTGTACGCTTTACATCATTCGTAAAACATAATATACATTATATACTTATTATATAAAATCTGACTGAAATGCCAATGACGTTGTAATAGGTGCTATTGTTCTATCTGCATCCAATGAAAATTGTAGTATTTCGGAGAATTTAACATTAACAGTTTTGAGAAAGAAATCTGAGTAAATTACAATTTTGTATTATTTGTGCTAAGACTAATATCATGTGAGAAAGGTAGACGATTATAATATAATCGAGACAGTATTTAGTAAAAAGTTGAAAGAGATTTTTGGCGAAAAAATCATTCTGCTATTTAAAAATTATAAACAACGCGCTTCGTCACATTTTTTAAATTCGGCTTTCGATTCCGTTCGGGCTAAGCTAAGTATAAGCACTAAGACAGTGAATTTATACTCTACGCGGAAAACTCATACAAATGTTTGTAGTTTATAAATTACAGATTATATTTAATTAGTTATAGTGTTTGCAATTGTGGATATTTTGTTCTGTGTCAGACCCACGTTGAGAAACTAGCAGGCAAGATTCGGGACGATCGAAAAGATCCTGCTTTCAATCTTTTAGCGGCTTTCGGCTCTGTCGGCTATCCTTTTCAAATAGGAAAAAACACTGCCCTGAAAGTTGTATTGAAAAATAGAGTAAAAATGGCAAAATGGAAATATTTTGGAGAACGATTAGCTGAAACTACTGTTTAAAAGACGGCAGATACTAAAGTTTCAATAATTTCGTCTGTATTACAGATAGCGGTATGACCAAAAACTTTTTTGGACCTTTTACTAAATATAGTCTGAATTATATAGACGTCCATTTCTTGTAATAAAAAAGTTTTTTCCATGGTGAAGATTTTAGTGCACAAATATGACTTCGTATAACAAAATGGCAATTTTCTCAAATATGTTTTATCAAAACTAAATTTTACCAAGTACATTGCAATCTACAACTCTGGAGGAACTGTTCTAAATAACAATTAACTTTCTAGCTCTATTCAAGACGAAGTTATGACGATGCAAACTAGAAAGTAGCTCGTTTTTTATTTTTTGAAATTTTGCGGCTTTTTTAAACTTAAAAAATGGATTTTTAAGGGTCAAGGTCATTCCAAATGAACCGGCGCCCTCCGGATTCAGATTCAGCAGGAAAATCTACATAAAAAACCGCTCTCAAAACTCGTGTGTCAGCGAGTTCGGACGAACTCTTTAAAGAAGCGTTTTTTGAGATGCCTGCTCCCCGACTAAAGGATGGTCGTTGCAATGAATAGCACATCATATTACCTGCGGGAAAACAATTTTCTCTTTATAACGTAAGTGGCAACAAACATAATTTAAGTAGACGACAAGGGTCTATGGACGTCCAAAAACAACAAACCCAGAACAAGATAATGAACTGGTAGAATATATAAGACGTCCAATTCGCTAATGCAGTAGCAGCCCAAATGGAAGCTCACTAAAATAAATTAAATTGAAATTTCCACAAATTTCTTGAAATTGAATGTTCACGTTTACCTATTAATTGCTGAGTGCACTGAGAAAAATATTAACAAAATATGACAACTATATTATAGTATACCGATTTTTTTGTTGTTTAACCTGATTTTAGCAGCGTTAACTAAAAACCAAGGTCAGAATAAACAAGCGATTTGTTAAGTGAACTATCTATTTATAGTTAACCGGTTTTTGGTAGATTTTACCCAGGTTCTAGTAAAATCAGCCACTAGTATGGATAGTGTCAGCTTAACGAGGATTTTACCTTACTTGGGTTAAATCTACATGTACAGTTGGCTATTTTAACTTACAAGTAAAAACTAAAATAGCTTAACTTATTGATTCAAGCTGCTATATAAATAGGTAAAGTGAACCAAACTTTATGGTTAGAATTTTTACCCTTCGCAAGGGTAGTATTTACTTTGTGATAAGTTTCATTTACCATATGTAAGGCTGAAACAACCTAACACGAATTGTGTCAAACCAGTGAGTAAGGTTGAAATAACCCAACTGGTATGGTAAATTCAACTATTTTTCGGTTGCTCCCACCATATGGGAGCGTGATGAATTTAACCTTATTGCGTCAATTTAACCAAAAACATTTTACTAAAATCATACAGTTACATACATTATACACACAGGTATTATTGTCACTATTTGTACATATTTTCCGGTTGCTACAACTTATTTTTGGTTACTTTAACCTGACTATTTTTCTCAGTGTGATATTAATTTTGTGTTGTGCACGTAATTTTTAAATCAAAATATGCATCTTGGTATAAATTGGTTTTTCAAAATAAACCTTTTCTATATTAATAATACAATCAACTAATATTATTTTATTTTCATTGCAATAGTTATTTTTGACACGCCTATGATATTGTGTTAAAGTTTAACAAACGATAATCATATCATGAAAAGTCCTTTCTTACTTACCTAAAATTTAAGAAAAATCAGCCTACTTGATAAAAATCGTGTGAAATTTTCCTGTCGGAATAGTACATAATGTATTGAATAACTAAATAGATTAGTAAGCTAACAGATACAGTTTTTCAAATAACCACAACTGCATCTTGAAAGCTTAAAGAAAATTCTAACAAGCATCACCCATCAAATGAACTATATTTTACAAATTCACTACGCGAAACCATTTTCATTTGCTCCTGTTAACTTGAATCTGTATCGATTTTTTATTTTTTTTCCATTTAGTAAGTTAAAGTACCCTTTTCTAATAAAATAGTGTAAGAAAATAATCTATAAAATACAACTAGAATGGAAAGTAGTTTCCAACAAAGCTTTGTGCGTACTTTACTTGTATGAATATTTATGTACATATATATATACTTTGCTGATAAACAACTCGCCTTAATTTACAATATCAATGGCGCCAAAAATGCAACCGCTCATTTTTCTTTTTAAGTCCCCATTATGCATAACAGAAAAAGCAAGAATATTTACATTAACTTGATATATCCTCATATCTGATTAATAGCATGTCGTTCAGGTTCAATATACACCGCCGTTTATCTTGGTTATATATCCGTGTAAACAGTTATGCAGCAGTCGATTTCTTATCAGAGCTCTAGTATAAGTATAAATAATAATGCAAAAGTGTAAATAAATGTTAAAAACAAAGGCCAATATTTTTCTTCTGTTCTAGAATTTATTTTTATTTTGTAAGGAAAAATCAATTAAATTTTATAAACACATACTAATTGAATAGGGATTTTCATATGTTAGCTATCTACAAATCTTATAGAGATTCACTATAATATTATATTTATAACAAATATAGTTGCAATAAATTAATTTTAATATTTTATTTATCAGGAAAACATAAAATACGAACGTAGGCCATTTCATGTTTCCTAATTGCAAAATTCAGGATTTTACCCGCAAGTTTATATTTACATTTCCTCCACTAGAGGGAACCTATTGCCTACATGCTTACCTATATTTTTACAGATTTCCTTTCTCTATTTCACACACGGCAATTCTAGAGAACTAATTCAAATCAGTCGTTTCCTTTACTTATATAGTTTACGGACGAAACACTTATTTATAATAAAAATTAAAAAAGCAGTTTAAATAACTAACGTGTCAGAAATAAATTAAATTCTATAATTACGGGTTAGCCTTTAAAAACAACACTCTGTAACACTAAGTACTGGGCGTTTCGACTACCTGCAATTTATCATAACAATTTAATTACTAAATATGAAAGTGTACCGCAGTATCTTATTCTTTAAATTACTTATCAAAAATAAATTAGGCTCCATAACGGTTTAAATGCATTCAACAATTTGTTCACATCAATGTACTCGTTATAATGTTATATGCTTAAGAAACACGCCGAAATTTATTACATTCTTTTTACATACTAAAATAGGTATCATACTTTGAATAGTTTAAGATTAAAAGAATCTCAAACAAATTTCCGTTTCCGTGTAATTATTTTGGATTAAGCTTGATGTGTATGTATTTAGTACCAATAAACTTCATTCTTTATGAATATTTTTTAACTTTAATTTATGAATACAAACATAAAAAAGGGTTGGAAATCTCAAATATAAAAGGGTTGGGAACCTCAAATATGCTGGGATTTTGTTATTTTATGCCAGTAACTTCACCTTAGTTTTAAATGTTGAAAAGCAAAAATCAATATCAAACTTAATCTGTTCAGCGGTATAACTTATTTTTTGAATTTTGAATTTTTAGTTTCCAAAAAAATTTAAATTTCCCAATTAGTTCATTTTTCTGACGAGTCAGTTCTCCGTAATTCTTCTGGTTCTTTCTTTATTACATTATATTCTTATCCATAGTGATGTAAAGCTGTTTAGAAAAGAAGAAAGAAATTTACTAAAATTGCTTAAGCATGTTAGTTTGTTTGAGACCTTTTGTAAATTTATTGTTCTCTCCTATTCTTCCTTGCATAAAGCTTGAAAATCCTTGAAATCATATAGAGAAATTATCACTCGTTGAGCCCAAGACCTTCCGCTTATGAGCGCATACTCTGCTTTAGAGCTATCTAAGGTCGTTTAATTACCATGAGAATGGCAACTAGATATATTTTGCTTCATTCAGTTCAGTGATCGACAATTCGCCGACGACACATCAACTAGCTAATGTTATTATTTTTTAAAATAATCCTATAAGGAAATTAATATTATAATTTAAGGTGACAGTTAATTTTTTAATTGATGTTTTACGTGCAGAGTTCTAATCCATATATATAGAGGTCCTAGGAACGACGATTCAGTGATAATTTTTCTACATATATGGATATACATTCAGAGTATGATTAAATATACTAATAATAACTATATTTGCCGTTTGTACTGACTACCCTTTCTCTATATTGTGAATTATGATCACTCAGTAACAGTTTTAGTTTATGACCCACAGAGTTGGAAGAATACAGCTTTCACATAAATCTTGGTCCTACACAAACCTACCATTCACCAGACTCACACAGTTTGTTGTTCTTGTTAATGTAAATTTATTTGAATTAATAAATGCATGTACGAATACCCTAATAACAAAAGCTTGACTATTATCTTTCAAGCTTAATCATCCTTAATAACCATTTGGCTTAAATATAACTGGTTTGTCTATAACTGTGATATCAAACGGAAGGTTAAGATTACTATGATCGAAAATTTGATCGTACTTCATGTCGTAATTACGTTCTGTAAGCAAGTGGCAAGCTGATTAAGCGATTGTTTCGCGACCATAACAGGATACAACGTTTGTCGCCCGCTGACGTATCCTAAGGAGTACGTACGAGCCGCGGCTGTTTTTATTCCTGCGTTTCCAATATATTTTAAGTTTATTTTCCAATATCTACTTTTTTTTGTAAAATGCCTTCTTCTTTTCTGGATATCTTATCGACCGTGGCAATTTGACCTGCGGTTGCTTTCTTGATTATTTCACTTTCTTAGAGGGAATCAATCTCCGATCGCGTCTTAAATATGTTCTTGCTACTTTTGGTTTGCAGCTGTGGGTGTATTTTGCTTCTTTGCAGATTGTCCCTTCTTCTTCTTTCTCCCCTTCCATATTACCCTCTCGGGTGTCGGATTCGGGTTAGTTTTCTTTATTCTCCTTCACCCATTATATCCATATCTTCCTAGATTGTGCTAGTTGCTTCATATCTTCCATGGTTTTCCCCTTTCTTTTCCCGCCTCTTCTATTTGAGTTATCCACTTCTTCCTAGGTCTCCCTCTTCTTCTCTTCCTGTGGTTTCTTGCCCCCCATATTTTCTTCACTAGTTGATTTTTATCCATCCTTACCATGTGGCCGTATCAGTTTAATTGCCTTTTCTTTATTTTATTTGTTATCGGTTCTTGTTTAATCGAATCTCTTATTTTTTTTTTGTTTTCCTTTCTTTCCCATTTCGTCTTCCCTGATATTTTTCTTAAGTGTTTCATCTCCATTGCATTTAGCTTTCCGATGTGTTTTTTCTGTATTGTCCAATTCTCGCTTGCATATATTAATGACGGAAATATAATGGTGTTGTATATTTTTAATTTTGCTTCCTTATTTATTTCTTTTTTCTTAAGTATTGCTTTCAGAGCATAATATAGTTTATTTGATCTGCTCATCCTACTAATTCTGCTAATTCTATGTCTATGTTTCCATCATTTGTTATGATGATTCCCAAATAATTAAATGTTGTTACTGACTCTATGTCAATGTTATTGCATTTTATTTGTGTGATATCCGATTCTTTCTCATTTATGAACATTATTTTGGTTTCTTCTATGTTTATTTCCATTTTTAGTTCCTCTATCTCTTCCGTCCATATGTCTATTAACCTTTGCATCTTCATCTTGGAGTCTGCTATCAGCACTATGTCATCTGCATACATTAATGAGTCAATTTTAACTGGTTCCAGATTTTGATATCCTATTGTTGTTTGTATTCGTTTTCGTTCTTACTCTAATATTTCTAAGCAGGTTTTAAGGTTTGTTCATGACTAGTATGAACAGCAGGGGTCTAAGACTGTCCCCCTGTTTAATTCCTTTCTTCCATTTAAAAACCTCCGATCTTCTCCTCGCTATCTGTACTTTCCCTTTTACCTTTTCGTATGTACTGCGTACTATTTGGATGAGATGTTTCGGAATGTTCATGTCTTCTAATCTTTTCCATATTGCTTCCCTCTCTATTGAATCGAAAGCTGCTCTGAGATCAATAAATGCCAGTATAAGTTCCTCTCCGGTCTCTAGGCTTCGATCTATTAGGTCCCTGATTATACAAATATATTGTCATTTGTTTGTTTTCCTGGCATAAATGCGGCTTGTTCTTCTTCGATCTCATTTCCTATTATTTGTCGAATTCTTTTTTCTATTATTTTTGTGTAAACTTTGAAGCAGGTGGGTGCTAGACATACGGCTCTGTAATTATCGCGCTTTACTTGTTCTCCTTTTTTATGTATCGGTACCGCCAAGTTGTTTTCCCAATCCGATGAGATTTTCTTTGCTTCCCAAGCTGTCTTACATATTTTCCAAAACCAATATACTCCTTCTTTTCCTAGGCATTTTATCATTTCTAGATCTATTTTATCTTCACCCCCAGCTTTTCCTATTTTTACTTTGCTTATCGTTTCTTCTACTTCTTCCCTTCTAATGTTTTCTATCTTTGGTGCCTCTTCTCCTTGTTCTTCTTGTTGGTCTTTGTTTTGTTCTTCTCTATCTGTTGTGGAGTTAAATTTGTCCTCGTAATATTCCTTTCATACTCTTAGGATGTCGTTTATTTTTGTCTGTAGCTTATTTTCTTTGTCTTTGATTCCTCTAATTTCTTTTCTTTTCTTATCTTTCGTCGCTCTTATTTTGGCCCAGAATCCTCTGTTATTCGTTGTATAGTTTTCTTGCTTCGTTTCCGAATTCTTCCCAGCTTCTTCTCTTTGCGTTTTTAACCGTTTTCTTGACTCCTTTACTTAATTTGATGTAATCATCCTTGTCCTGTTCATTCTTTGTCTCCAGGTATCTCCTCCATGCTCTTTTTTTCTTTTTAATCTCTATTCTTACCTCCTCGCTCCACCACTTTGTTCTTTTTTGTGTGGGATTGTTACTTTTCGTTCTGCTTTTTCTGCTGCCTCTCTTATTGTGGCTTTGAATGTGCTCCATCTTTCTTCTAGGGTCCATTTTTCCTTCCTGATCTCCAAGCTTTTCAATTTCTGATCAGTTTCTCTTCTGTATCTCTCTTGGATGTTTTTCTCTTTTAATCTTTTAATGTTTATTTGTAATATTTCTGTCTCTCATCTGTTCTTTCTATGTTTTTATTTTGTTTCTCTGACTATCCTGTGGTTTGTCGATAGTTCTGGTTCTATTTCTGTATTTATGTTTTCTATTGCTTGTTCGAGGTTTTTGGTGTATACTATATATAGTCGATGAGGGTTTTTGAATTTCTCTCCTCTGACACGAAAGTTTATTTTTCTTCTTCTTTCTGTTCCCAGAACGTATTTTCAATTATCAGTTCGTTTGATTGACAGAATTCTAGCATCTTCTTGCCATTTCTATTTAACCTTTCCTATCCAAATCTTCCTAAGCTCCCTCTCTTGCATTCCAGTCCCCAATTATTATAATTTTCTGATATTGTTCTCTTATTTTATCTAATTCGTATAGTAGTTCTGCGTAGAATTTCAGCACTTCTTCTTCCGCTGTTCCTTCTATTGGCCCATAAATTTGTATCATCACTATCATTTCTTTTAGTTCTAAATATATTGTTATAATTTGGGATGATATTGCTTCATATTTGATTACTCTTTTTTCCATTTCTGTGCTTACGATTATTCCTACCCCTCTCTTTGCTCTTTGGTTGTGTGATTCTCCTGAGTAGTAAATGCTGTATCTTTCGGTTAGTTGATTGTGTCCTTTTCCTTGTTTCTTAGTTTCACTTATTCCTATTAAATCTATTTTCCTGTCTTCCATTTCTCTTATTAATTCTAGTTCTTTCCCAGTTAATGTCGTTATATTCCATGTAGTAATTATTATTTCTTCCTCTTCTTTCGTTACTGTTCGTTTGCCAGAGTCGTCGTCCTTATTTCCGTCCTTTTCTTTGCCTTTTAGTTTTTTGATCTGCTTCTTTTTATTATTCTCCTCAATTACTCCTCTAAGGAGTTTGATTCTGGGGATCTTGCGCTTGTCTTCCTTTTGTTGTTCCTGTTGCCTTCGCCATCTTTCTCTGTTATTACTTTTTCGGTTTCCTCTGGCGTCTGATTTTTCCATTCCCTCACTTCGTATTTTTCGTCATTTACTATTAATTTGTTGTAACTTAGGTATGCTTTTTGACCTTTTCCTCTCGCCTCCTTTGGTTCAGTTTCTTTGTTATATCTCCCGATTCTCCTAATTTTTTCCACGTCGTTCTTCATATCTACTTTTATCCCCATTTTATCCAATACCATTTCTACTTTTCCCATGGTTATTATTTCTTCCCCCTTTTCTTCATCGAGGATTCCTTTGATTATCAAATTTTTCATTCTAATTTGTTTTTCCATCCATTCAATTTTTTGGTCTTGATTTGGTATTTTTTCTAATAACTGCTTGTTTTCTGTTTTTATTTTTCTGTTTTCTAATGTTACTTCATCCAGTTAGATTGTCCCAAACCTTCCAATTTCTGTCACTTTACTAAACTATTTTTTATTTTCTCTCTCTTCTCATTATTAAGACTGGGTACCACTTTCTGATTATTTTTAGAATTTTATTCACTCCCATTTTGACTATAACTTTAACCTTATTTATCATTTCTCTTAATTCGTGATTTGTCAGTTTTTCTCTTCTTCCTTTACCACTGGTCATAGTATTCCACGAAAATCTTCCTTTCATTCTTCGTTCTTATTTAGTGGCCATGTTTCTGCTGTGCATGTACTTACTGGTTTGATAATCGTCGAGTGTATTCTCAGTTTCGTTGTCTTTTTGAGCCATTTCTTTCTAAAAACATGCTTATATACATGGTATGTTTTTATACTAACTTTAGTTGAAATGTTTAGTTCTTTTTTCTATTTCCTCCCTCGTATTGTTATCTCTAGATATTTGTGATCCTAGATAGTTAAAGTTTAAGGCTTTCTCAAATTTGTATGTTTGTATTTCAAATATTCCTGAGTTTATCGGTAGTCTATACCCTTTTGCTAATTTTATGAATTATTTTTATGAAGTTTTGTTCTGATCTGCTTGAAATTACTCAGTCGTCTGCATAAGCAGTTATTAGTGACATTTTTAACTAAATGTTTCGGTTAATTTTTCATATATAATTTAACAAGTGGTCTAATCTTTTCTGACAAAATTTGTCATTTCAGATATGAGTAGCTTTCGCAACGAAAACTACACAAGTCGACGCAGGAGACGAGTGTAATTTTCCAAACGCAAAAGCTACGAATGTCTTAAACGATAAATTTTGCAAGAAAAAATTAGACCACGAGTTGAATTCGGCTTGACAATCCATCGAGCAAATTTTTATTTAGCGTGTGTAGTTAATATTAATTTAATTAAATTTGACATTTCATTTTGACATAAATTTTTTCACTAAGAAAAAACCACTAGTGGTTTTTTCACTATAAAACTAATTTCATTGGTCCCAATTTGAAAAATTCTGTAATTTGATTGGTTAAAAATTTTCGAGTTGGATTGTCTTATTAAAATAATCTTATTAAATAATAATAATAATAATAATAAGATAATAATCTTCAAAATTCAGACTCATTAAAAGCTATTTAAGCAATACTGACACGTATATAAAGATGTCAGGTTTAGCCCTTATTAGCAACGAAAATAAGATTTAAAAAACAGCACACGAAATTGTTACTGAAAATTTAGTAGAATAATTTGCAGAATTAAATTATTTACAGGGGCCGGCGGTGGACGAGTGGTGCCAGTGCATCACTCGTGTTCGAAGGGTCGTGGGTTCAAATCCCACTTGGGGCGGCGGGATTTTTCTAATTGGAAGATTCCGCCACCTCAACTATGGATGTGTCTATTCGTGTTTCATGTTAGATGGGGGACAGATAACCTTAGATGTTGGTTCCCCAGTAGTGTAAACGTGAAAAAAAAAGTATTTAGCAAACGCCTTTTTAAATAATCTAATTGCCAGCTACGATTTGTATGTTTGCTTCATAATCCATCGAAGTAAACATGCCTTCTTCTCGGATTGGAACTATAGACTGTAGGCTCCGTGTCAATGCGATGTTTCGCACTATAAAGATCCCTTCTGGGAGTTGAGTTCTCCCAGATGCGACTAAATTCTAGTAGGGTCGGCCAAATGATCATAGTAATCGATGCGTAATCATAGTAATGAGGTACGAGGAATGCCCCACCACCCAGATTCGTCGCCCAGAAATAAATAATCTAATTAGCCAGTTTCGGTGGTTTAGTGTTTTGTGTGTTTGCTTCATAATCCGAGAGTAGAGTAATTTTTCACAGCAGAGAAAAATTAAAACATATCTTCTTTTCGGATAGGAAGCAAAACTGTAGAGAATCGGTTAAATTCTAGTAGAGTCGACCAAATCCATCGCTCAAAAATAAAAAAATAATCTGATTGCAATCTAGTTGTTTACATTTTATTGTTCTTCATAAAGATGTTTTAAAATAATTACAAAACTGTTTATTTAGATATTTACAAAAGGGTCCCGTTTTCAAACTTGCACGGGAGCCCCTCAATTGTGGTAAAATGGCAAGTTGCGATGTGTGAATACCGCTGCAAGTTCAAAAATTGCGCAATTTTCAAAGTTGCACGCCACTTCTCAAGTTGCGTACACTTTTAAAATTGGTATGTGTGAGCAGCTACAGGTACTGAAGTTGCGCAATATAAAAATGGACCGTCGTGTTGGTTATATAATGTGACGCAATATTTGCTTTAGCGCAACTTCACCTGTAAAAAATTATTTGTTTTAATAAATCACGTTACATATTTACTAGTTATGTAATTATTAAGAATATAAATTATTGAGACATTAGTTTAATTAATTAACAACTAATTTTTGTGCTTCAGAATTATATTTTCATAGAGATTTCTAAATTCTTCAGGCTCAGTACTAATTTCCAAATATCAAACAAATTTTTATTTTCAAAAACAGTATTGTATTGTGAGAAAATGTAAAAATATAAATCGAACATCTTTTTTGAAATTCATTTTCCATTAAGCATTAACTAAGAATTAAGCAAATGGTTAATCTTTAGAATAACTTAAAATGCGCCTTTACAAAACTGACAGTGACTTCTCTCAAGTTTAAATTGTAATGGAAATTTAATTATAAACAAATAAAAACTCTTCAGCGTGTACCTCTTAAAAAAACATTAGAATTGATTAAAATGAATTAGTAAATGATAAATGAATTAACTAAAATAAATGGAAACGATAGTATACATAACTATGTATTTTTATTTTTAAGTAAGAAAAATTTTATTATCTACATTATAATCTTGTGGTATTTAAATCAAAATGAAGAACGGCCTTTTTATCGTATTCGCAGTAAACCATGAACTAAACAGTAAAATTGTAGCCGTCTATTAAAAGTTGCAGCCTTGAGTTTATGAAGAGTGGCGCAACAAAAGTGGAGTATTGTGTGTGAATACCCTTGCAACTTTAAAAATTGCCGTTGACACTTTTAAGTTGCGCCATTCATTTCTGGCGTAACCTTGGTCTTATTTTTGGTTATGTGTGAACACAACGTGCAATTTTGTAGTTGCGCCACGGAAAATGGCGCAACAAAAGTGTACAAGTCTGAAAGCACCTTTAGGCCACTGGAACAAACAAGACAACATTAATAAAACGACTTTAGTCTTTGTAAAGTGAATAAATCGAAGTAGTAATGGTCAGTTTTTGTAGGTTATCAGCAATACTTTGCAAGTTCATTTCATTTGAAGGAGCACCACAAATGTAGCATTTGGACGTAGCTTTAGTGCCCCACATGATATTGCTAACGCTTCAATCAAGCATAGTGAATAACATTTCAAATTCCACTTGAATTATTTTACCGTTAAAGCACAATTCGTGAAAAACAAATTGAGAGATGGTAGTATTTCACCATTTACTATGGAGTTTATGGGCCTACAAAATAAAGTCGAAGAAGGTCGAGTATTATCCCACGATTCTCTTATTGTAACATTATCCACTAACTTAGAATTTAGCACACACGAGCAATCGCGACCACAGAATTTTGATATTGAGAAACACATATTTTCACTAACAATAAAATTCAAACCCTTTTCAGCGGGGTTAAAAGATTGAAGAATCGGATACAAAAACAAAACATTTATTTTAGAATTGATACGTTCTTGATGATTTTCTTTGACTTGGTTAGTCTGAGGTATATTCTTGTTTCGTGCGTCGGATTTCGTGCGCCGACGAAAATCTACCTGAAACTTTCTGGTTTCGTGCGGAATTAAAATGATGGCGTTAATGACTTCTTATTTCGTGCGTTATTACCTGCATATGTTTACCTGATCTTATCTGAATATCAAGTATAATATCTACTTTAATATTCTACATTTCACAGAGTCAGCTAAAAAGTAAGATAATTCCTCTCTCTTTGCTAGTTTCTTTTACTTAAGTATCATTTGTTTACCATTAGTAGCGCTAAAAAACAAACGGAAACTTTACTCAATTCAGAATATTGATGGATAATACAGATCTACATGCCTACTTTGTTATGTACCGCTAATATTACCTACAATTTCCTTGAAATCCATAACATAACTAAATTTGCAATGTGCAACAGCAATTCATAATATACAGGATTTAAAGAAACGCTAATATGGGAAAACCTTACTTTCCTTAAGTGTCGATGTGGATGCTTTGTAAATTGCCATCTGTTAAAGCTGATACATTTTTATTCTTAATATCTAATAAATTTCTTATTTATATGTACTTATCCATTATTATTTCCCTTTTATTAATTAGGATCTAAAAGTAGCTAAAATAAATAGCTTGAATTTAGAAAATCAATATAATTGATAAAGCAATCGAACTGGTTCGAAAAAAAATCACATGACTGTTTAAAAAATTATGAGAATAATTATTTATTCGTATCCGGTCTAAACTAATAATTTTTATAATCCTTTAGATTTTTGTATTTGGTGTGAAAACATACATGAATAAAATACTGAAAAGAAAATCAACAATTTGTATGTAGAAATCTTATTTTAAAAAGTATCCAAAGTCAGCAGGTAAATTTTGGGTGAGCGCACGAAATCAGAAGTCATTAGTACCGAACTTAATTGTCCATCTGGTTGACGCACGAAACCAGAAGATTTTACAGTTCCGCACGAAACACTAACAAATCTAGTCTGAAATGAATAAAGCATAAATATCAATACACGAGGCTCAATTTTTAACCCTTGTACAATGTTGTAAGAGTATTAACTTAAATTAATGCTTCTGAAAACATCCTCAGAAGCAGGTAGTTACAACTAGTTCCCTCTTGTTGAACTTCATGAATTTCTTGTATGTAAATACTATTTTACTTAAATGAAACAACTATCAATTTACTCCATTTTGTTTGTTTAGGTGATGTAAAAGAAGACAAGACTACAACTAACAACGATGGATTTTCGCAAAAGTGTTGATCTTGATAGCCTCATGGAATGCGAGAGCATCGCTGCTTCTACAGAAGAAATTATTTGGTCAGATGATGACACTATCGTAGCCGACCAAGAGTTAATTTGGCAAGAAGGTAAGATTTTAATCGTTATCTATGAAAAGTATTTAAGATGAAAAAGTTAAAAATGACTAATCACGTCTGAATGTACAAGAAACTTTTTAATTTAATAATTCGTCTGACATCATCACATCAGCTTATAAATTATTAAAATGTTTGACAGTGACACTGATTATAACCATCAGATAAACCAGTACTGTAGTCTGACAGGAGATATCAGCGATACATATCAGAATAATTGATCGATAATATTATCGAACACCGATCAGAAGACGTTGATCGTGATTAACAATTGCAAAATGCAGACAATTGGTGCACTGAATCGAGCTAATTTCGAACAAGATTCCAAAAATGCCTGGGAGTTATAGATTTTTTCATCTTTTTTAAACAAAAACAATGCGTGTAGTTAAATGTTTTATGTTTTTATTTTAAAGTTATAATTGCAAAAAACATTTTATATGATTTCACTTCTAACAAATCAATTTTTTGTGTGAGCCAGATATACTGAACTAATTATCTCATACAGACTCGTTACTTATATCCAAACATCAAGATGTGATTTAAGCTCAGAAATGTAACGTGTTGAACAGCTCCCGATTGACCCCTCAGGCTACAATCAAACCACCGTTCCAGACACTTTGATTACTCCAATTACCACAACAAATACACAGCCTTCCAGCTGTATAAAAAGTCTACTATATATATCTTGCAATATTTGTCTTTTGAGAAGTAATCCTCCATTATCCAATGAGAATGTTTAGTTGCTCCTAAAGTTGTGGAGCTTTTATTTGTTTGCCCGTAACATAACAAATTTAGAAAGATCTGATGGAAAAGTTCAAAATCTATATTTATAAAATATTCTTTCATCAATAAATAGTAATATAAACCTGTGTTATTGCTAAATGTTGGGAGAATTTCATAATTTCATCTTACATGAAAAACTTGTGCTTGCCGGAAGTGAATGTAATAAATGATTATTTATTACAAAGCATCAGGTGCTTCTGATGCAGGGCAGTAACTTGTTTAATTTATTTCTCATTCTTTCATACCGGCAATAATTGGCCTACAATTCGTAATTGTCCGACAAATTTGAGTACAGTTTTTCAACGTCTCCCTTTATTACCCATGTCGAATTACATAACCACTTAATTTGATTCCGGGACAATTTAATATCGAATTTCGATTAGTTTGGCCTTTAGTTGTATTCGGTTTTACTTTATAAAAAATATATTGCGTATAGAATTTTGTCGGTTTCATTATAATATTAATAAATTCGTTACCGCTTTCTCCGAAATCACAGAGTGCCTTGGTAATAATTTAATGGCAAAAGAATTATGTGAGACCTCGATCATAATTACTAAGGTATATATACGTCTCCGAATAAATTATCATGAAAAAATATCAAATATTCTTATTTATAAGTAGGTAAACCAGTCTCGTAATTCAATTAATTTGGCAAGTAATGCATCGTAAATCAATATTTTGCTGTTACGCCATCACTGACGGCGCTTAACAAAGCTGGAGAGAAATGTATAACAATTCACAAACTTTGAAAACAATTTTACCGCAAATTCTGGTCCATCAATTTTTAAGCCTCGGACGCGACTTCATGAACTCCATTTAAAACTCTGGTGTGCAACACAGCGTGAGTTAAATTACAGAGCACATTCTAAATTATCAACAGTGGAATCAAGATTATTTATATGTTTGCTTGTCCACTTTTCATTTTTGACTGGCGCTGATTGTTTATATACATTTGTACTCATTTTAACTGCAGTTTAGCTTGTACTTAATCGTTCATGATAAAAAATTTAGGTACAGCCATTTCTCAGCTACTAGATGTCACAAGTATATATAATTATATAACAAAAGTTATTTATGTAACACGTCAGGAAAATATTCAATTACAGGATTAGTAGGCAGTTCCAGGACAAGCGAGTTTACGAATCCTGTAGGACACTATATGTGTTACGTATAATATTCTTTTCTGAAACACAAAAAATTAATAACCTATTTGATGAAGTATTTGAGGTAAATATCAATGCAACATTAGGTACTCTTAGTAGCCATTGATATTATGTTGCTAAGGTAATTACAGAAAATATTTTAAAATATTTTCCGGACTAGTCGCGTAAAGCAAAGCTTTCAATATGCTTAACAGTCAAGAACATGTTCATTTTTCTGCCAGAACAAATTTGTACATACCTACCTATATTTTTTTTTAGAAAAAATACCATTATATTATTTATTACATTATTATTACACTGATTTTAGTGTAAAAAGTTAACATTTAGTGAGCTAGTGTTATACAATTTTTATTGCACGCTAATGTCTAAAATATACATGACATAAGTCACAAATTTTAAAAAATAGTAAGTAAACTGAATACTCTAGTAAAGCGTTATATGATCATAGATAAAACGTTGTAAGATACACATGTAAAGAATCTCTTGGTTGCACTTGCGTCTTTTCCAACGCAATAAAGAACCATACTTTTATGTATACTGACAACCTTGAAACTAAGATACTAAGCACCTACTGATAATCCAAAACGTCGATTTTCTGTTTAACAACTATTATTAACTGCTAGGTTATTCCTTCTCTTGCCTTCTCTATTGCTATATCTGCAAAATTATAGTATTAAAACTGACATTTTAAAGTAGATTTTTGCCCTATTAATAATGCCCTTGTTAGTTTCAAAAAATATTGTCCAAGCCTCTTGCAGGAAAGACTGGGCTTAGCGGAACTGCAAGGCGTGGCGAGCACGGTGGCGCCATCACGAGTGAAGCACCAAAATGCCGAAAGCGCCTTTATTTAGTAGTAGTGTCATAAGAACACATATTGTGAACCAGACTAAGAATTTTGTCATTCTTCTATACAATTATTTAAAACTACTTAATGATCAAGAACAATCAAATTGTAATGAACGAAATTTAAAAAAACTCAAATTTGATAATTAAATTCAGTATTAATCATAAATGTATTAAATAAATTCAGTAACCGGTATTCTTTCTACTTCGTACTTCCTATGTACGATGGTTTCCGGAGAAGAGCATAACATCCCCCCACTGCTTGTTCATGGCCTGTGTTACAGTGGGCATTGTATAAAGGGATACATACCTATCTACTATTCTTTAAGTAAAATACTATTAAATTATATCCAAAATAGAATTATCCACATCTGGAATTTCCCACCATTTTTATTTAATTAACTAGTTTATTTATCTGGAATAATTTATTTATTTACTACTAAAGGAGTATTCTGTTTTACATTACACGCAGTTTTAATTAACTGGCTGCTCTTCTCTTACGCGGCCGGCAATTATATATCTGCTGCTATACGTTCTCGAATCTCCGTCGCGAGACTCTCGAAGCTTCTGGTATTCTTCCGTGTTTCTAAGAACGGTTACTTTCGCCGCCAGTCTAGTATGAACGAGATTTCCGGGAAAATCCTATATTATGGAATCCTACCGAGAAAAATCTAAACTCTCCAAAAAGAAAAATAGATATGTGGAAAAGCTTTACTGAGAATTTCACATAATAAATCCTTAACGTCGCTTGAGGCCATGGTAATTAATAGAAGAATTCTTATTATTTAAAAAACAGACAGAAAAAGACCGAACCGTAATCAGCGGCATCCAACTCGAATGTGAAAAGTTGGTGTAGACGATAACAGCAAATCTATTCCAATCGTTTCCAACTCCATAACATAACGTAACATTTTTGTTATGCAACCTTATGATTTATTTGCATGATCATAAAGAGAAGAAAAATCATTATTGGATTACACTACTAAAAATCTATATTGCCATTTAAGTTCGTTTGTGATGACGTCATAACTAACAAACAAATGAAAGTCGAAAGCTGAATCGCACATATTAATGTGTATTTTTAAAAAATAAAATCGACGTACTTCAGCGTTTTTAAAAAACCGGTTGACTTCGCTTGTTTTTAATATTCCATACTTTAATCTCATACTGTATATAATTTCAATTAAATTTGTATGTTCTTTAGTTTAACTTGATCTCCTTACCTCCTTATTCACTGCCCAGGATGAGCACAACTGTCAAGTATTGGTTTTGTTATCTATATCTAGTATAAGCAAAAAGTAACTCGATCAAAGGTGCCTTTGGATTTTTGAACTCATGTGTATTATAACACCAGAAAATTATACAAAATAATCAGAGTCCCTTGAGACTGGCAGTTTACGTAATTCTTTTTTTATATTGAAGCTTTCGTTGTGTAGATCAGTCAACACTATTTAATTTTTTTATTTTTTTAATGTTTATACTTTAATTTTAATAGGTTAACGGTTGATTTATTATTAGGTTGCGTAGACAAACCTGGATTAGTTGCAAACCATGGAAAGCAAACAAATTGTTCAAAAATTAAATTACTACAATTGTTTATTTATCTAGATGTTTCATATTGTTTAGACAAAATAAATCATCGCGAGATACGTTTGCAAATTATTAAACAAGTTATAAATGACTGGAGTGATTTTTAATTATCATAGGTCAATTATTATTATTCACTAAATATGTATTTAAAACACGGGTCATTTTTGTTCCACTTTGTCTTCCGATTTGCTTTATTCCTTTTTATATTAAAGTTTTAACTCTGTAGATTACTCGACATTACTTACTTTTTACCTAGATATTTAAAACACAAGGCTTATTCTTGTTCCAGTTCGTTTGAAAGTTCCACTTGGCCGACTAGTACCGCAGAACCCCAAAATATTTTCACAAAACCCCAGGGTTCCAAGAAACACACTTTGGCAATCAACTTTTTTTTACATTTGCCATTTCAATAAATTTCCGGAAATTTACCAACACTATTTTTATCGTTCGATTGAAAGTTCCACTGGGCCGATTTACGTGATTCTTTTTTTATATTGAAGCTTTCGCTGTGTAGATTAGTAGATTAGTTAATTTTTAATTTTTATATTTTTAAATTAAATAAATTTAAAATGTTTAGTTCGGGACGCACGAGATCGACCATCCACTTGTAGCACCCTCTCTGTTCCCAGCGGTGTCAATTTTTGGAATGCTTATATAGACAGACCACTTCCATTACTAACTGCGTCTAGGAGCTGAAGTAGTCTGTATGTGCTAGAGCTTCAGTTATTTATTTGAAAACGAGTCTTTTTATTGGCACTAGGGCAGAGCAGTATGAAATGCATTACAATAAATGCCCGGGAAACCATACATTTAAAAACAACAACAAAATTAATCTAGCAAGGTGCACAAACAATTATACATATTATTTATTAGTATTTATTATAATTAAACAATTTTGGTTTGATTAACTAATGGATTATTTAACAGCCGATTTGAAAAAAAAATATTTTTTCAGATAGATAAAATAATTTTGAAATAGTAATAGACGTGTTTAAGAATTTTTTTTAAACAAGATTGGTTCTAGATTTTATTCTCATTTCTTAATTTATACGCGTACTGTATTTAAAAGTGCTACAATAAATGAATTACAAATGCTAGAAATAGCCACAAGCGCACGTCCGCGGCTACAGCTCCTAGAGTGTTGCCTTCCATCATCCTTCATTGTAGTACTTGAGTGTTTAATATTCGAATTGTTCTGATGTATAGACAAACCCTTGCATGCCATCATAGTGTTTACGAGTTTTGACTCTATATTTTCTTTAGTTTTTAGACTTGTAAAACCATAAATTTAGAATACTTAACCTAAATATTTAAAACACAAGGCTTATTTTTGTTACTCTTACGGTTGACCAGTGGCGGCTGGCTAGTCCAGGTAGGCAGGTTAGGCAGTGCCTACCCTGGGAAAATTGAGTGCAAATAAATCAAAAATGGTTTGAAATTTCTTCAAAAAACTTTGTAAATTTTTTAATAGTAAACCAAAATAGAAAAGTTATTGTCTTTACTTATTTTCTTTATACTCAGCCTGCTATATTAACCATTCCGTCGAGTTTGTTTGCTTGAGATAGATGCAAGTGAGCGTACGTATCACTGACGCAGGTCAGGCTAGCCGAGTTTGAGACGCTGAAAGCGCCTGTGGTAGTCACGAGCTCAGCTATGTTAGTGGACGGTTTCTCCTGGGCTCCAGACCCGGCTAGCCTGGGTTGGAACAATTTACTAATGTTATTTCTCCCATATTTACGTTCTCGTGTCATCCTATTTTTTACAAATTTACTCTTTTATAATTTTATATTCTTATCAGATAATTATTATAAACTGTGTATTACTTGGAATAAAAATATTTTAGAATCATTCAAAGTATCTTATTATAATTCGGTTTTTACAGTTTTAATGTGTTGAGAAAAATATTAAATTAATTTTCTTTATAATCTAATCTTTAATTCATGTGTTATTAAAAACTATTAAATAATTAAATAATTTTATTATTGAAGTTGGATTGCAGTGGCAATTTGCACAGACCCGGCATGCCTGGGTTGAAGATAAGCTCCGTCCAAGATTCAATTCTATGTACTGTCGCCGTTATTATTGTCTGTTGGAGAGCTCCATTAAAACATATAGATTAATTTTTAACATATTTAAAAGTTAGTAATCAATCCAAGTGGATTTTTGGAATTTTAAAATTTTTATTTCATATTCAGATAGAGCATCAAAATGTAGAAAAAGATCTATGACACACACCAGTTTCCTTCCTTTTCGCAAAAAAGTAATAATTAACAACTTTAAAACTTATTTTCTTGTGCTCATGCTTTTCAGTTGGTTCTGGCATTGCAGCTTGCTCACTTTTGATTTATTTGTTATGAGATGTATTGTTTATTTTGCTTATTGGTACTACGTCTTTCGTTTTTTCAGCATTTTTTTTATTTCTTGATGCATATAATACATAATTATTTTTTGGGAAATATTGTTCTTATTTTGCTGATAGTAGTTTTTAACACCATAGTGGTATTTAATTTTGTGCGAATTGCAATTTTGATGATTAATATCATAAATTGTACATTTGTAATTCTGCCTACCCAGAGAAGAGCGTCCACGAGCAGCCCCTGCGTTTGACAGTTCTACTGGGACTATCTACGCAATTCCAAGTTAAAGGTTTTGTAGATTTGCTAAGTCTCCTTAGTTTTGCGATTTTTAAATTATTTATATGTTTAAAAACGGCATTTGTAATTAATGCATTTCTATACGCTCGAGACCGATTCGCTTCGTCACATCTCGACACTTAACGGGAAGGATAGAGGATGGAGTAAGCTGCGAGAGTAAGTGCTAGGTAATGTTAGGCTTAGAGTTTTCAACTGGTTATGTTTGATTGCGTTTATTTAAATAATCACTCATGAAAATCCGAACGATTGTAATCACACAACGAACATTGTACAAAAGAATCCTTCCAATAAATTAGCCTTTTCAACATCATGTCTTTAGGGGGTTTCCGTGGTAATACTATAATTTCTGATCCTGTGTCTTGAAATAACTATTTATTTATTATATTTGTATGTACTTTTTGCTGTTACCTATATTTTATATGTCAATTTACTATGTATCATGAGAAGAGGTGTCACAAAGTGATATAAATATAAGCTAAAGTTAAATCTAAGAATTTGTAAACTTGTATCTACTAACCAAAGTAATCTATCTTCCAAGTGTATCAGTATCTGCCTTAAAATAAAAAACTGCATACTTGCTAGTAATAATAATATTCTGTTTAATATTTTAAGCAGCAAACAAATAGTTATTTCTGTTAAAATTCCTTTTGATACACTGTTCAAAGAGTAAGTAAAGTAACGATTAACCATAAAAGCAACAAGGTATAAACGTTTCAAGTTTTTCAAACAGACAAAGGAAAGTGTCATCACTCATCATCCATGAAACAAACAATAAAATCTAAATCCGCACAAAGACACCTCCAAAGAAAACTGATACTTTTAGAAACGCAAGAAACGTCACTAACAGAACAATATTATTTGATTGGAGAAGGAGGTTATAAGGTATTATTTGCATTATTTATATGGTATTACCTTAAAGAAAAAGCAAATTACGGTATGTTTAAATTACATTTTCTATCTATTTATAAACATAATTCTATAAACCTATAATTACAGAAATTTATGTATGACTGATAAGTTCAGAGAAATCCTGGAAGTATAAGAAAAATGAACCCTAAGAAAAAACGTTTTTCTAATTAAAGCACCTGCACATATACCAGAATATTTTCTATATAACGTTGTAGTAAATGCTGTGTTTATGTATGTGTATGCTTATCTTGATAACTGCATGAAGAATGGAAACGGAAATTTTATCTCATAAAACGTTAATGGAGTTGTACTTTATTGTGTGAAAAATTTAACGTTTTAATTAAAACAAGCCGACAGCTTAACCGCAAAATATGTTTTACTGCTGAGACAGACGTGACCGTATTCTTTTCGTGCTTACGGATACAACTTTTCACTGAAAATTTTCTGCCTTTATTAAAATACTTTCACTTCTATCACAAGCTTTCTGTCATATTAAACCGTAAGTTCGTTTCAAGAATTTCCAATTGAAATATTTCTTAAAGAAGCAGTGATATTGTCTCCCATTACGTATTTTATTCTGATAAAATCGTACTAAATATTGTAATAAAATTTTACGAACGCTTTACCGTTTTACAACATTCTTATAAAAAAATAACTTCTGCATTTTATTGCATCAGAATAATAGTTATTTATTATACAAGGGAAAAAAGTATTAGATTTTAGCTCGAGGTTGTGTTGTCTCCCGACGCGTAGCGGAGGGAGACAAAAAACCGAGAGCTAAAATCTAATATTTTCCCGTGTATAATACACTATTTTTTTCTGTGACGGGAAAAACGACGATTTAATATTAAAAGAACTATTACAATATAAGAATGTTTTCGATATGAAATTGAAACTTTTAAACTAGTAAGCTGTTGTAGTTATAGCGACAATTGGACTTGCGTTGTTAAGGAAACCTTCAAAGTAATCAAAGACATATCTGTCAATTTAATTCTGTTATTTGATTCAGAAATTGCGAACTCAGTAATAATTGTTCATTAGTTGTTTAGAATAATATAGATATAAAAAATGTATGATTCCGGGTTTTCTCTGACTCCACCTGAGTTGGTAGAAGCAGCGCAAGTAGCGTCACAAAAATTATTGCCAGCAAAATCGCAGAAAATTTACGAAACCGCGTATTCAAGATTTATGGACTGGAGAATGAAAAAGACATGCAGTTCTTTCTCGGAGACAGTGTTATTGGCTTATTTTTCGGAAATGACACAACTACAAAAGCCATCAACAGTGTGGTCGAATTATTCAATGGTTAAAAGTATGTTACGATCCAATCATGATGTAGACATTTCAAAATATTTGAAACTAATTACATTTCTAAAACAAAATGGAAAAGGTTACACGCCCAAGAAAGCTGCGATTTTTACGAGTACACAAATTAGTGATTTTTTAAATAATGCACCCGATGAAGATTTTTTGATGGCCAAGGTTGTTGTTGTATTTGGGATTGCAGGAGCTTGTCGAATTTGTGAAATCAGCCAGGTAACATTAGATGATATTGAAGATTCGGGAAAGTTATTAATTGTGAAACTGAAGCAAACAAAGAATGATGTCAATAGGAGATTTGTTGTTACTGAAGAATATATTAAATATTACCGAATGTACATAGCCCTCCGTCCAGCAGCAGCAAAAGATCGCCGCCTGTTTTATGCATATCGCAAAGGAAAATGTATAAATCAGGTTGTGGGTAGAAATATGTTTTATAAGGTACCTGAAACAGTAGCTAATTATCTTCAACTTGAAAATGCTACCTCATACACAGGCCATTCATTTCGGAGATCGTCTGCCACACTGTTAGTTGAATCTGGGGGAGACTTGATGACACTGAAGAAACATGGCGGTTGGAAGTCATCAACGGTTGCTGAAGGGTATGTTGATGAATCGGTGGCACACAGAACAGAAATTGCTAATAAAGTGTTCAGAACGTGTGGCAGTTCTAAAATAACACCAGATTTGCAACCAGGTACATCAACAGCAGTTGTGTCCATGTCAGGGAAAAATATCATTTCAACACAAGAAAATTCTTCTGTTGTGCCGAATAACATGTCATTCACGCAATGCACATTCAATAATTGTTCTTTTGATATAAAGGAAATGTAACTTATGTATGTTCAATAAAATATTCTAAAATCAAACATCTTCCTATCTATATCTATGTATAAATATCCGGGAAAAAAGTACTCACTTTTTTCCCGGGGAAAAAAGTAATTTCGTGAAAAGTCATATTTTATTACCTGTCAACAGAGATGAAATGTCAAGTTTTTTTCCCGTCACAGAAAAAAAATATTTTTTAATAACCAAATCCATGAAAGTACGTTAAATTTTATTTTTCAATTCTCACTTTAACAACTCGAGCAGTTTCGAATTCTTTTATATGCTGTTGATAATTTTATTTTTGAATTTAACAGTTTAAACGGTAGTTAATTCAGTAAACGGTATTTTGTTTGCAAATTAATGAGGGTTATACAATTGTAGTAAATTGTTTAGGAATATTTCTATCATTTGGTCATACGAATAACAACTATATTAAATTTTGAAAAAGGAAGCACATAGAGCCGCAAAATATACGGTAAAGTAAGGTAATTTGGTGACTACCAATTTATTTGATGATTATCGCAAGTGGTGAAACACGTGCAAAATCAATCCACGTAAAAGTTACATGTTCTACGATGGGGCGTCCATGAACTGGACGCTAAGAATTTAGTTAATCCTTATTGCCCTAAGTATACCTGTGAAGAGTGCCATGAATTGGATGGTGCATTGAAAGTGTTGTCTGGGTGTTCACCCAGAAACTCGAAATTTCGCCTAAATTATACCGTTTTATATTGGTACGTAATAGTTCTGTACGCTTACGTTCTACGGAGTCCCGAATTCGAACTTTTTCGTTTAAACTTTGAAGTTTCACATACGTATCCGTTTGAAATTGCTTTAGCACTTGAATAAATGCAGTAGTAGTAGTAGTAGGCCTTCATAGGCCCTCTTTGCCAACCCCTTGACATCCCCCTAGCCACCTTCGCTATCATCTACTTCAAAAACCTCTTCTCCCTCTGCAAACCTGCCCGATTTCCCAATAATGGTTAGGATATCGTTCCATTCTAGGGAGTGCAACTCTTCCCTTCGAAGCGTAGCTACGCCAAACGTTTTAAAACGTAGACGCTGGTAAGCCACGCATTCTCTCAGGTAGTGATAGGATGTTTCTTCAACTCTCCCACATCCTGAGCAAATGGGATCTTGCTCTACTCCTATCAAAGATAGGTGTCTTCTTAGTTTGCAATGGCCTGTCAGGATCCCTATCAGAAGATTTACGGTTCTTCGGCTCCTTCCCATTAGCCAGATCGACTTCTTTGAGTCGAATCCCACTATATCCTTTATATACTTTTCCACCTCTCTTTACTACTCTCGTAGGCCCACTCCATTAGGGCTGTCGAGATCTGCTGCCTTGTGATACCCAGAAAAGGTTCCGGTCCTAGACATGTGTCCTCAGCTCCGAGTTTGGCAAGTTCATCACCCTTCTCGTTGCCCTGGACCCCTGTATGTCCTGGAACCCAAACCACTTCTTTCTCCCTTGCCAATTCTGCTAAAGCATCCCCACATTCCTGGACGAGAGCTGATCTCGTCCTGGATGAGTAGATTGCCTTTAGTGCAGCTTGGCTGTCAGAGCAGATATAGATTTTCCTCTCTGGTGCTGTCCTAATCTCATCCTTAGGTGCCACCAATAGAATGGTATAAATTTCTGCTTGAAAAACCGTGGTAAACTTTCCTAAGGCGAAGCTTTCTTGTATCCCTCGGTTTTCTACATAAATTCCTGCTCCAGAGGATTGCCTTTTTGCTACTCAAGATCCACCCGTGTAACACATCAAGGCATCTGGCTGAAACTCAACTTGTCTTTGCTCCCACTGTTCTCTAGCTGGAACAGTTAGAGAGTACTCTAGCCTTAACCGGTTTTCTGCTTCGGTTACCCTGTATGTTGACAAAGGTAGCTCCTTTGCCGCCACTTGGGCAATCTTTGCATGACCCATGCATACACCTTGATTACTCCAAAGCCATGGGTTGCCATGGCCTCTCTCTTTATCCAAAGGTCAAGGCCCGGGAGATTTAGTATAACCTCGAGTGCGGCCGTTGGGGTTGCCTTCATTGCTCCTGTAATCCCCAGACAGGCTAGACGTTGGACCTTTGCCAGTCTTCCGGAAATAGTTGATGTTTCTACGCTAGGCCACCAGACCATTTGAGCCGTACTGGACTCTTGGTCTTATTACCAATGTGTAGAGCCAATAAGAAATTTGAGGATTGATTTCCCAGTTCTTACCCACCGCTCGGCGCAACTGCCATAAAGTCGCTATTGACTTATTTACAGTTTTTTTTATGATAGAATAAATGCAAATAAGTATATTAGATTGGGAAGAATAAAAATTATAAATAAATCGAGGTGGATTCTTAATTCTTTGGCCTCCTTAAATCTAAAAAAAATTTCTTAGTATATCAGTAACCGGCAATAAATAGATGTTAATCCATTCCTCAGCGTGCAGTTCAAGGGTAGGATTAAAAGGAACCAGGTACTTGGCGTCCAATTCATGGTCGTCGCTACGATGACGTCGTCTTATAAGTATTATCACCAAATTACCTTATTTTACACTCGCCAAATTATTGAGTCAGAGCATTCGATTCTAGAAAATGCTGATCAACCATGAATCCATAATGAACATGAACATGTCTTTTCATTCCTAGTGGAATATAGTCGCTTCGTTCTCAAACTTTAAATTCTTTTGCTGCGGTGGCTTAGTTCTAATATTGCTAAATCCTTCTAGAATTTGCCTATAGTTTGTTGTGTGATTTTGCTACTTTAATAATTTTTCTCTATTCCCTCTTGTTTTTTCGCTCCAGTTTTGGATTTTCATCTCTTGCAGATCTCTCTTTACTTCATCGTACCATCTTATTCTTGGTCTTCGTCGTGGTCTATTTTAATTGAGTTTTCATTCTAATATTCGTTTTATGATTTTGTTGTCACATCTGAGTACATGTCCTAACCGTATAAGAACTTGATAATCTCATAATATCCTCACCACCAATTTCTCTATTCAGTTCATAGTTCATCCATCTTTGGTCGTATCTCACCGTGGCTTGTTCTTTTGGGTTCTAGAATTCTTCTCATAAATTTCCTTTCAAAAACAGGCAATTGCTCTTCGTTTTTTGTAGGATATAGTAATTCAGCAGCATATGTGACTGTTGGTCTTATTACTGTGTTGTAGAGTCCGACTTTTATCATGGAGCACCTTTCACTTTTATACTTATTGCTAATTTTACATAGTATATCGTACCGGGATCGTATCACGCTACCAGCAGATCTGGTTAAGGTTTTCTGCAGGTTTCCTTACTTTAACATAAATGTGGGATTGGTGGTATACCCTCTATAAATCGGCTGCAGCCGCACGGGCCTGCGTAATAAAAGTAACCGCCTCTCCCTCTCGCACAAGCTTCACAAGCTATTAGGGTTACAAGCTTCTGGGGCTATTAATTATTATTATTATTATTTAATTTCTCACGTTTCTTTGACTTTATTTTTTTTTCGTTTATTTCTGCCGTCTGTAGTTTTCTAAAAGTCTCTACTAAACTTCTGTTGCGTTCTGGGTATGATCAACACATTGTCAGCATATGCTATTATTTCAATTGTAATTTATTCTTGCCCTTCCTCTTCTATTTTGCTTATTACCGTCATTAGTGTGCAGTTAAAAAGCGTTGCTATAAGGGGTATTTTATCGTACTCCTGAATTCTTCTGCTACACCTTCACAGGACTTCGAGCCTTGATTTGAGAAAAATTCTTTCGACTCTGAGATCAAATTCGTAGAACTGTATAACCTAAGAAATTGGCCCCTGTGATGAAATAAACACAAATATTGACTTTTATCTATTAATCTGTCTGAAGATTCTGGTAAGCTAGTTTTACAAAACTGCGGATATGAATAGGTTTTACGTTGTTTTGTAAGTTTTTTAATCGTTCTATGCTAGCACTATACTTAAAAAAACGTTTCAATAATTTACAAGGTTATCTAGCAGAAAGCATCAATACTGCGACTCCAAGTTCATGCCAACTGCATCAATAAACAGGTGAGGTTGTTATTAAACCATTTTCTCATGGTAGCTGTTCTCATCACTGTTAATAAAAAAAATGTTTTTATTAAATAATAACATTTTCAACATTTTTCGCGCCAAATCATTATAGGGACCCGAAGTTTTGAAAAATTTACAGAAGATACTAAAGATTTATTGTCCTGGCGGTCGATTCGGTCCACGATTTCTTTAGTACGCCATAGAAGCTGTTAAAGGGCCTTAAAAATTCGATTTCGTTCTATAGGTGGAGGGAGGGGGGCATTGTATGTTGTTTAGAGATATTGGGCTGAAAATCGGCAGGTGCTTAGCTAGGGCCGGCCTGTTTATAGCTGTACCAAAAATCTTTATTTTCCGAATAACAGTGGCGTCGTTAGAGAAGGGTTAACTTTAAGTTGCAAATGGTCATAGCTCGGAAACTATAAGGTCTAGGGAGACGTAGTTTGCGGTATACGGCTTGGGATTTACATATCCGTTATCTGATGAGCACGAATTTTCTATAAAAAACAAAAGACTGTCGTGCCAGGAATGTCGCGTTTTGAAGCAGTCGCTATGTTGGAAAATAGACGAGAATTGCTGTTTACCATATGTAATGTAAAATTTGTTTCTCTAACCATTAAACCAGGTTGCGTCCGATTCGCTTTTGTTTCAGTACCGCCACCTCCCAGAATTCTCATTTTCGGCTTTTCAAAATCGGCGGGCGGTTAGCTAGGGCGGGCCTGTTTATAGCTGCACCGAAAATATTGTTCCCAGTTACAGTGGCGTAGTTAGAGGAGGGCAATTTCAAGCTTCAAATGGTCATATCTCGGAAATTATAAGGCCTACGGAGACGTAGTTTGCGGCGTTCGGCTTGAGATTTACATGTCCGTTAGCTGATGAGTTCGAGTTGTCGATAAAAAACAAAAAACGCTCGTGCAAGGGATGTCACATTTTGAAACGGTCACCATGTTGGAAAATAGACAAGAATTGCTGTAACGTTTTGATATTACGGTAAGTAGTGTAAAATTTGTTTCTCTAACCATCAAGCCGAGTTTAGTTCAATTCGCTTTTGTTTCCTCCCCCTCGGTAAAAACGCGTTATCGTGTTTTTCTCGGGAATGTAACGACGCATCGACATGAAGTTTTCACTCTCCGATAGCATCTGGAACCTTGCATAACATATCTGGACATCGTCGGCCGTCTATATCCCTGTCATGTCCTTGTCTCATGTATATGGCTTGATGATGCTTTTTTTGTGATATTTTGAGGATGCAGCTCATCCAAAAATATTAACCACGGACCGCTACTGCTAAGGACATTTTTGAGGCTAATAATCAAAAGTATGCAGTAAATACACTGAGTTTCCAACAACAAAATTTATCTTTGTTCCGTGCATTGGTTAATATCTTACTTATCAATTTACTAATGGAATCTTAGAAATATCCAAAGGGAACATGTAAGCCGTCATAGCGTTTGGTTTAAAACTAATATGCATATTGATTCCATGTCAGAGTTAAGCGTATAATAATCCCTTGAAGATCATAGGTCAAGAGAAAATCATATAAACGTTCACACTGATTTTCTCTCGTTCATTCTATGAGGAATGGTAAATTTAAATAATAACCGTATATTCATAGTATTACTCTAAAAGAGGACTTCAGATAATTGAAAATAGTTCGTTTGAAATGCTACTATTAATAGCAAAATGGTAGTCACTTAATTAAAACCATTAACTATGAAGCTATAACAGGTACTAGTTTTATAAATGCAATAGTCGTCTTGCATAAGATTGAATTTATTTTACGTGATTTTCATCACACAAAATATACCTATATATACTTTAATATCCCAGATGATAAAAGTTTAAAAGACTGGCGTAATTGTTGTACGTGCTTACAAGTTTGTAGCTATTCTTCATTTTGTTGACCTAATTCTTATCCAAAATGATAAATTGTTTCAACAAAAATTGAAAGTCTCTTTACGTCGTCTTTGAAAGGAAATTTAATAATTATTTTAAAAATCTATATGAACATTTTTATTGTAAAGTGCATCGATGCTGATGCATCTTTGTGGTTATTACTTAAAAACCATTATTATCGATAAAAATCACACGATGCAGTACAACTAAAAGCTGTTATTATATTCCAATATAAATTAAAAATAATGCAAAAAATGGCACGTGAGTGTACCGTTAATTCACACTCTCAACGAGTTTGAAAACAAGGTAATATTAAAACGTCACGATAATATCTTTTGCAGGTGATCTACCGGCCTTTATCATCAGCTTTTTTTCTTGTAAGTTTTTTAAATATAAATGAACTGCCAGCTTAAATTTTTAAGTTTGCAATTCTTTATCTTGGTTTCCATTAAAATTCGTTCTGCTTACTTTTTGTAAAGAAAGCATCTCGTTGTGTTTTCATCTGCAACATTAGTACATTTTAATGTATACATTACAAAAGTCTTCTAGATGCAAAGCTCTTGTTGATTTCATTGAACCTTATTGTTTTTTCAAAAACTGTCATAATTTTCCGGCTCTTTCAGAGAAATTCTGTAGGATCTTAGATTTAAAATAGACATTTATAACTAATTCATCTATAAACAGCATATGTTGAAAGCTCTTAAAATTACTACCCAATAATTGTTTTTTCTCTGATTCCCGAATCAATTGACAACTATATCCCTGCTATACGTATCTAGCATAGACAGACATCTCTTCTCTAATCTAAGGTATCCAGTACACGTTTATTACTAATAGATCTGCGTAGGCCATGGAATACTAAGATACTAAGATGAATACTTTGATATCCTATCTTTTTGGAAGCTTAATAGAAAATTCTAGATTCTCCTCAACTAAAAAAGATAGATTATCACCATATTTAAGTGGCTGACAGCTGCAAATCTAATTTTTAGATTTATAATAATTAGTTGTAAACTGCATTTTAGCATTTTTTATTTTTTGCTTTTTCACAACGTTCTGTCTCTTGATTTGACATTTTGAGAACAAGTACACATTTGAAAGATTGTGCAGGAACTTGTTTTATGAGGGTGGTCCCAGAAGTACCCGACCCAACAAAGAAAACACAAAAATTTTGGAAAAAGATTTATTTATTTTTCAACGTAATCTCCTTTCAGCTCTATACACTTTTCCCAGCGGTGTTTAAAAAGTTCGATACCCTTTTTATAATAAGAACTGTCTTGCTCCTCAAAATAGCCATTAACTGCTGACATCACTTCTTCATCGTTGGAAAATCTTTGACCACTGAGCCATTTTTTTAAGTTTGGGAACAGAAAATAATCCGAGGGGGCTAAATCTGGCGAATATGGTGCATGAGGTAGCAATTCAAACTTTAATTGATTAATTTTGGCCATTGCAATAACGGATTTGTGAGCTGGCGCGTTGTCGTGATGAAACAACACCTTCTTTTTAGCTAAATGCGGCCGTTTTTGCTTGATTTCTTCGCTCAAACGTAGCAATAAGTTTGCATAATACTGGCCGTTGATAGTTTTTCCTTTTTCGAGATAGTCAATAAAAATTATTCCACGCGCATCCCAAAAAACCGACGCCATAACCTTGCCTGCAGATAAAACGGTTTTCGCCTTCTTTGGAGCCGGTTCTCCCTTTTGAGTCTATTGTTTTGATTGTTCTTTTGTCTCGGGTGTGAAATGATGGACCCATGTTTCATCCATTGTTACGAAACGGCGCAAAAATTCTGCTTTGTTGCTGTGAAACTTCGCTAAACACTCAATTGAAACATTTTCACGACACTGTTTTTGCTCGAGTGTGAGCAAACGCGGCACCCATCTTGCACACAGCTTTCTCATGTCCAAATTTTCAGATAATATGCGATGTACCGCACTTTTTGAAATGCCCATAATGTCTGCTAGCTCGCGCACTTTCAGTCGACGATCATCAAGTACCGCTTTGTGGATTTTCTTCACCATTTCTGGAGTCGTCACCTCATTTGGTCGACCACTCGGATGCTCGTCTTGGCAGCTCGTACGGCCTCGTTTAAACTCAGCTACTCAAAATTTAACTGTTGTAAACGAAGGAGCAGACTCACCCAGAGTAGAATCCAGTTCTGCTTTTATATTGGTTGGGCTGAGGCCTTTCAAATAAAAGTATTGTATCACATAACGATGACCAATTTTCTCCATTTTCACAAATTCACTGACAACGTTCACTATTGATGGCTGCCAAACAAATACTGAACAACGTGGCGCTTTCAAACTTGAAACATATGCTTTATAGACTGCGTACTTTCCAATACAGTGATATTTTCAAACAACTACCGCCACCTCTTGGTCAGGTCGGGTACTTCTGGGACCACCCTCGTAGTACAACACACCCTGGTTAAGTATAAGCATAGAGCAGGAAAGGTCATTTTGTAAACTGATTGCTACCTACTACGTTGCGCAATAAGATCTAATATACCATTGCAGCAAATATTTTGCTGATTCAATTTCTAAAATGTAAAATCTATTGCTATGAAAGACCAAGAAACATTAGTGAATGAAGCTGTCTAACTGTATAAAAAAGGTGATCTACACTGATTGAAGGTCTATGCACTATGGTTCATATAACCCCAGCCCTATAGAGCTTCAATCATTGTTTACCACACTAGTACTCAGTATTATATGTATAGTATAAATACTGCGATGTAAAATTCTTTGATTTAAGAATTTGATTAAAAATTGATTAAAAAGATAGATCAAAAGTGTAAGAAACAGCATTTTCTACCTAGAAGCTAGAACTCAAGATTTAAGGATATGTTTATGTGCAAAATGTACACCTACTCCCAGAAATGGGGTTAGTGATATCCATTCACCTTAGTTCATTTAATTTTTCCTCCAAAGTGTTATTAGGGACTTTACACTGGACATTGCTATTCTATCTGAAAGATCTATTAATTTACTTTAAAACTATCTGAGGAGCAGAAGCGTCCCTAAGGTCGGTCAGTCGGGCGTATGCTCGGGGCCCCGAGATCTAGTGGGGCCCAGCACCGAGCTATCTTATTTTAATCACCAACACAATATATATCTTACGCATTAATAAAATAGACTGAGAGACCGGCATTTGATACAGGATCTTATACATTAAACTAAAGCTTAATTTTGCAATGAAGCGCACCAAATTTCCAAACGTCTCACCGTTTGAACGTTTCTATAAACGGGCAAACGGGGAGACGCTTGTAACCTAATAGTCCCGCACCGCTGACCGAATTAGGTGATAGAAGGGGAGTGATAGAAACAGCAATATATAAAAATATGTATTTAGTATTAAAATTAAGATGGATATACTTCATATTTCAACGCTTCTCGTAAGCAGGTCTCACAACACCTAAACGTTGTAACACTTGCGTTGTATGCGTTATCTTACAATCCACCACTACTGCTTAATAGTGCTTACACGTTGCACCGCCAGTCGTCCGAGAACATTTTGTATACAGGGTGTAACTAAAATAACTAGAAACTTCGTAATGGGGGATAGCTGATGTAATGATTTTAGAGCATATTTATTTTCCTTATCAACATGTGGTCGCTTCCTGCTAGTTTTTAAGTATGCTCATTGTACTCACATTACATTAAAAATAATAAACAAGCAAATAAATTTTTTATTTAAACTTTAAACCTAAAAAATTTTTGTTTTTTGCTTGTTTCGTATTTTTAATGTAATGAAAGTACAATGGGCGTACTTAGAATTTAAAATGCAATTTTCTCGAAAACTAGTAAGAAGCGACGACATGTTGATAAGAAAAATATATTTTATATCTTCTATTACAGCTACCCCCCATTACGATGTTTCTAGTTGTATTAGTTACACCCTGTATATTTATTTAGTCACTTTTTTATTTACTGGGGGGCCTCACTCCATATTTGTGCTCGGAGCCTTAATACTTATAATTTCTATGAGTTATAAAAAGGACCATTCTTCACGTTAGTGATTCTATATTAATATTTTCATTACTGTTAATACAATAAAAACAAAATACTTTCGCATGAGATAGTACTTGCACAATAAATTATAGGAATACTTACTATAAATACACTTATACTTTTATCAAAAATTAACACTTCACAAAAATCATTTTAGTTGGAAAAGGATAAATTTAACCAAGTTTAGCAACAGATGATCGGAACTGTTACCGGGAGTCGTATTTGTGTTGGTCTACGTCCATTACCTTTATACCTTTAATATGTATTTCCATAGCTTTTAATTAAAAACGGCGTAACGAATATTCAACTTGTAGTGTGTTTGCGTTGAATATAAAATAAATGTGAAAAATAAAATGAAACTTTAATATAAATAGTTCTTTAAAAAGTACACATAACACTGTAAAAAATAGTGCTGATAATTAATGAAGTTTAATTCAGTACAACCTAGAGTTATCCACACTAGCTTCCTTATTTCAACCCCCTGCTTGTATTTGAGCATTATTCACTTAGCATGTAGTAAATATATTTGACAGGAGTTTCGTGACTTACAAAGCGTAAAAATTAATAAATAAAACCAGCAGGTCATTACTCTTAGAATAAATCAAAACACAACGATGATTACACGAGATTAGGAAGAACTTTACTTACGTAGTAAATCTAATAAGGTTTACTGACTTTTTTTCCAAAGGCATATTTCCATTCAAAGGTGCAAAAAAGGAAAACTTATTTTAGATCGGTATTAAAAACACACACTTTATATTTAAATGCTCATAAAGAATAACTGTAAAAGAACGTTCCACTTCTTTGGATTTCGGTAAGCCAACTAATATAAGCATTTTGTCAATTAACCACCATGAAAACAAATTTACGAGTAATATTTATGAAAGTATCAAAATATTTTCACTATAATAACATTTAGGCCTTAATTGCAAAGCATTTCTTGTATAAATTTATAAGGTAGCTTGACTGGAAAATAAATGAAATTTAGTTGTAAATTAAAAATAATTAACCAAAGCCCTGTAATGATGCAATTTGTTGTAGAGTACTTAAAACGGATACGTTTGTGATCTTTTTGTGTTTGCCTTTTTACAAATTTCTCATTACTTTAAATAAATTTGATTTATTTGCAAAGGAAATGCGCAAAGGCACGTATTAATTCGTTTCTTTCGTTCGGGAAAGTATTCTAAATTTTTGTAGAGATAGATTCAGGTTGGCATCTGCTAGTTTGGTTGCCTATAGAATAGATATTAGGATGTTTTTGTTGGCGGTATCATTATATCGACAGGAATAGCATTTTTAGTGATTTTAGTACCTAATTTATAATAAAATAATATTATAATAAGGTAACATATTTTCAAATTCTGGTTGGATGGACGGGTGCATACAAATTCAAATGATTCCTTAATATGCTTAACTTATGCCAAGAATTGTCGTTATGTCCTCTTTTCAAACGATCAAGATTTCAAGGTTCTTGGTCAGGTTGCAGCAAGATGTGCTCTTATTATGCAATTCCAGTCTACACACATCCAAATGATGATAAAAGAGGGAATCATTTGTTTCTTAGTCCTTTAAGATGATGGATGGACATTTTACCAATAAGTTTACCCAAACATCGTCAAGTACCTACAATTGAGGAGCGTTTTTCAAAAATCAATAAAACGTAAAAATCATTAGAAATGATTTCCGACTGAATTGCAGGATTTTACAACTATTGCATAAAATTTCAATTTAATTTATTGTCCATATCTTACACTCCTAAGTACAAAGAGAACAGAGTTTTTATTTGTTAGAAGAAAATTAACAAGAGAATAGAATTTTTTGCTTTTATCATTCCCTGTATTATCATCCTTTACTGCTGTCATTAAATCTGCGTAAAATTGCTTGGCAGTCTCATAACACTGCAGGTCACTGGACTATTGAGACCAATAACATACCTCGTTTTGTTCGTTGGCGTTCTTTTTTTTTCGATGCTTATGCCTGGCGGATGTAGGAGTTCGTTACAAAATTTAAGCTCACTTGTTTGATTTGAGAGTCAAATGGGTAAGTATTGCTAGCTAACACATAGTTGAATAAACGATCACACTTACAGTATGGACAGTGGATCTCCTTAGTTATTTCTACAGCGCGTGCCGGTTTCTTTATTACCTCATTAGTGTTATTTAGATATCTATCCATTTGACTCTGAAATCAAAATAGTGAGCTTAAAATTTGTATCGGACTATAGTACCTACAGGGTAGTGTAAATGTAGCGAGGGTTTACACCAATGTAGTGTATTTACCCAGCCCGGTGTAAATGTTGTGAATGGCTCACAACTTGCATTCATTGCGTAGATACGGAATGGTACTAGGCAACGAGAATAATAAACAAGTCGAATAAATATCTCATAAAAGTTATTACTTGTGTTTTACTGTCTCCTACAAGAGAGACATATAAGTAGCCCTAACACTACATTGGTGTTAAAACCATCGCTACATTTGGTGACCCTACGTTCCTAAAGAAGAATTTAGCAGCCCTGGTCTTTGCCTGCTGCCCTGAATTCTCCAGGTGAACAACTACTAGTTCTCCCTTCATCGTCTGTCATCAGATATTACTCGACTTCTGTCATCGTGAGATACTGCTACCTGCTTCGCTTGCGTGACTTGCCGTGGCTGGTTAAAGGTGACCGTTGGAACCGGAACTAGTGCTCCATCTCATCCGATAAGTTTCAAATTATTTTTACTTACTTATTTAATATTTCAAATGGCGACTGTCAAAGTTCCATTTCCAATTTTTACGAATAACGATATCGACCAATATTTTATTTTGGTAGAAAGATACTTTACTCGTATGCTGATAAATGATGAGCTCGCCAAATATAACTTATTAACACTAAACTTACCTTTCGACGTTTTAGGAGCTCATCGCGACCTGACCATTAACCCCCCTAGACAACGACCATACACTACCTTGAAACGGGCAGTGATAAAATCTGTCCTAGGACCACGAGAATCTCGAGTTAATAACCTTTTGGAGACTCTTCAATTCTCTGGTAGTGTCAAAGAACTACTTTTTAACATCCAAAAATTGGCAATTGATCTGGATTTAACTGAGGAATTAACCAAAGATTTTTTAATAGCTAAACTACCATCAGAACTTAAGATTCAATCCTTAAATTTAAATAACTTACCGTTAATATCCTTTGTAGAAAAATTAGATTTAATTTATTCTATGCAACAGGCACCACAACCTTTAACTATTCCTGCATTAAAAGCTAAGCTGGACAATTTGACGACTAATCTTACTACCATTTACAATGAGCTTTCTACCATGAACAAGCGACAATCTCCTGTAACTCCCATCATCTCTCCTAACCCCCAAAATCCTCAGCATTTCAATAAACGCCGTTCCATGCCTTCGGGCAATGCCAATTCCCAATTGCAACCGTGCTATTATCACAGACGCTTTCAAAATAATGCACGTAATTGTACGGGGAATTGTTCATACCACACAAAAAACTAACTTCGCACTCTCCTGGCCTCCAGGGAGGGCCATGCAGGGTTAATTCAATCCCTCCAACTTCTCCTTTACCAATCACTTATTCTTCAATCTTTTTACAGGACCTAACCTACAAAATTAATTTTGTGGTTAACACTGGTGCTGATTATTTCATTTTACCCACCCACGTTGCAGTTTCCTGTAACCAAACCATCACGCCTACCAACCTTTCATTTATGGCCGTGAACAACACATCAATTCCTGTGACAGGTATTGTAACTTTGAGGTTACATTTCCCGATTCCTGGCCTACAGCCATATCATTGTCGTTGACATATCTATAGCCATTCTAGGCCTGGATTTTACAGCAGCACAACCTAACTATTGACTGCCTTTCTCGACGAGTCATTTGCAAGACAGATGTCAAGCTCGCCCGAACCCGCAGCCAAGGTTGTCAATTTCCAGCTCCAACAGTGAATCCTCTCACTGACTGCTCTTCTCAGCGGGTCATTTGCACAGCAGATGTCCAGCCCGTCCGCACTCGCAGTCGAGGTTCCACCCCCCCCCCCCAGTTAAGACTGGCACCCATCATCTGGCTATGCTACGCCAATTCACATCGTCGGGAGCAGTGGATACAGCAGAGACGCTACCTCCTGGTGACGACCAGGACATCACATCCATCTCCCCAACAGACAGTTATCGCTTGGTTGGCGATTATAGGAAACTCAATTCAGTGACAGTACCAGATCGTTACCCGATCCCTTTTTTAACGGACTTTACAAGAAAACTTGCTGGCGCAACCATATTTTCGAAGCTAGACCTGCAAAAGACCTACTTCGCAATACCAATCGCAGCAGAGGACATTCACAAGACTGCTATTATCACACCTCTGGGGCTTTTTGAGTTCAAACGGATGTGTTTCGGACTACTGAATGCAGCCAACACCTGGAGTCGTTTCATGGACACTGTATTATCAGGGCTTCCATTTTGTTTTTCATACCTAGACGATATCCTAGTCTTTAGTGCTGATTTGCAGCAGCATATTGAGCATTTACACCAAGTGTTTTCCCGATTAAAAGACAATGGACTAATTATAAACCTACCAAAGTGTCTCTTTGGAGTCAATAAGCTCGATTTTCTAGGACATCACGTTAATACACGCGGTATCAAACCAATGGCTTCCAAAGTCCAGGCTATAATTGATTACCCAGTGCCTTCAAGTCAGAAAGCACTCCGCAATTGTATGGCTTAATTTCGTATTACCATAAATTTGTACCAAACTGTGCGAAAATTTTGGCACCGTTAACCACTATAGTTATTCCTGGTAAAGCTTCGCTAAAGCCTGTCCAGTTAAATCATGAGCAAATAGAAGCCTTTAGGCACGCAAAGAATGCTTTGATTACCGCTACTTTATTGGTACATCCGCGAATTAATAACCCTCTTAGTATAGCTGCAGACAGTTCGTCTTCCACTATAGCTGGAGTATTACAACAGTTTGAAGATGGCATGTGGAAACCACTAGCTTTCTGTTCCCGGAAGTTAACCACCACAGAGCAAAAGTACAGTATTTTTTCTCGGGAACTTCTTGCAATATACTTTGCTTTAAAGAAGTTTCGTTACTACGTTCAGTGCAGAGACTTTCAAATCTTTACGGATCACAAACCTTTGTGTACGGCGATCAAAAATAATGGTGATCAATATTTACCACGTGAGTTTCGACAACTAGAGTTTATTTCTCAATTCACAACTGACCTCCAATATATCAAAGGTCAAGAGAATATTCCGGCGGACGCTCTGACAAGAGTTAATCTTATTAACGTCCCTGGACCAGATCTTAATTACGACGAAGTCGCTCTATCTCAAGAACAAGATCCCGAATTAAACCAGCTCCGATCTCGTAGTAATTTTCAATTCATTTCCCTTCAAACTGCCAACAAATCAAGCCTCTGGGTGGATGTTAGTATAGGCCAACCACGACGCTATATCCCGCTCAAATTCAGGTATCCAACAACTACACAACATCGCACATCCTGGCATCCGTGCTACTAAAAGATTGATTACTCAGCGATATCTGTGGCCATCTATGCACCACAATATTCAGAAGTGGGTCATATCTTGTGCTGAATGTCAGAAACATAAAGTTCGGCGTCATACGAAAACCCCTCTACAATCTATTGTAGAACCAGATGTACGTTTTACTAAGGTCCATCTCGACCTAGAACACCTTCCTTCTTCGGGAGGTTATAAATTCCTCCTTACCATTATTGACCGCTACAGTCGGTGGCCGGAAGCAATTCCTCTGAAGGATTCTTCCGTGGAGTCAGTAATCACTGCATTTGTCGACACGTGGGTATCCCGCTTTGGAATTCCCAAGTATCTCACCACGGACAATGCAAGAATATTCCTTTCTCATGCATGGATCAATTTCATGGCCATGTTAGGAATTAAACACGTCAAATGCACGGCCTTCCATCCCATTAGTCAGGGAGTTATCGAACGTTTTAATCGGACACTCAAGCAATCCATTCAAACCACAGGAACTTCTTCCTGGTTAACGAATCTCCCTTGGATTCTCTTGAGCTTACGTGCAACACTGAAATCGCAAGTTAATGTTTCTCCTGCAGAAATCCTGTATGCTACCCCGTTACGACTACCTGGAGATTTCTTTGAAGAAGAACAACTGGCTAACGACATGAACCTCCCTAACTTCATAGCCAATCTCAAACGTCGTATGAGGAAGCAGAAGCATTTTTTTACAAAAGCGTATTCCGGTCAGTGCTTCGTCCCCAGCGACTTGACCAACTGCACACACGTGTACGTTCGTAATGACACGCACACTCTGGGCATGAAAGACAGTTATTTAGGCCCCTATAAAGTGTTAGAACGGACAGTTAAATACGCCACTTTAGAAAATCACACTGACCCTAATTCTTTAGATAGGCTAAAGCCTGCATATTTTTTAGATTAGTTACTTTATAATGTTAAGCCAACAATGAACTGATTTCAAATGCTACGCGAAGGCATCTTTTGAAAACCTTTTATCTGTTAACTTTGAAAATTTGAACACTTTTCTGTTTTTTCTTTCTGTTTACAGGTTCCAAGAGTTGCCGTCGCAAGTTCCGTATTGTTAGTTTAAGTTTTTTATTGTATACTACCTAGTGGAGTTTTAGTAGCTGGAGCATTTTACAACTTTATTCAAGTTCCTTTAAAATACTCCATTTTTTCTCCAAAATACTATTCCGTATTTTTTCCTTTTCATGTATTACCCTCGTTTCAAACCCGGCGGGGTAAATGTTGTGAATGGCTCACAACTTGCATTCATTGCGTAGATACGGAATGGTACTAGGCAACGAGAATAATAAACAAGTCGAATAAATATCTCATAAAAGTTATTACTTGTGTTTTACTATCTCCTACAAGAGAGACATATAAGTAGCCCTAACACTACATTGGTGTTAAAACCATCGTTACAGTACTTTCGACATTTTTATCCTATTATCCGTTTTCAGTTTCGAAACGCAGGCCCGATGAGTCAGGGTGATCCCGCAGTTCGACTGATTTAAACGGATCCGCGACTCAGTAAACGTTTTGTGAATTAAAAATATCATAATTTTAACAACCAACTTTAATATAAATTATATGTTTATGGTTATAAATACATAGCTTACATGGCAAATTTCCACTTTTGTAGTTTAGGAAACAAAAACATTATTTTTCAATGCTTGAGAGTCGCCGTATGGTCCCGAAATTTTTAAACGCCTTGGCGCCTGTGCCACTTCTTGACGACCCTGTCGTTGCGTTTGCTGTCCATAATAACTACTAAAATAGCCTTTAAAATTTAAAATGTTTGTATTTGTTTTGAAAAAACCTGATCAAGTGTGCAACATTCAAATCTTCTTAACTTGTAGCTACTGGTACTGCAACTCAAATTTTAAAAACTTCAATGCAACTTTTATAAAATGTTCGTTATGAGTTCGTTAAAATTTCTACTTGTCTCAGGAATTTCTTACCTTAAGTTTTACGACTACACTAAAAATCCCCAAAGCTAATTTTTAACTTGTTTGTTTTTAATTACGATAACTAATGAAACAATATTATCATATCAAATTTGCAAGTCGACATGTCATTTTCCCACTAATTCTTTTAGTTAACATGTAATTCGCATTACGCGTACATTTTTAAATAATTTGTATTCATTATTAAACAAGGAATTATAAATGTTTACCGGACTCTAAACCTTGAACTCTAAGCACCCAGAACAATTTTCTTTCATTTCAACAACTTTACTAGAAAAATAAATCATAAATTCCTTGTCATATTTTTCGTTATTTTTAACTGAGGCTACAACTATGTTAATGTGTCGAGATTGCAACGCGGAGAAAAACCGACCCGTCTTGATTGTTAGTAACAACAAAAACAGAGAGCAAATAACTTGCAAAGTAGAAAAAGGATATGTGGAATTTCATAAAAAAAATCTAAATACACATTCTATTTATAACATGCAGTCATAACAACATCAGTTAGCGTAAAATGTGAAACGTTTTATCTACTAGACGCCAACCAAACAGCCTCCTAGGTTATCTTTCTTGACATATTTGCAGCTATTCAAATACTACAACATCCTATGATAATATTCCCGGGATAAAACAGAAATGATAATGTAAATATCTGAGATGCATTATAATGAGAGAGATTAAATGAAACGTATGTACACAAACATGAATGCATCCATCGGTATCAAGCTCTACAGAATAATAATAATTATATAGGTAGAAAAAGTACTTAGAACTCAGATGCAATTAGACAAATAACAAAATTTTGTTTTAGATCTATAGTTTCTTCTTTTATAAAATATCTTTTCTAAACCTAGATTCTTGTTACAGAAATATGGGCATATTCCTACTATAAACTCCTAACAATAGGGAAAATTACTTTTAAGTTTAAAGAGTCTGTTACGTTTTCTACGCATAAATAATCAAGAAGGTATAAAATTCACGTGACCAAAGCAAATGCCTTCACATGGGAAAAATACTTTGCTACTGATATCCCTACCTAAGGTAACCTACATTAATTAAATTCTGTCAGTGGTGTAACATTTGAATTCAATAATACAATCTAATTAACTTTAGCCAATCCGAAAACAACCAATTAAATAAATTAATACTAAATTATTTAAATTCATTTTTGTAATATTAGATTGTGAGTGAATTAAAAGAAGCAAGTTTGAAAAAATTAAAATTTTCTAGTGTTGTACTTTCAGTAACTTATAAACAGTAACGGATAAAGTTTTGTCGAAATGAAGAATTCTGGTGACGTGTGACTTGCCTCTGACCCTGACCATACAAAATGTATACTGAAATACAGCCAATTTCATTGAGAAACTCTCGTTTTTCACTTCTCGAATATTTCATTTGAAAAGTTACTGTTTCTCCAGGATTTAGCAAGTTAAGTTGTGTAATGCATGGTTTTCTTCTTAAACGGTACATTATACAAAAGTAATCCTAAAAATTAAAATGTTTCCATCGTCAATTAAGAAACCTACGTAATGTAACCGATACAGCCGACATTACAAAGCTCTGTAGATTTACCTTCTTGAGAAGACTAACCAAATGCTTATCTTTTATAAAACTATTTTGAATGATCTCATTCAAGTTTTTCTTCACTTTCATACTTTCGGTCGTCTGTTCTTTATTAACTATAGTTTCGTTTGCGTCCTATGCCATATTCTCAGGACAAACTATATACGTTCATGGGTCAAAATCTTTCTGAGACTTCTTCAATATACTATATGTGAAGCATATTATTCACTTATTAAACACAATATACACGATGTAACCGTCCATAGCTAAACTCTGTGCCACAGTGTTTAATTATGAAAACTGACTTAAAAAGTCCTGATATTTTCTTTCTTGGAAATACTGATAGTCCAGGGAAGTTAGGAAATAAATCGGAAATTTTTAGAGCCAGCAGATATCGAGATGCGGTTTTCTGCATTGTGTTCAGAAAGCTCCCAGGAAAAAAGTCTATATGGTGTGGTTATGCCATTTTTCGAAAAATGCATTCTGGTGCAATAAATGTATTTTGCAATTGCATAATTACTTGCAATATTATAAGAACGACTGGAAACTCGGAAAAATCGCTCGAAAATCGTTACTCGGGGGTTTTCGGGGCTGCCGAATTCAATCTCCAGTAGCAGCATACCATAGGTTAATTTCATGCCAAATCGACTAGAGCCGTATTTCAATGTCTCAGATTTTCTTCAAATGTTGTCCTTGCATAGATACATATGAAATGTCATTAAACTATTTTTTCCAGATTCTTTGGATTAAAAATGGCCGAAGTAGAAGTTTTTGAAAATTTCGATTTTTGGCAAATTCTGCTACCGGTCACTCTACATCATCTAACTGAACTTGTCATAACTCCCTGATGCAAAGACATTGCACAGTAAAACAGTAGCAGGCGCTGCAGGTAAATTTCTTCAAAAATGATTTTTTTACAAAACTACAGAAAAACACCCTTTTTATTTTTTAACTATACCAAGCATATACTAAGATGATTCTATAAAAAACGTTTCAAAAGGGTGTTAGTTGTAACACAGGAACAATGTTAAAATCAAAACACTAAAATTTGCCTTCGGAGCCTGCTACTTTTTTACTGTGCCATGTTTTTGCACGTTTCTTGATATGCTCTGAAAGATCCAAGAACTAGCTTTAATCTGACACCTGGATGAGTCAAAAAATAAGGAAGTTATGACAAGTTCAGTTAGATGATGTAGAGTGACGGGTAGCAGAATTTGCAAAAAATCGGAATTTTCAAAAACTTCTACTTCGGCCACTTTTAATCCAAAAAACCTGGAAAAAATAAGTTTATGATGTATGTATGTATGTTATGTTATGTTTCATATGTATCTATACAAGGATAAAATTTGAAGAAAATCTGAGACATTGAAGTACGGCTTTAGTCGATTTGGCATGAAACTAGCCTATATTTAATAAATATATGTTAAATGTCTTTTAAACATTAAAAAAATATGTATATTATATTAAAATATTTATTAAATCTTTATTTCATATCGAATAATTTATATTCAGTACATATTTAGACAAGTATATAAAAATTTAATATATGTATTAAATGTTTTTATGATATTAGAAAACTAATATTTAAAAGTACATATAGGTACTATTTGAATTTGATAAACATGTCATATACAAATAAAACGACATAAGATCTAGCATGATTAGAAATATTCACTAAATGTTTCCTGTTAAGCAAAGAATTAAATTTAAATCTTCATATTTTATAAATATATAACATACAGTTTCAAAAATATATTTCCATTTTAGGATATATTATAGATAGATTATATAAATATTACATAGCTCATCAATGTTTAAGTTTGCAATTAAAATATGTAAAACCTGCGTCAAAACCTCTGAAAAGTTTCTTTTCGTTTTATAAAACGTTTTTAAACGATTTATAGTGAAAATAATTATATTTTTATACTTGAGGCTCATAAGTGGCAATGTTGGTTCTCCGTGTACGGCAGCCTACGTTTGTCCGTTGGAATTACATCCGCTTAATAAAGTGTTTGATAGTGTTTGCTAATAAACGTTTGGGTGGTGTGAAACCAAATAAAATAGTGTATTTAATGAACTGGTGGTGGTTTTTATTGTCCTGTCTTATGCAACCTTATGGATATAACTTTGTGTTCTAAGTTTTATTTTTTAATATTTTTGTAGGTTTTCGCCTGACAATAAACCAAAGAAAAATGGTTTGTTTGTTTTATTTCATTCATGTAGATTTCAACCAGACAATATTCATTCAATATTTATGGGATATATTCACATTATATCAAATACATCATATTAAAAGTAATATACAATAAAATAGTCAATTAAGACCAGAGAGGGTTTAAGTAATTGCGAAACTACATACGTGTTATATTTTATTCGATATTATATGGTGTGGGTCCTTATCAAGAATTAATGTGTTGAAGTGTAATAGGTGTAGTAGATATATCGAATAAAATATAACACGTACTCAGTTTCGCAATTAATTACACCCAGGCGGGGATTTATGTATGGGATAAAAAAGCTATAGCCCAGGGTGGTACTTTTTGAGGAGCGGCAAATTTTTCGAATTGAAATACTTTTAATATTTAGTTATTTGGGTGTTCGGGAAACCACACGACGTTCACCCATAAAACTGGCTGTCTACTACCCTATCCCTATAAAGAGCAACAGATGAAGCTGTCAGATTAAGTGTGTGGTAGAGAAATTCGTGAGAATTCTCAACGGTAAATCATATCGATCAGGGGGAGCCCTGATAGATGAGACCGGTGTGGGTGGATTCAAATCTCGCCTGGGATAAGGTCATTTATGGTCACCAAGGAACTCGCTGCTTGACTGAGGACATTTATGGTTACCAACGGAATCCGCTGATTGACCGAGGTCAATTATGGTCACCAACGGAACGCGCTGCTTGACCGAGGTCATTTATGGTCACCAAAGGAACCCGCTGTTTGACTGAATCTCAAGTGCGGAAAATCGAAGTGAGGTTTACCCTGCTTTTGGGCTAACTGCAGGCCGCCAGGTAAATGTGCTTAGGAGCTATCTCGACTACCCTATGATCCGGACTGCAGCCGGGTACAGTGACTGGGAGAAGCTCTGCAAGCCATTACACTTAAGGAGAGTTGAAGCGAATACATAGCCTCTCACAATCAAAACAACTTCACCAAAAACGGGTACACACCGGGAGTCTATAACGTGTAAACTTAAACGAAGCTCTGTCGAGGGCCCACCAAGCCTAAAATTGGTAGATCGGGGTGGCAAAACCATTAAAAAACCAAGTCCCGCCACAATTGAGATTGGATTCGATCGGGCAGTGGTCCCAGTTTGCAAGAGCGCATAGCTGGGGAATAGTCCTATTGCTGGACGAGCACCGGCGTGTGAGCACGTGACGTAAGTCAATCGCTCCGGTACTATGCCTGAGATAGCTAGTAGAGGGTGGATAGGCAACCTCGCTCCGACCAGTGAACTGATCTGGTAGCAATTGCTGTACTGCCGGTTATGCAACTTGCGCGCTGATTGGGCGTATTCCTTCTGGAAGGGAACATGGGGGTATGTTCACACGGGTACCCCACGTAAAACAATCATGACAATCAATATTTAGTTACAATATTTTGTATTAAAATATTTATAAATATTTATTGAATAATCTGTATACTATTAGGGTTATAATAGTGTTCTAAAGAAAGTTTCTAATATTCAGATAAAAATATTCAAATTAAAAATCTTATTTTTTCAAATTTTTTAAATTTATTTTGAATGCATTTTGGGCATATCAACAACAGTGTTTGTAACTCATATTTTACAAAAAAATAATATAATTTATTATATACAGAAATTTAAGAAAACTTGCTTAATCATGTTTTAAATAATCAGGCAACTTTACGGATATTTAAGTATTTTACGTTATAGAATTAAAACTAGGTATTTGTATTTTTGACAAATAATAAGCTCTACAGGGGCGGCAAGATTAATGTAGCCCAGGGCGTCAGAGAAACTAAAAATGCAATAATTCATTAAGTAATGTAATTACATTTTAAATTTGTAATTAGTATTTTAATTCATACGTTTAGTAATTGGTAATTCGTAATTCAATTACTTATTTTTCTTAATTTATATTGAAATACAGTTGTCAATTACAAATTACAATAACATAAATTTCGAAATTTTAAAATGCGCTTTTGAGTTATTGTGAAAGTAAGAACGCGATAACAGTTTGCCGGAAATTGTTACTGGGATTAAATCATTTTTTATCGGATCCAATTGACATTTTACCCGTTTAGGTTTGCATTGGAGAGGATTAGGATTTAAGCTTGGCCAATTATCCCACGGTTAGTAAATTGGTTAAGATGTGTAACTCCACTATCCTCATCGGTCCCTCTTGAGCGATAATTTGGCTACATTGGGATGGTTCTGATACCAAACAGAAGAAACGTTGGTGATCAATTACTTGGAAAACTTATTTGTAAAACTACGGGTAAAAGCTAACAGTAATAATTAAATATTTTTTATAATTGTAATCTTTAGGTATTTATAAGGTTTACTAAATTGAAATAGAATTACATAATTCGTCATTTGAAATTCAATTCCACACTGAAAAGGAATTTGGGTCATGCCATGCCAAATCATCACAGCTCATAACCCGACCATATCAGATTTCCGTGATCTTTGGTAGGATGGTAGAGGACATAAAGTAACTTATGTATGTAAAGTTAGAACCCTCAGTGATACACGCTATTCATACAGCAGGGTTGCAAACATGATCAAAAAATGTAAAATTTAAGCTTACAAGGCGAACAAAAACAATTCACAACTTTGCTTCTAATCATAGCAGAACTTTCATCTTAGGTTTGTTTTAAAACTAAACTAGGGAAACTTCGTCAAGACATGAAGGTCAAAAGCATTTTAGGTTTCCCTATATACAATATTGGATGTGTGATTACAATAATTCGGATTTTCATGAGCAGGTCCGGCGCAAGCTTTTGCGGGGCCGGGTTCAAGAATGCGCTTGGCCTAAAAAAACTCCTAAATAAATAATTTATTATAAACACATTATTACATGTTACAATAGGATCATAGTGTATTATAATAGTTATTTACAAAGTACGCGAATTCATTATTCGTGCATTTTTTGAAGCACGAGCGACCCTCTCACTTTCTACGGTGGTGAGTTTCGTAAGTACTCCCGCTTATAAATATAAAAGGGTGATGTAACCGTCCACTTCCACCATTAATAAACGGTTTACACGCAGTTAATGTTTAAAGAATTGTTAGGTTGCGTAAACAAAACCTGCACAATTGAAAATTATGGACAATAGACGAATTATACAAATAATAGCTGATGGCAATTGCTTATTTAGAGCAGTTTCATATTATTTGTATAAAACGCAGGAAATCTGCCAACACTATGCTTATGTCACGTTTTTAATATGTACTAATAGACGTTTTCAAGAATGTTTTAAACAAGATCGATTTTTGATTTTATTTTTATCATTTCGTAAGGCAGAATTTCCGTATGTATGTATGTAGAATAAACCGGTGGGGAGGGGTAAGCCAGAGAGGAATATATGTCAGAAGAGAGGAGGGTAAGCTGGGAGAGAGGAGTGCTAGGCTTAGAATTTTCAACTGGTTATGTTTGGTTGCGTTTATTTAAATAATCACTCACGAACAGAGTCGGCGCCGCGCTCTTGCGGTTGATAAGGCGCCACGTTACAACTTACAAATACGTGCGCTTTCTCTGCTGCTGTAGTCACACCGATGTTTCCGTGTCACTTAACGACTGGCAAAGTAAACTCCTGCCATTCAACCTACGTAAATCTTGATGACGTGATTAAGAACTTTGCAACGAAAAAGGCCAGAGAAATAATTGTTAAACTCACCACGTTCGAGCACTCGTGCTTCAAAAAGATGCAAAAAACACTGGCCCTTTTAGGCTCTCTAAAAATAATTTGACTTGATAATAATATCTGAAACAATTAAAGAATTCCTCCATTAAACACTTTTGAGCAAATTGACGTCACTTTAACGGAAATTTTATGCTGATTCCGAATATGTAAATCATTTTAGCCTGCAAAATTGGTTGCTACCAACCTAACCTCCACATAAACGCCGCTACCTAACCAAAACGCATGCAAAAGCAAATTTTAATTTTTTCAACATAACCTAACTTAATTTAATCTAACCTAAATCTAACCTAACCTAAACCTAACCTAACTTCACCTAACTAAATAGGGTAATGATGAATTACACAATTTGGCAATCATAGAATCTTAATATAATTATTATTCATTTCCATAGAAATTATAATTTATTTTAGTTTTGATCCCCAAGTTTGAGGCATTTGGGGCGTTCGCCCCAAAAATGATTTAGGCTTAGAATTTTCAACTGGTTATGTTTGGTTGCGTTTATTTAAATAATCACTCACAAAAATCTGAAGGACTGTAATCACACATCAAATGTCGTATATAGGGAAATCCTTCAATGCTTTTGACCGTCATGTCTTGACGAGGTTTCGCTAGTCTATATATTAAAAACACAAGGCTTATTTTTGTTCCAGTTTGTTTGAGAGTTCCACGGGGCCGATCTAAGCAATCTTTTTTTTAAATTGACGCTTTCGCTGTGTAGATTAGTCGACACTACTTAATTTTTATATATTTTTTAATGTTTATATTTTTAATTTAAAAAACTCTAAAATGTTTAATTTGAGACGGACGAATCGGACATTCACTTGGAGACTATTTCTTCACTTTTATATTTTTATTACTTATATTTCCTCCTCTACATTCGTTACAGTATAGGGCATAAATTGTACATTAAGCCATTTTTGCGGAACAAAATAATTTTTCCAGCACCGTACACACGAATTTTTAACACCACTCGCGGGTCTACATTTACCAGGCTCAGAAAACATTCTTTATCATCATCATCATCTTTAGATCATTCCTTAGTTGTAAAACCAGATATCACTTTATGTGGCGTTTCTCCTCATTTCGTGGGAGAGATTCCACGCTTAAAAAAATAACACACATTTACAAATTACAAATTATGTGTTTATTATTTAATAAAGATCTTCACAAAAAAATAAATTACATACTTACTTTGCTTTAATCTCCCCTATTTACATTTGCAGTAATCAAATAAGTATCACATACTTAAGATTTTAACATGATTTTTTATTGAACTTTTTTTTAATCTCTAAGGACAGGTCATGCGCCGCAACAATCGAGTGTGTGCTAATTTGATTTCATAGATACAAAAATAATGTTATTGAAATGCGATAGAACTATATCTCTATCTTTTTTAGTTATGGAGATGTGACAACTGTGGCGTTTCTTCGGACGTGGCGTCTCTCCCGATGTGGCGTCTCTCCTGAAGTTACCCTATCATTTGTCTATTTTTTGTAACTTCTGTCATCTCATATTTGCATATAAAAAATAAATTCATTCGCGTTTACCAAGATATTAATTCAAATCTTGAATTAGAGAGTGTATCTATCGAAATTACTTAGTATCTGCTTGACAACTTCTGCATTTTTCTTAAAAAAGTTGTTGCTTTCAACGTTTCTACGAAAAAAATCCTGAAAAAGATTTCTATATCTACATTCATAAAAACACATTATACAATCAAGTGAACAAAATTGAGAAGTTTGATGATGCTTCCAAATCTTCCAAAATAATAATATCGGACTAACTTCTCTGCTATTTATAACATGATCATACACCATAACAAAGTTGTGTACTAACTTGACACCATTTTTGGAATTTGTATGTATTTTGTAAAAACCAAAACATTTTTCCATTAATTCTGAAGCGATACCAGACCCATCAGATGAAGGCTAATTCTACATACGAGGGTGGTCCCAGAAGTCCCGACCCAACAAAGAAAACACAAAAATTTTGGAAAAAGATTTATTTATTTTTCAACATTATCTCCTTTCAGCTCTATACACTTTTCCCAGCGGTGTTCAAAAAGTTCGATACCCTTTTTATAATAAGAACTGTCTTGCTCCTCAAAATAGCCATTAACTGCTGACATCACTTCTTCATCGTTGGAAAATCTTTGACCACTGAGCCATTTTTTCAAGTTTGGGAACAGAAAATAATCCGAGGGGGCTAAATCTGGCGAATATGGTGCATGAGGTAGCAATTCAAACTTTAATTGATTAATTTTGGCCATTGCAATAACGGATTTGTGAGCTGGCGCGGTGTCTTGATGAAACAACACTTTCTTTTTAGCCAAATGCGGCCGTTTTTACTTGATTTCTTCGCTCAAACGTTGAAATAAGTTTGCATAATAGTGGCCGTTGATAGTTTTTCCTTTTTCGAGATAGTCAATAAAAATTATTCCACGCGCATCCTAAAAAACCGACGCCTTAACCTTGCCTGCAGATGAAACGGTCTTCACCTTCTTTGGAGCCGGTTCTCCCTTTTTAGTTCATTGTTTCGATTGTTCTTTTGTCTCGGGTGTGAAATGATGGACCCATGTTTCATCCATTGCTATGAAACGGCGCAAAAATTCTGCTTTGTTGCTGTGAAACTTCGCTAAACACTCAATTGAAACATTTTCACGACACTGTTTTTGCTCGAGGGTGAGCAAACGCGGCACCCATCTTGCACACAGCTTTCTCATGTCCAAATTTTCAGATAATATGCGATGTACCGCACTTTTTGAAATGCCCGCAATGTCTGCTAGCTCGCGCACTTTCAGTCGACGATTATCAAGTACCGCTTTGTGAATTTTCTTCACCATTTCTGGAGTCGTCACCTCATTTGGTCGACCACTGCGATGCTCGTCTTGGCAGCTCGTACGGCCTCGTTTAAACTCAGCTACCCAAAATTTAACTGTTGTAAACGAAGGAGCAGACTCACCCAGAGTAGAATCCAGTTCAGCTTTTATATTGGTTGGGCTGAGGCCTTTCAAATAAAAGTATTGTATCACATAACGATGACCAATTTTCTCCATTTTCACAAATTCACTGACAGCGTTCACTATTGATGGCTGCCAAACAAATACTGAACAACGTGGCGCTTTCAAACTTGAAACATATGCTTTATAGACTGCGTACTTTCCAATACAGTGATATTTTCAAACAACTACCGCCACCTCTTGGTCAGATCGGGTACTTCTGGGACCACCCTCGTATATATGCACAATACAATAGAATCAAATAAAAATAAACATAAATAAACAAATTAGTTATGCAAGTAAAGAAAGCTTAAATGTCATATTCAATTATAATATAGCTCGTTGAAAGTAAAAGTTTCGCACTATATGGTCTATTCGAACGACAAAATTATCTATTCTGAATGACTGATACGAGAATGTAAAAATAAAATGTGATAAATACAATACTCTATACTTTGTTTAGCTGAATTCGTTAATTAAAGTAGAAGTACATATTTACTACAATTTATTCATATACTATAATTATAGTTCATTATCTGTCGCCCTAGGGTGGTGTGGTGATTAAACCAGTAACTTTAGTTATGACCATAAATTTAACAGTGAATTTTTACTGAAATAGCCAACTTAGATATAAACAATTAATTAAATATTGTTCTACATTTTCGGAAACATAACTATTATCTATCAAGATACAGTAAAATTTCGTAAATAAATTAGATTAGTAAATCTCTATCTCTAAAACAATCTTCGACTGTTTTAGAACCACGGATAAAGTTAGTGGTTTCTAATCTAACCGTAGGTAACTAAATGCCTTATTTTTGTAGACAGACACGTTTTACGAAGATTTAGTGAAAACGTTAAGAATAGTTTCCAAGATTTTCCCTACCTTTAATCTTAACAGTTCTAAAAGTGCTCACTGATGACGTAATCTAATAATGAACTAATCAAACGTTTGAGATGTGTTTATTATAAGAATAAAGAAGACAATAAAGTCCAGAGTAAATAAGTAACAAAAACTTCCTTTCTTTATCAAACAGATTTTTTTCTATACGTGGCTTTACGCAAATTTAGAGTAGATTTTAGTTCTCTTCCATTATATTCTTCAAATTAGCATGTTCATCAAGTATAAATCAGAAAGCGAGTGAATTAGTGTCTGTTTAGAGTCATACAAAATATTTTTCATGAGAAATCAGTATATATATATATATATATATATATATATATATATATATATATATATATATATATATATATATATATATATATATATATATATATATATATATATATATATATATATATATATATATATATATATATATATATATATATATATATATATATATACAGGGTGGTCCAGACCACCCGTACACCCCTTTTAAAATGCGGGGGATTAAAATTTTTTAGCAAGACGATGGGTGATCTTACTAACGTCGATGTGCACTATCGAATGACGCCAAAAAGAAACCCCCCTGACCACTCTTGTAGGGGATAAGGGGAGGCAACTTTAAAAATTCAAATGTGAATCCCTAAATTTTATTACATATTTAGATTCTACTCATCAAAATATGAATAATTTATTTGAATCGTTTTTTAATCTTGGCAACAGGTGGCGTTGTAATCGCGAAAAACCGACTTTTTGCATTTTCCGCTCTCTGGCATATTTACAGGTGCAAACAACAGGTTTTCATATTTTTTACTAAATTAATAGTGATGAAGAGGCTTTGCTAATGTGTACTTTCATGAAAAAAATTTTACGTTAAGATGAAAACGGAAATTCTCTCCCTAAGGTGTTTTCGACAGATTTTTTTTCTTGCGTTGTACGTGAAAACAATTTTTTTCTGAAATTTTTAGATCGTTTTTTAACCTTAACGTCTACTTATTTAGATATTGCTTAATCTTTTTAGTCTTTATCTGAATATTTATTTTAAGCATATGTAATTAATAAAAATGAACGATAAAACATTCTAAATTGTAATCTGCTCTGCCTACGGCAAAATAATATTTAAATCGTACTAATTTAATATTTAATTTTAACAGAAAATAACTTGCTACAATTCTTTACTTCTCAATTCTATTTAAATAGTATGTAATTGTTGAAAATCAACTGTTCAAATAAATAATCTTTATTTCACAATTCGTTTAAATTATTCTTACTTTGTGGCCTGAGTGGATGAGATATCCATATTTCATCATTCATTGCTATACGCTAAAAGAAAGATAACCACCGAAATTTAATAGTCAATCACAAAGTGAAATTCTCGTCGGCAGATTTTTGTAATGCACCGTGACTTGACATGTTTTGAAGTAAAACCATCTTCCCCGGTAGAATCTTGGAAAATGTTGTTAGAATGGAACACAAATTCTAACAACATTTAAGGCAAAAAAATATTGTTATCAGTTACAACGTTAGAAAAAAAAATCCGTTTGTCGAAACCACCTTAGGTAGAGAATTTTCGTTTTTCATTGTAACGTAAAATCTTTTCTCATGAAAGTACACATTAGCAAAGTTTTTTCATCACTATTTAGTAAAAAAATATGAAAAACTGTTATTTGCACCTGTAAATATGCCAGAGACGGCGGAAAATGCAAAAAGTCGGTTTTTGCGATTACAGCGGCACCTGTTGCCAAGATAAAAAAATGTTTCAAATAAATTATTCATATTTTGATGAGTAGAATCTAAATATGCAATAAAATTTAGGGGTTCCTATTTGAATTTTTAAAGTTGTCCCCCTTACCCCCTACAAGGGGGAATCAGGAGGGTTCCATTTTGGGGTCATTCGAAAGAGCACATCGACATTAGTAAGATTACCCATCGTGTTGTTAAAAATTTTTAATCCCCAGCATTTTAAAAGGGGTGTACGGGTGGTCTGGACCACCCTGTATATATATATATACAGGGTGGTCCAGACCACCCGTACACCCCCTTTAAAATGCAGGAGATTAAAAATTTTTAACAAGTCGATGGGTGATCTTACTAACGTCGATGTGCTCTTTCGAATGACCCCAGAATGGAACCCCCCTGATTCCCCCTTGTAAGGGGTAAGGGGGGCAACTTTGAAAATTCAAATGGGAACCCCTAAATTTTATTGCATATTTAGATTGTACTCATCAAAATATGAATAATTTATTTGAAACATTTTTTTATCTTGGCAACAGGTGGCGCTGTAATCGCAAAAACCGACTTTTACATTTTCCGTCGTCTCTGGAATATTTACAGGTGCAAATAACAGTTTTTCATATTTTTTACTAAATAGTGATGAAAAAACTTTGCTAATGTGTACTTTCATGAGAAAAGATTTTACGTTACAATGAAAAACGCAAATTCTCTACCTAAGGTGTTTTCGACAAACGCATTTTCTAACGTTGTACGTGATAACAATATTTTTTGCCTTAAATGTTGTTAGAATTTGTGTCCAATTCTAACAATATTTTCCAAGATTCTACTGGGGAAGATGGTTTTACTTCAAAACAGCATTACAAAAATATGCCGACGAGAATTTCACTTTGTAATTCACTATTAAATTTTGGTGGCTATCTTTCGTTTAGCGTATAGCAATGAATGATGAAATATGGATATCTCATCCCCTCAGGCCATAAAGTAAGAATAATTTAAATAAATTTAAAAAAAATAATAAAATTTTAAATTGTGAAATAAAAATTATTTATTTGAACAGTTGATTTTCAACAATTACATACTATTTAAATAGAATTGCGAAGAAAAGAATTGTAGCAAGCTATTTTCTGTTAAAATTAAATATTAAATTAGTACGATTTAAACATTATTTTGCCATATGCAGAGCAGATTACAATTTAGAATGTTTTAACGATCATTTTTATTTATTACATATGCTTAAAATAAATATTCAGATAAAGATTAAGCAATATCTAAATAAGTAGACGTTAAGGTTAAAAAACGATTTAAAAATTTCAGAAAAAAAAATTGTTGTCACGTACAACGCAAGAAAAAAAATCTGTTGGTCGAAAACACCTTAGGGAGAGAATTTCCATTTTTCATCGTAACGTAAATTTTTTTTCTCATGAAAGTACACATTAGCAAAGTTTTTTCATCACTATTTAGTATAAAATATGAAAAACTGTTATTTGCACCTGTAAATATGCCAGAGACGGCGGAAAATGCAAAAAGTCGGTTTTGTACGATTACAGCGTCACCTCTTGCCAAGATAAAAAAATGTTTCAAATAAATTATTCATATTTTGATGAGTAGAATCTAAATATGCAATAAAATTTAGGGATTCCCATTTGAATTTTTAAAGTTGCTCCCCTTATCCCCTACAAGGGGGGGTCAGGGGGATTTCTTTTTGGCGTCATTCGAAAGAGCACATCGACATTAGTAAGATCACCTATCGTCTTGTTAAAAAATTTTAATCCCCCGCATTTTAAAAGGGGTGTACGGGTGGTCTGGACCACCCTGTATATATATATATATATATATATATATATATATATATATATATATATATATATATATATATATATATATATATATATATATGGAGTTAAATTATTAAATATATTCAGGATCAGTGGCGAGATTGGAGGATTGACCCCCCCCCCCAATAACAGATCTGAAATCCCTCTACTGGTTATGATTTTAGCTTTAACTCTCCACAAGCCATTCTAACATTATGAAATCGTTCAAGATATCAGCCCATGCGAAATCCCCATGGCAATCGTTTAAAAACTCAATCGCCAGACGCTTTAGATTGCTCCAGGATGTAAACGGAAAAATGTATTTAGGCTAAATCTAATATATTAATTAAGGTAAATCGAATTCAACTGTGTGATCCTGCACTTTTTCCATTCTCTACATCTCTAAATTATCTACCACTTCTTCAACCTCAAAAGTCCAATAGCAGGAATGTTAATACTGCATGTTATAACCAAAAGCAATTTCATTTCTGGTTCATCATGTTCATTGGTATCGGAGTCGGACATTTCGGCGCGGCCGTTCAGGCGCAGCCATATCGGCGCGGCTGTTTCGGCGCGTGAAATTGCCTAGTATTATAGTGCAAAATCTGTAGGTACTTAAAGGTAATAAATACAGGAAGATCAATGATGAGGAAAAAAACTCAATATCTGCAATCACAAAAGCTCGTATGTACTGCCAGATTTAAAAAAAAATTATTTCTCTAAGCTATTAAAACATTAAAATCAAAATTCTGCAAATCTCTACACAAGAGAATAATTTGTAATAAGAATTTTATTGTTTATAAGAATATCATGTTTGACAAGCATCTTAATAACTTTTAAAAAATTAAAAAATTTTAAAAGTTAAAAACGCCTAAACGGACGCGCCCAAATGTCCTAGATCGTCATTGGTATGGTTCCAGCTATGCTCCGACAGCATTACGAACTTTACTCTTACGATACTGCACAGTTTTCATCTTCAAGTTCTCTACAGTTCTGAATAAAATCTAATCTCTACCGAGAACTGAAAAGTTGTCTTAATGCACAGTTAAGCAGTTTGAGAGATGCACTATGCATGAATTGTCAGTGCCTGATTTTATCCATCTTATATTTACCGTGATAATGGTGTGCCATCTTGCTAAGGTTGTCCAAATGACAAATGATAGATAAACAAGTATCTGAGTATATCGACGGACAATGTAACCAAAGCAATAGAAGGATTACTTGCAGCTGTCATGAATACCTAAAGTTTATAAAATTTCTGTCTGAAAACCGTTGCATGTGAAAAAGTGTTATGCACGAGAAATCCGTTTTTATCTTCTATGTCTGTTAACAGATCCCTGATTCTTGTAATATGTACTGGGTATAATTACAAAACATGAAGAAAATAAACCGGAGTGAATCTAGCAGAGTAGTATAGCTAGGCGGGTTCGAGCACAAAATCCCATGTATTCTTATGAAGGTCCGTTTTGCATTTCAAGGTCATCCGCGAAATTCGAGGTTCATTTGCATATCATTCGCGGGGTCTAATTAATTTAATTCGCGGTGTCATTTATATGTGTAAGTTTTTGTATCTCGCGAGGTCATCTCATTTTTGTATCTGTTATATTGAATCACTTTGTCAATTTTTGTATCTGTTATTTCCAACTTGTCATCATTTCCCGCTGAAAGATTTGAATTCCTAGCGCTGCTAATGCCATCAGTCGGTGACGTCATATGATCGGTATAGTAGATTTCTATACGCCTGTAGATAGGCAACCCGCTATATTTTTTTATAAAAACCAATGGAGCCAGCAGGGTTTAAACGCTCGACCGTCTGGTTATAAGCCTAGGACTTAACCATTACACCATGAAGGTAATCTTATTATCAGATATGATATTCATTATTATTATTAATTTTAGATATAAATCTAAACGTTATACATTATTATTATTAATTTTAAATATAAATGTAGACATTATAGTCGTTTAAAATATAGTAACATCAATTTATTTATTAAAATAATAATAACCCAGAACTAAATTATTAATATCAAGAAATTTATTTAAAAAAACATTTCAATTCTAAATGTAACTGCTTTCAAATAAATACATAATAAACAAAAAGCGCTTAAACAAACGCAAATCATTAGCAAAGACGTGTTTTAGCTATAAGTTTAAGCAATAACAAAATTATTGGAATTTCTTATCATAACAAAAATGGAATAGCGTAATACGAAAATGTTTTTAAATTAATCCGCATAATGGTCGGCATACAACAATACATTTTAAAATTATGAGGTATCATTTACATATCTCATCTCTCATTTACATATATCATTTCTCATATGCATGCGCGAACTAAATTAATTGATCTAATTAAATGCGCGAATTAAATTAATTGATCTAATTAAATTAAAATAAATTAATTCACGGTATCATTTGCATATCTCATCTCTCATTTACATATATCATTTCTCATATGCATGCGCGAATTAAATTAATTCACGGTATCATTTGCATATCTCATCTCTGATTTACATAACTCATTTGTACATCTCACCTCTCTCATTTCTCATATGCATGCTCGAATTAAATTAATTCACGGTATCATTAGCATATCTCATCTCTCATTTACATTTATCATTTCTCATATGGATGCTCGAATTAAATTAATTCACGGTATCATTAGCATATCTCATCTCTCATTTACATTTATCATTTCTCATATGGATGCTCGAATTAAATTAATGCACGGTATCATTAGCATATCTCATCTCTCATTTACATTTATCATTTCTCATATGGATGCTCGAATTAAATTAATTCACGGTATCATTAGCATATCTCATCTCTCATTTACATATCTCATCTCTCATATGCATTCACGAATTAAACTAATTCATGGTATCGTTTGCATATCTCATCTCTCATTTACATAACTCATATCTCATTTTGTACATCTCATTTTTATATATTATTTGTCATCCCTCATCTCTCTCTCTCTCTCATAAATTTATTTTAAAATAAATTTTATGTTGTCATTCCTATTTCATATTTAAATATAGATCTAACAGTCTACAGATCTAACACGTCGATTTTGTTTTATAAAAATACACATTAATATGTACGATTCACCTTCCGACTTTCATTTGTTTCTAAGTTATGACGTCATCACAAAAGAATTTTAATGACAATATAAATTTTTAATAGTGGAATCCGATAGCGATTTTTCTACTCTTTATGATCATGCAAAAAAATCATGAGGTTGCATAACAAAAATTCTGAGAAAAATCGAGCTGAACATTGTAAATGTTTCTTGGTTATGACGTCATCACAAAAAATTTAAATGACAATATAGATTTTTAGTAGTGGAATCCGATAGTGATTTCTCTTCCCTTTATGATCAAGCAAATAAATTATAAGGTTGCATAACAAAAATTCTTAGAAAAATCGAACTGATATATATTGATATATTGATACCATAATATCAATAACATTAAATGTTCAGATCAATTTTTATCAGAATTTTTGTTATGCAACCTTATGATTTATTTGCATGATCATAAAGAGAAGAGAAATCACTATCGGATTCCACTACTAAAAATCTATATTGTCATTTTAATTTTTTTTGTGATGTCATAACTAACAAACATTTACAAAGTGCAGCTTGATTTTTCTCAGCATTTTTGTTATGCAACCTTATGATTTATTTGCATGATCATAGAGGGAAGGGAAATCACTATCGGATTCCACTATTAAAAATCTATATTGTCATTTAAATTTTTTTGTGATGACGTCATAACTTAGAAACAAATGAAAGTCGGAAGGTGAATCGGACATATTAATGTGTTAAAAAAAACGGTTGAGTTTGATTTTATTTTAAATATTCCATACTTTAATCCCACACTGTATATGAATATATGTGAATATATGAATAATGAATATTTTGTTTTCAAAAAGCAAAAGTTTTAGTTTTGCATATAACCGCATAGAGGGCGCCACTAATAAAAAAAGTTAAAATATAGTTAACCTCTCAATAACGTCTTAATATTTAGTTAACCTAAATCCAAAGTTTTATCAAGTTACGGCAAGTGAGTTAGTCATAGTAAATTTTTAAAGTTGATAAGTCGCCCGAAAAAATGGAATAAAGTCGAGAAGATTTTCGCGCAATAATTTCTTACAACTTTCGGAGACTATTATCTCAAAAACAATGTCTCGCCTAGTTGGTTTCTGTTTTTGGTGATGAAGCACCACATGCCACATCAATCGACAATTTCCCGCTGGTACTACGAATTCCAACGTGATGCACCAGTCTCAGCGACGATTTCAGGAAAAACATTGATGCTTTGCGCCAGCTGATCAAGGAAATCGAAATGTGACATATCGCGAGGCGACATCCTTAGGCATTTCAAAGATCTCAATCCAACAGAGTGAATTAGATGTGAGAAACATAGTTCCCCGTCAGATCCCGCATCTTTTAACTGAAGAACAAAAGGCGGCTCCCGTTAATAGGTGGCAAAAAACTTTTAGCCGGTTTAACAAAGGAAGCTCAAAAAACGTTTACAGCATGGTGAGTAGTGACGAATCATGGATTCATTCCTGTGAACTCGATAATAAACGTGTATCAAAAGTGAATCAATCCTTGTGGAGAATACTTTGAAAAGCAGTAGAGCACTTTAAGACGATCTACTGTTTGCTATTATGCTATATGCAAAGAGCAATATAGGCAAGACAACCGTCGTACTTACATACACTAATAAGTAGTACTACCTTGTCCTACCCCTTCTTCTCGCTTTTATTCTAGTAAATATGTTTATTTTTCCAAAATTTAAACATCTGGTTCTAGAGTTTTCAGTGCTTATTAAGGCTTATAGCGGAGGCACACAACAATGCGTATACTACTCGTATTCGTATATATGTTCGCTTCTTTCACTGTTCTGTACTTGATGTAATATGTACTTGTTTGTCACTCTTCCCTTACCGTTCACCGAAGGCAATTCAAACACTAGCCGGGCGTCTGCTTCAACTCGTGACAGTATTTTTTATTCTGCTGCCGTATATTATTGTCGTCGTAGAAAAATCGAAAAATGAGATGGTTTGTATTTTTACTCATCAATAATAATAATAATAATTGCTACAACCCATAACCTGGAAACCAGGCCCCAGAAGCTATAAGCTTGTGCGGAAGGGGGCGATTATTATTATTACGTAGGCCCTACGTGCGGCCGCAGCCGACTTACAAATGGAACAGCGCAAATCCCACATTTGTGTCACAGTTAGTGATGGGCAAAGAGAATATTCCCGGTGACGAATATTTCTTTTTTATACTACAGTAAGTGAAACGCAAGTAAACGCACGCCAAAGCGTACACTGCCTAATACAATTTTGCAAGCTGTTAAAAGCCATGGTAGCGCAGTGGGTATGGCACTTGACTACCAATCTTGAGGTCCAAGGTTCGAATCCCAGAACTGATACATTGGAATTTTTAAATAGCTAAGGCTTCTAGGCCGACTCAGCCTGTGAAAATGAGTACCTGTGAAATCATTTCCTGGGGTAATAAATAGGTGGTCGGTGCGTAGAGCTAGCCATTTTACCACCCTTGAGTACCGAATGGCTGGAATCCCAATGGGCCTTCGTGGCCTGTAAAAGGGGACTATTATTATAAGACCTGTTACCAACACGTGGCCAGTTCTAGCGTTAATTTAACGTGTTTAATGCAAATTTATCTTTGATGTATATTGACGTGTATTGAATTGAACTACTTTTTGAACAATTTCTCTATGTTGGGCCTTTTTTAAATCAAAATATGAATTCCCGATAAAGTGGGAAGTTCGGGAATATTCCCAAATATATTTCCAGGAATATTCCCCAAAAAATAAATTCCGGGAATTTACCCATCACTAGTCACAGCTAAGGAAAACTGCAGAAAACCTTAACCAGATCTGCCGGCACCAAATCGATCATGATTTTTAATTTTTTAATCACCCAGTATAGGATCATTTGGAATTTTAAGAATAATAAATTTGTATAATTATTATCTGTGGTGCGAGGACATGTTTATTGGAAGTGGGAGTACAAGAGGCCAACAACTACTGATGAATGTCGATAGAACGCGGCAGAATGCCTATAAAATTAAAGCATTACGAAGTTTTTAAAACATTGTAAACATAAATACGGTAATGCCATTTCAAAAATGTCATACCCCGTGCCTGTGTGCGATTCCATACAACGCACACTGATAGTCACGCTACTCATAAGAAACGATGGATTTTACACTGATAATGAATATTGTAGAGAAGGTGTAAGATATAAGAAAAAGAAAAAATGTGTCGCCAAAATCTTAGTGCGGTGTGCTACATCTAAAACTGAAGATTCATAGTGTTTGAAGTGAAGTCAGTAAATACCAATAACTATATTCAGAACTGCCTACCAAAACTGCGGCAGTTTATTGAATAGCATCATCAAAATGATGAAATGATGATTTGACCTAATTTATCTAAGCCATTATCCCAGAATAACACACGAATGTCTAACAGAACATGTATCCCTTTTTGTACCTAAAGTAAACAATGCCACAAAGCCAAAGTTCGTGATATCGAAGGTTTTTGATCATTACTGAGTCTTAAAGTCGACTTTTAATAAGTATTCAAGATCATTCGATTATAATTTAGAATTATTTTTCTAGATTTTTTACAAAAAAAAGAAATTATTGCACTTATTTATCTACTGCTTCTTCTAATCTTTTGACATGTTGACTAGCTGACTAAAAGTGGGAGATCTTTGACTCGTCAAGATTGCCAAATATTGGTGGTAAAATGTCAAACCTCATTTCTTTTACCTTCCCCAAAAAAACTATCGTACAAAATCTTATGTACTATGATTAAGCCTAGGTATTTCTAACAAAATGATAAGTTTGATGTCTAAAATCAGTTCAAAATCCGGTCTCATCGTAACATTGTTCTATTCGTACCATTTGAAACTTCATACAAACGATCTGCTATCACTCACTAGGTAATGAGGATCATGAAAATGGCATTTTGGGTCATTTGAGGACATCGGGATTAAATGTAAACAAAATATAAATGATGAACAGAATGTAGAGATGTAATTCAAAAATGTGAAGAATTTAACTATTAATAAACAAATTTTCTTCATCGACAGAGGATAATTCTGTGATCCTGAGAATCTAGAGGCGATATGCTACAGCCTAGTCAATAGGGTGGGTCGAAAAAGTCAATTTTTCGAGTATCAAATTCTAATAGGGCTCAAAAGTTGCGTATTTGCATGCTAATCAACGAAAAAATATTGAAAAAAAATCTTATGTTGGATCTTCAGTTCGCGCAAAGGGCCTAAAGTCTAGAAAAAATGACAAAAAACACCAAGTTTTACCTTTACGCTCAAAATATACAGGTAAGTTTTTTTGGCTTTTAATAGTGTCTCGGTGCTTCATCTGTGATGCGTGATAATAGAAAAAATATTTTAAAAAATCACACACTTTTGGCTCAGTTGGCTCGTTACGGCTAAAATTCTCGAATTTTCGTGAAAAATTACCCGTTATAAATTTTGAACCAATTGAACTAGATTAAATCAATGTAAATGAAACTGATCTTAGTAAAGACTAACAGTACTTTCTGGATATTGTCAGAGCAATCCAGGCATGACAATGTGCTCCAGATTTGGCTGTAAGAGATCCTGGACCTCTCAGTCACTCCTGATGGCTGAATGTGCAAACCGGGTCTTACGGTTGTTCATTTCCCAAACAAGTCCTACAAACGAACTCAAGATGCTTGTAAACTACATTGCGAAGACATATGCTCACGTCTGGTTCAACATTAAGAAATATCAGTCAGTGAAATATGGTCTTAAACATATCCTTCAGGTTGTTCAAACCACGAGACATTTGCCAGACGACATTATAAGAATCATCGATCCTGCGTTTTTCGCGTTTTTCTGTCACCCAGAGAACATGTTGTTGGCTATGATAGTGGATAAGAGACAACATATACGAAAGTTGGGTTACAGGAGTGTACTAAAGGCAAGAACTGAAAACCCGAGGGGGAAGTCTGTTCGAACTGTTACGACACCCTCGATAAATTTTGATGCCACGGACTACATCAGCTGACTGATAGATTGGACAAAATGTAAGCTGTCGCTCCCTTCAATGATAGAAAGCTTGACAACAAGAGACTATCTCTGCAAGATACAACTCTGCCTGAGTTTCATTTCTTAAATTGTCCATGCCGTACCCATGTTGAAAGATACGTCAAACTTGTCACAGAGGTTGCAGAAAAAGTGTGCGCACAAGCAAACAGAGATGGCTACATTAAAGCAACTTTGCTCTCAAGATGCCACAATACCAAAATTTGATCAAAAATCTCAATTTAAGACAACGTTTTTGACTAAATCAACATAATTTAACACACCCTAATTGATTGGATGGTTGGGTAGGGTGTGGATGGAAATCGAATTACACCACCTCCTCGTGGTGAGTTCACTTCATAAAAATATTGTGAAATGGGTGAAGAGTTGCAAAAAGATGTACTCTTATCAAAATAGAATGTATATGTATAAAATTATGCACATTAACGATTTATAAAGAAAGGCGGTCTTTTATAATTTAAAATATCACAGTGCGTCTGTTTGTAAAACGGTAAAACCTCCAATTTTTCAGGAAAGTTGGAAAATTTTAGATACAATAACGAATTATTAAGAAAGACTGCCTTTTATAATTTAAAATACCACAGTGCGTCTGTTTGTAAAACGGTAAAACCCCCGATTTTTCAGGAAATTTCGAAAATGTTAGCCCTAATGCGTGAACTCAAAATGAAGCCTATAATTTTTAAAAATATTTTTTCTATGATCACGCATCACAAATTCAGTACTTAGACGCTATTAAAAGCCAAAAAACGCTACCAGTACATTTTGAGCGTAAAGGTAAAATTTGGTGTTTTTTCGAAACTTTAGGCCCTTTGCGCGAACTGAAGATCCAACGTATGATTTTTTTCAATATTTTTCCGTTAATTAGCATGCAAATACGCAACTTTTGAGCCCTATTAGAATTCGATACTCAAAAAAAATAAACTGTTTCGACCCACCCTACTACCTAGTCAACCTACTGAAAAAACCGACTCAGAATACAATTTGTGCAATTACCATTCAATAATGTTAATTCTAATTACATTTTATTAATTACATAAAAATGACATAAACTCTTACAATGGGTCTTTCTGAAGTGCCTACGACTGCCTTACATTATTTTGAGTATATTAGAAGTATAAGAAGAATTTGCTTGTACTATTTATACAATTTTAAAACATGCAGTTCTAGGAAAGTCTCCACTTTCATCATTTTGGTAACAACTTTATGATATAAAGGATTTAACAATAAACCGTCAAAGAAGACATTTAAATATCTTCCAAGAAACAGCATGGAAAGCGGCACGTCCTTTATATTATAGGATGGTATTGAAGTCTTCGGGATCCCTTTATCTGCTAATTTCGTGTTTACCTGTATTCATAAGTAACTTCTCTTATTGAAAAGCCTGTAAAGGATTAAGGACCTTTTCTTGAATAGCAGGCCTCTTTCTATAAACTGCAGTTCCACTCATTTTATAGTTAAAATCTATTAACAATATTTACTAATATTAGTAAGTCAAGTGACAAAGGCAAAGCTACTAAGCATTTTTCAGTTTTGCAACAAAGAGGTAAAGTCTACAGAATGTGAAATGTTTGAGTCACATATACCTCTCATGGCTTTGCGCTTTTTCACATAAAATCACTAAAACACGAGTATTGATTGGGAAATTTAAGCATACACCTCTAGTGAATTTTCTAGATATTATTTATGGAGGGTGTTTGTGAGGAATGACACAAATTTATGAAAAGTTACAGAAATTTATAAAGTAGTTAATGCGAAATTGATAAGGAACTGTTAGGCTTTTCAATAAATTGGGGGAATTACCGACGAATCGCAAGGAATCTATGTGCCACATATCATCTAAATGAATATGAACCAATGCAATAATCAGCGCAAGAATTTTGTTGTCTGGTAACTTTGGCGACGCTGTAAGCGACCACACTAGAATAATTTCGTTTAAATCTTACAATCATAAGTTTAACGTTAAAGTTATTTTTGGACGTCAATAGATTACCAAAGGCAGAAGTTAAAGCTTGTGTTACATTGAGTAAAGACCACTGCGTCAGAGGGAGTCAAATAAGATGTAGACATATTGACTTCTTTTAGTTGATTAGAATGTTAGTATTCTTCTTCTTCTTCCAATGCCGTACTATGTTGCAGAGAGTTGGCGTATATTTGTGTTGCACGTATTCAGTGATCACAGATATAGGTGACTTTCAGCTTAGGTGGACTCCGAGTCACCCCAAGTAGCGCTTGAATTTTTTATTATGTTCAGTGAAATTTTCTGCGCAAAGTATACCTAGGTGGCTTGCCAGTGTCCTCCGAGGGAGAAGAGATTTTTATTAAAAATCCGCCGATATATTCCTCGGAGTTCGAGGTCGGGTCTCTTGGTCGGTAATCCCGCACGCAACTAACCTAACCACAATCGCTCTCAATGTTGGGTATTTTGGAAGCATATCCCCTGAATCGTGCAATTACACAAGCTAACAAGCAAAACTTTTATAGTCAACTCGATGCAGAAAGCCCTCCCCTACCCTCAATATAGTAAGTACCACCTAAAATATTTTATTTCTGTCCTAGTGCCTGGTGTATTATTTTAGTGTAATTTTGGTCAGCGTTTACCCTCTTACATTCAATAGCCGCTTTGGCAATTACGGACTCCCTATAGCTAAATTTGAGCATTGTAGTTTCTAGCAGATCGTGGATGTGTAAGGACACTAACTAACAACTACACTACAAAGAGTGCGAACAACCATAAAAAATAAAAGGCCAGTTCTTCTCAGTTCCGGAATTGTTTGGTTGCATGACAACGCACGACGACAGACCGCCGCTCTTACACGACAACTCGAGGAAAAATATAAATTGGAAATTTCTGATCACCACCCCACTGCCCCGATTTTGCACCTAGTGATATTCATCTCTTTCTTCACGTTAAGAAATTTTTAGCAGTCTAGCGATGCAACACAGATGATGAAGTAAACGCAGTGGTTGAAGACAGTATTTCACAGATAGTGGTATGCAAAATCTTGTATGCAAATCACGCCACGATAAATGTTTAATTTTAAAATTATGTTGAGAAGTAGCTTAAGATACATGTAAGCAAATATAAATAATAAAAATTGAAATAAATGGATTCTTTAGATTTTATGACCATTCGGAAAATAGTTTGTGGATATGCCTCGTAGAATTAGTATGAAATTAAAATACGTTAATTAAGAAACACAAAACCTTTATTCAAAAACAAAAATTAAATCAGACAAACAAAATGCCAATGGTGAATGAACCACTGAATGACGAATAATTGTAGGAAATAGAACAATGTTTGGAAGTTTCATCCATAAATATACATACACAACTTTTTATGTTTTAAATTTATTTCGCAGGAATCGCAGGAAAAGATGACTATACTGGATTAATTGTCCTTGATCATCAAAAGATTTCCCTGCCTGTGCATGATTATTTTTAATTGTACTCTCCAAGGCACGATGCAATTCTTTACAATATTTTGGAAACTTCTCGCTTCTTCTCCATGTATGTATATTCCTTTTTATAGACTTCACATCGTACACGGTTATCTGATAGTATTCAACTCAAGCACTCCGGACTCTGCAGTCCAAAATCTTGAGAAAAATCTGTTGTTTTTATAAAGCTGATTTACTTAGTTCATATTAATCTTGATATTAACTGTTGTTCATCAACAGAATATATCGCGGCATTTCATTTTGCAAATATACTGTCGTATTATTTTTTGGTAAATAGGATTTATTCAAAAAAATAAGAAACATTTTATAATCAAACTTTATTAAATTGCATCGTTTAAAATATAATACAGCGAATAATTTCGTTTTATAAGTACATAAAGTAATAAAATATTCCAGGTACCAGTTATTTATTGAACGGTCCTCGTATCGTGCATAATTTTATTTAAATAAATGATTGTAATAAAAGAGTAAAATCAGACTAAGCCATTTATAGCAAGAAACTTTTATTTTATTTAAAATATTATTACATTGGTAATTAAGAAAATACTAAGCTCTAGAGAACATTTTGTTTTAATTATAATTAATACTAAAACTAATAAGTTGTCAGTCAAAATAATTAATTCGTATAGAGGAGTTGATGTAGTGATAATAATTATGTTAAGGAAAAGGGAAATTTTGCATTTTTTAATGTGTTTAAATTCTTCAAAATATAAAATAGTTGCCTTTTATCTAGAAAGAGATAAAGAAATGAAAATAAAATTGTCGTCTGGCAGTTGTTTTGAGGTGTGTAGTAGTAAGTAGATGTACATCAGACAGTACAGACGTGCATTTTAAAAATGTATTTCATTTGTTGCAGAAATGTATGCAAATGTGTTAATTATATTTAAAAGGAGAATTATTGTTTAAAAAGTAGTTGATTGAAAAGAAGTTGATAAGTATAAGTAGTTGGTTAAGAATAAGAAGTTTATTAAGTGAGAAGAGTACAGTGAATTATTTAAAAGGAAAGTGATTTGTGTAGAGAATCTAAAGTGCGGAGTTGTTTTATTTTAAAAAAGGGGAATCTACGGAATAATTTGTAAAATAATCAATGAATGATTATTTTGGACATTAACAATTAAAGTATTGATAATTTATGAAAAACCACATTGGTTCATGAAAATTTAAGTAAAATTGTAAAAAGTTCATTTACAAGTGTTTGTAAAATAAAATGTTAATTTTGGTCTATCAAAAGTGTATTATTTACATCATGGAGGAAATCCTGAATAAGTAATTCTTGAACTTACCTGAAATAAAAGGAAAGAATTAATCATAAAAAAAATAATAAAAAAAAACAGTCAATAAAAACATTTTATTCTAAAGTACTTACCATAGTTTGTGATGGTAATGAGCATCTGGTACCTCATCTTTGGCGAGCTTCTCAACAACCAGGAAAAGGAGTCGATCATCTACCAGCATCTAACAGCAATCGCATGGAGGAAGGTGATTACACACAGTATCAGCATCTTCGTGGCGGTAAGAGAAATAAATTCTGTGAACATTTGCAATTAAAATTTGGGCGCATAAGTTAATTAATTAATAACAGTAATTAATTATACTTACTTGATTAAATGTTGTTGAAAGGTAAAGGCAGGTATATTTGTAACACAAAGCTGCACTTTATACGAATTTTTGTTGTAATTTGGTGAAGATTTTCCTGAATTTTAGAAAGTGTTGCAGAACTGCGAATTCTCGAACCTTTTAAAAATTTTAAAAGACCCTTTGAGAATAAGTCTCTTGCTATAATAAGCTTAGTTGGCGCCCATACAACGTTTTTTTTAGCATTTGTAATTTTGATATACAGGGAGTATCAGAATATTATTTTTACTTTATGTAATATTTATTTGTTGGATATTATGCTTTTTCGGTATCAGTAAAAAATAATATAATAGTTAGTTTGATTGTATAATCAAATAACACAACAATACATCTCCACCTTCATTCACCATTGACTAATCTATCAGAGAACTTGAACTTTTAATTTTTACCTTTTTGGATATTTTAGCTGGACTTTGGAAGTGACTAAGAAATAAAAGCACTTCGCCCTTATATTTACTGATTTTTCGTCCTATAAGTCCATATCAAGATGCTTACTGCAAGTTTTCCATTTCTATGGGAATCAAGTAGAAATTATCACTGTGGAATGAGGAATGATAACTACGATTTTACCTTCTAATAGTCCATGAACTGAGAACATCGGTTTTAATGTATTAATGTTTTCCTACCTATATGCAATCACTGCAAGTAGTGGGTCTTTCATCTTCAGTGGGAATTCCCCTACATTAACCACCCATAGCTCATCTACCTGTTTAATTTCTACTGTCCGAACGAAAGTCCATTCTCTAGTTTATGCATGAATACGTTGCGAACTATACTGTATTAGTGTATTTAACTACGTTTTTGTACTGTAACGTACGATTTCGTACCAACCATCTGTGTCATTGAAAATCGCCCTCAGTTTTAAAATGCTGCCGATAGGAAATGCTTTTAGTCGCCAAAGACAGCAATATTCAAAGAGCGCCAACAGTTATTGATTATTATTATTAATGAGGGAATTCCCGATTGCCACTAAGTTAACGGCTACAGGCATCAATGTTATAGCTTGTTTTTGATAAATGATTCGAATGAAAATTAATTATTATTCACTACCAAAGGTGACTATAGCGATATAGTACTAATGAACTGAATATCTTCCTTGATTTCGAATAGTTTGTATTATTTCGGTAAAATAAGAAATATACTCATAATAGTCATAATAAACTTCGACATCTTCCCCTCTCATTACAGAATTGCATGTGATTAAAAGCACGTAAGTAATTCATTAGTAAAATGATAAGGGTTATGATAAATTGTAAATAATATGAAGTAAAAGTACCCGCAATTTACATACTTATTGTTAGTTAGAAATTTGTAATTCGTAAACAACACAACTTTGTAACGGTACCGTCTTTGTTGTGCAAGATGTAACTGTTTCGGTAAGCATATTTAGACAGTTTGAATCTTCTAAGCTAGTAATAGACGAGCGTACAAGCCGCTGCGTGCCACACGTCCAGCCTCGCCGGGTTTGAATACACACGCGCGCTTTCTAAACCGCTTTGCTAAAACTACAATCTACAAACTACAGTCAGTATATAAATGTATACTATGCAATAGAATACATTGCAACAATGATTGATGATTGCATAATACAGGGTGTTTTGTAAAAGATGCCTTTCCCGTTAAAGGACAATAGAGAAACATGTGTAGAGTAACATCTTACTAACAATTTCCTGAAATGCCCCTTTGAAATGACAACCCCCCTTATAAAAATAATAGGCACACCACTGCAACATAGTAGATAAAATGTATGAAAAGAAAATTGTGTCTACTAGTACATACTTTTAAAGGTCGTGGACAAAAGAACCATAAACTAACCCAAGCAGGTAGCGGGATAAATATAAATTCCCCGAGAAGTAATCAACACCAAATAGCAGTACGTGCTTCTAAAACGTTTTTAACTAAATAATAACACTCATTTTGAACATCTGTTACTGACTCAGATCTTTGAGATTTGTAACTGCAGTATGCAGTTTGTCGTCAACTTTCTTTGTGTTAGGTGGTGGTAAACTTGAGTTTCGATTAATACACGTTTTAAATTAATAACTTGCATTAGATAGTGTTAAGTTTTTGTTTTAGTGATAAGTAGTTTATTTAAGTGTATTTAATTACTGTTTAAATTATGGCAGAACCCTATACACCTGCTGAATGGACGGAACTTATTATTTTATACGGCGAATGTCATCGCAATGGTGCTGCCACCGCCAGAGAGTATGCTCTTCGGTTTCCTAACCGCCGTCATCCAAATGCACGTACGATTGTACAAGCTATACAGAGAATGTTCGATACAGGATCGGTTATGCCAAGAGCTGGTGGGAGAGGACGCAATCCACACCACGGAGATGTCGCGGAGGGAGAAAACATTCTAGAGTTAGTTGAAGAGGATCCCACTCTTAGCGTGCGTACCTTGGCAGCACAAACTGGTGTACCTTCTACTCGGTTTGGCGTATTTTAAAAGAAAATTCCCTACACTCATATCATTTTCAAAAAGTACACTCATTAGAACCTGCAGATCATATCCCGCGAGTGCAATTTTGCCAATGGCTATTGGAACGCAATCAGGAAAATCCTCAATTTGCACAAAATGTACTGTGGACAGACGAATGCTGTTTTACTTGCGCGGGAATTTTCAATTCACATAATAGCCACATTTGGGCTGACGAAAATCCTCTTGCTGTCCGAAGACATTATTTCCAGAGGCGTTTCTCGGTAAATGTGTGGGCGGGTATTTATCAGAACCGTTTAATAGGACCTTTTATTTTGCCCCAACGCTTAACCGGTGATTGGTACCTACACTTTCTGGACAATGAAGTGTTCGACGGACTTCCACTAGCTGAATTGCCCAGGCTTTTATGGGAGTTTTTGAATAACGAATACCATCACCGGTGGATAGGACGTGGAGGACCCATCGCCTGGCCTGCGAGATCATCGAACTTGACTCCCCTCGATTTTTGTATTTGGGGATATTTTAAAACATTAGTGTACAGGACAGAAGTGGATACCGAGGAAGAGCTACGCGCACGCATTGAAATTGCCGCAGGACAAATTGGTGCAAATGCCGACATGTTTGTTAACATAAACGAATCTATCATACGTCGTGCGCGAGTGTGTGTGCAGACTAACGGCGACCTATTTGAACACATGTTATAAAGATTGTTTGCATCTAAACGGTAAGTTTTACCCTTTTTGTTAAAATCACAGTTGTAAAATAAAAAGCAGGCAATGGAATTTACATCACAATTAGGTCAATGAACGTATGTTAGATTTTATTTACTGACCTTAATAAATGATCAAGTCATCAAGGTAGTGAGTCACCCGGCAACTGCTGCTGAAATTCAATTCTGTTGTTTCTGTAAATTGATACGTACGTAGCGGAGGTCAGTTTTTAATTTAGTAGTGCAGATGTGAGATCATTGTTTGCTTTATCAGTAATTCCTAGTTAAAATCTTACAAACAATCCATAGTCTACTCGTGTCTCATAGTCTCGTGCAAAAAATACGGAAAATCCGAAATTTTTTTTAATTCTTAATTTTTATTTTATGAGTTTTGGGGTCTCTATATGGTCACCTTTCACCCTCTTAAAGCATTGCATGTTTTTCCGTAACACCCTGTATGTTACACTTTGATTATAAGAGCAGGTCACTTCCCCACCTTGTTGATAAAATTGTGCGTGCCCAACATATTGTAGAATAAACCTACCTAGCTAATCTTGTGCTTGTGCATTTTCTTCAACTAGAATCCACTGTTTTAATTTTAAATCCTACCATTTACCATAGGGAGTTGGTAAAAGTCCGAAAGACGACTGTAAACACTTGCATTTCGCGACTTTACCAAATCTTTTTGGTAAATGTCATAATTTACCAACACCAATTGGTAAAAGCCCTTTTAATTTGTTTGTGTTTTACAAGTTGCTATTGTCAATTTAAATTTGAAACAAATGTCCACAATAACATAAAAATGCTTTTGGACAATCTTATAAGTGATTTTTTATTCTATGCTACCCTAGTAACAAAGTTTGTTGTTCTTGTTAAATAAAATAATATCAATATATTGTGACTTCTAATATGGCAATGTATTAAAAGAATTCTCCCACTTGTATTCTGTACCTGGAACTTAATCAAAGTATAATACATCTATCCAAATACAGTCCACTGATTTAATAGAAAACGTAGATTTATTAACTTAATACAATTCAAAATTACCGAACCTAACGCTCCTTGTAATAAATTTAGGTATTCACGTTGTTATCATTGTAAGATTTGCTTATTTCGGTCTTTTACCAATCGCTATTGTAAATGCTAAAATTTACCAAAACGGCTTGGTAAAGGTGCGAAATGGAAGCGTTTGCAGCCGTCTTTCGGATTTTTACAACCTCACTATTAAATACTAGGGTTAACTGATAACACCTTGGATTGACAGATTTCCGGTGATATCTTGTTTTATTCATCTCGTTTCATCCACCGACGGAAATGTACCTGAATCCTTCTCGTTTCGTGCGAAATAAAAATGATGGCGATTAGGACTTCTTACTTAGTGCGTTGTTTACCTGCACATCTTTACCGGCTCATATTTGAATATCGATGGCTGGTTTAAATTCTTTTTATAAATTTATGTATGAAATTTGAGTATTTTTATAAAAACAGCAAATGTCATGAGGAAATTTTGGACTTGGAGTTATTGTTATTGTATTGTTACTAAAATAGGTAACGTACGAAGAAAATTGAAAAGATCCAATAATGCATCAACCAATAGTTCTTCCGAGTCTTCTAAAAAACTTTTAAGTTTAAATCTCACCTTGAAACCTTTGCAAAAGTTTTGTAAAAACTGTCTCAAGTTTTGCAAAAATTTCCTTCCGTCGTTTCATCCGAGAGGAGTGTCATTGTACTCCTTGAGAATTATATGTAATATATTTATATACATATATGTATTCTCACTTCCACCATAAAGTATAACTCGGCCGAGAAATGCATTAGCAACTGCATACACAACAGCAGCGGACGGCGCAATGCACTCCTCGCCATGAACAAGAAACAGTGACTTGGTGACTGCATTCAGGCGGCGTCTTCCGTTGAGTGTGGTGAGGGCCGCACTTGACTTCAAGGAGTGACAACTATCAAACACAACAGTATTCACTTAAGCGTATGTGGTGTTGCAGCGTTTCGAAAACGATTGTGACCGTTTTCGCGGTTTATTATTATATAAGCTTTTAAATAGACAAACGGATGCGGGTTTTTTTGTTGAATTTTCAGTGTTAATCTTTAGAACGGAAGAAGTGCGCTGATGTGTTTTTAAAAAAATAATTAATTGATGTTATGTGGAAATAGTATTCAAATGATTCTAAAATTTCATAAATATTTATAAGTGGTGGTTGGTGATTGCATCTGCTTTGATAAATAAATAAATAAGTTGTAGTTTATAAGTTTTCAACTTCTGAAAAAATTAATTGTGATTCTGTTTTGATCGAGTTGGATACGTACCCAGTTAATTTATTCCATTCAGACTGAGCTTGTCTAAATTAGGATCTTGTTGACAAATGTAGTTAGCTCTAATAAGGCGTAGATTAGACATCGTACGTTCGCTTGGGCATCATTAGGTAGTTCAACGGATACATACAAAAAAGTGAACTGCAAGGAAAAAAGTTTCTGCTGCAACAGGATTATTTCAGTTCGTGACGACGTGATTACCTCCGAGCCCGTCATCGTATTTAATATAAGATGCACATAATAAGCATAATAATGTAATAAAAATGTCATTTGTTTAATACCCCAGTCTAAATTGCTGCAAAAATATTAAAATACGAGTGCCCCCACAAACTTAAAAGCTCAACTCAAGTAAAAGCTCACAGTCAGTAGTAATGGACTTATCGAATTTTCCAATATCATCAAACTGTGATTTAATCCCTTAAACACCACTCCATAATAAAATGTAATCGTTGACTTTAATAACTGTTAACCAGAAAAACCAGTGTGTAATGAAATAATAAATAAGAAAGACACTATTACAAAGATGCCCTCTGGAAGTGTCACTCGGAGAGTAGAAGATCAAGGAGGAATCGACGATGAGATTTCAGGTAAGATAGGTGGTTAAGAGAAAAAGTAAAAACGATTAGTAATGGAGTCTGTTCGTAAAGGCGTGAAATACTCACTTTTATATTTTCTTAATTTATTTTCTTCCCTTTTTTCATGCTTAGGCAGCGTATAATAAGGTTTTAAATGGCAGTTTTTGCACGAAAGTAGCTTTTTCTTTAGAACGGTTTCTTTGAACTTTCAATAGAAATTAATCTGGAATTGTAATCAGCTTAGCACCCATGGCGCCAAAAAGATCAAGAACGTGAAAATATAAAACTGCAAATTCACTTTGTAAAATGCATAGTTAGTTATTGACCCCATTCTAGTGACGTTCTTTAATGAGGTCTTGCATATCTCGTTTGCATCACAAACTTAGATAATGTAAATAAATAAGTTCCTCTGATAAGAAATATTACATGTTTAGGACTTTGTGCATAACGAAAAATAAACTGTTTGGAATATACAGTGTATCTGAAACTAGACTTGAAACATTATTGAATAGAAAGTGACAGAAAAAAAGGATTCTGAGCATCTATAGATAGATGCTTCTAAAAACATAGCTTGCCTTATCAGAAAAAAATCAATTTTCCCCCAGATTTCAGCAAAAAGCATATGGTTAACTATCCCATAGTTCATTCTTTTGAAAACGGCCTATTAAGAATTTCACAGTGGGTATCGTCTCAAATAACCTTTCCAAAGAAATCGTCTCTTAAAAACCAAACACCCAACCATCACTTTTGTCACAAAAGTCTCCTGTTGGTATTTGTTAAAATGCACATGTAGGGGGTACATAACTTAATTTATTTGTTCTGACAATACAATTTGAAAAACTGCACGACCAAAAAGTGTACACCACATGCAAAGTGTACTATGTTATGCAAATCTTAATATAGTTACGTCCTACATATGGAGGCATTTAAGGAAACGAATTTATTAAGTATGGAAGATAGTATTAGTAAAAATGCTTCCACGCTTCATTATTTTAGACGTTTTTATAACCGTGCTGATTAATAAACCTACTTCCTTGGAGGAAACAAAAAGATGCAAACATATGTTTTGCGAATGACGTAACAATTAACTCGTTAACAGTGAGATCACGCAAAGAACCATTTGATGCCGACATGAATATTAAAACATGTTTCCTGAACATTATTTTGCAAAAGTATGATAAGAAACAAGAGAGGCATCTTCCTAATAAATTGCTTTATATAAAAATCAGTACAGTTTGACCCCATGAGATGTAAGTCAAACTGGAATTGATGTTGATCTTTGACGTTTTTCAAGAATCTTCATCACTGCAAAGTTAAGCTAGATTTTCAGACAGAAGGAATGCCAAGACTATCATTCTTACTGTTTTTATTTCAATATGTTTTTCTGGGCGAACGTTGGCTATCATTATTGCTATGGTTATTTTACCGATGCTACCTAATATCACTGACTCAAATTCTTAAGCCAGGATATACGTCTTCTGCCAGGTTGCCTTTTTCCTTCGATCTTCCCTTGTAAAACTGATTGAAGGATGTCTAATATTTATTGTTTCTCACATGACCCAGATAAGTAATTTTTCTCGTAAGTTTTCTAATTTTCACGGTTTTTAATAATTCCCAATTCCCTTTCGGACTTTATCCTTCGGTCAACATCTCCATTTGTTGTATGGTCCGTTCATTTCATTCTCAGAACTCGTCGAAACATCCACACTTCAAAAGCTTCAACTTTGCATGCGGCTTCTGTAAGTGTCCTGGCCTCGGCACCATTCTTCAATTGTAAGCTTAAATTATTACTGCTAAACACATTTCTCATTTTCAGAAAAACGGCTCTGGCTTTTACTATATACAGATGTTATTACTAAAAATCCTTGACTTGATTCATTTTGTCAGTTCCGCTATGAATTCTGTCATCCAACTACCTGCGTATGTGGATGCCTTCAAGTAGTACCAGTAGCGCTCAATTGGCCGCAGTTGGGGTAAGTTGGGGACATTGTCAGCATGCTCGTTGAAGCGGACATTGTTCTTCTGTAAAACTTTTGTGTTCGCATAATGCGATGATGCCATGTCCATCTAGAAGATATACTTTCCATCAGAATGATGTTTTTTAAGGAAAGGAATCAAATGCATTCTTTAGAATAATTCTCGGCGTTTATAGGGTTGCCCGATGGAATAATATAAGGGGTAGACCGTCCCGCCTCCTAAATCGCCATCCATACCAACACTTTCTTTGGGAACTTGGTGTGACGCTAAAATTTCACCTCGGGGCCCAGTTCAATACCGCCAATATGATAGTATTGCTTGTTACTGTTGTTATTGTTGTTGTTGTATTGCTTTCATCCACTCTTTTCATAATGTAATATATTGTTTGAGACGGAATTTTCATCTTGAGGAAGTGATTTACAATGTATAATTTACCGTGATCCTTGTTCCTCGAATAGAATTCGTCAATGACACTTTGCCTATCATTCTCTTTTAAATTTTTCATTTCCGATTTAACGTGATCAAAAAACCAATTATTGTCTTTGTTGTGTTTACTGTAACAAAACAGTTGCCTAGCAATCTCTAACTTAATATCACTAAATATCACGTGTACGGATTTTTAGTAATAACACCTATATCTTCGAATTTATCTGGAATGGTCCCAACTTTCATGCAACATACACCCCAAATATGAAGTATGCTCAACTCCTATAGCTGATCCATCCATAACTAGATTGAGTGCTATGTTATTTTTTCTTGCTAATCGCCGTATATTTTGTTTTAGCGGTGTTTAACTCTAATCCATATTATTTTCCTACCTGGACCAGTCTGTCTAATAATAGCTGTATTCCCGGTATCGTCCACATACCGGATATTGTTGAGAACTACATACGCTCTCGTGTCTTTCTCGTCTATTCCCGTTTTTCTTAGGGTATCAATCATTTTTTCGTGTTTCACTTTGTCAAATGCTCTCTGAGAATCTATGAAACATGCGTAGACATTATAATTTATATCTCAACATCTTTGTATTAACACCTGTATTGTGAATAGCAGTTCTAGCATTCCTAAGTCGTAGCCTTCTATACCTTATTTTTAGAACCACCTCGAGGGTATGGCTCATTAGACTAATCGTACGAAAATCTTCACGTTTAATTGCATTGTGTTTTTTAAGTAAGACAATAAACGTTGACCTCAACCGATATTTGGGCATTTCTCGGGATGTACACTTTATTATACCTGCAATTGAACAAGTTTTATTAGGACCATATGCCTTGTTATTTTTCATTCTAGATATTGCTTTTTTTACTTCATATTTCGTTATTATTGGTCCAATATACACCTGACCCAATTCATACTCTGGTATCCTAACATCATGAAAGAGTTTCTCAATGTAATTCTTCCATAATCTTAATTCACCCGCCGGTCATGTACCATTTTTCCTGCATCATTAGTTATTACAATAAACTTCATTGTCTTCTTGTTAGTGTTACGGCCTTGATTTTCTTATGGAGAGCAAACACGTCATGTTTTTTATTGTAACCAAATAGTAACTATTCTATATCTGCACACTCTTTTGCGTATAGTGGTCTTCTTTCACTTTTCTAATTTTTTTCGGATTTTTGTGTTTTTCCTTGTACTTGTGTTTATTTTTCATCATGTTTATTATGTTCTCCACCATCCGTTGGTGTTTTCTGTTTGTTGTATTACTTACTTCTCTATTAGTTTTTATTATATGTATACCAATATCTTGGATCTAGGAACTTAGTTAATCTACAGGGTGCCCATTATGTATGGAATATAGTATATATCTCGGTAAATATTGACTATAAAAAAATTTGTTATATAAAAGTTGTTTAACATTTTATTTTCCATAATATTTAAGATAGCATTCAATTGTTTTTATTTCAGAAAACAAATGAGTAATGAATAACACTTTAATTTTTTTAAATAGCAATGTACCCTTTCATTAGGCTCATTTGATAGAGATTTTTTTTCTCTTTTCGATAACCTAAAATCTTAGTACCCTTATATCAGGAAATTTTTGAAAAAAACCGTAAAAAATGTTTATTAAGTTAATTTCACCAATAACATGAATCTAGATATCCGAGATCTCTTTCATTTGTCTTAACAATTGATTTTAGGCTTTTATTGTGATAGAAATTTGTTTATTTAATTAAGTTGTTGGTACATGGAAAAATAAAAATGGTTCATTTAACAGAAACTGAACGTATAGAAATTTTAATTATGGTCGGTTATGGGGATCGCAAACGAACACAATTAGAAGTATGTGACATTTTTAATGAGCGTTATTCACATCGAGAACCAATCACCCAGTCAGTAGTTAGCAAAACCTTGAAACGGTTTAGGGAAACTGGCAATGTTAAAGATCTGGTGAAGACTGGTCCGCAGAGGTCTGCGACAAATGAAGGTAAAACGCCCGATGTTTTAATAGAAATCGAAGAAAATCCAAACATTTCAACTCGTCAGTTAAGTTTAAACCATGCCGTAAGTAAAGGTTCAATACAGAAGATATTACATTCAGAAAAATTACATCCGTACAAACCGACTTTATTGCAAGAATTATCCGAAGATGACTACGATCGACGTGTTGAATTTTGTGAATTTATGATGGAGCGAATCAACAACAATCCAAATTTTCTTAATAATATTGTTTTTTCTGACGAGGCTACGTTTTGTTTAAATGGAAATGTAAATAGGCGTAATTGCAGATCACATAATTGGACCTTTCTTTATTCGTGGTACTCTAACTGGTGACCGTTATTTGCAATTATTGCAACAGCAAATTATTCCAGCTTGCCAAGCAAATCTTGATGATCTTTGGTTTCAACAAGATGGAGCACCGCCCCACTATAATTTAGATCTACGCCGATATTTAAATGCGGTATTTCCGGCCCGTTGGATAGGCAGAAGAGGGTCTGTGGAGTGGCCTCGCCGATCTCCGGATCTTACACCTTGCGATTTCTTCTTCTGGGGATATTTAAAATCAAAAGTGTATACAAACCGACCCCAGAATCTGGCCGAATTAGAGCAACGAATACAAAATGAAGCTGGAGCAATTTCTCCCAGATCGCTCAGAAATTCTTTTCAAGCTTTTCGTGATAGGTTGGGCCACTGCCTAGCAGTTAATGGTAAACATTTTGAACACCTATTGCCATGAAAACCATTTTGTAAACCATGTAATAATTCGAGATACTTTACGATCTCGGATATCTAGATTCATGTTATTGGTGTAATTAACTATATAAACATTTTTTACGGTTTTTTCAAAAATTTTCTGATATAAGGGTACTAAGATTTTAGGTCATCGAAAAGAGAAAAAAATCTCTATCAAATAAGCCTAATGAAAGGGTACATTGCTATTTAAAAAAATTAAAGTGTTATTCATTACTCATTTGTTTTCTGAAATAAAAACAATTGAATGCTATTTTATTATGGAAAATAAAATGTTAAACAACTTTTATATAACAAATTTTTTTATAAAGTCGATATTTACCGAGATATATATTATATTCCATACATAATGGGCACCCTGTATAATAGTGACAATTATAGTGATTAAAATAGAGTCAAATATTACAACGAGAATTAAAGGACAAATTCAAAATTAAGTACATGTCAGTAGTTCAAAGACCTATTTTTGTTTCCCCTAATGACTGAGGCTTCTTATGTAAATTTCTCAAATCTCCAGTCGATTAGTAATCAACAAGAAATGTTTTAGATATACAGAGATTTTTCGTCAGAACATGTGCGTGAGACGAAAAGTATAGGTTATCTGTGTCGACCGCCGCCGGTCTATATTTTTCATTACTGCAACAGTTTTTATCTGCTTTTTTTAATTCTTTTTGAAAACGTTTGTCTGTTGCAAAACGTTGTATTCTAAAATAGAACCACCGCAACATAACCATTAGCGCTTCTGTAGGTCTTGTGCAATAATGATAATAATAATAATTGATTAACTAGCTTCAACGTGATAGGAGAGGTAACAAATGAGATGAGTGTAATGAGGTCGCGAAAATAGTCAGGCAGTCCCAGTTTATAATTTCTCCATTATAATGCCCTGTAATAATTGCAGTTGTTGGTGATACTCCTTATTTTATTTCCTCTATTTTTCAGCCTATGGTTTTGTACTTCTTGACGTCTATCTCTAAGATTTTTCTGAAGCATAGACTCGTACTAGAAACTCGTAGCCCATAAGGCTTACACTTTTACGTACTCATCCAGGAGGATGCTTTTTAATGCTCTTGCGTGTTAACCTCTGGATTCACACTCATTTTCCTGCTATTATTTGTATGATTGTATGATTTGTCAGTATTATCGATTTTTGTCACAAACTCTCTAACTTTATTGGTTTGCAACAACTTCGATTTTCCTTTTTCACAACCCTTTGTATAATAAGGATTAACCAAATTCAAAACTAAAAGGTTTCGTAACAATTTTGCAAAGAAACGTACCATATCTATAATTAAAAGCATGTAAGACACCTATTATAAATTTTTTTTATCCTCAGACTCATATTTTGAATTTCAATTGACACGATTCTCATTTATCTACATATTTACTTAAATGTAGTCAAACTTAATCACCTAACACTAAATATATGTTAATATAATTATGCTAAACTCAAACGATTGCAGTGATAAATATCCCGCGTTCACTTTTGATGTCGAACTTCCACATTTCTAAATACTTAATTTGCTATGGGCTTCTTTATTTTGCTCTAAATGTCACTTTTCACAAATAAGACTTAGGTATCAAAAAGATAAGGCACTTTTCTGTTGCTCGAGATGTGAAGAGTACAGCCCAAAGCATATCCCCCTGCTGCTTTTTAAAAAAATGAGATGGATGAGTTCCTGGTTTAGCATTCCAATCATACAAATAACTGTGCAATTGGCAAGAAGACTACTTACAACGTTTTTAGATGATTTACAAGAGGCATCTAAAAAGTTTCTTCTGTTTTTTTTTTCAAAAAACGTTATTGTCGAATGTATTCACTTTCATTTTGAGTACCTGAAGAACATGGAATTTTACCATGCACCGTTTTGATGAATACATGATTCTAAGCATCACTTTCAAGCATTCAATTCTTTAACTACTTGTAACTGCTTTAAATTCTCTATTCTAGGTATTCATTGGATCTGGAAGTATCCTACATTTTCTTGTCCGTGACGTCATATTCTCTTTATGCACTTTTTTGTATCTCTGAATGTTTGAATTTGGGTTGAGTGCCTTGTAACCCACTGTGTATGACAAATCTATGTAACTAAACCACGCATCAGTTTTGCATATAAAGCAACTAGAACTATAGTAATCCCACGCCTATGATTTAAAAACATTGCTTTGCGATAAAAAATTAATTCAAGGCAAATTGAGCATCAAAATCAAAAGTTATTTATTATGTGGTTGAAATCGCATTAATTCATATACTTTTAAAAAAGAGCATAACCGCCATATTATTCAGTTAAAATGTTACAAATCTTAAAATAGTATTTTGAAATGCTAATGAATATTAAAAACAAATAAGATAATGCAAATGGAAATATGAATTAATCCACCAAGTTACAAAAAGAAGCAAAGCTAATCTAACAGTAATTGGCTTACATTCAGTAACATTCTTGCAAGGAATTTCCTAAGGTTTTGAAATCTTACGTATTAGTTTAATGTATTCAGAATTCAAAATATTGAAAGAGCAGGTAACGGAATTTAATTTAAACTTGATGATGTATCAAGTAGTAATTTCACTGAAAGAAATGAGAGTACTAAAAGAATGATGTAATAAAAATGGTAAAACTAGTGTTCCAAAAACTAGATGGGTAGCTTTTACTATATAATGACATACGTATGTATGTCTATTTAAAAAATACCACGCATACCAAAAGAAACACCACTTATGAACATCTGTTATTCTTTTGCTCCTCTAAAAGTCATTACAGTTTCCAAACTAAAGTAATTTCATTGTTCTAAGTTATACTCTTTAAGTATCGACACTTATTTCTAGGGTCAACATACGTAAGAATCCGCAAAACACAGTAAGCTTTTTCTTTAATTTTACACCTGAAGTGAGATACATTGGATTTGAAGCTTCAAATTTTGAAACTGAAAGAGAGTTTGATAACTTTTCAATAACAAATGTTAAAAGTCTTCTAAGACTTAAATTTTGTTACCAAATTCGGTCTTGGAAGACTACATATTTAAAACATGCATAGAATACTCCTACAACACTATTAAATTATAAAATTAAACAATATTAAGTGACATAATTTATATATTTATATATAATTTGTAAATGTAATGGTAAGCATAATTCTTAATAGTAAATATTATTAGCATTAAATAAATAAAACAAAGGCCAGTTTTCATGGGTTAGTGGTTTGCATGTTTAGTACGTCATAGACTAAGGGCGCAATCTCGATCCCCGGTCCAGTTGTAATTTCCCTGATAAGAAAGTAAAACCGTAGATCCCGTGTCCTCCATGCCTACTGGGGGGTGGAACTCCCCTAGATCCAGATAGATTATAGTAATAAATTTATAAAACACTAAGGACCATACAATTATATAATTAATATTGGGTCATTACATTCGTCATCAAATATCCCAAAATGTTAGCAAATGAATTATACTGACTCACTTTTTTTATAATACCGTACTATTACTTTTTTTATCATTAGAAGTGAAAAAATAATTATGATAAATGAAAACATAGATTGATAAATTGAAAAGATGTGTTTGGTAAATATAGTGTAAAGTGAATTATTCAATGACGATTCTTCTGATTGTTATACAGGGTGTCTCGTAACACGGACATCGAACACGGCACGTAGTTAGACATCGATAAGACAAACAAAAAATCCTTTTTTCTCAGAAGCGTAGTTTTCGGAAAAAATGCAAATAAAGACGGGTATAATGTTTTTAGCACATACAGTAGTGTTTGTTACTTCCTTCAAACTAGATGTTTTATAGTTTGTTATGTTTACATTGCAGATTCTGCAACATGATCGTTTTTATAATACAATTTTATGAGGTCAGTCACTTAAATGATAATTCCGGGGACGCAGATAATTAAGAAAAGAATATTGGTGTAGGTCAAGTCGTTGTAAACGATGATGCTTTGCAAAATCGGGGAATCCCGCCCCCCATTGAATCACGGATATTATAACCTATTAAACAAATAAATGAGAATCTGGGTCAACGCGTGATCAACACACGCGTCTAACAAGTTAACACTGATATTATCTAAGCTGTTAAAAATTTCAGCAACGTACGATTTGACTAAATATGGATAGGATAGAATTAGACTATTTTAAAACATTTCGGATTTTAGGATGGTTTTGTATATTAGTGACTTGCTTACAACAGTCAATATTGATTTTTTGCCTATTAGCCAACAGAGTTTCCTCAACTTACACCTGAGCTGTTTCATTTTTGTATCTTTCATTTGTGAATGTATGTGTTCTCCATTTTATTTAGCTTTATGACTAAATGTATTCCCAAATATCTGAGTTCTTCACTTTGCGGGATTAGTTTACCATTTAGTTTCACAGGAGGATATGTTTCTTTACGAGTAGTGAAAGTTATATATAGTGATTTATCTCCATTTCTTTTAATTCGCCACCTCCTCTACCACTTTTGAACTTGATTTAAGTTATTTTGTAAAATTTCTAAAGCTATTTTAGGGTTTCTGTTGGATGCTAGAATTGATGTATCATCTGAAAACGTTGTTGTGATGATACCGGTGGAAGTTAATTCAACAGTATACAGGAGATATAAAATGGACCCTAAAAGACTTCCTTGTAAGTAATTTACTGGCAGCGTATATTTAAGCTTGTATAAAAGGCCCTTATGATACACTTTATCAAATGCCAATATCTAAAAATATCGCGGAACAATATCTATTATTTTCTTCAGTCTGCATTTATTTGATTTGTAATTCTATGAGGTGATAACGTAATAAGTAACAACCTTTTAAAGACTTTCGAGAGCACTAGCAATAGATTAACGGGTCGGTAAGATTTAACACTTATTGGTTCTTTTCCTGGTTTTAATATAGTATGTTATTTCTGTCAGTTTCCATTGAGAGGGAAAATGACTTACATCATGATAGAGTTGAAAAATTGAGTTAGGAATTGGAACCCTGTTCCTGGGAGCTCTTTTAAAATCTTACCAGTAATAAAATCGTACACTAAAAAAATTTTGCTTTTAAATTAAAAAAATTATAGGTAACATCAAAATTTCTTTACATTTCAAAAACGCGCCAACAAAGTATTTTTTAAATTTAAAAGTAGCTCTACTTTCGAGAGTGTTTCGAATTTTTAATTCAATGTAGTGTGCATTTAAATCGAAAATTTATTTCGGGGGTTGATTTGTATAGTTTTATTGTTAATTTGAAAGTAAAATAAACGTTATTTGAATGGTAGATTGTAATTAATTTAAAAAATCTGCTGCTTTCAAACGGGAAGTACCGATATTTAGTTTTAAATACAGTGCTGTTTATGTGAATGTCAGGTTGTTTTTAATTTAATAATATGCTGTTTTCCTTTTAAATGCAACATTATTTTAAGTTAATACCGTTAAATGCAGAACAATTGAATTGAATGCATTAAATTGTTTCAGTAAAGAAACAAGTTACTGTTATAGTAAAGAAACAAGTTACTGTTATTAATGCTTTATTGACATCACATCTAATACAAAACTAAGAGGTAAAAAATTTTTATTATTGAAATAAAACAATTACGTATAAAAAAATACAGAACATATAAACAGTTTGCTTATACATAAATACTTATTTCTTAAAAAACATTTTCTGTAACATTATAGCTATGCATCGGAGGACTTCTGAAAGAAGTCAATGATTCTAATAATATATTATTTGATGGTGATACTACTTTATAGGATAGGTACTGTTCATTAAAACATTTAATACTAATTTCAGTAGTTATTACAAAAGCTTTATTAGAGTTGTTTAAGGTAATCTATGTATTATTTTATATAACACGCTTCCTCAACGTTCAGGTTTTTAAAAATCTGTATATAGTTCAGGCTCTCTTTGGGGTTTCTTATATGCAATAATTTTTTTATTGAGAACTAGCACAGCACTTGCATTAACATAAAACATATATTGTGAATTTCCTTCCAATTTGTTCGGTGCGTAAAACAACAACCATAGTTCGTCCTATACGACCAGGAAGCGGAAAGTAAACGAATTACTACAAGCGTTTTCTATTGTCATTTGCTACTTAAAACCGTAAATTCTACTGTTATTATAAGCAGCCGCAAAATGCTAGTAAAATGACGACAAAAAACCCTTATAGCTATCTGCTTACCTGGCTATCAGTTTAATTTATTACTTCGCATGGTTTGCGGACGGACTATAACTAATTTAACCGTGTGCACGTTTAACGATATAAATGAAAATGCCGAATTAACTCAAATTAAAAGAATTGCTGTCAAATCAAAGCAAAATATCTTATTTCAAAAACATTTACTTGTGCATGTAACAACTTATACTTTTATTTTAAAACCAAGCCCACTTGACTTAAAACCCCCCTATTTACTTTAAAAGTAGTTATCATTTTTATGTATAACAAGAGCACGTACACTTCGAAGATTTTATAAATAAATCTAAAGCAATGTAGCTTATAATTGAGAAATATGTCTAATAAGTCTTGATTTCAAAGCAAAATAAATACTTTGATTTAGAAACATATATTTTGTTTCAGAAGTAGAACATTTTTATTTTAAATACCACCACTCTTGAAATTTAATAAACGTGCATTTAAAAGAACGCATTTGCAGTTCAAACAAGTAATTTTTAATTAACATAAAAGTAAAATAGTTTCAAATTAAAAAATCAGTTGAAAGTAGTAAAAAATACCAGAATCTAGCAATTTCGTTTAAATCTACCTGCATTTTTTAAACGTCGAAAGCAAAGATTTTTGTTATAAAAACTGGAATTTCTTTCAGTGTAGCCAAGAGAGTTCTTTATGGATACATATTGTACTTGATGATAGTACTTTTTTTACTTCGTTTTTAGTGAAATTCTTAATCGAAAGTTCCATCTGATAAGCTTCTTGGAAAGTTGCAGTAATTTCTTTTTCGTCTTCACCTGAGCAATCTGTTGTGTTTGGTGTATACACATTTTTATGTGATTTGCAAATGCATTCACCGTTTATTTTGCTCTTTGTAATTTAGGAACCATATCTAGGTATGACGATATGACGCAAATGATACTTGTGAGGATTAAGATTAGCGGGTGGAAACCGTACGCATTAGACTGTCAAGTCGTTACCTAATCGGACTTGATACTCGCTGCTCAAGTTTTTAAAGTGTTCACTACATGCGATTAAAAAAGCATTTTAAAATCTAGTTTAAAGAATTGGACCAAAAGGCTTGATCGTATGGAGTATCTGTCACTAGGTGCCTTGTAGGTTCCTCAGTTGATCCTTCGATATTTGATAGACTATGATAATGGCCAATGAAGATTAGATGTTTTATATTGAAGCATTTGTTGTTAACAATACGAAACCGCAAATATAAAGTATGTTTATGTATGCATGAAAGTGGAAACGTACATTAAAACGAATGCGTATGAAGATAGATTCTTGAATAAAGTAAGAACAGTTATATTGTTAACTTGTCTAACTCAAGTGGTAAATTAATTTATTGTCTAGTAGAAAGTGTTGAGGAGCTGAAACCAAGCAGATGTATACCCTATTATAACTGAAAATAGGTAATACCTAATAGATTTAACTATTACAATATCTACGTACATAAAATTTGTATTTTTTAAACATTGTGTAGCTTACATATGTTATGTTACCTAGTAACCAAGGTCCATACATTTTCCTTATTCATTAATTTCAGGCACTGCGTAGCCTAGAATCATTTCATCAGTATTGCATGGGTAGTAGTCAATATTATTATATCTTAAACAGAAGCTTGTGAAATATAAATAAATATGGCAAATTAAAAACTGAGCTCTCCAGCTTTTTTAGTTAGGTGCTATAAACTTTTCTCCGATATTGTAATGACCCTTCGTAAAGAATTTGTTTTAATATATGGTAATAATTATTTTGCTAAGCTCTGTGTATGATCATAAGCACTTTGCAGACTTTGTTGTATAAACTTTTGGCCTCGTTAAACCCGGAAAAGTCTATCATCATTAAATTAATATAAATTGAATTAAAAACAATATCATTGATAAACTGCATTTTTTTGTTAAGATATCTTATTTTTATACCTAATCACTTAAAAATCGTTCAAATTGGCGTCTGAATGATTGTTAATCGTCGAATTCCATCTGTCTCGTTAATAACCGAGAAAGTTTATAACAATTTAAATATAATATAATATATAAAATTAAGCATTGAAGTCATCTTTTTTTATTAATATTGTTGCGAAATATTTTATCATAAATGATTAATACTATTTTAAAAAGATTTAAGAATGATAGCTGACCTAGAAAAGATCATGAAATATGGAACCTATCATAATTGCGAAAAATGTATGTTAACTAAAATCCCAATTTGTTTGATAAGTAGGAAATGGGACAAAACAATTTGAAAATTAAGTAAATTAATTGGGTAATTGGCCATCTTGAACATTTGGTGCTTATTATTACTTTAAACCAGTATGGATTATTTTATAAAAATAAACATTGTCGTGGGTCATTAAAAATTATTCTCATTATTTATCATTTATTGAAACATTTGCAAGTGGAGCCATGTTAAAAAGATAAGAAGTTATTAATGAACATAAAGTACACATAATGTAAGATTATTTTGGAATAAACAATTAGTTAGTATAAATTACCAACACAAGCTATAATTTCTCTGAAAAGTAAATTATCCCTTGTAAATCCAGTTAATTTATATTTAAATATAGGTTATGATAAATTTACTAATAAATAGTGATTAAATAAGTGTTTTGCCATATTAGGTAACACTAAGGACCTAAATTGAGATTACTATTACTTCTACTTCATAGCTTGAATTTTGTACTTTTTATAAATTATGGTTCATTCATAATTTAGGATGTACTTTGTAAAATTAATCGTAGATTAGTATATAATTATTTCTGTAATGTTAAACATGACCTTAAAAGGGGAAGCACTAATAACATTTACGTATTTATGAACCTATGGTGCCTATTAATATGGCAATTCTGAATGAAGAGAAAGGTCAAATTTTTACTAAAATATATTAATTCTTGAAATTATTATGAATCAAATTAATTTATTGAAACTGACCCACACAATGGTAAAGTTCTGAAAATGTAATATAATATAAAATTAAAATTGTAACATCAAAAGGGCATCCTATAAATTTGAATTAAAATCCACATAATACCAGTTTATTTTAACCATTAGACGGCTAGTATAGAAGTTGAGCAAGCTAACTAATCTTAATCAGATTCTAAACAGGAGTAGGGATTATTGGATTAAAACAAATTAGAACGGGACTGGTGCGTGTGTTGATCACCATTTGGTTCAGAATAATTATACTATATAGAAGTTGATACTAGATAAACATTAATACTTGCGTGTGAAACCCAGAACGTGGAAGTTAACAAGCATTACCCAATATAAATTTATGATTGTAATAAAATAATTTAAAATTAACAGCAATAGTAATAATAGCAATTATAATAAAACCAGATTTAAACCAAGTGAGTAGAGTGACTGATCAAGTAACCAAATCAAAGTCCAACAACATAGATGAACTTTTAGATTAGACCAACTTTTACGTTTTTATTTATTGCCTGTCACTATTGAGACCTCAAAGACCTCCAGGTGTGTTATGTAATTTGTAACTGAAGTCTTGAAATGCATAGGGTAATTCCGGAATAGTTGGACCACCGGGATAGACGGACCGGTTGCGTAATTTTGAACTCTCCTGCTGGAGCTTACTGGCAGTAGTGCTAAAATGTCATGGCCGTTGTGAGTTTCCTGCTGATATGTTTACGTTCACTTCTGATCGATATTTTTCAAGATATTGAGCAAAATTGAAAACTGGCGAGTCAAAAGTTTTTTTTATTGTTACGTTTTAAGCTCTTAGATATGGTAAATAAAGGTTAGAGTCTTAACCAGTGTCCCTTATTGAGTAAATTAAAAACTAGAGTCTTTTTAGAGGGGTCTAATCAGTAGGGTTTCTGGGTCTCGACAATTTTGCTATTCCCGGGACTCGAGACTGTATTTTTCCGGAAATTACATAGGCACCTACAACAAAAATCCAAATATTTGTTTTTAAAATTGCTTTAATTAATCCTTTAATCACTTTCTCCCAGAAGTTCCTATTGGAAAATAACTGCAATTATTTCATAAAAAGCACAGCAGTACATAAATTCTCCGATCATATATATTTTTTCTTTTATGCCAAAACCTTTTCTGTTTAGTGTTGTATTGCTTGCCGATAAGGTTAAAGTTACTCATAGCTTTTATATAACATATTCCTGAATATGAACATTATAAATATTATTAAGAATAGTTCGAATTGATATTCCATCTTCTGCGACCTATTGAGATACATACAATTTCACTCTAATTCTTTGTTTTGCAAAATTTTAAATAAATAATAAACTTTTAAATAAAAACATTCTGTTTAGGTCTTTAAGAAGACTACCTTACCTGTTTATAAACAACAGAGATTCGGGGTGGAGACCTTTTTTGAATATAATTGAATAGAAACTGCAAGTTTACTTATAAAGAATGCTGTGGCGAGGCATCATACCTAACGGTACTTTCTTACTGAAACTAATCCTTTTACCTTTATTGATTGTTTATAGACAATTTGTAAATAATTTGTACGATATGTGTTTGCAAAGTCTGTTTAGTACTTAAAAGAATTGTTAAAAAATTATTTATACAAAGCAACACACAAATAAAACCTTAATTCTAAAGTAAGAATTTTAATTAAATACCTGGCATACAAAAGTCTCGTGTCTCGAGTTATTCTTCCTGGGACTCGAGACAGCAAAAAGTAGAGTAATTCCCAGGATTTGGGTCCTTCTCTTAATTTCCAGAGATTGGTTTTCCTTGCCAAGTGTTATGTTATGTCCTAAATAGACGTATTCTTTGACGAGTTATATTGAGTGATTTTGGATGTTAATCACGTCGTTACTTTCATTTATTATTTTTGTTTTATTATAGCTTATAGTTAAGCCAATTTCTTCAGAGGTAGTTTTTAGTTGCTCTAACATAGTTGCGAGTTCAGTTATATGACTGCTAATGAGGACCACGTCATCAGCGAATCGAAGATGATTTAGGTAGCGTCCATCTATGTTTAGCCCAAAACCGTGCCAATCTAACCTCTTGAAGACGTCCTGCAGGGCCAAGTTCAAGAGTTTTGGTGATATAATATCGCCTTGACGAACTCCTCGTTCCGATTTTATCTGTTTTTAGGTCATCGTCAATCTTAACTTGAATTGTCGAGTTTTCTTATATATCTTTAATAATCATGGAGTATCTGGAGTCGATTCGCGCGTTGTTTAAAGTTGTAAGAAAAGACCCCTTTTCTATTGAATCAAACGTCTTATGATAGTCTATGAAGGCTATGTGCAAGGGAACGTTGTATTACTGTTCGAATCTTCTGAAGGTGATCTATTGTACCGTAGCCCTTTCGGAAGCAGGCCTGTTCAGGTGGCTGGTAGGAATCCAGTTTCTCCGTTAGTCTGTTAGTTACTATTCTTGAGAGAAGTTTATAAAGATGCGAGAGAAGGCTGTTAGGACGGTAGTTTTCAATATTTGTGTTTTCTCCCTTTTTAAACAGCAGAATCACATTTGCATTTGGGATTTTCCTTCTGCTAGACAGCGATTGAAAAGCATCTTAAGTGCGTGGTCAATGAATCACCACCTATTTTTATCATTTCGCTTGTGACCTGATCTTCGCCCGGGCTTTTTTGTTTTTCATTTGATTTAGTGCTTTTCGAATTTCACTTGCTGTTATCTCTGGTAATTCTTCTGAGCCTACATTTGTGATTTTTTCTACTGGAATTGGATATTCTGGCATCGTTGTTGTATACAATTTTTGATAGAAATTTTAATTTCTTGTGCTATATCTTTCCTGTTTGTGACTATCGTACCTTTGTCGTCTTTTATCTTCAATATCTTTGCTCTTCCTAGCGATAACTTAGACCGCAGTACCTTTGTGCCTCCATTTTCCTCAATAGTGCTATTTATCTTTTCTGTATTCACTTGTTTGTTTATCTCTTTATATTCATTACTGTCCTTGTCACATTTTCTTCTTTGTTCTATTTTGTTTATCGTGTCTTGTCTTAGTTTAGATTCTTTTTGTCTCCCTTGTGTGCATATTTTTTTTGTTGATATTTTTATACTTTGTGTTATTTTCTCTGTCATCGTGTCGATGTTTTGTGTTTTCATGTTTTTTAATCTATTATCTAGTTCTTTTTGGTAATCTGTTCTTCGACGTAGTAGTTCTTCGACTGTCGGAAATTTTTTTTGCTTGAATTAATTTATTTCTTTCCAATCGTATCCTGAATACAAATGTACCTCTTACCACTCTATGGTCACTACCGGTATCTAAACGATTTAGGACACTAATTACATCATGACATATGTTCCGCTTGTTAGAGAGTAGGTATGTAGTCTATCTCATTTTTAGTTTTGCCTTCCGGACTTTGCCATGTCCATTTTCGTTGGATTTGTTTTTTTTTTAGAATGCATTTGAACATAATTGAATTTGCTTTATTTCATACCCTCAACAACACATGTCCATCTATCCAGTATAGAGTGGTCCATCTAACCCTAAGAATATGGGATAGATGGACCGCTTGCATTAATTTTTTATTCAAGATTTGGTACAAATTTATAAAATATTACAATATTTTCTAATAACAAATCATAACAGAATACCATAGTATTTTTTTGGTTTAATTTGCACCATTAACTACTGAGTAAGACCAAGTTTTAAAAAAGGGGTCCATCTATCCCGGAATTACTCTCAGCTATTTTATTTTGCAAAACGTTCTGTTGTCTTGTATTCAAAACAAGATGCAATCTGTTGCCTTGTATTCAAAACAAGTTTTCAATCTGTTGTTCAGATTCAACCATGGCGTGAATTCTTGTTCAGATGCGTTATTTCAGTATCACTAACTATTTGAACCTGCATTTCTACGAACTGCTGATGTCTGATTAAGTCTAAGTCGAATAGACTGATGATAAAATGATATATTTATGAAATTAGGTACTTTTAGCAAGTCGCTTCATTTAAAAAGGGATTGGACGTACATTTACGAAACTAAACGTATCAGGATATCATGCGTATCAGAGCTGTCTGCTATCATTAACTCGACAAATAATTGAAGAAGGGGATATTAACAATCCATTCATAAATATATCCAAATCGATAAAACGTTTTCCAAATTGGAATATCAAATCCAATAATTGCAATTGTAATCCAATAAATTGGCCTAAACTTCATTAAATTGAAAAATTAGTTAATCTTCTTCCACATTGGTAATTAACTAAAATTAACTAAATTCTATGGAAAATTAGATATCCTTTATCTGACTATAGTGTACAAGTGTGCATGTTAATCATAAATAACCATATTTTACTTCATAAAAGAAAAATTACTCAAAATTATTATTTTGAAAATTGAGGTTATGCAACCAATCTAACGTGTCGCTTTGAAACTTCACAAATATGCTTATTTAAAATTATATTGTGGATGAATTTGTTTTTCTGAATTTTTGGCCAATCAAATATCATGACATTATGTATGTACAGCGTTTCATATACTATCACGTTCAGTACGGGTAAGGTAGGCGATGTAAATCTGACAATGTTGCCACTTCTTACAAGCGACCGATATTCTATATTTACTGAAAGTAAATATCTGAAAGAATCTACTGAAAGTTCCCAAACAAAACTTGATATCGTTCATTTTACCTAATACTATACAGTCAATTTCACGTATAAAAACTAAACCTACACACTGTGTAAGTTGAATCATTGTTAATAAAGGTAATTTAAAGTTATGGTTTTTAGTCAATATCAATATTACACTATATGAAAGTGCTAATCTTGACCTACAGCTTCGATTTTTTAATTTCCATTGTAAAATCTTCTGAGCAACTAAACGTGAAAGCACATCTATTTATTCCTAAGAATTCATACATCATATACAGAATAATGTAAAACTAAAAACCTATTAATAACATACATTATATGTTAAACGGCTTCATAGCAACACACCACACAGGTTTAATATTAAATTTTGAATTTAGTGTTAAAATTGTTTATCAATCAAATAACTATTAACGAGCCTTATTGGTATTCAGGTATACAAGCATATTGAAACAGACATAATTTGGTTGTATTTTCTTGACAGCAGAGATTCGTGTCTGTCCACCATCTTGCCACTAGAGTAGAACAAATAGTGCTAGTATCAGAGTAACGATACTATATTTCATAACACAACTAGTGAAATGCATGTATAGGTATAGTATATGTATGTAGATGAAAACTCATATTCTATTTCTGATACATTCATGATTTCATAACTTTGGTTTCCCTTTATTACTTTGAAAATTACTGGTTTACAGGAATGATTTATATCGATCGATTCTTATTAATGCAAAGCACAAATATTGTAGTGCCCTAAACCAAACAATTTGTATTTAAATTTTGTTTACAACCTTTAGTCAATTTTATTTGTACCCATCATTGTTATCTGATCCTAATCTAGGTGTTTACAAATGACTACTTAGCACTGGAACTATATAAGAATCTGTAACTTGAACTTTTAGATTTGCTCATCCTCCTCGGTATTTATGGAATTTGATACATTAATAAAGATCAGAATAAATTACCAAATTAACATCCCATTCAATTTTCAAACGGCCCATTCATAGAATGCCATTATAATTTATAGCTTTTTAATCCTCATTCTGCACATATATTGCAAATTTCAGATTGATTATTACTTTTAGTATTTTACTAATGAACCGTAAACCTGAGCAGAAAAGTCTATAAATAATTTTTAAAAGGCTTTTCTAAGAAACACTAGAATATATCCCGAGCTTTTATAGGTGCCACTTGACTCGGTCAGAGGCATCTCGCAGCATCATAACTAACAAAGATCTGTTGCAAGGTGTCGTCCAAAAAGAATTATAACCTTGTTCTGAACGTTTATTCCTTTGGCTGATGTGCTTGTGGCAATTATTGCGCTGAGTTTTTGTTATTTAAGGCTGACGTTCAGTCAAAAATTTGTTCTCCTTTTTGTTTCTGAATGGCTTGTAGTAATGATAATGACCGAGCTAAATTTTTGCATGCCTTTCTTATGAAACTAACAAGGCATAATATTTATAAATTGTGAAATCTTTTTTAAACCTAATAGAAAGATGCAGAAGTGTCAGGTTATTAAGTCAGCTTGGTATTTATGACTGTTAGACCCCTTAGTATCAGATTTCTTGGCTTTTAGCTTTCTTTACTTTTATTGGACCCTACCGACTCCGGAGGTAATCTTTCGAAATCCCTTTCAGAAGCAAAAAGGCTTATATATATTAGTTGCTTTGTATAGCTAGTACATTTCACTTGAATGATTTGAGAAAGAGGTAATCGAAAAATGTATTAGTAACTGAAAAGCATATTAGTAACTGAAAAAGGGGAAAATCCCACTGCAAGTACTTTTACATTGCAGATTGTAATAAAATATATATAAACTTGTTTTTAAAAACTGGCTTTCCAAGCTGGATAAGGTTTCGCATAATGATACCATTGCTGCCATATACTTTATTATTAGCAAAATTACGAAGTGTAATTATATGCATTTTGTAAGGTGTGACATACATGTAAATACATATATTAATAGCCTTAAAAAGGACACTTATTTGAATATCAATCTTAAATTTCTTACTCATTTGGTTAATAAGACTGTTGAGTAACTTTTTCTTTACGAAATAACGCCTCCGTTTTTTATTATGAGCGGAAGTTGCTATTAATAAATAAAACCTTCCGATAACCTAACACGATTCTAAGAATTCGTATACTTAACTATTTATGCAATCCCGACTGGGTATTATCTCTTATCAGACATTAGTCCTTAATCTTTCATCTGAACCTTTCAGTGTATTTCTGATCTGTGGCACATTAACATTTTTAACAGTAACGATACCTAATTAGGTATTACCTGCCTAATTAAATTGCACTATCTCGATGTAATAGTGTTATCGTGTGCGTATGTGTAGTTAATTAAACGCTAAACAGTTTATTGGTGCAATTGAAATAATTTTTGCGTTTTATTGAGTTTAATTATTTAAAAACACAGATTAGATAATTATGTCAACAAGACAGTAATTTCGATGATTACATGGTCTTGGTATCCAAAAACGTTTACTTTTAAGGGTCATGTAAATCTATTTAATAGTCTTATTTTCTAGTTTAATTAAAAATTTGAACTGGTTAATGTTGCAAATAAAGATAGAAATATTTATTGTGTTGCGTATTTTTAAAACCAGCAATTTTACGATTTGATTGTAATTAAACATGGAAAACATGTTTTATTACTTGTTGTAGTAATTTTTAATTTGAACATTTATTGAGAGTTTAATGTACACAAAATATTATTTAAGTATTTATATGGATTAATATCAAAAGAGTAGTAATTATTATATCTGCTGCAAAGCTTATTTATTAACTATTTAACCTTAATTTATCGATATAAAGGTTACAGTACTGTTTGATAGTACAAGTTATTTAAAAGTATACCATGTGGCGTCAGTCTTGAATAATCAGTGATTTACTAACAAGATTTATCAATGAGTTTTATTGTTTTTAATTCTTTCTCTTAATAAAGGAAACTGTATATACGACAATTAGTTAATTTGTATCTTATAAAAAATTGCGCTACGTGTTTAAATGTTTTCTTTAATGAATATTAATTAATTTTCTTTGACAAGTGCAATTGTAGGTAATTGACTTTCTTGTATACCATGTGTAGTTCAATACCAGTAAATCAATTTCTCCTTGAGAAATTGTTTATTAGTAAAATTAATAATCCTAATATTTATAAATTATGCAAAGCAGAATTTCTCTTCATGCAACTACAGTGTGATCCAAAATGATTGAAGACGGTTTTAATTTACATTGTCACGTTGGCAACAAGAATACTTTTCAGACATTTTTATCCTTCGTTTATTTTACACTGGCGCACAGTGTACGATTTGATCAATCTATAGGGACAGAATTCCTAAGTATATTATATAGTACAAAAATGATGTAAACGGGTTAGTTAAGAAATCTAAAAGCATAATAAGAGACATTTTGAATAAATCAAGCATTTATTAAACAGGTATATACAATTTTCAATTTTTTATTAATGATAAAAATTCTTCATCAAAAGGATGTTTTTCTTTTTTGGGCAAGTTTCGTAATAAACTAATATGTGGGTCCGAAGACACTAACAAATATCGGAACAGGTCGTAATTGGTTCTTTCGCGCGAAATCTTTAACGTGTGGCCTTCTCTTATTTTCCTAATGTCTTTGTTTTTAGCTTCTGATGCCTCCTCAGACATTTGGCCAATAGGTATTATGCATGATCTTATAATATCTGCTCCATGTGTTAAAATTTTATGAAGAGTGACAGGCATATTGTACCAGGAATAATGCTGAATGTATAGATTTTTGGTTTCTTTTGCGTAACTATCAAACTTCTCAGTGTCAATTCCATAGCCTGATGATAGGCACTTCAAAAGAATGCTTAATCTATAAATCAAATTTTCATTGATACCTGTTACTTTCGCAGTATCTTTATAGTTGCTAAAAAACCGACGAGCTGTATTACCATCGTTGCTTGTGCCAAAGCCTGGTTTAACTTTGTCAATGATAAGCCCACATTCTTTAAATTTTCTTTTTATTTCTTCTTTTGTTGTTTCGACAACATCTTTGTTTTCTTTGCCCCGAACTTGCCACTGTTTTATTTTTAATCTGTAGGATATATTTAACAGGCATTCCATTGTGCGTATATAAGCATGCAAACTGGAAATTCCAAATTGGTACATGTTAGGATCTGGATCTCTGATTACACTCATTGAATTCATATCCTTTGGAGTGGCTTTACATATAAAACATTTTTGAGTACTCTTTGTATCTGATAACACATTGCATACTTTTCCATCTATCATAGATAGTATCAAGTTGTGATGAACAGTAATTCTTCTATCTTTGAAATGAATTAATGTTGGAGATAAATTCTCAATTTGCGTTTTGATTAAATTGCACTCTTCCCGTATCAGATTATTTGTCTCCTTCTTGTATATAAACTTTATGACTCGGCAAAATCGTGGCGAGGAAGGGCGTGGGTTTTGCCATTTAATGTTTTTGTTACTATCTGTAATCAGTCTTATAGGAACCATAGAGTGATAAACATATATTCATCCGTAGAATGGGCACTTTCAAATTTTTGTTTATAAATGCTATGCCCTGATGACCCGTCACAGCCCCATTTATATATAAGTGTATATGATTCATCAGTAAGGTCTTGTCTTAAAAAATAATCTTCGAGAATTTTGCTGCATATTCTGGTTGCAGTGTGATCCAACAATGCCTGAAGTTGTACTTCTGCTGAAATGTCCGTTATGACTATGGCTTTCACTGGTGGATAGCAGATCTTCTTCTCTTTAAGAATGCGGTCGTAAGAGGGATATAAACTGAATCCTCGCTCTGAAACCTCCTGCTGTATTGCTTTGTACTGTTGAACTGTAAGCTTGTGAGCAATAAAGAAAGCTAAACCTTCCTCAGGGGTGTAAGGATGCTGTTCTGGTGTTGTTGAAGCACATTCCTTTGCCTTTTTATAGCTAGTAGCTATTCCTGGTGGTGAAGAAGATATTTCTTTAATTATATTTGCACCATCGCGTTTACCGCTTGCTCGAAGAGTTACTGCTGCTGCAAAGGTTATTTCTTCTTGTTCATAAGTATTCACTAAATTCAGAACTCTCCTCCTTTTGGTTTTGGCTGAACTTTCTTGAAATGATTTCCTTGGCCGGCCCACACTAGGTCCCGGTGTACCTTCTTTAGCTTTTGGGGTCATTTTGAAGATTATTTGCTCATCTAGCCAAGCTCGGTGAGCTATTATAAACAAATCCAAACGCCTTCGTTTACGCGCCCATTTACGTCGAATCTTCTCACATTCATTTTTTACTATAAACTTTAGTGGCTTATTTTCTTCTTCCCAATCTACGTCATCTTTATAGAATGCCTTTACAAAGTCACAAACTCGCTTATACGATCCTTAGGCGCACTGGTTCGCCATACCTCAAAAATATCTCTTCTAGTAAGCCGTGCCTCTATAAAGAAAAATGCATCTATTTAAGAAATCGCAAAAAAACGCATTCAAACTGACCGAGTCCTTAAAGACTCTTAGAGGACGCATAACATACAAAATTTTTTGGGATATTATTTATATTTTACATTTTAAAAAAACTAGAATGTGATTAATATAATTGTACATTTGTTGTAAAAATCATGTGCTTGGGGTGTCGAGGTTATGATTGTCATAGTGACAAAGTTATAAAATAACGTAATAATCTAATGTGTCCGAATGTAAAGAAAGAAGACATAACCTCATTTTTTGTTATTTATTTTAAATTGAAAATATTTGAAAACTAAAAACTATTTTGCGGTGGTATCGATTTTCGAGGAGGGTGAAACTTTAAACAATCCAATAGAAAAGTGGCGGGATATTCATTAGCCAATAAAATATGTTTACGTCGTTTTCTTCTAGCAAAATCTCGAAGGATCTTGAGGGGATTTCCTTTTGAATCTATACACGCAAAACTGAAGCTATAACACACACATGGCGTCTAGACGACCTATTCCAGAAAATCCCTTTTGGCGGTAAATTATTTACTAAAGAAATTGTAACTTTCATACATTTTAACTATAAGGAGATTTAACGATAAGGCTAATATTAGATTTTAACCCTTATAAGCTCGGAAAATAAACTTTTAATACTACAAAAGCCGTGCTTTTAAAAGGGAATCTGCTGATTTTTCTAGAAACAAATTTTATCGATCTGGGTATGTTTCTTTTAAATGACCCTTGATATTTTAAAGCACTTATTTTATGCAGAATATCAACATATTTTTAAATCAAGAAAAAAATATGCAATAATATGTAGGACTGCACTAAGGGTTTTTATCAATTATGCAAATAAAATTGCATTTTTCGGAAGTTCAAAAAAATGAACCGTTACACATAAACTTGGTTTGGAAATTTGGAATGCCTAATAGATAAGGTAACATTCATAAGTATTTAAATTAAAACACGCTTTATGCATATAAAAATTAGCTTCGCGTGACATTCCTGCTTCTTCTTCTGAGTTCTTCATACAGATTAACTGGCTCTGACAATCGCTATGCAATGCGTGAGCAAAGATGGTCCGGAGTTATTCACACATTGAATCTTTCTAAGAATCACAGCAATGTCTATGCCATTGACTATCTCTTTCCAGATTATGATTCTATCTTTGGGACCCCTTTACGTTTGCTCTCCATAAATCAGAAACTATAGCCATAGCGATATAGACGGAAATAGCTAGTTATCGCGATGGAACTGTAAGAATGTTTGCTGTGACGTCTCATAACGTATATCCTAAAAGTTTTTGCACAACATATTTATCGGGAATATTTCTGGAACGATCAAATTTATAAAAACTCATTAACTATCATAAAGTACAACTTAATACTTAAATAAACTACACTATTAAATTAAGTGAAGTGGTTCGTACTCCTCTACAAGACGCAAACTTCCTCGGATGTCGCATCAGGCACTGGACGGTCCCCAAATCAATTTCTCTCCGTTTTTCGTAAATTCGCCTTCTTAGTTCTTAGTTGTTCCTCATTTTCAGCTTCCTACCGTCTATAGTAAACCTTCCGCGACAGTAAAGCCCAAAAATCCTCTATTGGGCGAGCCTGAGGCAGGTTTGGAGGATTATCGTTTTTAGAAACAAAATGTGGTGTTGTCGAAGCCAGTTTTGGGTATCTCTAGAGTAATGGCACGATGCCAAGTCTGGCCAAAACATGATATTGTCATCAGCATGATGTTGGTTGATGAATTGAAGCAATTTGGAAAGTCAATTATGAATATAGCTCTGACTGGTCAAAGCTTCACCTCTTATTCTTCCCACAAAAGGTCCCCTCGCTGAAATTGCGCAGACAAGGATTTTATCGGCGAATTTCGCTTTAGGTTTATACTGAACATTGTCATGGCATTCCACTATATTGTCCGTATAAAACCCACCGTTTCCTTTCAGTTGTAGTTTATGCTGTAGGTTTTTTCTATCGCCAGTATAATTAATTACCCAAGTAATAAAGCTGTAAAACACAAATTAAAAATTAACCTACCCCTATAAGATCAACGCTTTTTGTTTGGGAACCACTGGCCAGTTAATAAATTCTTTTGGGTATGTACGATGATTCAGCACATCGCATCCACAGTGTCACATTTCTGATAACATTTTAGCTAACTACAAAGACGGTTTATGGTACGCTTTTTTATATCAATTTACCGTTAAATAAAACAAAGGATTTAATGTTTCACGTAATACGTGTTGCTGTTACAAATATTGGTACAATTAAAATTTACATTTTATTTAAATAAGAAATACAGCATCACTTTAATATTAAAATTTCTGATATGTTTATTAACAAAAACAGGTTCAAACAATTATCTGAAGAGTAGATTTTAGTAGCTGTAGGGGGATACTTAATCAGGGAAACAAAGTCTAAGAAAAGTTAATTTCAATATCATCTTATTATGACCCATTTATCAGGATACATTTATTTGGAAGGTATATAAATACAGTTATTTTTGTTCGAAATTCGAATGATTGTCGGGGCATTTGATCATTTACATAGTACGCAAAATTAAAACGTTGATTACATTATGGGTGTGTTAATTTCCGATTAACTTATGCATTTTATAACTGACCTTAACACACCACACATGATTATTGTGCATATTATGCACACCATCTCTCTCATAAAGGAAGCTTCGTCGCAGGTCAGTAGAATTTTTGGAGTGGCGGTAATCTTTTGAAGAAGCCGTCTACATAATTCTAGTCCGGCTCACCGTCTCGTCGGGCTGTAAAGCTTGTACCCGTTGCAGGTGATATAGATAGAAACCCTGTTTGGGAAGTGTTCTCCAGACCACATAATGCGATACCCCTTAATTTCATGCCTAATATCCTAGTGCTTGTTCGTGGATCTTCTTCAACGAGTTCTAAAATATCCTGCTCCAAGTCTCCCAATGCTCCGAGAACATTGGGGTATTCTACGTGTCAACTTTTGTCGCTTAAATGTTGTACAATTGCTACAAACGGTCTAGCTATGAGGGCATCACACAAAAAACTAAATCATAACAAAATCACGACACGTAAGCGTAACATACGGTACTCAATGATACAGTTATCAATGATTAAATCCAAATTGTGCATTCACAAGATTCACACCTGTGTGGGATTGCACCGAATAACGAAACGTATTGTTTCTGCTACATGCTACTCCTGCCTTTGACCGTATAATGATTCACAAAATAAACTACAGAAACAGCAGGGTTGTCTGCAATTATAACTCCATAAGTACTCAAACGGAGTTACGGTGAAAACCGAAAGACTAGTGTTGTGGATGGTAACGATGACAGTCGTGACGCCGTTCTGGACAAGTTTGACTTTAAAAACATTCTGCCCTCTCTGCGGACACTTGCAAGCCGCTACTGGTTACACAATAGATTCTTCTAGCTATCTTTTGTATTCATCTATCTATATTCCAACTACTATAGAATACCTCTATAAGCAATACAATATCCTGGATAAACAGTTAATACTTTCCCTTATCACCAACCTTAGAGTTTAATAGTAGAATTTGACAAAAGTAAAAAATCTCTCTGTTACCAAAAGATATGTTTCTAAAGAGTCTTGTTGAAAATATGCTAATTGCGCGCTTGTTTCTCCATTAAGTACAATTATCATTATTTAACAAGAATTGCGCCTAAGTAAACAGTAGCAAATAATAATTAAAATGTAAATTACATCACTAGCCTTGACCATACTAAGAGAAGAAATTTAGTTAGGTTTTTTGGAAATTATATAATGAAGACAAAATTAATGTTGTTTGTTTCAAAGCCGCCTCATTTCGCATTTGAAGGATATTCAGAAACAATAATGGATATTAACACGATTAGCGTGCTACTTATCCATTTCGTTAAGCATTGCTGTTACGCTTGTTTAAACATTTTTCAAAAACAATTCCTTAAATGGAATCTTTGAAGTTATAACTGACGTGAAACATTAATAACAAAAAAAAGCTGACTCTAATTTAAAGATATTTGTGGATCCATTTCTCTTGCAGAAAGAAAAATTAATGTAAATTTAATCCGCACTTCCAATTGATCCAAATTTGGTATAACGATTTATAATTCTAACTTTAGAATATCTAACACGAAAAACAATAAAAGAATTAAAACACGAGTTACCTCTGCGAAAATAAATGGATACCCGATTTAAATTCATTGCCAAAACTTCAAACGGAATGTGTGCTTCATCCTATTTATATCTCATCAAGCATGCTGTACCACCCAACACTTAACATTGTGATGGAAAATGGAAATCATTAATATTTGTTGTTTTTTATTGAATAATGTGATCACTTTTATAAATCAGGTAGGTTTTATAAGGATAATGCTCTATAGCTGGTTAATCTTTATTTTCTGATGCAGGTTTTCTAAAATAAATACCACCCAAATTGAATAGAACTTATAATTAGGGATCACCAAAACTAGAAACAGAGATTAATAATATAGTTTTAGAAAACGTGAGTCAAAGTTGCCGCCCATTCGTTTCTCAGTGTTGAGGACAACCAAATTTGTCGGAACTAGGGGTCTTACGAGACTCCTAATAGGAGAAGTTGAAACGGAATCAGACTTGGAATATAAAGGTGCACCCCAGGGAGTTTCTTTTAGGTATTTCAGAAATTTGCGCCCATTAACTTCTGGATTATATGGGATAACATGGATTATATGGGAAAATCAGAAATTAAGACTTTTATATTATCTCAATATTCTATCCGCCTTCATAATCAGAGGTTGGATTTTTCATAAAATGTATCATCATTAGTATTACTATAATACTTAAAATAAAAATTTAACACCTTCTACACTCAATAATGATCAAAAATTGCAAGTTGTGACCTTAGAAGAGCACGCGACAAGAATAATATATCATTTTTTCAGTTTTTTTCTATTCTCAGCATCATGCTGTGAAATCGTGACTAACATAAACTGCTTTTGTTGTCATCTTTTTTGTTCCTTTACTAATCTAATCGGATTTCGTGTTTAGGATTAGCAGATATATACTTTACACAGCTGTCGAATTAAAATGTAGATATCCACCATTAACAGGTTATCCGATAAATAATGTTAGAATCGCTGTTTTTATAAAAAAAACAATCTATCTAAGAAACAATCTCCAAATAGAGCCAAATACTGATGCCTTTTACAATTTAGGATTACTTACGCAAACTGCACCAATATAGATCTAAAAAAGACAATAAGTACAACTCTTGTGAATTATTACAGAAAATATCACCTTAGAATGATTAGGTGAATGATGAATGACTAACATATACTAACAATGAGATCACGAAGAGCTAATTAAAACAGTTTCATATTATGCAAAATGTGTTACGTGAATAAGTCACGACTAAGAGATACCAAATTGTTTGATAGTTGAACGAATAACAGAAAGTTTGTCAGTGCATAATAGCTTTAAAGATTAACATCTAATTGTATTATAAGCACTTATTGGATCCCATGGATGAGGAACTGAGGAACAATGAATTTTGGTGTACGTATTAGTGTAGTTTACTGTGACTTACTAGGAATGGAAGGTTTTGCTGATACTACAAACAATTATGGAAGTTGTTGAGGAGTTGGGGGGACTTTTTAAAGATGTCCGAGAATTTCCGGCATTATTAATGCAAAAAATTACATGGCAGTATTACAAAATGAAGTGCTACCAAGTGAAAAGATCTTTTTAGAAATAGAAAATTCATTTTTCATTCTCCTTGCCACAGAACAAAAATTGTTTAATCTTGGCTGGACCTGAATAAAGTTGACAGAACGGATTGGCCGGCACAATCGCCAGATCTAAATCCAATTGTTGATTTGTAGCAGAGAATTATCTATTACAGACTATGAATTTCTAATACAATATTTATCTTTACATTCACTATTTATTTTGTGATACACAGTTAATGACTTGCTGTTGACTGCCTCTCTTTTATCCGCCGTCGATTATATACCCCCATGTAATTCTTCTAGAAGTCGCTCGAACATACCGGTATACATCGAATACACTAGAAGGTTGAGTGCATTGCGCTGCGGCTCCGGAATGTTCCACAACCCATTGACGGCCGAAACAGACGATGCGTTGCACTCGTTACACTGCCCCCTCTTCAAGTCTGTTCTGTCCCAGAACAGGTTTTATGCTCTGGTTCCTGTAAAATGGGTCATGACGATATCGACAGTCTTCACCTCGACTACACGTTCCATTACGGTAGAAATAACAGTCTACACTCTTCGTTGGCCTTAATGCGGGCTGTGGGTCAAAACTGCAGACGAAGATCTTGACGTCCGTACCTCTAAAGACAACTTCCAGCATGTTTCTAACGATTCTCCAATCCAGCTGGTCCCGCCCACAGCCGAGTTTGGGAACTGCCAATTTGTTAATTCCCCTGGTAAGCAACTCGATCCTCAAATTCCATAGTGCCCTCCACAAGTCGGCGTAACTCGGTTTCTGGTAGTAAAACTGCTTGGTTAGCAAGTAGTAAATGGATCGGTCATGATCAGGCAAGCGTAAGGATTTACCAACAGAGGGATTTTGTTCTCGAAGTTCATTCAGCCGTCCAAATTTATTTCTAAACACTACTGCGATCCCCCTGGACATACGGAGATCCGCGGAGACACAGTGGGCAATGGAATTATCACCAGGGACCCGGAAGAGATCTTGTTGCATCTCAGTCGTGACTCCGAATCGCGCTTTTCTAGTTCCAGAGAACGCAGCCATAAATTCTCTAAAGGTTGGCTGATCATCTTCAGGCCTTACGGTATTGATAGTCACCTCAGCCTCATCTTTCCGATCTGGGACTGCGTCATTATTTCCCTCATAGTGCGCCAGACGATTGGAGTGTACCACCTTTGGTTTCCCCCTTGGCAATTTCTGGATGCGATAAATCAAGTCATTTATTCGTTTCTTCACCTGGTATGGACCCTCCCAATTCCGCTGTAACTTTGGAGAATAGCCACGACGCCTTTGCGGGTTGTATAACCAGACAAGCTCTCCAGGTTGAAACCCTCCTTCTTGGGCTCTCACATCGTACGTAGCCTTCATCCGGTCACTCGCGATTCGACTATTATTTCGGGTTCGGTCGTGAATATCCTCCAACTTCTTCTTTAAGTTGATGACATAATCATTCCCGGCTACCTCCTGCTCTATAGGTGGAGACCCAAATTCCAGATCACACGGTAACCGTAACTCCAAAACGTAACAAAACCGTAACGTCCAAACATCACAGACGCTGGTGACTGACCGGTTGTTTCGTGGACCGATGCACGATAAGCCATCAGGAACAGATGCAGGTATTGGTCCCAGTCTCGTTGATGATCGGAGACGACCTTGGCCAAATATTTGCCCATTGTCCGATTCATGCGTTCTACCATTCCATCGGACTGCGGATGTAACGGTGTGGTCCGAGTCTTGCGAATGCCCAACAATCGACAGACTTCTCCAAAGAGTACAGACTCAAAATTGCGGCCTTGATCCGAATGCAGCTGCATGGGCACTCCGAAGCGACTGAAAAACTCTTTGACTAGTACGTCAGCAACAGTCGCAGCTTCCTGGTTTGGTAGGGCATATGCTTCTGGCCATTTGGTAAAATAGTCCATTGCCACTAATATGTATTTATTCCCATCGTCGGTTTCGGGAAATGGTCCGGCAATATCTATGGCTATTCTTTCCAGATGACTACCCACATTGTACTGCCTCATAGGTGCTCTTCGTTTCCCCAAGGGTCCGTTACCAGTGGCACATAGATCACATTTCCGGCACCACTTCTTCACGTCTTCTTTACAGTTGACCCAATAAAAACGCTCCCTAACTTTCTCCAAAGTCTTTTTCACACCGAAGTGTCCTCCTGAGGCACCGTCATGAAGATGTCGCAATACTGTAGCCACTCGGCTTCTTGGAACCACGAACTGAGACCCAGAAAAAACCCGACAAAAAGAAAAGCATTAGCCAAATCTGTTAATCAGGTGTGGTTTTACTACATTTCTAGGGAAGAGTCTAGAAAGCTAATCAATGAAATATTATAAATGAATCTTACTCTGATTTCAAATAATTAATGGCAGGTACTTTATCTTATAGTAATCGTGAAAATTTTGTATTAAGTTCTGTTGCAGAGGTTTAACATTAAACACGTGTGTCTACTCAAACCCGTTTTTTGTTTATGAACAAAAATCTTTACTCGTTTTGTTTTATTATATTACTAGGTATTTGGTATAGTGTCATTGTGTATCGAATGGTTAAAAAATATTATGGTAGAAGAAGTGTGCTCAGACTAGTTTTCTTAAGATTTCAAAGTTATGCAAAACTTTTCATACCACTGTGCCTTAGAGTAATAATAAGTAAAGTGACCATCATATACAGGGTTGCGATTATGTATGGAACCGGGTTCGTTCTGCTAAAACGGTTTGAGCTAGAATCCTGAAACTTTAAAGAGACTTAGGACTCAATAAAAACTACTTATTAAAATTTAAAAAAAAATTTTTGATCCATAAGTTTTCAAAATGCAAAGCCAACTTGATTTTTTTTAAATGGGAACATGGGTTAAATGGGACATCGTTTAAAAGGTTATTTTTTTCCGAATTGAATGGTATAATAGGTTTGATGATTTGTTTGACAGAATTTCAGAAAAAAAATAAAAATGAAAAATGAAAAAAACGATGTCCCATTTAACCCATGTTCCCATTTAAAAAAAATCAAGTTGGCTTTGCATTTTGAAAACTTATGGATCAAAAATTTTTTTTTAAATTTTAATAAGTAGTTTTTATTGAGTCCTAAGTCTCTTTAAAGTTTCAGGATTCTAGCTCAAACCGTTTTAGCAGAACGAACCCGGTTCCATACATAATCGCAACCCTGTATAATAGTATAAGTTCATGTCAAGTGACCATGATAAGCTTTTCAGTTTCTTGCTACCAATTTAACATAGTTCTCACAACTTAGTCGATGCGGCCTTAATACTCTAACATATACGATACCTTAACAACCAAGCCATACACAATAAAAAATCAAGCTCCCTGAACAATTTTTAGAGTATATACTGGGTAAAGATTTTAGAGTTAAAATTTAGAGTAGAAAAACTTTTGTTTTCACTCTATTCTTATAACAAAAATAATTGTTCACTACTGAAATCTATTTTCTCCATATATTATTAAATAACTCTATGTTGATTGAAGTTTCAATATTCAGTATTCTGCTTTAAAAGTATAACAAAATCCCCTATAATTTTAATTTTTTTAGAAAAAAAAGCTGTTAAAAAGGGGTAAATCTAAATTGGTAAAAAAATGTTTGTTAGTGTTCATGTTGCTCTAGTTAGAGTAAATAAAACAATTTGGCACCAATATACACTTAACAGTGTATTTGACAAGAGAAGCGTGTGCGCAATGACGACACTAACAAAAAAATGGCGACAATCAGCTGTCTGCCCTTGCTGTATTTGATTTCCTCTAGTTATAACTATTGAAACTTTACAATTTCAAAAGTTACTAAAATTGGTGGGAATTTCGAAATTTATCAAACCTTTAAATAACTTAATGTAGTTGTACAATTTAAAACGTAATAAACAACTATACTAAATTCAGAGATCAAAATCATATTGACTTGACCAAAAACAGGTATCTGTACATAAATAATAGTAGCTACCTTAAGTTTATTTCCTAGTCTAGTCTTACATTAACACTGCCTACTCAGAAAGGTCACTTCCATGCTAATAGTCATTACTTTAGTATTCTTCCCAGCCTTCTATTCGATAAAATCACTCCAGAATTCAGAGACACGAAGGAAGGACACTTATGTAAATCTTTTGTCGCATGGTTAAGCTATTCTGGTTTTATAAGAATCAGATTTTCACGAGAACTACAAAATTCATTAGTTTTATTTTTAGAACCAAAGAATGGTTTTCTTTGGTTAGGAATTCTTATTTAATTTTTATAGATTGTAAATTTATTTTTATATAATTGTTTTCATTTTTGTTTCAGGTGAGTTTCTAGAAGTCCATGGCCAAATGGTTACATGTTGGTAAGAAAATTATTGTCTTACAAATCATGAACGTAAACCTTACTAGTTTTCTGTTTTAAAATCAGAATTTGAATATTTTCTTGTAATATTGTTGTTCCTACTTATGGTTGTCCAGAGGATTACCTTAATAATACCGGTTGTATAAATGAATCTGAGATACGCATAGCCTACAAATCATCAAAGTAGAATAACTTTAAATATATAATATTTAGTATAGTTTAGCAACCCTGTCTTCTGCTTCTATTTTAGTTTTAGTTCTTAAAACAGTCAACATAACAAACTTGTAGATTTAAGATCAGCATTACAGCTAGAAAATCGGTATTGTTAAAACCATTCAAGTGAAATCTATTCCTCCTATGATTTTCTCCAACAAATGTTTTCCCGAATTCTTTCAAAAATAAAAACGGAATTATACTTGGAATGGTTTTTCTACTATTTCTATTTCTACTTCTATTTCTAAGTGTGAAAAAACCCTACGTGAAAAGTGGTTACAAGATGAAGCTTCTTTTCAATCCTGCAATTCTAGGTTGAAATTTGGGCCAAGTCATCAATTGAGATATTTATTAGATCAGTGATTATGCAGCGAGCGAACACCAGTAAACTGCATTTTTGCTAGTGTTTATTGACTGATTACGTTTGTTAATCGTAATTTATACAGGGTGTCTCAAAAATAAAGAATAATAACGCAGAGGGTTAAAGAACGTCAGAGGTATAATCTAAAACTGAAGAAAAACAAAATTCTAGCTTGAAGAAAATTTAATTTGTAAAAAATTATTTTCAGTACTTCTTGCTAATACGGTCCTGATATATTTTGCATCAATTTGTTAGTATTAGTTAATAAATAATAAGTCTTCCAGATTGGGATAGCCAAAACATTGTAAATGATATGTATTAACCTGCAGAGTTGACAAGAAATTCGAAGTCAGGGTCAAGTCTTTTATAAACTATGGTTTTTATAACCAATTCTTGGTATCCATAAACTGCAACTATCATTAAACTAATTATTCTTATTATCAATTATTTTTATTAAGTGAAGTTAAAATTTGCTTGTCCAAGATTTCAAACTAAGTGTCCTTTTAGTTTCGTTTTTGTGGTTTGTTGAGTAAACAACAAACATTCAAACTAACACCGTAATTATGAAAATGTTCTTTTTAAAAGTTTGATTTGTCTTTTGTTTACTTTCGAATGTTATTAAAAACCGTAAAAATGTATTTGTGTTGTGTATGTTAATTACCTCATTTTTTATAAGCGCCTGACATTCATTGAAAGTTCGGTCCCGAGATCGTTTTTGTAAAATTCTTAAGTTTAATGCTTATTTCATGCTTATTTTAAATTACATGTCCTTAAATGTGTCATTAGACCATGAAACCAACCAAACTGCAAGATTCGTCAAATGTGTTTTATTAACGAATTTATTCAAGATCAATAATCTGAATCGGAGTATTTTGCGGGATAGACAAAATCGTGCTTTATTGACAAACTATTTCAAGTTCAACAAAATACATTCCTCAGCATTATTAAGGAGAACGTCGAGCAGAACGAGGATGACTGGACTCCTTGAGCCTTAAATAACTTGGAAAGTAAACATTTTAGAAAGAAAAGTTCTAGGAAAAGTTTTCCTACACATCAGCAACTATGTCGTATTTACGTATTATTCGTTATATTTGGAACATCCTGTATACTCTGTATTTTGTTTCATTCTATGAAAAAGGAAGAATTTCATCAATCCATCAGAGGAGATTGTAAATAATTAATCAGAAGTACCCTAGAAATATCTTCATTATTAGCTGTTTCAGGACATTTTCTAGAATGTGGATATACGATATATTACTATTTATATTCGAACTTAAAATATCCAACATAGATACTTAGTTTGATATGTAGAAATAGTTAGTTCACAAGATACTAGCGTTCTTGTTTTTTCGCTTCTTAAGATAATTTCATCTGTCACAAGGGTGGATGGAGGAGAGTAGAGAAACCCATAATAGATATTCATCGTTAATATTATTTTCTATACTTTCAAACAATGAAATAATCTAGGGCAAATAAGACAAACACAGTAGATGCTACCGAATATAATGTTTTTTAGAGGTAGACGTTGTATAGCTGTGTCCTGTTACAGTCTCTACAGTTTTTCAAGGTGTGTTTGAGGTTTCTCCGAGGAAAGCCATTTTCCACTTATCTGATAATAATGAGAAGGTTCAATGGCGGCGAAATGCATTTGAGAACTTTATATAATACAAGTAAAAGATTGGTAGATTTATTACTGTTCTGCAAGAGTATAGTGAAAATAATAATAGACATACCGTCATTAATAGAGATAACGATAGAACTAACGGACAAAAACTTTTTATTAAGAATTCTTTCTAATCTATTAGTTATTGCTATAGTATGTATGTAGCAGTGGCGTGCGGTCCATGGAAGCAATGCTTGCCTTGAGAATTTATTAAAGATAAAAACAATGCTAACAAAAATACTTTTGTAAAAGTATGGTTATCGTTTATTTAAATTGAAATATTTATCAAATTAAAGCTCAATATCAACTCTGTACAGCAAAAAGTATAATTATTTAGAGTACTATTTTAAATTAGGCTCATTAAACTTGCACGGAAAGGTAATGCCGATTCAAATGTGATACATACACTTAATATAAGCACTGATTACAAATGCTCTTCTCCTAACCTTGGCGTGAATCAGCGAGCGCGGGGTGTTATAATAGACGGATGCTGTTTGGCTGGTTAACATTGTTTAGTCGTAATTTTTATTGTGCTTCGTTCCCAAATGTTTATTTATTATAATTTGGTTATTTGTTCGATTTAGTGTTACTTAAGTAATGTAAATCTGCGAATGAGACTGTATTTTGTCGCATTTTATTATTTTAATTTATAAGTTGTATTTTTTTAAAGACAAATAGTTCTATTTAGTTTGCCTGTATCCAAATTTAAAATTGCATTATCGTCACGACTGCAAATTCAACTGCCTCGGTGAAAGGTTCGAGTACCTTCGATATAGCCGTATCGGGACGATTTTTTGTTCAGATTGTAAATTATTAATAAGGAATTTTTCGCATACAGTTTTGGAGAGAAATTACAAATTATTAAGAAAGGCAGATCAAAACCAGATCTTCCAAATTTAACAACAAAGATTAAAACCTGTACCGGTATTTTGCTAAGAAAGATCGGAAAATTGATACGTAGTAGTAGTTTTTTTTTAAATAAAGAATGATAGTCAACAAATTCCATAAGTATAAAGTGTAAAAGTGCTTCTTTGAAAAACTTTTAAGCTTAATAATTATAACACTGTTTTTTATTGTACCTAGCATGGGCGGATCCAGAGAAGTATTTTGAGGGGGAAATCTTTGGAAAAATAATTGTTTTAATAAATAATAATTAAACAAACATTATTTGTTTCTATTCTATGTAAACTTATTTCTAAATTGGGGGGGGGGATTATTCCCTCCCCGTTAATCCGCGCCTGTACCTAGGTGTATTATAATTAAAATCGTGGTTGCTTCCCTAGCCTAAATTCTCACCGCACGCCACTGGTATGTAGAGGTATGATGCTGAGGTCTAGAAAGTTATTTCAAGCTAATTTTCAACTAAAAGTTACCGGAAATCACAAATCAGACACTTCCATCACAAGTCCCAGAGTGTATTCTTTTTTACTCTGTCTTTCTAACTGTGCAATCCTTTTAGCTAGCAAAACATGATTTTCTAAAATCAAGAATTTATGTTAATAATGCTTTTTCAAGAAACAAGAGCTAATTTGTTATTTCCAACAGCGATTTAACTAAGTGACATTTAAAGGAAATGAATACAGAATATAAAAATAATAATAATAGGTGTTAGCCGACACCACACCTATCATGATTTATGCATAACCATTTAAACAATATTCTTCCTTTTTTTGCTAATCATTCAAAAGTTTAAATGTCTTTAATTAATAGTAGTAAAACATATAAAAAACTTACAAGCTTGATCCTTGAACAACGGTTTCTGATTAACACATCAATATTTCCAATAGGTTAACGTCGATTGTTATATGAGACACTGACCTTTCCACTATGTATATGCTAATACAATCATCTTGTGTTAAAGAACTTGATTGGATATTTAATAATATTAATTGTTTTTACTACAAGAGAAAGGCAATTATATTTATTACATACGCCCAGAAGAGAAACAAGTGTTTCAAACTAACGTTTTTCATTAACTTCTCTTAATAATTTCCTTTATGAACGTTCATGATTTCAATATATTTCTGTCATAACAAACGTTATCCATCGGGAAGATAGTACGGAAAATGTTTAGAAGGTACCCGGTGGTAACTGCCATTACAAAACTTTGATAAATTTCTTGTTCCCATTCTATTCTATATTAACATTTAACATTTATAAATTGTACAAACCACTTGGTTGTTGTATTTGCATTTTTATAAATTTTTATATAAATGTAGGTGTAAAGATGCAAATATAATAATTATTTATTATGGGCGTAGGAGTACTTAATTTAAAAAATAAGAGAAATTTTCGCATTTAAAGTGGATGACGAACTTAATCCCCTTGTCGACTTCAATTATATTTAATCGGTTTAAGCTCCATTAAATATGTTATTTAGGTTATGTTTTGGGTTTTTCTCTCTTTGGTCCCATGATTAAAAAGAGAAATCAAAATTATACTACGGCTTCAACTTTTTTTATTTTACAAAATTATCGAACTGGTTTACAGATAATTACAGCAAATTAATGATGATGTAGAGGTTAATGGCTAACCATAATGATTTTAACAGCAATTAATTGACAAATAAGGAAATCTGGGTATTTTTAAGTAAAAATGCGATAAAAACGTATTTCAGAAACAAGCAAAAAATAGTCGTGGGTGTTTTGTTACCTGCTAATTCTATAAATTTATTTGAGTGCAGGAATTGTGTCACAAAACCGCAATTTTGATATGGTTATGGTGCTTATCTTATTATAGTGAAGAACACACAGAGTGCTAAACAGTAAATGGAAATTTTATGAGAATTGTTGAATATAATAAGTAGTAAAATACAAATCAGGCAACTTGCTTATGGATATCCTTTGGTGTATTCCAAGATGTTAAAAACATAATAAAGCTTCCATCATCTATCATTCAATGATACCATAGCTTGATTCTGTTTTTCCCATTTCATGATGGAGCAGTTGAATCTAAACTTGAACCAAGTAAAACCTTTTGTCGGCCTAGCAAAGCTTTATCATGTACAAAATCAGCTTTACTAAAATCATACCCATCATAGTTATTCAAATTTCACCCGTAAAGCAATAATAATGGAGTAAAAGTAAAAAGGTATTTTTCATTCGATAGAGGCGGTTTCTTCGGTGGTCCCCTAACAGTTTTTTGTAGTCTTATCCATGTTTTTATAAAAATGAAACAATGAAGCTAAGAGGCTTAAAAATAAATTCTAAATACATACATATATAAAGAAAGTTTGTTTGAAGTCGGCGCCAAATTTAACGCAAACAATTTAATCAAGAATATATTATTGATATTTAAAAACTCTGAATCTACCATTTATGTAATAGTATATAAAAAATGTGAAATACGACATCTCTGGCTGACTAATTACTGTATCTAGGAAAACTTTTGCCCTAGGTCTAGGAAGTTCAAATTTCTCAAATCGTAGGTCTTAGGTGCTTGGTAAGCTTTCTGAACGTTCATTTCCAAGAGGTAAAACTATGGGTAGAATCCCAAATAATGAAATTTCCAAATATTTGTACTCTTGAAATATAAAAGTACGAGTATCATGTAAGGTATAAAATAATGGCAACTTGAACCTGAACATGAATGTGGTGCCTGCCATTGCAGATGCAATTAAAGTAAAGTTAAGTGGAGTCAAAATGGATTTTCCATCTTTATTAAATAACTAAAAGTAAATTCTACTTTTATTCATTCAAACAAAACCTCACTTTTTTAAAAATCATACACATTAGAGCATTATGGTACTATGTACTCTTCGGCGGTTTATGCCTTCATGGAAAAGAAATACTATTTGCAAATGGAAGTTATTAGCATAAACAGAATGAATAATAAGAAACCTCGGTTTCTATGACTAGCATATTTACTCGTCTTCTCAAGAGCTTTTAAGATAACCGGAAATTCATGGAACTGACTAGACGTGTTTCTAGGCAAAGTGATGAGACATCTGCATTTGGCTATTATTTAAAAACCTCTTGTGTTGTATACATATAGGAAACGACTATACAACACGTTTTAACATTTTCTTATTTATTCATTGCGTATTTTATCCAAATCTGTTCATCAACAAGAAAACTTTGATTTCTGAACGAACTGTGTAACACCAAGGTACTGTGTATAACGAAAACACCATTAGTTACGAGAATATTTATTTTTAGCCTTGGTTATTTGTGCATAAAAGGTATTTTTAATGGTTAGAATTGAAGCAAGTTGTATAGCTACATTTTTTATGTATTTTCTCCAGTATCAGTATACTGGCCCTTGACCAAGGGTCAACTTAGAGAGTAAACTATAAATAAATAAGATCATAAGAATGAACTTATACGTCGGTCTTAGTGATAAGTGCTGTATTATTTCCTTTGAAGTATTTTAATAATACATATTAATTCCGGTAATTGAATACTAGAACCATAAAAACCGTTTGAAACGTGATCTACTATACCACGCTCTTGTTTCCTCTAAGTTTTTATTATTACTTAAAATCTTGCTTAAAACTAAACGAACGACGTTCAATATCATAGCAACATAACTTGTTATGATTTCGCTTTTTAACGTTAGAACTCCTCCAGGAGAGACCACATAATAGTCATTTACGTTACAAGTGCTTTTCCATATGAGAGAAACATTTACGGGCTAGATGGTGCTTTGTGAGTGTTTCGTGCTAAGCCGTAAAGGCTTCTCGTGTCGTTTTGTGCGCGCTTATTTAGCATTTACCAGACTTTGGATACTTTTTATGAATACTGGATACTTCTTAAAGTAAGGTTTCTGCATATTACATAAATTGTTGATTTCCTTCTTAGTATTTTATACATATATATTTTTTACATTAAATACAAAAATCTAAAGTATTAGTTTGAAGTAATCATGTGATTTGTTAAACTAGCTCGACTGCTTAACTTAACCTAACCTAAGGCCAAAATTACATCATGACTTTTAGCTAGCTCTATTTGGTTGAAGTGTAAAATATTAAATTTACTATCATACGAGTATATGATATTCAGTTATGAGCAGGTAAACTACGCACCAAATAAAAAGTTATAAACGCCATCATTTTTATTCGCACGAAACGAAAAGGATTTAGGTAGACTTTCGTCAACGCGACGCACAAAGCAAGATCACTCTAGACGCTAGCCGGTTTTCTTTCGAAAATAAAAATTATATATCAGTGAAATTCTACCCAGTAAAAAAGCCTGTTTTTTGTATATAGTCCAGGTAAGACTATTGATTGAAAACATTTTACCGTATTTTTAACATAAAGCAAAACTTTCCTATTAAAAGATTTGTTTGATAAACAAGTGGTTTGCATTAGAGTTAATGTACAAAACAATTCTTATGGCACATGTGCTAGAATCTTATAAATAAAGGCTATCTATGCTACACAATTACAAAATTTCGCAGAAATCTAGTACACATTAGAAGTGGTTTAGAAGTTGTTTTATACCTTCCTATCCTTTGTATCAAATTGTATGGATGTTTCTAACAGATACTATTATTGTAACAAAACAGAAATGTCTTCCGCAGGTACAACTTTAAATCGCAAATCAAATTACCGTCTTAACGGATTAAAAAGGTCTCAAGTCAAGGCCTTCGTTTCGTCAGGAGAGTAGATAAGAATTAAACCTCAACAGAAATCCAAAGCGTTCAGATATCTCGACGAGATCTGTCCAGCCAATTCTATCGTACGACGCAACTAAAACTTAGAATTTTAAAGACACCTTTCCTCTTCCCTTGCCAGATAGATCACTCGAACCTACTAGAAATCATTTTGAAACGAAACTGTTCAAGTACTTAATCAAGATGAAAATATGTCGTCAATTTACAACAGTAGATGACTCTTCGTTATCTACTTCTTAATGATATAACTTTCATCACTTTACTTCTGAATGCATACCTTTGTGAGTTATTTGTCTATGTGGGTTGGAGAATTATTTTCCTTCGGCAGTGAAATCTGCCACCGTTATTATCATCTAAAGTAAGTCATCCTATAAGTCCATAGAGCTGTTACAAATCCTACTTACGTAACTTATGAAAAGGAATATTCGAAGAACACTCAAACGATTCCCAAATGCAAAAGTCAGCTGGCACTATATTACCAACACTTTTTGACCTGACAGATACACTTCTGCTTAATTCCGAAATAAATTGAGCCATGACCGTGGACTGTTACCTTACTGTAAAGTTCCTTTCCTTCTCAGTGAACTAACAGACATTTTATAAATGGAACCCCTGCCTGAATCACTATTAACATATCGCATGTGAGTAGGTTCTTTACAGAGTATGCGAGCTGCAAGCCTAAACGTGACTCAAGGTTGTATTTTTTCTTTTCTCTACATTTTTTTACTGCTATGATAACTCAAAGTTAACGTCAAGGTTTGAATAAATCATTCTTGGGAGCTTTTGAATTTTCGACGCTCGGTTCAAGTTATACTTTCTTGTTTGATAAAGACAACAAACCTAAACAAATATTTAATTTTTAAACACTTTTCCAGTTCTCAATTTCAAACATTTTGCTCTAACACTTTAGAAAGTACTGAGGTAGATTTACTATAAGTCAAACAATCAAAGAGATGATACTTTGAAGGCGGGAGATTCTAACTATGAGGTCCTCCCAATCCCAATACGTAAACACGTCATTCGATAGTATTCAAATTCAAACATGAAATGAAATTGATTTTCAACTTCTCCACTATTTCCGCATATCTATCTGTGTTGTTTGATAGGGTTACCATACACTCAGATATGAACGCGTTCCATCTCCCTTCAAAATACTGTCACCACAATATAGTGTTATAGGCGTCCTGGTGCTACTTGAAAGAGCTTGCGTTTTAAAGAATTTGATTACATTCTGAGCTTGCATTTTCTGCTTCCTTAAGGTAATATGGTAATATGGTTTACCTTAAATATAACTATTGTAGAATTGTATGTACAGAATGTACTTACTTACATTAGTAATATTAAGTTTTAACTTCTTTGATATTTAATTCAGATACTATGGGAATCTAAGCACTGTTAGTTCAAGACTGTGATAGCTTTCACTTATGACTACTTAACTGAGATTTTCTGCTAACAATATCTAATTATCTAAGGATGTTAACTGTTCTAGAAATCCTCCTTTTTACAAATCAGCTTATCAGTTTATGTATTAAATGTCTTGTGTCGTCACAACACATAGGGATTTCCACACTGGTATTGCTACCCTTAGTATTTATTTAAACTAATATTACTAACCTATTTGTTTTTTAATGATTTTGTTCCTTTCCTTGATACTGTTAAAATTTACCGTATGTTGTGGCATTGCTTGTTAAAAGATTTTATAGACAGCACCTTTTCAAACTGAGGTACATAAGTGATGGGTGGAATAAAGTAGTATGAAACTAATAAGAGCTTACCTTTACAGATGGATAGGATGTAAAAATTTTAATCAGTAACTAATACTTGGACTAATGGATTGCTTGATAGATTGACCATTACAACTCGATGGCCAATTTTACTATTATTATTGGTTCCCATATTGCACAAATATAGCAATTTTCATGGACACACGGAAAGAAGCAAAGCAGATGCTTTAATTCGATTTAACAAATGTAAGACCAATTGAATCAGATTTAAACGAATTAATTAATTAATTAGTACTACTTTACATGCATCAGATGGTGTTGCAGCCATTTGCTCTTATAGTGCTATGTATGGTTTTTGGTGGAACTCGATAAATTTAATAATGTTGATCAATTGGTGGCAAATAAAACAGTAATTCATACTTCAGGAATGAATTATTTTCTATTATACAAATCTGCTCTTCCATCTAGATGATATAGCATCGTTTTAATTGCTCAAACTCACTTTATTGGCCTAGTTTTTGACTTTTGAAGCTGAATGCATTCTTTTATTATAGTAAAACAAAGTAGCTGTCAGGTAAGACATATAATATGTATTTTTTTCATAAAGAGAATTATTTTTGGTACTTTCCATAAAGATATCAATCTCAATATTTTTGTCACACAGTCATTTAATTTTTAGGTTAATTTGCCAACGGTCTCTAAACACATCGTAAATCCAAGCAGTAAAGGTATTCATTCTCTCCATGTGTTCTATTTTTATTGTCTGTGAAATTACAATTTTAGAACCTGAGAATAATACAGCTAATATGTAATAGAAGCGAATGTAACTATTTCAAACAGTAACTGTTTCAACATTTAGCAAAATCATTTATCATTTTATAAGTATGAAGTGGCTGCAGAAATATTTTAAATTCTTCTTCCCAGAATGTTTTCCACCTTTTAGTTCCTTCTTTAGTTATTAGCATAAAAATAAAGTTAGCTTGTCACTTTACAAGATTCCCTTTAAAAGAATCTTCAGAATTACTTAAGTGGAGGTAAAATTTATTTACATTGAAAATTGAAAACGAAAATGCGTTTTAAATCGCCGCCACTACTAAAAATATGCGCGACCCAAAAAGATTAATTATCATGGGCATCTTTTAGTTATGGTGGTGCATACTCAAAAGGCTCTTCGACTTTTTTTTTGCTCACCAAGCTATTAATGACCGGTGGAATCGTAACTATTTTTACGATGCAGTCTCGGTATGTAGGAACGAATTCGTGGAATGACCGACAAGTTTAAGTTCCCAGACTGTGAGTAATTTGGCGATTTGCAAAGAAGCATACATCTGCAATTTAATTCTTTCCGAATATTTTATCATATTTTGCCTTGATGGCGCCAATATTGAGGTCAAATAGTGTAGGCAATAATAGAATTATTAATAAAAGATGTTGGCTAAATTTATTTTATTGAAAAGTGGCATAAATTGGGGTTTAGCATAAAAGGGTTTATTTTGAGTTTTGCTCCTCAGAGAAGTGTGACTTAGAACTAGTAGTCTGGAAACAGCTATTTATTCTATGTATATATTTTTCCACCTCTTTAATTATGAATTACTAAATATAAACTTCAAGTCATAATATGCTCTGATTAATCATTCACTGTTTCACGTCCAATTTAGACGCCCACATTTTTTCGTTTCTCATTTGCATGCTGTACGGGCTACTGTTGTGCAAGGACGTGCCTACTACATTCATAAGCGCTGCAAACCTTGCAACACCTTTTTTAACCGGAGTTTCATGCAAAACATAGTAAGAACAAAACAAACATATCGTTAAGTGCTCTTCCTTAATTCCCCTGAGTGTTGGACGCTATGGTTCACTGAACGTTTTCAAGTATAAAATAAACTGATTCCTGACCTGTCAGACCGGACGTGGCGATGCACTCGCCCCATATAAGGTACCTGAAGTTTGCAGCCTGTTCTGTTTCCGTGCAAAAACGAAAAGTAGCCATCAAGTTCTATCGACATCTACAGCTACACTGGTCTTCGTGCATAATTTTCAAATAACACACTATAACTAGTAAAAAAGCTCTTCGGAAAGCTTCACGATTTTACGATTGTTTCCGGGAATTCAAAATTCGTTCCAAGAAATCATGCGTATTTGCGTTCATTGTACAGATTAACCTCAACTCATAATACCACAACAAAATTACCTTTAAATGAAAAAAGAACGAATGGAAAGAAAATAAATTATTGTTTCGATATAATGAACTGATAAACAAATCATCCAACGCCCCAGACCTTTCCGGAAGAATTAAATCGTGACTATGATGCTGCAATGGGCGTATCAAATTTACAACAATCCTGCATTTGGTGTACTTGTTATTGCGATTTCGAGTAGAAATAATTTAATTTTTTAATATATAATTATACCGTAATAACTGTTTTCATGATTGCTTAGGTGGTAAAAGACATTCATTTTTAAATCTCGAGGGTTTTCAAGGTTTTGTAGTGGTGTAACAGTTTTTGCCTTCTTTTTTATATGGAGTGGGTTGTTATTAAGTCCAGCTTCACGGTGTATAAGACCGAGGTGATAATGTCAGGTCGTAGGTTAATGAAATGTAGGAGGTAATACTTGGTCACGCCGACCATACCTAAAGAAAAATGCTAAGAATTGAATTTTATGATAAACTCTTTTCTTAACTAATATCACATTTTTTGCCTGTTAAATAGGAAAGGTCCATTTTTTATTTAAATCTGCAACTAAATTAGGGAAATGTAGATACACGAAAAGATAAGGACAGTTTTGTTTGATCAAGAAGAATTTGTGAAAAAGGAAAAACAAAAATAGGCACCCAAACAACTTTTAAATTTGCATAACATGGAACAATACAATCGTACCTCCAATACATCACTGTCACTTGATATTCAGTGCACTATCTAAATGATTTGGTTCACTGTACATACTGACTTAAAAATAGCTTGTAAAACAATGCGGATTGAAGACGTTTACACACTCGGTGGTTTTTAATAAAACAGAGTACAAGATGGTTCAGCTTAACATTTTTCAATTTGTGTTTACCGAAACACTTGGAACAGATTTTGAAAGGTTTTTGGAAAAACCAGTGAAATACAATGTACTATCATAAATTATTCATCCTAAAGCTCTTCAAGCTGTTGCACACCTTTTTGGGTAGAATTTAATCTGGATCTGAACATATTTAACTTTGAAAGCAACTAAAAAGGACATCAAGAGGCTTAAAACGTCAAGGTGCTTTCAGATGAAATTCCAGACGTGACTTATAGCGATTTGGGTTTATTTTGCAAATTGGGAATGTTTCTAGCTCGTTAATAACAATAACGATAAATTATAAAAACTAGGTATATAACATTAAAACTGAAATATATTTAATTAATTAATTATCTTAATGTTTGTTATTATGTAATTTATGTGATACCACATACTGAGTTAAATATGTAATGTATTTGCTACGATATTTTTATATTGCCATCTTCAAGGTTCCATTCCTTCAAAACACTCTAAGATTAAGTACATAATAAAACTACTGAAATGATGAAAATCATCCATTTGGAATTGAATTGAAACGTTGAGATGTTTCAAAACCAATTACTCTACGTCTACACTAATTCTGTGTACATTGTTCATATTATACAGTGCGTTCCAAGCAAAACTATCCACCCAAAATATTGTTCTTCTTGGCACGTTTTCAGAAAAATCCTGAAACATGTTAACTTTAATATTGAGGGAGGCACAGTACAGCATACTACTACTACTATTTTTAGATTGCATTCACAATTGACGCGTTTAAAATTACATTGATTTCATAATAATGCTAGATGAACCTATTTGGATACCCTTTATACTTCCCAATCCTATTAGATCCCTTTACCGAACTCATTTACGACAGCGTACATGAAGAAGTGTACGACGGAAGGGATCTAGAGTTTTACTAATCTTTCCGGTCAACCGCGACCTGCGGTTCGCCGGGGACTTGAACAAATCGAAGTCTCAAATCCGAACCTTAAAAACGGCAAGAACCGATATTTTGTGTCCACCGAAACCGAAACCTGAACCCGGTTTTCCCAGATTTTGTGAGCGTTTCGTGCTAAGCTGTAAAACTTTCTCCTTTCATCCGTAAACAAGATGGACAATTAAATTCGGTATTAATGTCTTCTTGTTTTGTGTGCAAGATGATGCAGATCAAGCATTTACCTGTTGATTTTGGATACTTTTGAAAATAAGATTTCTACATACAAATTGTTGATTTTCTTCTCAGTATTTTATATGTTTTTACATACGAAATACAAAAAATCTAAAGTATTAATAAAAAATTTCTTCGTTTACTATTTCACTTCCATTCTAACTCCCATTCTAACTTTCCAAATTCGCACTTTACAACAACTAATACTACATATAAAGTTCATATTCAAAAGTCCCCATATTCAGGTTCTTTCACAACGACATGATTTTTTCGATTTTAACAATGTACAGTTGCTTGAGGAGCTGATTCTTTTGTGTGCATAACAGGTTTATATCCATTTTTTGTTACCATCCAGTACTAGTATCCATTGGCGAAGAATACGAAGAGTGTGGCTTACATGACAACTTCTAGACTAGGACCATACAGTAGGACCTATACGTGTGTGTAATTAATGTACATGGTGGGTAATTGGCAACCCTCTTTTCCATTTGAGAAAACTAGTAAGTAAATACTTTATTTACAACACCATTAGAACATTACCTGTTCTGAAATGATAGTTTTTGATAAAAATGAATATCGATATGGGCTTTCAAAAAGGCAAATAAATGTTTGAAACTCACTCACTTAGTAGCAAAGGATTCTGTGTTATCCGTACCTTTAAAAGCATAAAACTTATCTTTTTTTGGTTCTCATAAATACTGCACATTTTCTAATATAATGTTAGAAACCGTTTAGCAAAACCAGTACATCCTTCCATGGATCCCATACCATCCAAAGCAGTTAGAAGTATCAACTAATCTACAACTTCTTACGAATAGTTGCTCTAAACGATAATGGTGTGGTAACTATCTCGAATAACTAGCAGTTCGAAATAATACTGCTATGATATGTTACTAAAACTTTCTGCCGACTACCCCGGAAATGAACAATTGCTCATCTGAACCCAAATCTGAACATGAAATCCAAACTCAATATCTGTGTACTAGAAAATCTTGAGTACTTTTTACCGGAGTATCATCGTTTATGTGGCAATGCACTTCCTAGCCCTGCTTTGACATCTACATTGTTTGAATAAATTGTCCAGATATTATAAACAACAATCGTATCTGTCTCGCAATTGTCGTGCCTTTTAATTTGCTGAAGAGGAGTATTTTAATTTGCTTTTTTAGCAGTTAGAAAATGTAATCTTCATAACCTGTGCTACAATATGAAACATGTTATATCTGGAGAACTCCAAAACAATATTTTTCATAAAATATTTCTAAGAACTGAAGTCTTGCAACTCAGAATTTTTTAATCTAATATTTTAATTCTCTAAGGCAAGTGTACTTGGAAATGTTTTTCCCAATTTCTCTAGACTAGATATTTCTTTGGAGACACAGTGCACGTTTGTTAATTTTATGCACCTCCCCTCCTACGCTCTTTTTCGTTCGCAAGCCTTAAACCCCCCTAGCTCAAACGTCCGCGATTCACACCCATCCCCCCAATGATGTGTAAATGGAAATTCAGCAATATAACACATTCAGCGTGGCACTGGTGTATGCGATATGCGAAGCTAACTTAACAACTTCAAGCTCATCTACTGTTATCTTATTAGTTAAATTACAGTGCATCGAGCGTGATCCGGGATGCATTTTACATTTTCACCCTCGTAATTTCTGTGGCCTAGATTCTTCATTTTTTTTTGGTTTAGGTATAACTATGAATGAACCCCGCCCTCTCCTTTTCAGCGAAGTTCTTTTTGAACGACCCCACAGAATATCACAAAAATGTAAAATTATAAAGACTCTTGACACGATTATGATGAAATTAATATAATTATCTTCTATTCTGAGTTTATCATAATTATCCAAAGATATACGAATTATTTTTCCCGCACATTGGCATTACTCTTCAGGGTAGATCAGACTAGTGAAACTTCTTCTTCTTTTTAGCCTCCTGTCGTCCAATTTTGGACATAGGCCTCTCCCAATTTTCTCCATCGTATTCTGTTTTGGGCAACTTGTTTCCATTGTAATCCAGCAGTTCTTTTAAATTCATCATTCCACCTCATTTGTGATCGCCCTCGCCCTCTATGGCCTAGGTACAGTCTCTAATGCTGGATTTCGGTGTTCTATCGGTTATCTTGTTGTCTAATAGTGTGTCCTGCGAAGCATCATTTTAGTTTAGCTGCTTTAGTTGCTACATCCTCAACTTTCGTTACGGCTCGTATCCGTGTATTTCTTTTCTTATCCTTTAGCTTTATGCCCAACATTATTCTCTCCATGGCTCTTTCTGTTTTAGAGAGTTTGTCTATGTTAGCCCTCGTGAACGTCCAGGTTTGACAGCCATATGTCATAATTGATACAATACATTGATTGAAAACTCTACTTCTTAGGTATTGTGGTATCTTACGATTTTTCAATATCCATGATAGTCTTCCAAATCCTACCCATGCAAGTCTACATCATCTGGCTATTTCAGCTGTTTGATTTCCTTTGTTTGGCTTCACGGTTTGTCCAAGATATACATATTCCTCTACCTTTTGAAGTATGGTGCCATTAACTGTTATGTCTCTTCCCTCGTTGGTATTTGTCATAATTTTTGTTTTCTGGAAGTTCAATCCCAAGCCAACATTTCTGGATGCCTGAGCCAACTAGTTGGCCATTTTTTGTAGTTCTTCAAATGTACTAGAGATCAAGGCGATGTCGTCTACGTATCTCAGATGAGTGAGTTTTCTTCCATTTATGTTGATCCCATATTTTGACCAATCTAATGTTTTGAATATGTCTTCCATTGCCGACGTAAATAGCTTTGGCGACTTCACATTCCCTTGTCGAACACCCCTCTTAATTGGCATGGGATTTGTATTTTCTTCTAGTTGCACTGTTATACTTGCATTTTCATATATGTTATGTATCAATATTCTATATCGGGAGTCAAGTCCACAATTGTTCAGTCCTTGTTCTATTGCCCAGAGTTCGACACTATCGAATGCTTTCTCATAATCTATGAAAGCCAAGAACAGGGGGAGGTTATACTCGTTCGCTTTTTCGATTAGTGTTTTTATGGTCAATAGGTGATCAAATGTGCCGTACCCCTTGCGGAATCCGGCTTGCTCGACTGGTTAGCATATCCATCTTACTAGTTAACCTAGTATTAATGATCATTGATCTTCATGTAAAGTTTGTATGTTTGTGATAATAGGGATATACATAGTGAAACTAGGAAACTAAAATATGATTAGTCATTAATGATGGTTTTTTGTTGTAAATAAGGTTTATTCATTGTACCTTCCGTTTTCTATATTGGAAACTTGTCTCTAAGCTGAAAACCTTACATCGTTTACTTCGCATATACATGAAAATGTGAGGTACGTACATTTAACACATGTATCGAATTTGCGATACAAATAGCCATAATATACCAATCAGATCAATAACTTCTTTACTCTTCTTTTAATTGATCATCCCAAGAAAGATTTTGAGTTGGAATTAAGTTCCGACGAATACTCGATATTTCAAAGGTAGCAGCTACTAAATAGTACATACACACTAGTAATTCTTGGTATGTAGATAGGTAGAGCTCAATTGACTTGAAATGCTGTGACTAGCTACCTGCTAGTTTGTGTTAGGTTTTGCCACTCTTAAATTTATTAATTTTGCCAAAACTGGGGAAGATTAAAAAAACCATTGGCATACAGTATACCTATGAAATGCCAGCTAAGTTTTTAACTGTTAGGTCTAATGGCCCTTAATCGATTTCGGCTTGTCAATCATTGAGCAGCCAGCTCGCTACAGTATTTCGCTATAATTTAACTAGTTATCTGTAATGTATAATTATACATAATCCCGGTAATTTTCGAATCGATTTTCGAGTTCACTTTATACAGGGTATTTTATAGACTCCGCTGCAAACTCGACCTGTATTTACGCTGGCATCTGGAACAAAAAATCTTAATAAAGTTTTTTGATCAGAGCGAAGTCAAGATTTTTAGTAATTTTGGTCGACGTTTTTAGAAAAATACATATAAAATTATAATGCATTTACGGTGATATCATTAATAACTGTAAGTGCCAGCTTTGAGATTTGAGAGCCAGACGAACTATTTACCAAAGCAGGAGTTTTTTATGCTGCATAATACTAAGAATGAAGACTTGATCTTTAAATAAATTTAAGGTCTAATAACAGATTTAAAATAAATTGAATCTATAAGGGAATATCTGACTATCTTATCTGATTATTAAAGAGAACATTTAATTTCCTAATAAGGTAAGTTAGTTAGATAAAGAAGATTTTTTATTAGTGTGGGTGCGGCTTTGAATTTAATTTAGGAAATATAAAAACCATTCGGCTTTATAAGAAAATTATTAGGAATTTAATAATCTGCGATGCGATGCGGGGAATCCCCGGATTATGACGCTTTGTTTTGACTACTTTACTTTAACATTTTAGTAATGAAAACTCCAGGTTTAATGCGAATTTTACGAACAGTACAAAAATTTAGAGAAACGGAGATTATATAAATTAATGGTGGATTAGTGGTTTGCATGTTTACCTCATAATCCAAGGGTCGCAGGTTCCATCCCCGGATAAGATAAATTAATCTTAAATTGAAGTTCAATTTTTAAATTGAGGGTGAGCGATTTTTGCTATTAATCAATTTTATTTAAACCAGAAAACACCATAGAATTTTTTATTTAATGAATTTTTCACACCATTACAAGAACGCTTACGTCGTTGATGTCATCGTTTACAAAGACTTCACCAATAATCCTTTTCTTAATTGTCGGTGTTATCATCTTACTGACTGACCTCATACTTCTATTTTTTATCAACAATTTTTGTTTGTGTTTATGTTATTTTTGTTTGTTGTTGTCTAACTACTTGCCGCGTTATTTTCTTTCACAATTCAAATTTCTAAATCGTCTGTTATAAGTAATGTGTATTCTATTGGTGATTTCAACGACAGGTTACGAATGTAAATAAATCGATGCCTTTCAGAGAATGCTATAGTTGCATCACGAAAATATTTCAATGTGAAAAATTAATTATGAAATACATAATAATAATTTACTGATAGGTATCTGATTAAATATAATCTGTTTAGTGCTGTAAATATACAATTTACAGAGCTTGTTTGTGAGTTTAAACATTCATAAAATACATCCTGCAATAACTAAAGCCAGTCAAAATGAGGAATAATAATAAATATTATACACAGAAAATCATTAAATGAATTAGTAATCATCATTAAAAACTACCCACATTTCATATGTAAACCTTAGAAGATTCTAGATGATACTTTTTCAAGAGTCCTACGCATTTCCATCTGGAAGAAATTTACAATTTACTACCTTCCTACAATCGCAGCAATCACAAATTATTGGAAGAGAAAAATATTAATATCAATAAACTTTACATATAACTGTAAAACTGAAAATAATTATGGACGTCATAAAAAGAATTGGATACTATTCTCTGGCTAGTATTCTCTATGTGGGTATCTAATTTTGGTTTAGTTATTATGTAAGCCGAGGTCAAAATGAAATTAATTAAACGGAATAATTCAAAGCATCAAAATAGAAAAAATCAATTTGATAGGTAATCATCAGTTAATTAAACTTTTCAATATAAAAATGGGTTGGTATTTAAAATTCCCTCGTTGAACCATTACCAATCTAGCGCAACTACATACAGCGAAACCGTCTCTTCTATTGTGACCCCATGAGTCAGCGAGCGCCAGCCGTAAAGTCTGGGTCTCTGTACAGCCAGGGGCACCATCATCAGCGGTACTAGTTTATACCATAAAAGGGCACGCCGTACAGGCTTAAGCTTTATATATACATACACCGGGAATCAACCAGACGAATATTGCGTTCACCGGTTAAGTTTTGCAAATATAAGATGTAGTGTACTTTCATATACCCTCATTAAAGTCGCCGTGAATTCATAAGATGCAAAAAGCGTGAAATTACGAGAGCTCAGTATTATATGTACGTATACTGACTCGATGGAGATAATATTTTCGCTGTTAATCATAAAAGCATTTAAGACATGCTAGGTTTTATGTTTTTGATTTTCCTTGGTTATAAAATGTAAGCAAGATGTATTCTCAACAGGCCTGGATTAAGGGCTACATAATAAACGGCAATCACATACAATCTTTACGTCTCATTTAACATGACATAAACAATTATTCTATATAACTAGACGTAAATACATCTTTACTTACTGTTTTAAGCTTTCTTTACGCGTTACTAGACTCCCCCGCAAAGTCTTGTGCTTGGTTCTTATTTTTATTATTTTGGTATTTATTTGGAGCTTCTATAGTTTATTTATAGTTATCTAAAAACGTTTTCTGTAATTGCAAATTGTAAAAAGGAATGGTTTGAGTAGCAATATCTACTTCCTACCTGTATTTCCTACATGCCATTTCTAAGGAAACGTTACAGCCCACTGGAGTCACCTGGTTAGCAGGTGTATTTATAGAAATGCGTGTCATATTTGGTAATTAAAATAAATTCAAACAGTGGGATAATAATGGTACGACTGAATGTTACGATCAGAAATTTTTCGCATAGTTTCAGTAGAATAGATTCAATTATGTATAGTTACATAGAAACCAAGAAACCATGAATTATGATTTAGAATATGAGATGCCCCACGAAAGACCATAGCATATAACTCCTACAACTGAAACATCCCTAGACATGTATTAACCGTAGCATTTTTCCTAGATGACCAATTCCGATCGGGTTTTGACACAAGACTTGAGATTATTTGTTATCTGTAAAAGTGAACCACATTACTCCATAACATTCGATTGAAACTCTACTAGCGATGATGTCACAGGCTCAAGATGATATTATCACCTTAATGTTAAGTATCAGTCAGTAACTCCTACAAAGTTTGTTTCGTGGTGCCTACTTCATACTGTTAACCCTGATGAGATGCATATAAAATACAAAAGTTTCTGGTGTTATTTTATATTTACCCTGCTGTTGCAATGTTGTCATATATAAGCACATCATCAGTCCTTTCAATGGAGTTTCAAGTAGAGCATGCTATGAAATATCAACCACGCGTTTGCATCGCGCCCCCTTCTCTTATACCTTTTCTGAGGTTGCTTGATTTTTTCTGAATTCTGAAACCACAATTTTTTTTGTCTAGGCTTATCTGGTGCCTTCCATTTAGAACTTGATGCTTGATTTATGGACTGTAATGAAAGCAGCATATATCTCATTGCCTGTTACGATAGAAATTAAAACATTTGAAACACGTTCGGTTTGATTCAACGATGTCTTGATAGATTATATACAGGGTGTTTTGGAAAATGTGCCCTTCCGGTTAAAGGGCAATAGGGAAACATGTGTAGAGTAACATGTTAATAACAATTTACTGAAATCCCCCCCCCTGAAATGACAACCCCCCTTTATAAAAATAATAGGCACGCCACTGAAAAGTAGTAGATAAAAGTGTATGCAAATTATGCCTATTAAATAGTAGGTATTAGATACTTTTAAAAGTCATCAACAAAATAACCATAATAAACCCAAGCAGGTAGCCGGGAAAATAAATTCTTTGAAAATTGTAACCAAAACAAAATAGGAAGTAGTACGTGCTTTTAAAACGTTTTAGCTAAATAATAACAACATTCATTCTGACCATCCGTAAATAACTGTTAATGACTCAGATCTTTAAGATTTGCAATCTGTCAACAGACAGTTTGTCGTCAACTTTCTTTGTGTTAAGGTGGCGGTAAACTTGAGTTTCGATTACGTATTAATACACGTTTTAGAATTAATAACTTGAGTGAGGTAGTGTTAAGTGTTTGTTAGTGTTAAGTAGTTTAATTAATTGTAGTTAGTTACTGTTTAAATTATGGCAGAATCAAACACGCCTGCTGAATGAACGGAACTTTTCAAATCAACCATTTTCAAAAAGTACACTCACTAGAACCTAGATCATATACCGCGAGTGCAATTTTGCCAATGGCTATTGGAACGGAAACAGGAAAGTTCCCAGTTTGCACAAAATGTACTGTGGACAGACGAATGCTGTTTTACTCGGGCGGGGGTTTTTAATTCACACAACAGCCACATTTGGGCTGACGAGAATCTTCATGCTGCCCGAAGACATTAATTCCAGGCGTTTCGCGGTAAATGTGTGGACGGGAATTTATCCGAACCGTTTAATAAGACCTTTTATTCTGCTCCAACGATTAACCGGTGACTGGTACCTACATTTTCTGGAAAACGAAGTGTTCGACGGACTCCCCACTATTGAGCACCACCACACTTTTCTCGCCAGGTACGGGAGTTTTTGAATAACGAATACCCTAACCGGTGGATAGGACGTGAAGGACCCATCGCCTGGCCTGTTAGATCACTGTATGACTCTCCTCGATCTTTGTATTTGGGGATATTTTAAAACGTTAGTGTACAGAACAGAATCGAATACCGAGGAAGAGCTACGCGCACGCATTGAAATCGTCTCAGAATAAATTCGCGCAAATGCCGATATGTTTGCTAGCATAAACTTGTGTGTACAGACGGTGATTTATTTGAACATATATTATAAAGATTGTTTGCATTTAAACGGTAAGTTTTACTCAATTTGTTAAAATGACATTCGTAAAATAAAAAACAGGCAATGGAATTTGCATCACAATTAGCTCAATGAACGTATGTTACATTTTATTTACCGACCTTAATAAATTATCAAGTCATCAAGGTAGTGAGTCACTCGGCAACCGCTGCTGAAATTCAATTCTGTTGTTTCTGTAAATTGATACGTACGTAGCGGGGGCCTGTTATTAACTTAGTAGTGCAGATGTGAGATCATTGTTTGCTTTATCAGTAATTCATGGTTAAAATCTTACAAACAATCCATAGTCGACTCGTGTCTTGCAAAAAATACGGAAAAATCCGAAAATTTGTATTAATTTTTTATTTTTATTTTATGAGTTTTGGGGTCTCTATATGGTCACCTTTCACCCCCTTAAAGCATTGCAGATTTGTCCGGAACACCCTGTACAAGGCGTTTCTTTGTCTTGTTAGTTTAACACAGTAATGATCAGAGCTTCAGTAATGGCGTTTTCATACTTTAATTTGAGTTTTCTCGACAGCGAGGATATCTGTTGACTCGTTTTTGATGATTATTACATCATTAAAGAGTCACAAAGCCATTATGTCGAAGATACTAATAAAAATTAAATTAAAAAATAAAGATTTCTCTTTCATAGTGCAAGAGTGGCTGTTAAGATATTAAAGGATCTTTTCATGATATATCACACCGACACTGTTCAATACTTAAAAACTTCTTTTAGCTTGTAGATAGATTTATATAGATTTCTGGGGAATCGTTTCCTTTATTTTCCTAACCCTAAATATGTCAAAGGTAATCGGCAAAAAGGATTGTACCAGTATATTAAGGCGCCATCTATTCTTACTGATGTAATCAATGTTTAGAGCACAAAGGAGAAAAGAGAATATTGGTAAAATAGTATTAGTAAAATTTGCACTATTTTTGGATGTTAAAGTTTGGGTTGTTCCCGTGGTCCGTTACTTAATTATCTTCGATAGTATGTTTACATGTTATTGTAACAAAAGTAGCTGAGGTTAATGATATTGTAATGATAAGCTTACAGCAAAATACTTCTGGAAATCTGTGAATTATTGTTCACGGGACAAATACGAAATGTTCAAGACTGTTTCAGTTGTCAATAACGAACACATTTTTAAATTCCTATTATGTACTAATTTTTAAAAATGCACTGCTAGTTGCAAACAAATCTTGAAAAGCAATTTTTGCATTTTTAACAACGTGCGAAACAGGCTTTAAATTATATTTTTATAGGTAACTTTTAAATACGCAAAATTTATTAAACACTAAGAGAAAGAAAAAGCAACATTCAAACGAAACAGCAACGAAAATTCATTTTTAAGCATAGAAAAGTCTCATGGTCGTATTTTTAGAAATGTAAAATTCAACTAATCATGTTAATGACATTTTCAATTAATTTATGACACGGTTTCTGATTTTCTCCTCAGCCTTTATATTTGCAGGTTCCCTATTTTCTCTGTTTCCGATATTCTGTTTCATATCGACACTTCACTACTACTGACTGATCAATAAATATGTAAATTTAAAGATATGCTTACATTATGTTATAGTATAACTTCAGATAATCTGAAAGAATTAGAATCCAAAAATAATCATTAGCAGTGAGCAGAGCAACTGCTTTTGGATATTTTCAAGAACTATACTAATTACCACTTTCCACTATACCCACAAGACAAGCATATATTTAAGATGTGCTTAAGGGAAAATAAGAAAGCAGAAACTAAGTTTTATAATTTATTATTTTATTCTCTCATTAGTTCATATGTTTTGTTCTGCATCAGATAATAAAAAAACGAAACAAAAAACATCATTATCTACTCTATAAATATAGGCCATGTCATAACCTTCAAAAAATAACATGTAATCGCAGATGTTGTCTATCATACTTTACGCTTACCGTGTTTAATACATAACATCACCTTCATTATTAACGTTTTTTTCTAAAAATAATAATAAACTCTTGGAGTTGCTCGTTGATCATGTCCTCGTCTAACAATAAAACATCCGTTACGTCTGTGTCCATCCTAACCGGCCTATGGAAAAATCTACATATAAATACTGAAAAATGAACAAGCCTACGCTCTCGAATGGAAACACCGTTTCAATCGTTTAATTTGGAAAAGAAACAGTACACCTGTATAATAAATATTGAATTATGAGCAATAAACGAACGCCTACACCCTCGATTGCACGTAAAAAGCAAAAGTTAGAAAGGCGAATGAATGTTGAGCTTGCACGAACTTTTTTGAATCAGACTAAATAATCACACGATGTTGTTGCGGATGAATGTCGTGAAAGTTCACGGTTTTTGCTTTAAAAAAGAGACTTTAAACTGTTAATTTTTTAGTGGTTTCCGTTTTATTGGTTTTTGTATAAAAAGATAAATATCTATTTAAAATTTAGAAACTTATCTAATTAATAATATTATTTTATCCGTTAAATGCTTTGCACGCTTGAAAGACTCTTTAAAAAAAGTCTTGTTTTTAAATGGAAGTTTACGATAAGTAGGTATACAACGTTGTTGTCAGGTTTAAAACGTATACTTAATACGTATTTATAAGTAGATACTCAATAGTAGCTTGCCTCCAAATCAGTTGCCTTCTGTCTATTTGGAAACGCTTCAAAATTGCACAGTAATATGCGATTCCGTCTTGTTGATGTCATATGTATCAAATAGATACGCTAAGATCTTGGTAATTTAGAAGCAAGACTGTTAATGCTGGAAATAATTCTCCTTGCAAGAATCTTAAATAAAGGATTCTGGTTTAAGTTTCATTGTAATCATAATAACGGTGGGTGCACACTTTGCCCAACGGATACTTTGTCGACCATGGACATGACACCGACTGGTCGTTATGTACACTTTGCCGACCGTGCACACCGCCAACCACAAGCGGTGGACACTTTGCCGGCCGTAGACACTACGCCGACCGTAAGTGGTGGATACTTTGTCGACCGTTGACACAACGCAATTCCTTCTTTGTTCATAATTCAGCACAATGACAATAAGAACACGAAATTATGGCTTCCTGGAGCATTTGATGAAGATCGACTGACATTACTTTTGAGATGCAATTGAATTTTTTGAGAAATAACGATTTTATCTGTAAGTTGGCCGATCTTCCCGAAATTTTAGATACGATCATAATTTCACAGCTCATAATTCTGAACAGCTTTTATTAATAACATTTTACGGAGTTATGGATAAATAAGATACTTTACCTTATGCAACAATATATTTGTTTATCAGCTATCATGTCCCATTAATTTGCAAAAATTCGAAAATATTTTAAAAATTAGTGTCAAGGCATCCACGGCATAACAACAGTCCTGGACACACTGTATATTCAAAAATAAGTCTATGGTGGTAGACAGTTAGAACCATGATCTCTAGCTCTTCTAATAATACGGTAAAATTATAATAGTCCGAGGACAAAACAGCGTTTTGCACGAATCTTTCTCGATTTGTATCTACTTTTTTCTGACAGTTGGAAATATTCTCAAATTATTAGAAAGGGTATTGTGCATCATTTTTATAAAATTAAAGTACGTATATGTAATTATGTATGTAGTTTTTAGCAGCAAGCGGTTATTTTGACGGTTTTACGTGTGTTTGCATAAATTCCTAAATAGACAAATTAGATATACTGTAAGTTGATGAATTCGTATAGTTTAAACAATGATGGCATTCATAGTTCACCTTTATTATCTAGTAGTCCCAATATGGCGTACGTCATGGAACTATTAGATAAATAATGTATTATACTACATATTACGTTACTCCCGATTTACCGCTGGAATTTGTGGGCCTACTATATTTATGAAAGTATAAATTTAATTTCATGAGATTTAGAAAAATATTTATTACATATCGTTTTTCGCATGATGTGCGGACCATGCCCAAGTTCAGAAAACCAAGGAATTAGCTACGGCTGGGCATATTTATTGAGCTCATAATGTCCCGTATTTCTGTTTCCCCTGCAATGGCGGAGCTGCTGATAACTAGCAATTCTAAACGTCATGGCATACATATGGCACAGGCTGAGTTGATCCTCTATATTTTTTAACATGACAGTCATCCTATGGCCCGCACTTTGTAGCACACCCGGTATATACATAAAGGATTTAGTAAATTGCTAGACCATCACGACAAAAACTTAAATCTTATCTTCCTGGCGTTGATAACTGAGTCAAAGAATGACCTGAAAAAAGCTTCTGTCTACGCAGGTAGAAAGTTTTAGTGTTCAAAAGAAAGGAAAAATGTAGTTTAGAATAATTGAAAGATTATATCAATATATTTTCTAGTTTAGAAGTTAGGGGGAGAGTTACGTTAGAAATTTAGAAAAGTCAAATAGCAGTGCACGGATGTTGCTCCATCTTTGCCAACCAATGTTGTATAGTCGGGCCTGCAGAAATTGGTTTTTATAGCTCTGAGATTCAAGTACCGGCAGTAATACCTGTTGTTAAAATATCTTTAGACTCAAGTACCGACAGTAACAACTATTGTTAAATTATCTTAGAAAGAGCATTCAACAACAGTTGTATGGATTAGCATTCAGGACCGTCTTCTTTTCTTTTTTGTTTTTCTTATTTGTGGTAATATAATTTAAATATTACGGAATAGAAACAATTCACATGTTTTTGATTGGCGATTTATATTACAATTTTAATATGTCAAAGGAATGAAAATAGGTACTACATAAGTGATTAATATTAATAGAAAGCAAAAATACAAAGAAATGAATTTCTTATGTTTTGAAAGTTTAGACTTTCCTTTAATTTTTCTGAGACATAAAATTTTAATTTGGAAAAACCCGTTTATACCCTTGCCGTACCAAATCGCATTTAACAGGTATAACAAACAAAAAGGAATACTTTATTTTTGTGTTTCTTATTTTTTTATCTTTTAACTTTTTGTGTCGTAATAAATGGAGTCTATAAAAATTTAAAGTTATACCTTTAGAAATTTCCTAAATACTTACCTGATATCATTTGACAGTATCCTTTTATTTAAGGCTTTAAGAAGTAAGCTAAGTAAGCCTATAACAGTTCTTTGTATCATCTTGAATAATCACTATTGTTGTGAAATACCCCTCAAAAAAAAACAATTTCTGCAAGCCAAACTATACATATATGCATTTGAAATATAATGACACAAATACATTGACTCTATACATTGGGTCTAGCTTCTAATATTACAAAATATTGCTTTTATCGTCTTGTTTTAGTTGAATTACTTATATTCATATAATTATTGGTACACCATATCTTAAACGGTGTCTTCTAACCATACATTGCATTTGGCTTATTTACGTAATTTGGTAACGATGTTACCTTTTCACGGCGTAAAACAAAAATTACGAAAGTCTAAGAAATTGAAAGTACATATTTGAGTTGATTTCTTGTACAGATTCTGGTTATCAGGAAGAATGTATGATCATCACTCTATTGTCTGTATTATTGAAAAATTATGAAAATAATCCCAAAAGTGCATGATTTGTAAAAACCAGTTTAGTTGTCTGTAGCAAACTTTATGGCCGCATTGTATAGTAATAAAGTGAGACTTTCAGGGGTTTTTACTTTCTCCATCTTGTTTATTTAGGTATGCATTTAAATATGAGATCAAACATGTTCGTGCTTTTTTCTTAAAGATCTAAAGTGACCGATAAAGTAAACGGTAACGTGTATCCGATCGGAATAGAGAGCGTTAATTATTGTTTAGTTCACGATAGAAAAGGGCGTCTATGTGAGCTCATACTTATGTATATGCATAGACTATGAATTTATTATTATTTTCTCTAGTAGATATATTTATTACTTCCGTTGGTTATTCAGTACCTAGGTATTTGCATGTCGCTTTTATTAAAAACACCATTGACGGTTATACATGTATTTTAGACCGCATTATTGCATGTTACATGAACTAATTTCTAGTATGCTCTATAGTAAATTTAATTTTTTGAACTACTCGATGACATCCATCAAATAAATTGTATGTATGAAATTTATTAAGTCTCAACGACCTTTAATTAAATTTATCATCATCACAGAGCTTGTTATTTAACAAACTAAGTGGTTGTTAAATTAAACTATGATAATATAGGTTATTTTTAAACAACTCTATACATATGTAAATTTGAATATTTTTAGTTAACAACAAATAAATACAATGTTTCCAATAAATTTGTAAAAGCTATTTCCTTCTTGCCATAAAATCTTTTGTTAGTTTCTGTGATTCACATCCGCATTAGTATTTGATCATTCACACTTGCCATTTAGATTTGCATTCAATACCATTTTTGACAACGATGGTCAAACTATCAACACCCACAATGTATGCTAATTCTGTAATCAACCTGCCGTTCCTTTTAACTGTATTTCCTAGTTTCAGCTGAATGATTATACTATTTTTTCTTGTATTAAATCGAAAGGTGAAAAATAAGCATTAAAAAAGCTGGTTAATTCGTAGAGGTACCCAAGCATAAAATTTTATCAGAAATGATATCTTAATTTAAATAAGTTTCATTAAATATAAATCGTTTTGCTTATAAGAATAAATTTTAATTAACATATCTTCCTCTTCCTAGTGTAAACAACTTTTAATTAAATATTTCAATACGAAGCTATTATTAAAAAATATATTTTTCCTTTTAGATAAAGATTTAAATCAGCGTTATTTTTGTTTCAGGTACGTGCGGAATAATTAAGTATGGACACAGATCAGTAAGTAAGAAAGCTTATCTGTAATGAATTAACTAACCAAAGAAACGGTAGTTTTCGAGAACAAATTTGCACGCCAGATATCATCAAATTAGCCACTGCTTTAGTGGCAACAGTTCTGAACGCGAGCATTCTGGAAGTCAATGAAGTTACTGATGTAACTAAACAGTGAATTGGCAACATAGATATCTGAGTTGAAAGACTGGGTTATGTGCTTTTATACGCAATATAGGATATTCTGTTTATTTAACCTACTTATTTTACAAGCAAATTTTGTTCATAAGTTTTTATACAGGGTGCCCATTATGTATGGAATATAGTATATATCTCGGTAAATATCGACTTTATAAAAAAGTTTTTTATATAAAAGTTGTTTAACATTTTATTTTCCATAATAAGATAGCATTCAATTGTTTTTATTTCAGAAAACAAATGAGTAATGAATAACACTTTAATTTTTTTAAATAGCAATGTACCCTTTCATTAGGCTCATTTGATAGAGATTTTTTTTCTCTTTTCGATGACCTAAAATCTTAGTACCCTTATATAAGAAAATTTTTGAAAAAAATGTAAAAATGTTTATTAAGTTAATTTCACCAATAACATGAATCTAGATATCCGAGATCTCTTTCATTTGTCTTAACAATTGATTGTAGGCTTTTATTGTGACAGAAGTTTGTTTATTTAATTAACTTGTTGGTACATGGAAAAATAAAAATGGTTCATTTAACAGAAACTGAACGTATAGAAATTTTAATTATGATCGGTTATGGGGATCGCAAACGAACACAATTAGAAGTATGTGAAATTTTTAATGAGCGTTATCCACATCGAGAACCAATCATCCAGTCAGTAGTTAGCAAAACCTTAAAACGGTTTAGGGAAACTGGCAATGTTAAAGATCTGGTGAAGACTGGTCCGCAGAGGTCTGCGACAAATGAAGATAAAAAGCTCGATGTTGTCATAGAAATCGAAGAAAATTCAAACATATCAACTCGTCAATTAAGTTTAAACCATGCCGTAAGTAAAGGTTCAATACAGAAAATATTACATTCAGAAAAATTACATCCGTACAAACCGACTTTATTGCAAGAATTATCCGAAGATGACTACTATCGACGTGTTGAATTTTGTGAATTTATGATGGAGCGAATCAACAACAATCCAAATTTTCTTAATAATATTGTTTTTTCTGACGAGGCTACGTTTTGTTTAAATGGAAATGTAAATAGGTATAATTGTCGATATTGGGCCGCTGAAAATCCCCATTGGATGATCCAAAATCATACCCAAACACCACAAAAATTAAACGTATGGGTGGAAAGTTGTGCAGATCACATAATTGGACCTTTCTTTATTTGTGGTACTCTAACTGGTGACCATTATTTGCAATTATTGCAACAGCAAATTATTCCAGCTTGCCAAGCAAATCTTGATGATCTTTGGTTTCAACAAGATGGAGCACCGCCCCACTATCATTTAGATGTACGCCGATATTTAAATGCGGTATTTCCGGCCCGTTGGATAGGCAGAAGAGGGTCTGTGGAGTGGCCTCGCCGATCTCCGGATCTTACACCTTGCGATTTATTCTTCTGGGGATATTTAAAATCAAAAGTGTATACAAACCGAACCCAGAATCTGTCCGAATTAGAGCAACGAATACAAAATGAAGCTGCAGCAATTTCTCCCAGATCCCTCAGAAATTCTTTTTAAGCTTTTCGTGATAGGTTGGGCCACTGCCTTGAAGTTAATGATGAACATTTTGAACACTTATTGCCATGAAAACCACTTTATTGCTAATTTCGTTTTGTCTTCAAGCTTTATAAGAGACGTACATAATTTTCTGGTCATTTGTTTTATTTTGTTTTTTGTTCATTTGTTTTGTTTTGTACATTATGTAGATGCACATCTGTTTATTTTAGGGTAATAATTCGAGATACTTTACGATCTCGGAGATCTCGATTCATGTTATTGGTGAAATTAACTTAATAAACATTTTTTACGTTTTTTTCAAAAATTTTCTGATATAAGGGTACTAAGATTTTAGGTCATCGAAAAGAGAAAAAAAATTTCTATCAAATGAGCCTAATGAAATGGTACATTGCTATTTAAAAAAATTAAAGTGTTGTTCAATACTCATTTGTTTTCTGAAATAAAAACAATTGAATGCTAACTTATTATGGAAAATAAAATGTTAAACAACTTTTATATAACAAATTTTTTATAAAGTCAATATTTACCGAGATATATACTATATTCCATACATAATGGGCACCCTGTAGATTAGTTCCTAGATCCAAGATATTGGTATAAATATAATAAAAAGTAATAGAGAAGTAAGTAATACAACAAACAGAAAACACCAACGGATGGTGGAGAACATAATAAACATGATGAAAAATAAGTCGATATTTACCGAGATATATACTATGTTATATTCCATACATAATGGGCACCCAGTATGTTATATCTCTAAAATGACCATATAAGGAATAATATTCTGGCAAGTAAGCAAGTTTACCGAATATTGTGTTTATAAGGGTGTTTCTCCCGAAATCCACAATTTGGATGTGAAAAATTCTAGGGAAAGAAAAATGTTGAAATCTGTTTTCCTAAGAAATAGTATGATTAATTGATTGTATATAACACATACTGTTGATTAGTAGAGCTTAATCTGGACATTCTCGACCTTTACAGTGTTAAAATCCACGTAAATGATCCAAATAACATGCAAATGACAGAAAAGATTATATTTAATAAAAAAACTGAACTTTAATATTATAATAAAAAGATATTTCTAACGCGATAATGCTTAATAATGCCTTAGTAATGGATAACAGGTAAAATAAAAATTAGTAATTTTTATTTTACGTGATATGAGAGTCGTCATGTTTCAGCTTCTCCATTTGTTTCTTTTCTGGATCATTTTTAATTTTTTCTCTTCTTTTCTTCTTTTCCACATTTTCTTTGCACCTCACAATGTAAAAACATGAATGTATGTAGGAGTTGTCATTTACGTGGACAAATTGTATTACGTGGAATTATAAATCCACGCAAATGACACAATAAAACTGCGACGCGAATGACTATTAGAGCATTAATATAACATAGCGCCTAGACTATTTTCTTTGGAGGCTTCATACTAGCTATAATTAAACAACACAACCAGTGTATCAACTTACGAAAAATTCTCTTCTAAATTCAACGCCAGTAAGAAATTATGATAATCACGTGAATGACGCGAAATAAATGTACTCTTACATCAAACCATATAAACTACCTCTATAAAGTTTATAGATCAACTGAACAAGACACTACATGTTGATTTCATTAAAATTACGTATGCAAGCAATACATGTGTAATGCTGATATTTTAGAAATACTGATACTAGGTATACGTGAAATTTAATAATGTTCTTCTCTCTTAGTTAGATCCACGCAAATGACAAAACTATCAGGGACAACATTTTATTAATTGTGTAGTAGTCGATGCTTAATATTTTATATATTAATTGATTCTGGATGAGAGCCCTATACTTGTTTTACAATTCTCCTTAATTAGAACAATAATGATTAACTGATGCCTTAGAAAAACTGCTTTTTACTTTGAGAATACATACTAGGGACATGTCACGTGAATAACATATGACATAATAAAGTTTACTTTTTATTGTTAAAAAAATAGGTCAGTTGTTAATATATACCTGGCTAGATAAACTGCTATTACATCTTCACTGTATTGAACTAACAGGTAAAAAGGTATTCGTAATAAAATATTAATTAAGCAGGGACATTAAATTTAATATTTCTGAAGAATTACCCATAAGTTACCATCAACTACAATATTACATACCACAGTCTGTAGAAATTAAAACAGATTTAATTTTATTACTAAGATCAATGACGGTACCTTGTTTTTTTAAAATTAAGGTTTAAATTAATAAAAATATCAGAGCTTCCGGAAGGATTCTTATTATCATAACTTAATATTTATTTGTTTCTATAATTAATTCTTAATGTGTTGATAGTTATATGTTAAATTCTTTTTTCAAGCAAATATAAAGAATACTAAATAAGAATCCGTCTACCGTAACAAATATCTTATACACACAGTTGCTATTATAGTATACTCTTACATATTATTATGTAATTTATTCAGCATAACAAAAGCAAACATGTATGCTATATGAATAATAAATAAACAATGAGAGAATTTCTGAAGATGTAGAATTTAGAGTACAAAATATATTTTCATGAAACACTCTAAAAGTACTGCAAATTATTATAAATCATGATGTACATAGTTATCTGTAATAGCATGTGAATAAACTGCATATATTTATTTAGTTCACCTTAAATGATGCAGGTTAAGTTTTCTTATATGAACCTTCGTGGAAGTCAAATTTTGCAAAGAATATTACTGGATTTTAAATTTTGTGGTTGTTCTCGATCCCAGGTGTTAGAGTAGTTTCTACCCATTGAGATATCCTAATGGTACGTATGTACCAGAGAAATTCATAGTGAACCCGTTCCTGCAAGTTTATTGCTCAAGTAACCTGCAAATCTGTACCTGCATAGGTCAGTTGTAATACTTATAATGTAAGTAAAAGTACAGGTAAACAGGTACACCTGCATAGATAAATAACGAGTAACACAGGTAACATAAGTAACACAGCTAAAAATAAACTGTTAATGCGACTATAAACGAAAATTATAATTGAAGTCGTTTTACCTCCCGCCCTCTCTTACTCATCATCTCTCACCTTTTCTCACTGTATCCCACCTTTTCCCACTTATTCTCTATTCCTACTCCCTCTCTCACTGTTCTCAACCCCACTCACCCCTCTCATCCTCTGTCGCCTTTTCCCACACTGCCTCTCACCATCTATAACCCTCTTTAAAGAGGGTATGGGAACGTCATTGGACTATAGCTTACCTGTTAATTCACTTGTTACTTCCCAAGCAGCATCTAAGTACCAGTAACTGAGATCGGAACTTTGATTGAGTAATTGTTACGTAACTACAACTAAATTTATGACCTTATAGGTTTAATTACTTCAATTCGGAACATTTTAGTAATTGTGTAGTTGTTTATACTATTTATTGGAACTATGTAGTTCCATTACTTCTTAGTAACTAAGTATGTGGAACGGTATTGCCACTTAGTATAGTATAAGTACTTTAAAGTCGTTGCAACTTCAAAGTGGTATTATGATTGTAGCAGTAACTTGCCCGAAGCTACTTTAAAGTTTTCAAAACTTTAAAGTAGTACTGAAAGTTCCTGCCACTGCCTGAATCCATTGCTTAATCCTTTAAAGTAACGGAACCTGAGAGTAGTATTGAAAGTAAAACTTATGTTTTTGCTAGGCAGGAGAATCGCTTTAAAATAATTTTTTAACTACTCCATCTCCATATTTACTTGTAAACTGTTGGAAGTCATTAATCAATTTGCAATTTGTTATGATTGTTAATAGATGTTTAATTATATAACCTTCAATAAACATAACAAATTGGTGCTAAATTGTGCCTTGGGAATTGTTATGTATGTAGCTTGAAGTACTACTTGAGTCGTCTTGGAGTACACACATCTCGTAGAGTGTATCCATTTTGTATGTAATGCTGCCTGCTCACTCAATATTAATACAGTTAATTAATGACAATAATTGAGTATCTTTTATTTAAACATATAAAAAACAACAGGAATAATATAAAAATGGTTTCTATGATGTGTATCAACTTATAAGTATTTTTGTCATATTTTAAAAAATATATTTAAAGAAGGCGCGTTGTTATTTTTCTACCTAGCATCATCACATTTAATAGAAAAGTTGCAATGGTTTATAATTTTGGTATACTGGGACGACAAAATAATCAAACATTTCATCGTTCTTTATATTATTAAGTACGTATTACAAATAAAATAGTAATCCATTTTGTGACACGATCGCAGCATTAGTATAGAAAATGATAGAATATTTGTTAAGTTGCAAGAGTAAGAAAGAGCAACCACGCGACATGATGTGTCAAAGAGAAAAGAAGTTCCATGAAAGTAACAATTACTTTGATTCCAGACACGTAATGAAACCGTAGCAATTACGTGCTTGTGACTGATGGCAAAAACTTAATATGTAGTTCCACTAGTAGTTGCTGGTACGTAAACTAAAAATGCTGCTTGGGTTGTAACTACAGTCATATATAAACACCTGCAGCTGCAGGTACAACATTATACCTATATTTGTACTAGCAGATAAAGCTTCAGGTATCTGAGCAGGTACAGCTGCTATTTACTTACTTGATGTAGAACCCTGATATGCACTACATCAACATCATCATTATAGTGCAAGCTGTAGAATTTGCAATATCCAGGAATTAAAATAATAATTAATTAATTAATTAATTAATTTAGACCAACGGACATCGATAAATCTTGAATATATGGTCCGCCTTATTATTGTCTTTGGGGAATCGTTCACCTATCATAATTTCAACGTATAATTCTCTTGACTCCATAAAAATATGGAACAACTACTAGCACTTTTAAAACTTAATAGGTTGGTCTCTGAACAATGCATAGATTTTTTTATGTAAAGAGCTTTTATTTCTTATAGAGAATAATGTGGATATAGTTATTTTTGTTCTTCAGTTTTTCCAGTTTCAATTTTTTTAAAGAACATGCTCCCAAAGTCTCGAACGTGATCAGAATGGTGAAAGTATCTCTTCGATACTTTGTAAATAAGCAACGTCATAAAAATTATCATTGACATTATTGAAAAATAGATTTCTGAGGACTTCTTGACACTAGTCTTCTGTTATGCCTCAAATTCCACACCACAAATGTGCCAAAAGACACAAATCACTTTTCCAAAATCTGTCTTCTTCCTTCCTTACACTACCAAAAGAATTAAACTTTTGTAAGGCTACCCATTAATCGTCCACTTCCGAGGAGCAATTTTTAAAGTATAATATTATAACTAAATATTAATATAATGTGGCAGCATCATACCTTACATACTAGTTTATTGTTAGTAATTATAGTGAATAATTTACAACTTGTCAAGTGTAGGATGGCCGGCGGAATGCGCAGATGGGGAAAAGAAAGTGTCGATGTTCGACAAAGACAAAATGTAGGAGGTGAAGCGAAAGTACAATCCGTATCCCTATGCCGGCAGATCTGGTTAAGGTTTTCTGCAGTTTTCCTTGGCTGTGACACAAATGTGGGATGCGCTGTTCCATCTGTAAGTCCGCTGCAGCCGCACGTAGGGCCTACGTAATAATAATAATTGCCCCCTCCCTCCCGCAGAAACTTATAGCTTCTGGCCTGGTTTCCGGGTTATGGGTTGTAGTAATTATTATTATATTATTATTATTTACAAAAGTATTTTCAACTCACAAAAAGCGTGTAAATTGGAATTTACTTTAGCGATACAAATCTTTATTATACCCTTGTGTAAAATTATTAACAATCCAAAAATAAGACTTTTCAGGTAGAAAGATTAAAACTAACGAGTTTTTGTGATAAAATCTTAGCGTGTTTTTTCATATATTTTATACTTTTTATATAATGTACCGATCTGTACTAGACGAGAACGTTAGGTGAAATGAGCTATCCCTACCCTAATGCCGCAAATATTCACATCTACAATCAGGTACTCAATGAAACCAATTTTTTTTCTTGTAATTGTTTGAATCCAGCGTTCAGTGATACAAGCTTTTAGATTTACCGCTGCAAAACAGCTCCCAATGATTTTCGATGTAGGGAATGTGGTGTTGTGTTTCCAGAATATTATAAAAGAAAATTCTGTTGTCATCGGGTCTCGCTAATATCTTGGCAATATGTAGCTGTGGATGATCGTAGCAAAATATCAATTGTAGCCTGTTAGACTTAATATTCTACTTATAGGTACGTATATAAGTAGAATATATGTATTGATACTTTTAAATTTAAGTGACATTTAAGTTTCAGTGATCAAAGGTCCTGGAAAATCTAAATAGTTAACAAAGGAAACGGCCATAATAGCCCAAGAGCTGGCGACCAAAAAGTGTAAGAGTTTTGTAAAGGCTAATATTTTAATATTAGCTTATATTTAGGGTGTAAATAAAAATCCTACACAAGAGAAACTCGGATATGGGGACACTCGGCGTCAGCGCAGTTTGAAAGTTTTAACAAGAAGTAGTGTCATCTAAGTGTTTTCTAAAAGCTGAAAATTGGTCACTAAACAGTTTATGTAATAAAACTGGAATAAAATTATGTAATAACTGGACAGCAGTCGTCATACAGCGTAATGATCGAACGCGTTGCATCAGCACCAATGCGGTGGTCGCATGTTTTCAAAATGAGGTCAATGTAAAGGCGTGATAGAAGTAATGACTGCTTCTATCGACTGCTGACTAGCTCGGTTCTATCAAAATGAAGGTTTTGAGAAACTATATTCAATAAATTAATACTGTACCAAATTTCAGCTTTTTCAAATCACTTCTTTACATTGACTTCATTTTGAAGACATGCGACCACCGCATTGGTGCTGATGCAACGCGTTCGATCATTACGCTGTATGACGACTGCTTTCCAGTTATTACATAATTTTATTCCAGTTTTATTACATAAACTGTTTAGTGATCAATTTTCAGCTTTTAGAAAACACTTAGATGACACTACTTCTTGTTACAACTTTCAAACTGCGCTGACGCCGAGTGTCCCCATATCCGAGTTTCTTTTGTATAGGATATTTATTCACACCCTAAATATAAGCTAATATTAAAATATAAACTAATATTAAAATATAAACTAATATTAAAATATTAGCCTTTACAAAACTCTTACACTTTTTGGTCGCCAGCTTTTGGACTAATGTTAAACGATCAGATATACGTATGTCTATGGTTAAAAGAATAACTTAACAGTTTGAATTTAGAATGTTGACAGCTCTTGAAGTATTGCAAAAGACTTTTGTTCAAAACTATCCATTTAGGTGAAATTTACTCCTTGTGATTTTAATTTATTCTAAAGCGTTCTCCAGTGGATAGTAAGAGATTGTAAAGTGTTACGTTGGCACATGTGTAAATTGTTAGGAACTTATATTATACTAGGGAAACCTCGTCAAGACATGACGGTCAAAAGCATTGAAGGATTTCCCTATATACAACATTCGTTGTATTACAATTTCTTTGGATTTTCCTGAGTGATTATTTAAATAAACGCAACCAAACATAACCAGTTGAAAAGTCTAGCCTGGCACTCCTCTCTCCCACCTTACCCTCCTCTCTTTCGACATATCTTCCTCTCTGGCTTACCCCTCCCCTCTGGTTTATTCTACAGACATACATACGGAAATTTTACGAAATGATAATAAAATCAAAAATCGATCTTGTTTGAAAAATTCTTGAAAACGTCTATTAGTACATATTTAAAAACATGACATGAAAATAGAGTTGGCAAAGTTCCGGAAATTTATTTTTTGATAACTTTTCACGGAAATATTTTCGGAAACTTATTGAAATGCCAAAAAAAATTGATTCCGAAAGTGTGTTCCGTGAAACCCTGAGATTTCATGGAAATATTTTGGGGTTCCGCAGGACCAGTTGTAAGTCCTGTAATATAACAAAAGGATACTACGTGCAAAGCTTTAAACTTTCCTACAATAACGGCCAAATCACTATTTTGTTTGTTGATGCCTTTTGCTATCACATATTAATGTGAAATACAAAAACAAAATATCGCAATAAACTGGATGCTACACAGTGTAAGGTTTAATATAAAAAAAGAATCACGTAAACCGGCCCAGTGGAACTCTCAAACGAACTGGAACAAAAATAAGCCTTGTATTTTAAATATATATAGCTAAAAAGTAAGTAGTGTTCACTAATCTACAGAGTTAAAACTTTAATATAAAAAAGATTATTCTTTTTTATATTAATTATTGCTTATTGCTTTATAGCAAATCGGTCTTGTAGAACTCGTAGACAAAGTGGAATAAAAAGGACCCGTGTTTTAAATATACAGATCAGTAAATAATAAATTTTTTTTGTAACTTTTTATGGAAAATTTACAATCTACTTCATTATGAGTATTAAGTAAATATGGGATATGTCTTTGACTTGGAAGGGGAAGTGTCCACTGACAATTCTCCTTATGGTTCACTAGCACTTAGTGTTGTGGGAGTAGGTCGGCAGGCCAGGTTTTGTTAAGTCTTCTAATTGGCGGTCCATCCCTGTAGAGGTTATCAATGAGGGCGTTTGGGTTTCCTGTAATCCGGTGACGGTAGTTGGCAGCGACAGTGGTGATGACGTCCGTGACATGTGGAATTTGGAGGTCTTGGTGGAGCATGAAGTTGCTAACGTACCATGGAGCGTTAACAATTGCACGGGGTGTTTTGTTTTGAAACACTTGGATTGATTTTAAACGAGTGGGCTTGGCACAGCCCCACAGTTGGATGCCGTACGACCAGATCGGTTTCAGTATGATTTTGTACAGTAGGAGTACAGGAGGAGAGAAAGTTTTGATTTGCGTCCCATAAGCCAATACATTTGTTTGACTTTGAGGTCCAGCTGCTTCCTTTTCGTTTGAATGTGTTTCTGCCACGTTAATCGTTGATCTAAATGCAGTCCTAAGTATTTTACTTCAGTGTTAACAGGTATAGGAGTACCGTTGATTGATACAGCAGGACAGATTTCTCTACGATGGATAAAAGTTGCTTGAACAGATTTAGTCTGATTAATCTTGATTCGCCACTTGGAGTACCATTCTCTGAGCATGTTGAGTTGGGTTTGCATGTTTTGGGAGGAGGTTACCGGATCGTGGTCGGAGGAGAGGATAGCAACGTCATCCGCAAATGCCGCAATGATAGTGTTATGTAGGACTGGTAAGTCGGCAGTATATATAAGGTAAAGGAGCGGGCCGAGCACGCTACCCTGGGGGACACCAGAGTGTATTGCGTAGTGAGGGGAGATAGAGCCATTGAGTTTGACAGAGAAGTTCCTATTATTGAGGTAATATTTCAGGAGGAGGTAGTAGTTACTGTTAACCATATTTTTAAGTTTGTAAAGGAGACATATGTGCCATACTTTGTCAAATGCTTGGGAGACGTCCAAAAATACTCCGTTACAGTATTGTTTAGCTTCTAGACTCTTGGAGATCTGATTCACAATTCGATGAACTTGGTGGAGCGTTGACATGCTTTCTCGAAAACCAAACTGATAGTCAGGCAGCAAGGTTGATGAATTCTGCGTATTTCCATGCAGTAGCGAAGTAGCAGAACCTTAGAATTCGTTTATAGATTGTTGTTAGGAGTACTAGAGCTTTGTGTGGCAGCATTTTTAAGATTTGGCCGGTGATTAGATCAAAAATAATAATTGACCTATATTAATGAAAAATTGCCCCACCCATTTATAACTTGTTTAATAATTTGCAAACGTATCTCGTGATGATTTGTTTTGTTCAAACAATATGAAACAGCTATATAAATAAGCAATTGTCAGCATCTAATATTTGAACAATTTGTTTGCTTTCCATGGTTTTTAACTAATACCTCAACTAATCGTGAATAGTTCTAAAACTTACCACCGTACAAAGTGAGATGGCGCCCCAAGTGAATGTGCAATCCTATTTAATTATCTGCAATTTATTTAAATTAAAATTATAAACATTAAAAATATATAAAAATGAAATAGTGTTGACTGATCTACACAGCGAAAGCTTCTACATAAAAAAAGAATCACGCAAATCGGCCCAGTAGAGCTCTCAAACGAACTGGAACAAAAATAAGCCTTGTGTTTTAAATATGTAGAAGATAGTGTTAAAAATACTTCTGATATCCTCTTATCAGATAATGGCAATCATGAATGCTATCTGAAATAGTTGTTTTAAATGATGTAGAGACTTTTCGTATAACTCTCTGACATTTCTTTGGTCGTATATTATCTGTATGCATAATAAGAGAGGCAATGTGTAAATATTTTATGTCACATTGTAGTACATCTTACTTATTTAGTTGATGTAACGAATTTTTAGGTAGCCTTGGTATAAACCATACTCTGCTTCTAGCCTTTTATACATGGCGGCTGTAGTATCAATGATTATACAATACTTCAATTGCAACCATACAAGAGCACTTACTTAATCAAGCACAGTCGTTTGTTTGAGCAGAAAGATTAAGTTTACACAAGAACTTGTGTTCAGTTTAATAAAGGCTCTTCTTGTTTGTATTTACTTTATTTTATTCGTGATTCTATTCCCGTGCCGCAAATTCATTGATTTGTGTGAGAAACGGATTGTTTGTCTCCAGTCTTCGCTTCTTATTAGTGTTTAGTTTTAAGCTGATTTGTCCCCTAATAAGTTTCGTCTCCAGATGTAGCATAATAATTTATATTAGCAACTGAATTATCTGTTTACAATATTTATATCAACGCCTGAATTTTCTGCCAGATTTCCTATATACCATCGTCAACGCAGACTGTTTCTGTTAATAAAATGCCAATTATTTGGATATTTTTAGGTTTAAACCATCTATCTTGAAAATTTGGTAGATAAAATAAGTACGTGGTGTATAAAAATTAATAGGGCAATATCGAAATTTCTGAATTATTATGATAATATGATATGCAAATCACAATACCTGCGTGGTTATTACAGGTTTTTTCGTTAAATCAATTTTAGAGCGAATACTGTAATTCACAATCATTCTGAACACGAATATCCTTATAGATACAAAATATAGTTTTCAAGATGCATAATTTCATGTCACGCAACTACTTTGTAATGATCACGTAACATTACCATACTAAGTAAACGCAGTAGCAACATGTAGCTTATTGCCATATTTATTTCGCCATTTAAATTTTAATACCAAAAACTCGTAAGGCTCTCCAATACTTATTTAGCATTGCCGCCTACTCGTCGGATATCATCACGTTGTACATGAACTTCCAAAATGAAAATTTAATGTTAAAGCTTAACTGACAAAATTATATAATTATTATTACCACATTTGCAATATATTCAAAATAGAGTATCAATAAATCTACCTCCCACAAATAATATATTGGTGTACTGTAGTTGACATTGCAGTATAAAAAGAGATTTGCCGCTTGAGCGTCTTAAGCTGATAATGGTAGTATATTTTAAAACTCGTATTTAAAACGAGTTTAAAAGCAGCATGGCGTCATTAAGACACTATTGATCTGCTAAGCAAAATATAACTTCAATATAACGTTTCGGTTTTATTATGTTACAGACGATATTAAATAATCATTTCTGATAGGTTTAACTGTTAAATTAATTCGTACACCAACAGCGTTTTGCTATAAAACAGTAGGCCCAAGTAGGTTAATGAAATTTTATATAAATTAGCTTAACAAGCCTATTCTTTATGCTTACATAAAAACAGTTTCTTACTTTTTGTAGTTATTATATAAATACATAAAAGGCACTTTGACTGATACGAACCTTAAGCAAAACCAAACTTATTTTAAATAAAACAATAAATAAATCTTTCGAACCATTGGTTTGCATATCTTTACTATCCTCTGTCCACCAAACATAATTGTTCAGCACTTGTCAGATACCTGAGTAATACTAATACTAATCTGTAAATAAGATTGATACACTCATTTTACTAAAACTTGTTATAAAAACTTCAAGGCATTCAACTGCTTATTTATTTACTTTTTCACTTTCATTCAAATTTTATGCAAAAATACTCACCAGTACGCTTCCCTTACAAGAAAAGCTCGGTTTTGTTGAAACACACTGTATAAAAGTTGTTTTCGAAAAGACAAATGAAGCATCATAGAGAGTGACTTCACGAAGCTGATACCTACCTAAATATAAAATGACTAATCAAAAATGATTTATTCAAATTTCCATAATAGGAAGCATAAAATCGGTCGACCATCAACTATAGAATTTTTTTGACACTTTCACCATTAACAATTATTCAATTATAGAATGGATAAAAATTTAAGTTGCTTTTAAAATAAACATGAGAAATGCTGTTATTAACTAAACAAATTAACCCAGAATTATAAATTGGTAATAAAAAAAAGTATAATGCAACGTCGGAAATGGCCGGTTTTGATATTGATTCACTAATTAACGAATAATTTGATCGAAAAGTGTTGGCTTAAATAATTTCGTCAAAAATTTTTAAATATAACAGCAGAACTTTATTAGATCGATAGCCTTGATTTTTGTAGTCAAAGAGGTATTTTTTAATTAATTAATTAATGGGTACAAATATTTACAATAATTTGAATAAAACAATAATATTAGACATAATAATAGTTTTCAAGATATTATGCCAGATTAATTATATTAATTAATATTCTGACGGAAGTTTAGTAAATGTCAACTGCTACAATATGTAAGTAATTTTTTAGTTTATTAATTATTGCAGACTACTTTATTAAGAAATTTATTTTGTTGATAAATTGATTTTATTAAGAACGCTGAAGTATCTTTCTTGTGTAGTAGTGAATAAAGCCGATGCGAAATATGCACAGCCGTTATGGAATGAATCCTTTAACGATGGAATCCTTTATTGAATCTTGGGTTCAGAGTTTAGATAATTACTCTATAAAAAATAATTAATTGCCCTTACTTATTACTCAGTAAATGAGTAATTCATTACAGTACTTATTACTTTTAAAAAAGTAATTAATTGCAATTACTCTTCAATTACTTTGCTCAACAAGCTAAGTGTTACGTTAATGATAACGCAATCATAAATAAGTCAGCCATATTTGTAAGCCCCATACGGTTCTTGCTATTACAAATGTTTTGTGTTAATATTGTTGTTAATAAACAAATTCAAAAAATATACATGAATCTTGGAGTTGTTATAGTACAGTAGACGTATTAGAAGATGACAGTCTTATCACTAAGTCTTCCTATTACTCACATTACAAAATCAAGAAATATACTAATAATAATATTTATAATATTTATTTATTTGCAAATATTAATAATTCGAATAAGGCATCAAAAAATTTAACTATTAATAATATTAATATATAACACTTGATACATCAACAACTGCTCAATATATCAACGATAACATGTGCGAATAACTATTGCTGCAAAGTGGTAGCAAAATGGAAAATAAGAGAAAGCAAAGTCAACCCGCATGCACATCACACAACTAATTATTAGGATGACCCTAACACTGAGACATGCAGTCTCAATATCAGCTTGCACTCAGAGATCGAGTCTAAATTCTTGACCTCGTCGGTAACCTGCAAAACTTCCTCATCTATTTAAACCTATATATACTTAGGGTAATAATTGGCACTTATTACTTTTCCTGCCTAAAACCAATAAGCAAATTTATTACCGTTAAATGTAAATGATGTAAGTCATTATCAATAGATGTTGTAGCATCTGTACTTGCGCTAGGTTCAAAATTGAAGATGTATATTTTGAGTGTGAAGAACAAGAGTATGTGAAGAAAGTGTAAACTAGATCTCTGTGGAACATGGTTTTGATACAACCAACACTCTTCAATTAAGTGTAAATTTTTAACTTTTTATTTTTATCTGAAGCAGAGCTACTGGCTGTCAAAGATTCAGAAAAAAATGCAAAGTTGCGTTACATAAACCTCTTTAACAAATTTTGTATAGAGTTTGCAATAACCTATAACAATCAACAAAATCCTACCGTACGAGTATTCTTAAAAATAAAAGTGTACGAATGAATTGGAAAATATATTTTATTCACAATCATATTACAATATGTACATTTCTGGCATTACAAAAAACTTGGATAGTAAGCTATTGCTATAGCAACAACAAAGTAGTTAACAATTTCCTTTACATGTCTCTAAAATTAACCAAAATTGTCTTGGTCAACTTTTATTTTTAAATAATTGAAAACAAGACATTTTATGGGATTTAAAGTTTTTATAAATGTATTTAACGCTAAAACATCCTTTTTATTTAATACCAATTTTGTTGTTGTTTTTCCGTATTTTATATTTTATAAATAATAATTAATCCAAAATTCAAAAACTTAGAGCATATACATTGCCATCTAGCAATGAACAATCAAACCTTACTTAAAATTTTTGGTCCATAGATAACGTTAATTGAGATTTATTATGACAGTTTACAGAAAATTTATTTAAAATAATCATTTATAATTACTATTGATTTTCATTATTTAAGTTTAAGGACCGTGTGACATTGTACTTTTTGGCTAGAAAACAACATTCAAGTTTAAAAACTAGATTTTGTCCGTTCTTGTCAAAGTTGGAATCTTTAAACTAACCGCCTCATTAATAAGCTAAAATAAAATAATCTGGCTGCCACCTGTTCGCCAACAAAATGAATTCAAATTTTTTTGAGATAATGCAAGTTATTATTACCATAATCTGCATTGCCTAGAAATGCAAGGATGAGAAATAGACATGAAAATAAACAAAGTTGGTAGTTGACACACCTGCGATTTGCTATTACTTTGCATGAATAGCATTAAAATTAAAATAAAGAAATACGTCTGCTTCGATTTGTGTACTAGATTCTAGCATGAAATTTAGATGATGGTTTTTGATTTACATATCCCAATTTCGCACTACGTAGAATCTAGTTTTCAAGCTTGAATGCTACTTTCTAGCTAAACAAAGTACAATGTCACACGGGCTTTGCGACTGTGAATAAAATAGTATACATATTTCGTTGGTAAAGTTTCCAAGCCTTGCGACATTTGTTTGACCCCGACGTACCGTTTCGGTCAAACAAAATCTCTTCGCTTGTAAAGATATTCTTTACCAACAAAACATGTAATATAACTATTGTTTATTATTAAGTTCTTTACTTATCGCAATATTCCCAACTAATATTTGTTTTCCAATGTTTAAACTTTGGATTAACATTTATTGCTTCTGCAGTATAATAATACCTCCATCCTTGGTATTTGACTTGAACCAGCAACACAATTCAACATGGGAACTTTGTTAAAAATTCCCATGCACCTTCAAGCTCATTGTTTGGGTATTTTATGCTTAGTTTTTTATCTGGGGCTTTCTGGGCTTTGTCCGATATCAATTCAGCTGTTATCTTAATTCGGTGGACTGTAGCTTTATATAATTCAAAAAAGAAGGATTTTTTTGTTAAACTTAAGACCAAATAACGTTTTCGTCAGTTGATAATCGCTTTTTATGATTGCTTAAAATATTTTTTGTCAATAAATTGTATGGCACTATTCTAAATACGCAGCCAGAATTATTGTTTGTTCGTCATGTTCGTTGGATCGTCACTGTTTAATTTTAGTAAATAAATTGCAAAAGTTGTAATTTCGCTTTGTATTATGTCTACATTAATTTAAAGTTACATAAATTACATAACACATTATATACGTATTTAATTAATTTACTAAAATGTAATCTACTGCATTCCGCCTTGTATGCAGCTGATAAGACAGGCGAGACGTCTCCTCTGAGACCTGTGAAACGCTAGTTATGTTTCCCAGATCTAAACAGATTACTTTAACTTCTTAAAATCTTACGCAAACTGTACAACACAAAATATTTGATACTTACTGTACAACTCAAGATTGCCTCGGCTTGAAATATCTACACAACAAATTCAAATTCAGGTCGCACGTATTGCTTCCATAGCTCACTAATTATAAAAGAAATGGATATAGGTTTAAGACACAAGAAAATGCATATAGTTGAGCGCCATCTGTTTAGGAAAGTCAGGGAATTTTATAAAAATAATGACCCGATGCTCGCAAACAGAAATCGGCATCAGATCTATTAAATTTAATTCAAATATTAGTCATAATCAGTAATGTCAAAGTTAGGTTGAATAAAACATATTTAAAGACTTTCATAAATAATTATTATTCAGTATAATTGAGTCCAAAAATATGTTTATCTATAAACAAAAAATAAAAATGAGAAGTTTTCATTTAAGACATCGTTATAGATTTAAATATAAAAAATGATACCCAACGTAAGAATTTGCCTACTAGAAAACATGATGATACTTACAGGTGGCCGTCTAGACGAATTTATTCTACAATATTCTGTTTGTCGGCATTTTGTTTACTAGAAGAGATTTCAACCCAGTATGTTTTAAAACTGTAAATTCGAAGTTTCATGCATTTTAACCATAAGGAAACTTTTATTAAGGCGAATACTATATTTTAACCCTTATAGGCACGGAATTAAAAATAAATTTGTTCTGGAACATTTCATTTCGCAAGACCGCAACAACCGCCGTTGTCCATCGGAACATGAAAAATAAACTTTAACACATGCAAAAGCGATGCTTTTAAAACGAAATCTGCAAATTTTTCTAGAAGCAAATTTTATTAGTCTGGAAATGTTTCTTTTGAAAGTGACCTTTGGTATTTTGTAGGACTTATTTTATGCAGTATACCAATGTAATTTTAAATCAAGAAGAAATAGACAATAACATGCCGGACCGCACCAAGGGTTTTTTATCAATTATGCAAACAAAATGATTTTTAGTGAAGTTAAAAAACGTAACGTTACACCTGGATATAGTCAAAATTTGGTAGGCTGTATGCTGCATCTTAGAACAATAGTTTCCATGAATGATTCAGCTGGCCCAGCGATGAAGATACTCATCTTACTACCCCTCAATTAGAGTCTACTCTACTACTCAGTATAGAGTATAATGAAGTGTACGTACATCCCGGACTGTTATAAATTCGAACCTGCATTCGGAATAGGTTTTTCAGATTCGGTATTGAATTTAAGGCATGAAACCTAAGATGTGGTTTTAATTGCATTTGGTTTCTCATTCAAAAGAATTCTAAAGAATACTTTTTTTACAACCTGTTTTAGTGACACACAATTCTAAATCATCTAATGACTAATTTTTAATCTTTACTTAGCCTTAAAAGAGATTAATTTGCATTGGTATTTATGGGACTTAAGCTGCAATTATAATGTTAAGGTATAATATACGTAGAGGTTAAATGGTTAAAATCATGGTACAACTAGCCCTAAGAGACTCACACCTATTTAATAATATGCATTCGGATGCTAAGTATACCTATGATGTGATGTATGTTGTAGCCTATAGATAACAAAACAAAAAAAAAATAAACAGACTCATCTTTGTAAGCTTGCTGAATAATTGGCTTAATATCATGAATAAACTTTTCATAAATTTATGATACAACCAACTAAAAATAAAATATTTATGGTTCCATAAACTTTAAAGAAGCAGATCCAATTGATCGTCTGCAAAATTTTCAGCAGAATCATTGCGTCAATTTTCGCAATATCACGCTAGAACGAAAAGGTTCTAGAAGTAGAAGCTTCGTACTATATAAACTATGCATGTATTGTGATAAGATAATAATCTAATGAAAACTAAAACATAACATAGTAAAACATTCATTCTTTGGTTTTAAAACGTGTGGGCTTATTTGTATTTACAATGCATGTAATCCAATGTAATCTGGGCAAGATTTTCATTGTAAAGGTAATATGATCAGGGACATATTTAATTTTCTTACTTTTTAGAGCTTTTAAGACACACACCGTCTACTGAAGATGTTTATAGAGAGTCGCTAACGGATCAGAGTACACACTATCGGGTTTCTTTTCGTGATATGACCTTAAATGGTAGTTGTAGTAACTTGTAATAAGTAACACTTTAAAGCACAGGTGCTTAATAAATAGTTATAAAAATTACAAGGTGTGGTTGTTAAAGTCGTTATCTATTACATAATTGACGCCCACATGTCACCTAAGCCGTTTTCCAGAATTTTATGAAAGTGGATGCAGGAAAACTCTTAATATATTCTGCGGTCGGTCGTTCAATGAAATTACCATTTGCAAACCCGGAAACGCACACTTAAACCTACTAATATTTGAGTTATTACAGAACGGCTTGCTAGTGCAATTCATTGAATAAATATTCATTTTACCAAGTGGGGCGCAGTCATACTTACATGTATACTTGCATACATACATACCACAACTTTACATTGCATACATCGTTATTTTTTATTTTGGAAATAGAGAAAATTAGAACTCGGGAAATAATTATGAAAGCATCTGGACTTATGCGTACGTAAGTACATAAAGAATATAAAATGGAATAAGTTCTATTATATAGAAGAATATGTACAAGTTGATACGTCATAAATGTATTATACATTTGATTATTAATTATAGTTTAGTGATATTATCTATAAATAAGATTTTTAGATATTCGGTGACACCATAAAAAAGGGCTAGTCTGGAATTTCCTGTCTGTTATTAAGAAATGTCGTTCATTAAATGTTATAAATCTATCGGATTAAAAGTGTTAACTACTGCCAATTTTACATATGTATGAATAATGAACCCAGGCCAATTATTATTATTGAAATTATTTATAGATTTAGTAAAGAAGGAAATTATCCAGATATAGTTTACACGGAGCGATTGCCTTCTTTCTAAAATTTGGGAATATCCATAGATTTTTACATATAGTTTTAAATTTTCGAGCTTTTTCCTACTTCAATATTCAATAAGGTAATAAATTGCCAATTAAAAATAACTAACACTAAGATACAATGTTACAAATTTTAAAAAGAAGTTATCTCTGTTAACAAAAATCATTACACATTACACATGTAGGTAATTGTGTTTGTTACCTTTTGCAAAAACCGGCCACACGAAACCTACTTAACTTTTATTTCGCAAATTTTATCAAAAAGAACTATAAAATTCAAATTTTACCAGCTACATTTTAGGAAGTGGTGCTATTTAGGATTCCAAGATTTCAAAATTGTTGCTAAATTTTAGAAAGTGAAATGAGTTGTTCTTAAAGTGCCCTCATTCTGTACTACCAGATAATACGGTGGTCCCACTTAATGAATATTTGGAACCTCCTTGATCTATTGTATATACGTTTATGAATGACCTAACCATTAAATGCATGCGTTCACGGTTGTTTGCACAATATTAATATCCGCTAATTCTCAACTTCGCCATTCACGCACTGAACAAAATATGCTTCAACGAATTAGTTTTATTCAATAGTTCTTGAACATATGCATGTGTGTGTATGTTCATAACGAGTAAGTTAGATTAGTGTGGGCAGACGACTTCCCTTTCGCGTTCATTTGCATGAGAACCCGTTCCCAACACCTACGCCCTCAGTTTGTGAATGAAACACATAACTGAGCGTTAAATAACCACATTACCGAAGAGTAGGCCGAGTAATTCGCAAACGACCTACTGCTCTTTCGCACGGATGTCGGGACTTGGACCACTCCGTCAGAGGTTCGTTCGCTTTTCAGCTTTTACACCACCTACGTTTGTTAAAGTCAATGCATATATTTTACGTCATATGAGTGGGTTCTAAACGTTTATGTAATTATTTTCTATAATAAAACACCTGTTGAATAGTTTCACATTTTTATGTAAAAACATTAACGAGAAATACAGGGTCATTTAATAAGCAAGAAATCGTGTAAATTCTTGGAATCTCACAAGGTCTTTATTGGGGACCACTACTATTCATTAAATGCTTTTCTGCATACTAGTTCTCTTTCACAACTTTTAATGCAAACACATTTTAGAAGTTAACGCGATATTTTACTACTTCTACCACATCCTGATTGTCCATAAATTGCATACAATTTGCTCTACTTCGATGGTATGACGTGTCGCATCCCACACTTTCTGCTAAACAATCTGTGATATTTCACCGATTCCATATATTGCATTATTAAGTAGGACGACTGCATTTGCTGACTCAAAATAAGATTTCATTAATGATCTTCAAAACGCCAATTCCATACTTACGAAATGAAATCGATTATAGCAAGTGTAGTATCAATGCAGAATTTCATTTGGTTATAATAATTGGATTGTCCGCTTATAATCTAGAAATTTCACTCAAACTTATGTGCAGGCAGCAAACGCATTGTATCAATAACATAATGCAATAATACTGTCTTGATTCGTGATTTACACATAAGTAGAGCATGATATTTTTTAATTCTGAGCGATGGTAAAAAGTAAATCGGAGGATGGAGCGAGAACCTAATAACTTCCGACTTTATTTTTATAATAACTATTATTAAAAGTTAAGAACATGTGATAGATTAGATTCATTATTTATAAGCTTGAAAATTATAATAAGGCACTCTTGAAATGTCAGTTCATGTTTCCAGTGAAATTTCCATTTCTTACGAACTTGCGATATCAACTGATTTGGCGTGTAATCTATCTTTGTTAAGTTATCCCCTAAGTCAACCTAGACGTTCTTTTGCTGAATGTCAATTACCTGCACTTCAAATTGGAAGATTAAGCACAATGCATAATCCTACGCATGTATTATTTCCTTCCACTGTTTTAATAATTTTCTCATCATTGTCCGATTTCCGTCTTTATAGGATCACTGCTTACTGTTTTTATACTACACATTTGATGGTGTTTATACCTACCTCTTCCGATTGTTAAAAAATGAAAACGAGAATCTTATCAATAATTCTAATATGTATTAGAAACATTTCGCTTTTGCTTACTTTTTTTAATGCTCGGCTTTTAGATTCTATTTCTGTACAAGAAATACAGTTGTAGTGCTCGCCTCAACTCCTTGCAAATGAATTGTTTTTGTAAATGTATTTTCCAAATAGTTTTAGTTCTCTAAAACGGCATATGCCTAACAACCCACCAAACCAAACTTACCAACTTAAGTGCCAACAAAATCAAATTTATGAATTATCTTATTTAAGTCACTTTTGAACACGACAACGAACAACTACTTGCAGACCAAGATCATCTACACCTAACCCAGCGATTCTTGTAATTATAACCATTCTAGGTTTAACTTTATAAGAGAGAAAGACAGTAAATCTGCAACACTGATATAATAGATCCTTGTCGTCTACGATCACTAGATATCACACTATCAGGACTACTGGTAGAGCTGCGCCAAGCGTAATGAGCGCCGCCGTGCAGATTTATGTACCTATGCGCTCTCAATTTATCTATAGTGATTTGTTTTAATAAAAAAATGCCACCAAAGTGAAAAAGACTTCTGAAAAAGTAGGGCTCCTAAGTTAGTCTGATGTGTAAGGCATCACTACTATATAGGGTACAACAGATATAACTAGAAACCTCGTAAGGACGAGTAATGATTTAGAACATGATTTAGAACTTATTAACATGTGGTCGAGTCTTGCTAGTTTTCAAGAAAATCGCTTTTTAAATTTTAAGTACGCCCATTGTACTCACATTACATTAAAAATACTAAATACGCAAAACAATTCTTTTTTAATTCTTTTAAAAATAGAAAAAAAATTCATCTAGCGTTGAAACGAGTAGTAAGATTTCACATAAGGCATGGGGTAAGTATAACTATTTATAAAGGTAACGCGTTGTGCATATAGAGAGGTTTGTAGAGGGGGGAGACAGAATCAGTGAACCAATGAAAATTTACCCACAGTGCAAAGCGCGAAGTCACCGAATTTGACATTTTTCAAAAGGAAATAAGAAGGAATGAAAATAATGAATGTTGTACAAAGCAATGAAATGTATATTTGATTTATAAATTAAATAAATAACTGATAATTAATAAATGAAATATGTTAATTAAATACATAAATTTTTTTTAACAAAAATAATTACAAATATACGCAACCGTTTTGAGGGTAAAACTTTTCACACAAACGTCAACATCGTATACCACGTGTCTTTGTTTGAACTTTGGGTCAAATTTGATTGGTTTAAAAAGTTCGGTCTATTGCGCATCTTTGGGAACGTCACACGTAGAGTTCCTGTATTATAATAAGAATAGGTTATATAAGATAAGAGTTAAGACATGTGGATCCAATGTCAAGAACGACTTGATTTCTCATAAAGTATTTTCACCTATCAATTTTCAGTTGTTTGATTTGACAAATTGTTTCTTGACAAACTACGTACATAAATGTCAATAAGTCTTTCGATTCAAACATTATTATAGTAATTTATTTACTTATAAAAAATACATGTATTATATTAAGGAAATTTAATTTCATAAAGAAAATATGTATTAGGATGTAAAGTAATGTAAATGTTGTTATACAATTTAAAAAATAAAGTGTCAGACTATTAAGATCATGTACTCCTTGACATTGAATCCAGCCAATTAAAATCTGGCATTGTACATGTCCCAACTCATATTCTTATTATTTAATATTATTATAGAGGGACTCTAGCTGCACGTCTATTCTTACACCATGACATGCGGTGCAATAAAATGTACCCAGTTTTAATATATTGTTTTTACTTACTTAACTTTTTTTTAATCCTTACACCTTTCTACCTTCTGATGAATTGTTTTAAATATCTTAAATTTCGAGTCTTCGAGTGCTTTTACGACTAGAACGTTTTAAATATTTTTTTTACTTCCTCAAATTATATTGTCGCGGCGGCGTCTTGCGGACCCTGGCGCCCATGGACGTCGCGGCCCTGGCTATTGGTAAACTCGTGGCCTCTAGTTTTGTCTGCATCTGTATTAATTTATTTCAGAACACATAGAACGATCATTCTTAGGCTTGCAAAGTGATTGAAGAGATTCAGTGGAGATAATAGGGTCGTTGCATGGAATTTAAATGTTGATATAATTTGTATATTTTATTAGTATAACTGTTATCTAATGGATAGGTCCACATAAAATCGATAAATGCATTACGATAACTTAATAAAACGAATTTAAAGTTTAAATATCTTCCGTCCTTTTCTACACCGCTGACGTCATAATACTTTCGTTTTACATATATACAGCGTATACGAGGACTATGACGTTGTACTAGAAAAGGACAAAAAAATTTAAAATTGTAAATTGCATATCTCGCTAAAGGGTGCGTTAAAAATTTTGAAAAAAATTCGTCGAGTTATTACTAACTCTATAGAATATAAAAACGTTACGTTTCAAAATTGTGAAACGACATTATTAGAATTGTACACAGTGTGTTCATTTTGTAGTTACTACATCTCAAAAATTTCATATTGGCTACATCTTTCGTTTAGTTTGACATTTATTAACATTAGGTTTATTATTCTTATTAATAATTTACGTGTTATTAGTTGGAACCCTGTTAATAGCTTTTGCAACCACAATACATTATTGTATTACGCTGCCTCAATACATACTAATTATACGTTACAAGTTACTTAACAATTTATTTATTTATTTATCTTTATTTATTTAAGTTGGATAATTAACAGGAATATGTATTAAAACACACCCCCTTAACAAAGTACCACTAAGTAATTACAAAATAAAACATTTTTTTAAAAAACCATCTAACCGTTAAGGTAAACCAAAATTTAAATTAAAATATAAATTACATTACCTAAAGTACATAATATATATATGAGATTAAGAGATAATTTTGATTAAAGAATTCTTAAAACGCTGCAAGGAGTAGTCAAAGAGATCTAGACAATTTTCATTATTTGAACTAAGATGGTTAAAGGTGTTGCAAAACCGATAAACTGGAGAATTCGATGCATGGTTAGTACTAACAAGAGGATTATAAAAAATAGGACAGCTTCTAGTCGCACGTTGAGGTATCCTTATGTTAAAACGTAACAGTAAATCTTCACAATCAATAGCATTATTAAATATTTTGTGCAAAGTGATCATGTCATTTAAATACCTTCTTGATGTAGAGTACTAAGTTTCAAAGGACTATGAGGAAATTTGTTTTTTATATATTTAATAAAACCGGTGAAGCAAATTCTAAAATGCTCCTTACAAGTGCAAAGTAAAGTATTTGAAACGTATGTATGTGTTGAAAGTCTTTACAGGATCTAGTAATAAAACCTAACATGCTATAGGCTCTGCGTGTGATATTTTCTATATGAGCATCAAACAGCGACTTGCTGTCTAATATAACTCCTAAGTCTCTAATTTGTGTTCTTTCATTTAAAGTTACATTGTTTATATTGTAATTGAATTCGATTGAAGTGCGATTTCGTGTAAACTTTATAAAACTACATTTATCAATGTTTTAAATCAATCGATTGATTTTACAATAATTAACAAAATTATCAATATCAGATTGTAGTCTGTAACAATCACTCAAGCTTGTAATTTCAGCATAGATTTTTAGGTCATCAGCATATACTAGAAAATCTAGATATTTAATACAAGAAGAGACATCATTAATGTACAAAATAAACAATAAAGGACCCAACTGAGAACCTTGTGGGACCCCGGAAGTTATATTACAACTAGCAGATATGTAGCCGTTAACTGTGACGCACTGTGATCTATGATTAAGGTATGATTCAATCCATCTAAGAAGCTCGCCGTGTATACCGATCTCTCGTTATTTAATCTATAAATAATGGTCGATCTTGTCGAAAGCTTTACTAAAATCGGTGTACACTGCATGAACCTCTAATGGTCTATCCATACATGTAGTTATAACAGCAGTATAAAGTAAAAGATTTCAACAATGAAAATGTTTTACGTTTTGAAATACAGTTTTAGTTTAACTTACTTAGTTAAGCAAGTCGATTTGCAAATCTTCTCAAATCAGACATAAAAGAATAAAAATTTCATCATGTACAAATTTCGTTACTTTACTAACACTCACAAGCTTTGGCTGGTAGTAGATAGTCAGCTGCTGGTGGCAGAAAATAGGTTCCTGGGAAACAATAAAAGTTACGATTACATTGCCCCTTTACCTACATCATTAAAACTATCTAGAATTCTTGAACCCTGTTCTACAATTAAATTTAATTATAATTAGTATACATAATATTTAGAAATATGGAATTTGTTTGATAACATTTACTTTTCATATCTGAAAGATCTTCGACATTACATTGCCAAAAACTGTAACACACAGAAATAGTTCTACGTCCGAACAACGTCATTCATAGATATTCTAGATTTTCTTCAATCATCTGTGATCATAGTAATGTGTAACTCTTAAAAAGGTGAGCTTGAAATAAACTGTAAAAAGTTATTTCCATTAAAATTATGGAGGTCGAAGGGTTTTTCCGGTTAACCATATTAAGATCAAATTAAATCATCATTAAGATCAATGAAGATCAGATGAAATATCATATTGCCTCTGCTATAACCCACTATCATTATACTTGGGATGGAGAGATAGATTGTACTGTTCCAGTGATGGAAGAATTATTGCAAGAAAAAGAAAAATACGTTTTACCGATGAGTAATTCAGTTTCTGGACGTACACTCATTTGAGGAATCAATGCTAATTCACTGTGAATCAGCGGAATGTAAACAAGAGGAGGCAAGAGGAAACAGCGGAGTGAAAATATTAAGTGATTTAAGTACAATCAAGCGGAATCACTTGGAATGAAATCGAAAGTGAACAAGTTACATAAAGAAATAATATTCTATACTGCAGAAGCTGTAGAAATGTAATTTGATATTGTTGTCGCCCTCAGTCTTGTCGCTTTACTTACAGAAAATCTGGTTTTATTGATTTGTGAGTGTTTCGTGTGTAACCTTTCGTGCTACGCTGTAAAACCTTCTCGTTTCGTCCGTATACCGGACGGACAATAAAATTCGGTACTAATGACTTCGCGTTTTGTATGCTGCCCTGCTAAGCGAAAAAGTCCTATCTGCAAAACATCAACTCAGAAATATACCATATCTTTTCTTAGCTCACATTAACATTCTATATAGTACATTTCTACATTGCAGTTTTGCAGATAGGACTTTTTCGCTCAGCATGCTCATCTAGCGCTTACCTGCCGACTTTTTAAAATAAGATTTGTACATAGAAATTGCTGATTTCTTTATCAGTATTAATAAAAAGTATTAATTAAAACCAGAAAAATAATTTGTCAAATAATCGTGTATCTGGTGATTTTTTAAACCAGTTCGGCTGCTGGACCTAACCTAATCTAAATTACCTCATTACTTTTGATGTTTTTATAAAAACACTCAAACTTCAAGTATAAAGTACGATATATAAAAATAATTTAAAAAGCTATTGAATGCTTGATATTCATATATGAACAGATAAAGATGTGCAGGTAAACAACGCATCAAATAAGAAGTCATAAACGCCATCATTTTTATTCCGTACTAAACGAGAAGGATGTCGAACAAAACGCGACGCACCGGCTTTATTATAGGTATATACTATATACTGTAATGTATACTAACAATACATAATTTTAAAAACCTCTACTTGTTTTTAGTAATACTTGCAATTGGGGGTGGAATTACCCTAGGCTTTACAAATTCTAATTTTAATTCTAGAGTCTACCAAATCATCTACAGCCTTGGTAGTGTATTGTCTAGCGTGCTGGACTTTCACCCAAGCGGGCCAGGTTCTACTCCTGGTAACGGCAGATCTGGTTAAGGTTTTCTGCAGTTTTTCCTTAGCTATGACACCAATGTTGGATTTGCGCTGTCCCATCTGTAAATCGGCTGCAGCCGCACATTGGGCCTACGTAATAATAATAGTAATCTCCCCCTCCCTCCCGCACAAGCTTAGCTTCTGTGGCCTGGTTTCCAGGTTATGGGTTGTATCAATTATCACTGGTCGACAGTGATTTTGTTAAATGGCTACCTGTAGCTGTTTCTTACGTAGTTTGCTACGCTAAAGCCGAATACAACGACAAAAGTTGCCCACCGGGGTCAGTTTTTGTGTAATCGCACATATACTAAAACGATATATATTTCGCATATAGTCACGTGTCATTTATGCTGAAATGCTAGTTGCTTGCAGGTTTATTACAAGATGGTGGTCGCCAACAATGTATGATATTGTAGATTCAACTAAAGATATGAAATAGACGCAAGATCGGTCAAACCAGTTGAGCAACTTAATTACAACGGGAATTACGGGAACGGCACGGGAATTACGATGTGAAGTGCGCTGACTCACATAGTTGCGCCCTGCGTGTCGAGTGAGAAAGGTTTTGATATTACTGTATAGTGCACGACTCATCTTTACGTTGATTCGAGTGTTAATTTTTGTACGAACAGATTCGTTACAATGCCGCGACAGTGTGTAAACCATCCAAAAAATTTCTGTTATGTGTGTGGTGAGGTAACTTTGAAGATCCAAAGGCGGAATATTACCCCCTTGATAAGAAAGGCATATGAATTGTATTTCGGGTGTCGAATCGGTGATCAGGAAAAAATCGTAGGCTCCTCATATTTGCTGTGCGTCTTGTGTAACATTACTTAGTGGTTGGCTTAACGGAAATTCGCGACATATGCAATTTGCAATACCCATGGTATGGAGGGATCCAAAGGACCACTCCACGGACTGCTATTTTTGCATTACCAAAGTTGCTGGAATCACAAGCAAGTCCAAGAATACCATCCAATATCGCAACCTCCCTTTAGCTATCAAGCCTGTTCCTCACAGCGACGACCTTCCAATCCCAGCGCCACCGGACAATTGGAGTTTACATTCCGAAAACTCTGGCGATGAAAATTTAAACGTAAGTACCGAAAACGACGTCATTGAAGTCCCAGATTTCTGTGGAACGTCTACATAACCTCATAGAATCAATCAGTCGGAACTCAATGATCTAGTTCGTGATCTAGACTTGTCAAAGAATCAGGCAGAGTTGTTGGCGTCCAGATTAAAGGGTTGGAACCTTCTTGAGAAGGGAACTACAATTACTGTGTATCGTCGACGGGAACAAGACCTCCGATGCCTGTTCTCTGAAGAAGGCACTCTAGTGTATTGTACTGATGTTGATGCATTACTGAGTGGGTTGGGAGACCATCATGATCCTAAGGAATGGAGGTTGTTTATAGATTCCTCTAAACTTAGTTTAAAAGATGTGCTTATTCATATTGGTAATGAGAAACCATCGATTCCTCTTGTCTATGCAGCCCATATGAAAGAGACGTATGAAAACAACGTATGCAACGATGGAAAAACGTTATCAGGGAAAATCCAATCGAAATATGCTTGCAGACTATTGCTGGACACTAAAAAGGAATATTCCTCAAGCGAAATACAGTAGACAATCGTTCAAAACTACATTTTGCTAGAGATTTATATGTAAGTAAAGTAAATAAAACCAATCACTTTACAACAGTATGAAGTTTTTAATTACCTATTACAAAGAAACCTTTCCCGTTACAAATAAATGCTCTGCAAATTTGAAATCAGAGCACCATATTCCATAAGAAACAGCCATTCTATTCCATTTAACAGACAAAAAGTTCAATTTTTTCGACCAGTTTTATTATTATTATTATTATCATCATAGTAATTCGATGTTTCATCATACCAATTTCTCGCCTAAAAACCTAACAAACGTAAAAATTATCGTGTAAACGTACACAATATCACTCTGAGAATGAAAGTCGTATAGGGATAGAAATCCCTAACTTTGATAAGCGTAAAACTTTTGATAGCATCTACGATATCTGCGGCGAACGAATGCCTACAGTAGCCTTATAGCCTATATTTCCTTATAGGTATTTCGTGGATCATTTCTCACTAACGAGATATGTTTTCTTCGGTCACTGATGTTGTCGGTATTTATCGTTTAGTGAATTTCTGCCACGTCAAAATTCTTCAAGCTAATCGTAAGCTGTGGTACGTGAAGAAGAAGAGTCCAGGAACGCATTTTGTAGTCTTTCAAGGCACTCCTGTTGATTTAAACACTTTTGTCATAACGATCACACAAAATCATGACACGAAAATGTTCGCGGGTCAGTTCCATATACGTGACACGTGACCACGACTAGAACACTGTTTGAGAAAAGACTAATTAATAAACCCTCTATAAAGCCACGACAGAAATAGAATCCTATTTCGTTCAGTTACACAAATTCGGTTACACATTACACATTTAGGATACATTAATCGCGAAGATTAATACCCTTTCTTAGTTTTGTCTTAGAATGAAGGCGGCCTTGGACACAGAAAAGTTGAAATATAGCACAGTCTTTTACACTGCAAAAATACTGAATGTTCTGAAAACGTAAATAACCTTGTTTCTTGCTTTACAGCAATGCAATTTGTCACACGTTTGGCACATTAATATCACTGGTAGCTGGGGCATTCAGTCCTAGATTATTTTGCAAAAGAAATAGTTGATTGGAGTTTGGTATTATTTTGCAGAAGTTTAGCCGTTTTTAGTATTGTTATACTTCAGCAATGGTGATTGAAGATTCTTCTAGATTGGGCGTCATCTCAAGTATTGGTATTGGGTATAATCAATACTCTTCTGACATTCCCGTACATCGAATGTATGTACATACATCGGAATGTGTTTCAAAAGAATCCGTGTAAAGTTCGTTTTGATACCATAAATCACTGAGTATAGCACATTATTTCACAAATATCATGCCCTTGGAGTTTTACTTCTTGCAAGTTTTATTTCCATCATCAATACTAAAAGGATTGGTAGCTGGCCCCTAGTAGCTCCTTGACATTAATTTTTTGCGACAATACTGAACCTTAAAGATATTCAAGTGGACATTTAATAAACAAGATGGAATCGAATCATTGATAAACTGGAAATACTTAATGTCAACAATACCTTGCAGTATTATGTTTAAGATAATAACAAATTGTAAAACTGTTGTAGATAGTATAGACGATTTTCTAAAACACACAATTCATGCACGATTTATAGGAATTTTAATTAAGAAATTCCAAGCAAAAAAACTAAAGTAAGCCGACATTTTAATTGCGTATATGAAATAAAATATGACTTAACATTAAAAGTTTTTCCGGAATAAATAACTTGTTAGTCTAATTATACTGAAAGGATGAGTATAGCAAAATTGTTGAAATAATTAAACCACATAGATAAATACATATTGCAGTTTCAGACTGAAAAAGTTAACATAGTATAGCTTTAAATCCAATTTACAGTATCTCTATATAGCAGAGATTTATGGTTTGTTTGTAAAGTTCGATTTCATAATGCATGCTGAATATTTTCAGATGGATCTCTGATGGATTTCCTAACAAAACAATGGCACATTTATACATGAGTATTCAACTAATTTTATTGATATTGAAATTGATAATCAGGTTTACCTATTAAATGAAGGTATGTATTAATATTTTAAATTGCTGGTGGGAGGTTCAGTGATAAATCGCTCATAACTAGGCTACAAGTAGCTGTTGTTTTGATTAGTACTTATTTTATAGCTATAACTACCCACCGGCAATACTATTTTATAATTTTCTCAAGACAGAGGTGCAATGAATGCGTTTCAGAATGCAAACTTTTATGGTACAACTCATTGGCAGTTGTTAATACTCCTCAGTTTTTTTCTTGCGACTCGTCTGATCGTTCGCGAATTTTTATTTACAGTAAATAATATTAAAATTTATTACCTGTCTAATGGTTCTTAAAAACATCATCAATATGAATGTGGTTCGGTAGTTCTTACAGTACTTTCTCTTGCAACAAAAGCGTAAAATGCAGTTACGAACTGTTTTATAAATACATTAAGTTAAATGTTTACTTATTTATATTTATGACGTGATTTATAACGCGAGTCCGTGTATTGCTTGCTTGTACCTACGTTTTAATTTTATTACCGTTTTCTTTACATTACAAAGAGATTTTATAATAATATCTACATAAGAGAAACGTTCCGTGCGTGATGCTGCACCCTTAGTGGCGGCCGACAAAAACCACAATTCACAGGTATGTAGGGCTTTGCTATGTTTAGCTTCAGAACAGGTAGAAAAGGAATTCAGTTTCAACCTGTTCAGGTTTCCTTTTTTTACTGCTGTAATATAAGACGAATAACGCACGAAATTCAAGTCCCTCTAAGCTAATTATGAGATACCTCCTTAGCCATTATGTGGATTAGACAGAAGATTGTAGTTTATATTATCTGACCTATTCTGAAGTTGATTGCTGAACTTGTTAGTTATGTAGAGTGCGAGGGATCTTTTTTGAAATGGGTGACTAAAAGAACATAAGAATGTAGTTCTTCTTCATTCTATTTTTATGTTTAGCCTTGATAGGTAAATGAAATCAAGGGTAAATGCACGTTTTTATTAATAATGGTTCAGATCAGAAATATTGATAATCCTGGTTACTTAGGAATAAGATTTATTTGGAATAACTATGTAACAAGCTTATGGATGAAATTGTAGTAACCTTTGAATGGCACATATTTATAAATAATCGCATGTTTTATTATTAGGTTAGTTCATCTTCAGTATAAACTATTATTGAGATATATAAAAAATTATAATTCTACTTTAGCAAATAATCCCATCATGAATGGGTCTACAGAAACTTTAAAGTCATGCATTATGGTGCATAACCAATTGACAGCGTAACAAATTCAATATATTTTTTGGTTATTATAATTTTTTTTATATTGTTTATTGTTTCCAGCCTTACTTTGTGGAACTCCATAATTATGAAATAAATAAAGATTAGTAAAAGTTTCACAGTTTTATTAAAATACAACCTGACAATATTGTTTCGACAGCTATGCTGTCAATATATATTTTTTTTTCTAGTTTTTATCTGAAAATTTAGTAAATATTTATCTTATAATAAAACAATGCTCAATTAAAAATGTCAAATTATAGATTTTCAAATTAATTGTTTCCATTCCTTAATACTAGCTAAAATTGAAAAACGAATAGGTATGCTTATATTACCTTTGATAATGACAGCATAGCTGTCGAAACAATATTGACAGGTTGTATTTTAATAAAACTGTGAAACTTTTACTAATCTTTATTTATTTCGTAATTTCTTTTGATTTTTATTTATCTATCATACTCTAAATGTTGATCTTGGCTTTCAGAAGCATACCTATTCGTTTTTCAATTTTAGGTAGTATTAAGGAAAGGAAACAATTAATTTGAAAATCTATAATTTGACATTTTTAATTGAGCATTGTTTTATTATAATCTTGTTTATTGTTTCCAGCCTTATTTTGTGGAACTCCATAATCATGAAATAAATAAAGATTATTAAAAGTTTCACAGTTTTATTAAAATATACCTGACAATATTGTTTCGACAGCTATGCTGTCATTATCAAAGGTAATATAATTATAAACAAACACGTCGCTAAGGTAGATACAAAATAGGTAACTAGATAAAATAATAATAATAATAATAAAAATTAATAATAAAAATCATAATTAAACATCTAATACTTCCAGTAACGGAGAATTACTGAGCTCAAGTTGTTCATTCATTAAAGGTACCCTGAGTTTGTGTTTGTATATCTCAAAGGCTTCTAAAATGTCTAATTTGCGTTTGTTATTACAAAAATGTAGGAATTTAATATTATTTTGAAGTTACTGGAAGTATTAGATGTTTAATTATGATTTTTATTATTAATTTTTATTATTATTATTATTATTTTATCTAGTTACCTATTTTGTATCTACCTTAGCGACGTGTTTGTTTATAATTATATTACCTTTGATAATGACAGCATAGCTGTCGAAACAATATTGTCAGGTATATTTTAATAAAACTGGGAAACTTTTAATAATCTTTATTTATTTCACAGTTTTATTATAAGATAAATATTTACTAAATTTTCAGATAAAAACTAGAAAAAATATATATTGAACATAATTGCAGAAAGTAACTGAGAAGATACACTAAAGGTGCATATTGGATCAATTTTGAAGCTTCCCAAGCAGCAATTTTAGTTACCGCTACGTACCAGCAACAACCGGTGGAACTATAAAGTTTTTGCCGTTAGTCACAAGAACGTAATTGCTACGGTATTGTTACGTGCCTGGAACCAAAATGGGGACCATTTCTCGGGTAGGAGATAAACGTTGCAGTAACCTCTCCGGAACTTGTCCAGCTACCTTTAGCTACGTAGCGGGAACGTGGCGGCGTAGTAATTGCTACTTTCGTGGAACTTTTTTCTCTTTGACACATCGTGTCGCGTAGTTGCTCTCTCTTACTCTTGCAACTTAACAAATATTCTTTCACTTTCTCTACTAATGCTGCAATCGTGTCACAAAATGGATTGCTATTTTATTTGTAATACGTACATAATACATAAAGAGATGAAATGTTTCGTTATTTTGTCAATCTAGCATACCAAAATTATAAACCATCGCAACTTTTCTGTTAAATGCGATGATGATAGATCGAGAAATAACAACGCGCCTTCTTTAAATATATTTTTTAATAAAAAATATCTTGAATAAAATATGACAAAAATACTTATAAATTGATAAACATGATAGAAACCATTTTATTTTATTCCTAAGGCACAATTTGGCATCGATTTGTTATCTTTATTGAGAGTTATAGTAAAACACTTTTTAACAATTGCAACGAATTGATTAATAGCCTTCAACATTTTACAAGTAAATATGGAGTAGTTTTGAAAAAGTCACTTTAAAGTAGTATTAACTGTAAAATGTGTGTCTAAAGTTTGTGTCACTTTATAAACAGTAACGGGAACTAAACAAATTCTACTTCTAGGTTGTTGTCACCATGAAGTATAAAATAAGTTAAAAAATTCTGGAACTTTCAAGTGTCTCTTGTTATAAAACGACGTCAACGTTTCCGTGGCCACTTTCTAGCTCCTAATGTCACTGCAAGATTCCCATTGGAACTTAACCTCAAATTTAAACGTCAATCGTAAACAAACAACCAATATTTTTATACTGATTGGTACTTAATAACAATTATTATTTAATTATGGCTTATTTTAAAGTTGTAGGGACGAAAGAAAAAAAGGGAATATATTTCACCCTTGTTTACTACATGATGGTTTACCATTGATCTCATCCCTATTTTTTTCTATTTTGTATTGTAAACAGTTGATTTTGTTTCCACTAATTTCACCTAACTGCTGTTTTAATTTTCTATAAAAGGTAGACGTATATCTAAAATTCTTCTTTTTTCTTATTGCATTTGCCTTTGACATTTTTATTAAAAACTAGTAAAACTACTACCACTGCAAAAACACAATTAACCTCCAAATTCCAAACTAACCTACAGGAAATATGACTCTTTAGAAGTTACTGTCACTTCATTGTAATTTTTTAATAGTAACTGGAACTTTCTAGTAATTCTGATGCAAAATAAGTAGTGAAAATTACTTTGAAGTGATTCTCCTGGGTAGCATAAACGTAAGTTTTACTTTCAATACTACTGTATAGTTCAGTTACTTTAAAGGTTAAGCAATGGTTTCAGACCGGTGACAGGAACTTTCGGTGCTACTAAGTTTTAAAAACTTTAAAGTAGCTTCGGGCAAGTTACTGCTACAATCATAATATCACTTGAAGTTGCAACAACATTAAAGTAATTATCCTAAGTAGCAATACCGTTCCACATACTTTAAAAAGCTACTTAGAAGTAATGGAACTACATAGTTCTAATAAATAGTAGAAGTAACTACATAATTACTAAAATATTCCAAATTGAAGTAATTAAACTATAAAGTCATAAAAGTTGTAGTTACGTAACAGCTACTCAATCAAAGTTCCGATCTCAGTTACCGCTACTTAAATGCTGCTTGGGTTATAGTCATAGGGAAATAGTCTTGCCTTCCCTTCTTCGTCAGCATTTAAATTCATCTTTGAATATATGCCTCTTCTAAATCCCTCCATATCTGTCTATCTCTTGCTTTCATCATCCAATTCAGATTTGCCGTCAGTTTCAAATCATTCACCAATCTCATTGGTGGGCGCCCTCGTGCTCTTGTAAATTCATACGGTCTCCATTCCAATAGCTTCCTATACCACTTTCCATATGTGTCTCTGACTACGTGTCCTGCAAATCTCCACTTGAGTTGTGCTGCTCTTTCGACTACATCTGTTACCTTTGTTCGTTCTCTTATATATACGTTGGATTTTCGGTCTCTCAACGAAATGCCCATCATAATACGCTTCATAGCTCTCTGCAATATTTTTAGACTATTTAGGTTTCTTTTCGTCATGGTCCAGTTTTCAGCGTCATCGCACATTACTGGCAGTACACAAGTGTTAAAAGTTTTTGTTTTTAGATATAGTATGGTATATTTTTGTTTTTGAAGATAGCATTAAGTTTCGCAAAAGCTCCCCATGATTGTCTTATTCGTCTTTTTATTTCTACGTATTGATTTTCTTTTCCTATCGTTATTTGTTGCCCCAGATATACATAATTTTCTACTTTTTCAATATTTCTGTTTTTTATTGTTACTGCTCCATCCCCTTTAAACATCACCTTTGTTTTTGTTAGATTTTCTAGAAGTTTCTACCATGTCCAAAGCTTTTTCGTAATCTACAAACCCTATATATGAATTACATGAATGCTTTACGTGGGGCTCCGGTGTTAACATAATTCCTGAGGAGGAAATAATTGAGATACGCTCAATCAGCACGCAGTTGCACAGCAATTGCTCCCAGTTTAATACGTGCTCACTCGCCGGCACCCACCCGTCCTCTTTCATACGGGGTCAAGTGCCTCGTCCAGCATTAGGACTATTCCCCCAACCTAGGTAAGTACATCGGAACTGAGCCAGGCTTGGGGGCCACTGCTCGATCGAATCCAACCTCAAGTGTGGCGGGACTTGGTTTTTAAACGGTTTTGCCACCCCGATCTCCCAGTTATAGGCCTGGTGTGCCCCTATATATAGAGGAATATTGTATTTGTTGGACTTCTCGATCAGTAGCTTTACGGTTAATAAGTGATCTGCTGTTGAGAACCCCTTTCTAAAATCCTCCTGCTCTTTTGCTTGGAATTCATCCAGCTTTATTGTTAAACAAGTTGTAGTAATGCGAGTTAAAAGTTTACTAGAGAACATCGTCAAGACATGACGGTCAAAAAGCTAATTTATTGAAGGGTGTCCTTAACAGCCTTCGTTGTGTGATTACAATACTTCGGGATTCCAAGAGCGATTATGTAATAGTAACATTTATATGTACAATAAACGCAATTAAACAAAAGCAGTTGCAAATACTAAGCTTACCATTCTCAGACGAACTTTTGAACGCGTTATTTAACAAACACCCCTGTACTCCTCCGCCATCAATTACGACTTATCCCATCTTCCTCCTTTAGTTACCCCCCGTCTTATTGCATTTTCCGTCTTGTCCCTCCGACTTATCTCTTCCTCAACTTACCCCCCCCCCACGACTTATCTTCCACTCGGACTCATTCCCCCGACTTATTCTTAGTATAAAATTCATTCGAAACTTTGTCGATTATTTTATCCATGCTCCTTAAGAGGTAACACATTAGTTCTTAGACATTCCTATTCTACTTTTTTATCAAATATTTGCAAAATTTAAAAATCTCGAAAGAACGAACGCACAGCTATAGGCAGAAATATCAAATTTTGTGAAAATGCTCTACAGCAACTACCGTGAAACTCGACTGAGAAACTGCTGCTGGCATAGTAAGCAGGTATAGGGAGGATGTTTAGTACCAAAACGTCACGAAGCAATCGGCCTTGGGAATATTGAAATGCATCGATTACAAATATTGGTTAAAAATTTAAATAATTAAAAAATCAAAAAACTAAAACTCAACAGACTAAAAAAAGGACAGTTTTAAAAATATAAAACTTAAATAAAAATAAAAAGTAAGTAGTGATGACTAATACCTAGATTAGTAATCGTGAATAGTTCTAAGACTTACCACCGTAAAAAGTGAGAGGGCGCTCCAAGTGAATGTCCGATTCACGCGTCTCAAATTAAACATTTTATATTTATTTAAATTAAAAATATAAACATATTAGGGCCGGCGGTGGACGAGTGGTGTTAGTGCATCACTCGTGTTCCAAGGGTCGTGGGTTCGAATCTCACTTGGGGCGGCGGGATTTTTCTAATTGAAAAATTCCGTCACCTCAACTATGGATGTGTGTATTCGTGTTGCATGTTAGATGGGGGACAGATGACCTTAGATGTTGGTTCCCCCGTAGTGTAGGCGTCAAATAAAAAAAAAATTAAAAATATATAAAAATTAAATAGTGTTGACTAATCTACACAGAGGAAGCTTCAATATAAAAAAAGAACGATGTAAATGTAATCGGCCTAGTGGAACTCTCAAACGAACTGGAACAAAAATAAGCCTTGTGTTTTAAATATAATAATAATAATAATAATAATATATGTATATACTCACATATGTATATAGATACATATGTGATAAAATGCTTATAGGCCTATAGTTCTCCAGTTTCCGCTTATTGCCTTTCTTATATAGCAGCACTACTTTGGCATTGTTCCATGTTTCTGGTATTTTACCTTGGTGTAAGCATTCATTTAATAATTTTGCTATTACTGGAATTAATTTATTAGCACCCTCAATAATCATGTCCGTTGTCACGGTCTTCTCCTGGGGCTTTGTTTGCTTTCATATCTTTTAAGGCTCTATCTACTTCATCCTTAGTGATACAAGGCAGATCCTCTGATCCCACATTTCTTATATGACTTTTTCTTGGGTATTATCTTGGTGTATTACTTGCACTTTGGATTCGTTTTTGTAGAAGTCTTCTGCCACTTTTAACATTTGCTTTGTATTTGTTACTATTTGATTGTTCTTTTCTAATATAGACAGCGTATTTGTTTTCTTTCTACGGTGGGTCTTAGACATGTCATACTTTTCTTTTCTTCTATCGTTTCTTTTACTGGGCTTCCATATTTATTTCTTCTGTAATTTCTAATGTTTCTTCTAATTAATTTATTACCTCGGCATAGTCTATCGTTCCTTTTTTGTTTTCCATATTTATCTTTCTTCTTTTGTTTATCAGTTGTTTTGTTGCTTCGTTAATTTCGGGATTAGTTTTCTTTTTTATCTTTTTACTTATTTCTTTGGTACCTTCCTGTATTAATTCTGTTATTTGTTTATTAATTTGTTCAGTGTTTTCTATATTTTGTCCTTCTATATTGCCTTCCCTTAGTAAACCTCAAATGTAATCACCCATCATAGCAGCATCCATCCTCCTTGATAAGATTTTTTTCGTAGTTTTCAGATCTTGATGAAACCGTTGATTATGCTCTTCGCTTATATTCTTCAGGTTTTCTTTAAAAAATCCAGATGGGTATGTAGAAATGCACTTTTAACGGCATAGAAGCGTTTATTTGTTGCAGATTAAAGCTTTCATTTAATTCAGCAGATTCGAGAATTTTTTTATTTAAAGGGGAATATTCTAGCTTTCAACCTGTCTCGTATATGAAGAAAAGCTTTAGTTGTTGAATCGAGAACCTTCACAAATTGTTTAGCATCCTTCCTCATGATCCCGTTTATTCTAATAAAATATTTAATACTTTTGCCAGAAAATCAATCCCACACCATAATAGAGGACTGGGCTCAGTCCAAAGTACATTCATCCACTGTTCCAATGACCAGTCCTTATACTCAAGGAACCCAGTACAGACGTTTCTTTTTATCTATTGTTCATAGTAAAGGTTTTTTGACCGCAACCAAGTAATTTAAACCAGCATCTCTTAAACGTCGTTCCACTGTCATGAGCGATAAGGGTTTAAGCACGTTTTCTTGATATGGGCACATCTTTCTGATGGTATTAACCAACTAGTTCCTTTGCTTGTTACCACAATATGTTTGTCCTCCTCAGAGCTAATTACTTTTGGTCTTCCAATGCGAGGATGATCACTATTAGTGCTGTCCTAAAGACACAAATAACATTAATGTTTTGTATAGCCGCCTTATACTTTTGATAAAAAACCCAATATCTTAAAAATTACCATACACATCCCATTTAGAATGGTTGTAACTTAAACAAACAAGCATTTTTTTACATGTTCGTAGTTCTCTTTTGAATGAGCCGAAAAGCGATTAGAAGTTTATTTCCGTTATGGAGTAAAACAGCCTTAAGGCTATCTATAGTCAACCTATAATCAACCGCCATTACTCTGCACGATGAGTCAATTCAATTTCCCCAAAACGACCGGCAACAACATTATGATAACAGCACATATCCACTTCCACTGAAAAGTCTTTCTATAAAAGAAATTGGCAGGATGAGTCTAACAGATTCCACTGCCTCAATGATCTGTGTTTTTTTTAGGAGAAGATTTAAAGCTCTTACTAAATCATTTAAATCTCTGTTTTTCTCAGTTTCCATTATTTCCCTCAGCATCTCTTCATTATTAGTATCTGATAATAAAACACAGTGAAAGTACAACAGGATATATAATTTTTAGTTCGATGTTGCAGAGTTCTGTCATTTTCATCATACCTAACTGACATTTATCAAATAAATACATGAAAATGATAACTTTAATATCACGTCAAAAAAGATTTCATAGAAAGATGATCTGAGCCCATAAGCTGATGCTTTAATTCTGTGATCTGATAGCACATAGTTACCCTTACCATTTTGAGAAATTAATAACTCAAAATTGTACTGTTATAGTTAATAGAGACTACATGATCTGAATATTCTCACACTTTTACATACTATTGGTTTCATAATGGTCTAGAGCAGCAATTAGCAATGCTAATTCGATGATGCTATTTTCTATTATTTTATCCTATGCATTATCCCAGCATCCCGGTGCCGGCAGATCTGGTTAAAGTTTTCTGCAGTTTTCCTTAGCTGTGACACAAATGTGGGATTTGCTGTGTTCCATCTGTAAGTCGGCTGTAGCCGCACGTAGGGCCCACGTAATAATAATAATCGCCCCTCCCTCCCGCACAAGCTTATAGCTTCTGGGGCCTGGTTTCCAGGTTAAGGGTTGTAGCAATTATTATAAATATTATTATTATTATTAACATCATACTAGCTTTGCTGTCCTAGATCATTATGAAATCAATAGTACATACATTATATACATTTACATATTGACTTTGGTAATGTTATCTGTAGGCTTGTAAGGTTTACATATTCATATATTCCTATTTGCCTAATTTAGTACTCGTTAGCAAGATTATTAGATAAAGTCGCATCTCGTTTTTGTATACGTTACATATACATATACTATAATCCACTCGACTATTGTATCTATAAGATCTATAGATTGTTTCTATTTGTCGATGAATGTACCCTAGGTTCGTTCACCTTCTTGTACTTTGTCATTTTTTGTGCACCCCTCCATAAAAATATGGAAACGTATGTTTTCTTAACATTAATGTTTTCTTAGGCCTGGTTCTCCTTCCACTTTCTCGCACTGCCAATAACTCATAGACAAACTTCTCGTCTTCTGTCATTTTAATTACTCTGGAGTTATGCTATTTATCACTTCTTTAGTGAATAGTGCCATCATAACATCTCTCATTTTGTAACACTACTCTCAAATACTTTAATTGTCTACATCTCTTTTCCTTTAACCTTACAGTGCTCTACCTGCTTTTTCAATAAATAAAAAATCTTAGTCTTCTTCATAAAAATCAATTTTGTGGAAAAGACTAAGGTTTTTTATTTACTGGACTAATATGCTCCACTGGGTATGGATTTTCAACAATTATCTACCCTTTCTTTATCATCGGTATTACCTTTACTTCTTCTGCCTGAAATCTCCCAATTTCGCTTTTGCTAGTCTTTTTGCTCTGTTGCTACTTTTCCATCCTCGCTTATGTTCACAGGTATTTAACATCCTTTAAAATATTTATACCGTCTCTTCATTTAATATTTTAGTCTCCTTGACTTTGACAAGATTTATTATAATATTGTACATAGATCATTTTCATGCCTTGAATTTGACCATCTTTCTTCATTTGAATTTTAGATTCCCAAGATTTACTTTCTACTACTTTTGCTTTCTTCCTTTCTTCATAATTCATTTTAATTGCTTATCTTGGGTTTGTTCATTTTGAAAGGTATTATTTCTATTGTTTTACAATGTCCTGCTTAACTTCTTGTCTATACTTTACAGTCGTTCGTTTCTAGTGGTTTGTTTTGCTTATTCTACATTTATACATTCGAGCATCTCTTCTATTTGTGCTAACTATTCTTGTATTTGCCCAAACCATCGGTTGCCATGACGTTAATAACATCTTATGATCAGCAGCTTCGTGGTGTGCTAACAAACTGACCTTTAATCTACCTTATACCTGATACCATCAAGTACCTCTTTCTATCCATGTCTACCTTTTTCTAGTTATCTTATCTAGTTATAACGTTATCATAAAGTGTTCCTATACGTGCATCTTTTATCTGCTTTATATATTGCATTCATTTAGTATTACATAATTACATATAATCCATCTTTGGTGTCTTCGTATGATAACATATGCTCATAACCAGGCCATACACTTCAGACTTTACAATTCCCAAAATGCTAACATTGTGCTACCTTGTATATGCGTTGAATAAAATAATGTTGAAAAGTTCCACAATGGACACCACAGTTTGGTTCGTGAATAAAAAGACCAATAGATGCGTTCAATTAGATTAGTGAAAGTAAGTAGTTTCGTCATTTCTCATCGTTTTTGCGTTTTTCTTATACTAAGCTTGGTTAAGCAAGAGTGGAAAATTGATAAATGCCTTGCCATTCGGTGTACACATTTCCAGTTTGCTGCATCTATGTCACATGAAGTGCTGATTTATCATAATAGGATTTGTGTAAGAGTTTCTGAAGCAGGCTCTAAAATCGTGGATCGTCTAATGTAAATTTAGGGGCCGATTATTATCTAAACTACAGTTTTTTATAATTATTATTTTTAGAAATTGTAGTTTTTTGTAAATAATATTAAAATAATTAGAATAATAATAATCATAGATAAACATACAAATTATTTGAATGTAAGCCCTATTATATTTGAAACATTTTTTTATTAAAAGTTGACGTTTAATATTAATTCAAAGCCGAATTTGATATCAAAACTTCTGAAACATACGTTAGAATATTCAGGTATTATTATTCTTCCATAATGCTACAGGAAACAAAAGGCTCTATTGTTAGATAATTGATCTTGTTCTTTTTTAAAATTATAAATGATTATAAATTGCATTGCTGTAAATATTAATTATGTTTTCTCTTGTTTCAGGTGAGGGGTCTACAAGATAATAAACAGACAATTATTATCTGTGGGTAAGGCAAAAAGGATTTAGTATAACTGTATAACGTTATATACTATTATAACACTATTCATTTTTAAAACATAGGATATGAAGTCTTCCTTAAAATATTTTGTTTTCACTAATTATTAATATTAGGGTGATCTTGTTATCTTATCAGTAAAGGATGTAGGGGCTACATAATTTAGAGATACTTACGGCAGAGATGTCACAAAATAAATAGATAAAAAGATGTTTATAGCAAACATAAAGAATAAACTAATTTTAAACACATTCAAAACAATCGTAATATTTGGCAAGCATATTTAACAATAAATTCAGCTGTCAAGCAAATAATTATTGATAAATTCTAGAACTGACTTGAAGAATCTAGACTTGGCGTGACAGGATCGTATTATCACCAGTCAGAATGTGTTCTCAAATTGTACAATTCGTATATTCAGAATTTCGTAGCTTGTCGTATTGGATTTATAAGGATATAGGTATTTATGGTACAAGTGAATTAAGTAAGTTATTATCCACGACTGAAGAATCGATTTGATTTTAATAATATTATGCAACGTAAGCCGGTGATGGATTGCTACCTACAATAGCAGCCAATCACCTTCTACAGCAGTGGATAAAAAGCTTTTTGTATTCACTAGTCAGTAAATTTCAACTTTCATTGCCTAGAAAAGTCAAGATAGCAACCATTGTATTTAGAGGTGTTGGATAATAGTTATTTATTTTACTAGTGGGATAAAGGCATTATTAACATACGAATGCGTTGAGTTGCACTTAGCTCGGCTAAGAGCATGAGTATGTTACTATAGGCCTTATCACACGTGTTAAGATACAACTTTTTATCTACGACTGCCCATAATAGAAGAAAACTGTATTATTTAATAAGTTGAAACAGTTTTTGGACGTACGTACATCATGAAGTTTTTTTATTTAAAATCAGAGCAGCTTAGAATTCGTCGAAACCATAGCAACCAGGCAATTCATGATTTTCTTAAATCCCAGTCAGTGTGATAATAAACTTCATTATATTACTGAAATGAATGACAATAGTATATTATATACCCAGGGACTAAAGTGCATCTTTTAATTCCGAATGTGAGTTGATTTTCCGAGCGTTAACGAGGAAAATAAACACATGAGGGATTAAAAGGCACTTTAGTCCAGTGGACTTAATCGAAAAAATCCACGGAATTCCCGAAAATTTCGTTGCATGTCATTCGGACAGTTGAACTCTGCAAACGCCAAAATCACATAGTTTCAGAATAATAAATCCTGAATTCATCAACGCATGTTCCGCGATTACTTTTTTGTTGTTGTTTACTTGTTGTCGTGGAAACACTTGACTCTCTCAGGGAGTAAAAGTGCTACTTTACTCCCTCTTTTGGGGGACTAAAGTAGAGCCTTATATATAGGACATACAAAATAGTATATACGCTATTTTTTGCACGTCCTAAAGGACTTAATCGCAAAAATTCAAAATTTAGAAAAAATTTTCTGAAAATTTCGTTACATGTCATTCTGACAATTGAACTCTGCAAACGCCAAAATCACATAGTTTCAGGATAAAAAGATCCTAACATGTACCACGATTACTTTTTTTTTGTTGTTTACTTGTTGTTGTCATGGAAACACTTTACTCCCTCAGGGAGTAAAGTAGCACTTTTGCTCCCTGAGGGAGTAAAGTGTTTCCATGACAACAACAAGTAAACTAAAGTAGAGCCTTACATATAGGACATGCAAAAACACATTTTCAATAGTTCCCCATATTGGTGAAAACTCTTAATCTCAATTTCCCTATAAGAGTATGTTAATCCAAGATAATTAATGGATGTTTTCGATTCATGAAGAATTTCTGTTACAAATTTTATTATTGTGATTTCCTAATGATGTTAGAACCAGTGAAAGACCCTCACAGTCGGAAAGTATGGTAATACCAAGAAATGGACAAAAGTCATTAATTTCAATCATATCTAGGAGTAATCGATTAAATACAATATACTTATACTACCGCTGATGTAGTTCTGATTGTTGTGATACATTGAAATGTAATTGAAATAGCAAATTGAACTATAACCTTAAATTTCTAATGTTTCATTTGTTATTCTGTTCATTATTAATTCAGAACTTAATATTATAAAACACAGATATCAAGTTTTCTTGGAATATACCCACTCTGATTTCTACACTTGACTGCCGCACACATTGCAAACAATTTTCGAAGAAAATCTATACATATACAACAGGGTTTAAGCTTGTAGGTGGAATACAATATTAGTTGATTAACATTTAAATATGCGAACTATTATAATAGCAAGATTTAATTAGGACTGCTGAAAACAATAAATAAGACTTTCTTAAAGAAAAGCAACAATTTGCAGCTTTCGCCAGGTAATATTGCGAAATTCATTATGTCTAGTCTTCCAAACTCCAACGCAGAATTTTGCATTTGATATTTAAAGAAATCTTGCATATTGTATTTGAAGGTTTAAGTCAGTCTGCCTTGAACCTATTTAAATATAAATATCTTTTGGCAAGCACTGCAGTCGGGAAGTACTCTGATACACGGACAATTATATGCGATCGTGCGTCACTAACAGATTACGGAAGCATCTTTTGTTACATTCTTGATCAAGTAATTTGCTAATATTTTTTGCAGTTGCGGAAGGTATATGCGTCTAAAGAAGTGGAGGTATTATTTTTTCGATTTAGAAGAAATAGGCGTGTAATTAAACTGTAGCATTACAAGAATAACCTACTTGGCGTTTTAAGTACTAATATTTATATGTCGGTACAACAACAAAGTACTTACTGGAAATGCTTTCTCGAAGCAATCTTATTTTAACATGTTTGAATGAGGTGTTTCCGCATTACTTGAGCGTTGAGTTTTTAAAGAATTGTTAGTCTGATACTTTTTGCTCTCAAATTTTTAGTTTGATCTTTTACAATAGATAAAGTCGATATTTAGTATAGCTGAAGACAGTAGTCTGACTACCCAGCTAACAATAAGGCTTAGGAAGGCAGTGAACACATTCTTTAATTAGGAAGTTGTCATTTTCAGGAAAGGTTATATTCTTTAATACAGTGTTATGCAACATTTTAAATAACCAATAAACATATATGATTCACAAGTCGCTTCTTTGTGAAACCAGTGAGAACAGTTTTTAGAACTCATCCGTACTCTCTTTGGATTTCTCATCCTTCAAGTGGAGCTTTAATAAAACTTCATCAGAAAGAAATATCTATTTTGAGCCTACACCAGACATAAAGAGTCTACATAATTTTGTTTGGGTCTCCTTACTATAAAGTATTTTTCATCTACTAGAATCTTTCGACCTTAGGTTTTTGAATGCAATATAGGAGAACAGAAAGCATTATTACTAATAAAAAATTCAAAAATTGAGAAATAGTATAAAAGAAATATTTTGCAGATGTTCCTTTTTTCTGGTTTTTACTTCTACAACTTTTTTAATCTACCCTTGTTCATAAGAGCAGTTGTAGGTATTGAATATGAAAACTATTAAAGTTACCACGTTTAGTGTATGTTACCTTCATTTTTTACACTAAACGATTTGATTTATTCTTGGAATAATAAAGATAAATGCGTTACTTTACATATTGCTTAGATAACTTTGATATGTACATGTACAGTTGCGATCATTCGCTAAGGAATGATGAAAAAATAGTGATCACCGGTCTTTCAGTTTTTTTGTACACTGTAGCTGTAATTCAACCTGATTTATGAACTGGACAATTGTAATATTCATAAATGAAATGTTCTTGAATACCATATAATAAATTTACACTTACATTGTAAAAAAAACTGGAAAATCGGTGGTTATGATTTTTCCATCGTTCCTTAGCGAATGATCGCAACTGTACATACACCCAATACTCGTCCAGCATCAGCTCCTCTGTGCTGTCTATGATGTGAACTTCCACTGGATTCTTAGTGGCTACGTTCCTACGTGGCAAACATTTCTTGAGGAAGTAATAGCATCTATTGAGTAATGCTATTCCCCTGTAATTCTCTCTTCTTGACGATTGGACATAATAATAGTGCTCGAAACGATTCTTTTGACATGTCTTTGGCTCTTCAGATTTCCTTATGAGAACATGTAATTTATTTTTTGCTAATTGATCTCCTCCGGTACTCATGAAGAAGACTGAAAGAATACATTAATAAGTTAGTGGAAGAATATCAAGCTGAATTTCAAAAGAACAGATCAACCATAGACCAAATAAAACAAGTTCTAGCAAATTCCCGGGAATGAAGACAAAACCTACATGTAATCTTCATAGATCTCCAACAGGCATATGATTCAGTTAATAGAAATGAACTATAGTCTATTCTAGACAAAATAACTCGAATGGTAAAATACACACTGACTGACACTGAATCTACTTCATTTCGGGTTAAGAAAGGCCTTCGTCAGGGAGACCTATTCTTTATGGTTCTATTTAACATGGTGTTAGAAGAGACTATTAGAAAAAGTAAGTATGGAACAGTATATTTTAGAAAGCAGCAGTGTCTAACATATGCAGACGATCATACTATAGAAGCAAGATCAAATGAAAAACTTATTCGAGTAGTAAAAAACTTGGGTAGAAATGCTATAAGGTATGGTCCAAAGACAAATGAAGGAAAACAAAATATATGGTACCAGGATATTCACTAGAGGAAGTGTGAGTAGAATTCTTGCCAGCTGGTAAAGTGGACAACATCAAAATCTGTAGCTCGGAATATTAAAGTGAAATTAGATAAAACTGTAATCAGAGAATCAGACCAGTGTTATGTATGCATGCATGTATGTATGTATGCATGTGAAACATGGATACTGAAAAGTGTAGACATCAAAAGATTGGAGGTATGGGACAGGAAACAACTAAGAAGAATATATGGTGGGGTCAAATCAGTGGAGGAGAAGAACAAACAAAAAGTTAGGTGAATTGTGTGAGAAAACTTGGTAGTGGAAGAAATTAAAGCGCAAAAATTGCGGTGCTTTGGGGCACGTGGAGGAAAGCCCAAAAAGAAATGGCTAGATTCAGCAGAAGAAAATCTAGCAAGACTAGAAATACAGAACTGAGAGGAAGTATGCAAAAGCGACAACAGTGGAGAAGAATTATACAAGCCAAATGCCTCCATGGCCTATCGAGCTAATATACATATAGTATACTAGATCGATCGGACTTCCACACATACTGTATCTACCCTCTATCCTCAGGTAAGGCTAAAGGCCGTTATCAAGTGAGCCGTGTAGATTCTAAGGTTAAATTATATTCCTGTCGTGAGGTAGATCAGCGTGATGTATGTATTTACTTCCATAGAAATATGGAAGAAGATCACGCGAGCCGGTTGTTAAATTCATTAACTTATTTTGACACTTGACTACTTAAAACATTTTAAATTAGCGCAATTTTCATTAGTATGTTCGGAGATGCTGTAAAGACATGACAGTCAAATTATGATTTAATGATTGTGGAAGCAATTGGTAGATTGGGATGTCGTTCCAATTGTAATTTCTTGAATTAGCAAAAATCATAGATTGGCAATGGAAGTAAGAGTTCACCAAAGAGCCATATGGACTTTATATTGAGGTGGATATTTAAAGCATAATTAAAAACTTATTATTTCATTTGATTTCACTTATTATGTACTTATTTTTTGAGTCTGTATATGTTTATTTTGCTTATATGTTAACCAGAAATACCGGTCATTCTCAGTTATTTCCATATTAACATATCGTGAGGCCTAACAAAATTCACTCTGGGCTATTTTCATGCCAATTTGGCTTGCCAAATCACCTTATTTTAAAACATGACCGTGCTTAGTTTTTAGATCTCAGATTTTATTCAAATTTTCTCCTTGCATAAATGCATATGAAATGATGATTAAATAATTTCTCCAAATTTTTAGATGACAATCCAACTCGAAAATTTTTAACCAATCAAATTACAGAATTTTCAAATTGGGACCAATGAAATTAGTTTATAGTGACAAAAACCACTAATGGTTTTTTCTCAGTGAAAAAATTTATGTCAAAATAAATAAAAATTGGCTCGGTGGATTGTCAATACGAATTCAACTTGTGGTCTAATTTTTTCTTACAAAATTTGTCATTTAAAGCACTCGTAGCTTTTGCTTTTGGAAAATTACCTCGTCTCCTTCGTCGACTCGTGTAATTTTTCGTTGCAAAAGCTACTCATTTCTGAAATGACAAATTTTGTCGGAAAGATTTAGACCACTTGTTAAATTATATATGAAAAAAGGCTTAAGTAGATGTTTTTGAAAATTTCGATTTCTTGCAAATTCTGCTATCTGACACTTTGCATCGTCTAACTAAAAGTGTCATAATTCACTTATCTTCTGAGTTATCTGGCTCATCCAGGTGTCAAATTAAAGCTAGTTTTTAGATCTTTCAGAGTATATCAAGAAACGTGCAAAGACATTGCACAGTAGAATAGCACACTCTTAGGACCATTTTTTTCAAAAATAATATATTTTGTAAAACTACAAAAAACATCCTTTTTAATTTTTTAACCATACCAAGCATATGCTAAGGTAATTCTATAAAAAAAAATTTAAAGGTATTATATGTAGTTGTAACACAGGAGCAGGGTCAAAAATTTGTAAAAACAGTAAAATTTGCCTTCAGAGCCAGCTACTCTTCTAGTGTTCAATATCTTTGCACATTTTTTGATATAGTCTGAAAGAACTAAAAACTAACTTTAATCTGGCATCTGAATGAGCCAGATATCTAACAAATAAAGCAGTTATGACAATTTTAGTTCTAAAATGCAAAATGATGATAGCAGAATTTGTAAAAAATCGAAATTTTCAAAAACATACTTCTGTCGTTTTTCATTCAAAATTCTCGAAAAAATAATTTAATGTCAATTTATATGTACCTATACAAGGAAAAGATTTAACAAAATCTGAGAATTTGAAGCACATGGATATAGGTAATTTGGCATGAAATTAGCCTCTGAGAATAACTTAAGATTGCGTTTTTATATAATAAACCTTTTTCAAGAAGATTTTCTGGCTCAAGACACCTGACTGAATATCAACTCAGGAATTGAAAACACATTAATTAAATTGTTAAAGTATGTCATTTCTTCTTTCCCCTTCACCATTAAAGCATTACCTCTAGAACATGTCAAAAACCGATTGTATTAGCTCATTACTCATCAGCTCATTTGCGGCAACAAAGTGAAATGACAAAATCACCTAAGTAGGTGAAATGGGTTTCACATCTTTGTTACAAAGGGAAAGTCTATGTATATAGACATGACTATTTGGAGAGTTTTATTTCATTTGCATGGTGACAGCTTCTTCTTATGGTACAATTCGAGATTGAGGTTCCATTCAGCTCCAAAGAATTTTTAACGGTTTACATCCTTACCTCATACGTACGTTCCCTTCAAAGAGAAGTAATTGTGGACGAGGTTGCCTATCCACCCTCTACTAATAAACGTACTCACCCGTCGGGTTTCACTCCTTGTCCAGTATGCGGACTACTCACTACCCGACCAATCATAGTCCAACCTTAATGTCGTTGGGCTGGAACCCCAAATCCTAAGAGGTTGTATATTCACTTCAACACCCGTTAAGCGTAGTGGCTCTAGACGGTTTGTTTGGATCACAGGACGGGAACTGCACAGTCATAACATACTGGGGGACAAGTTCCCCTTCCCCAGCCGCGTGTGGCGAAAATCTGTTTAGTTTTCAGTTTTCAACGAGAAACACTTAAGTGAATTTAAGTTTCTGACTATAACGTCCGTTGCCCACGTTAGGAAGGGACTCCCTCAGGTCTCGTTTCGGATACTAGGTAGTCGATCTATCCGACACCTCAAGCGACGATCTGAGGTCAATATTTTAAATTGAGTATTGACCTGCACTAGGCCTAATTATTTTGTTGTTTTACTCATGTTAGCTCACGAACCTCTTCTCGTCGAGCTGTGATGCGTTAGTTATATTTTGTTGGGTTTTTTAACCAGAACATAATTCATTCATGTCTGGACGCTATATATTCCATTGGTGTTTTAAATCCCAAAAGGCTGAAAGTATTGCGTTTTAGTGTATTTTGGCCTGGCATGCTGGAGTGCCACGATGGAATATTGTATATACTACTGTTTGATAATAATTATTGCTAGATGTCTTTTTTTAAGATAATGTTTTCATGAAAAAAGATTTTCTGAGAGAGTTAAAAAATTGTGACATTGGCACTTGTATGTTCGAAAGGGATTATAATGTTTGTTGCCCTAATAGGCACAAGAAGTGTCGAAATACCTTCCAACGCATCTCTTGGGAAGCGCCACCATTATTGTTACATGGATGTCTAGAAAACAAGAGTGCTTTCAAACGACTACGTGTTTGATTTTTTTCAAAAAGAACAAGTACTATGTGGGTAAAACAATGAGCTCAAAATAATTGCTTGCTTGCAATCCAAATTATCTTGAAGGAGAGCTTCATACTTTTAATTCATTTATAATTTACAAAGATTAATATCATAATGAATAATTGATAAAAAATTCATTCTTATCTTTCATTGTGACTGTCATATGTTCAAACGCTTAATATAAGGACATCTAATTAATTCATTAGAATAAGCACCTCCACCATATGCTCAGTTTCTTTGTTAGCATTTTTACAGTTTATGCAATAAATAATAAACATTTTTTTACCATAACAAAATTACCTAACTTGATGAAGTAAGGACTCTGCAAATGAATAATTTACGGTGTAGCTAGTTTATATTTGCTTAGCAAACGTGTTTTGTGTTTATTGTGTGAATCTTGGCAATGAGAAGCTTTTCAGTTTTCACAATAGCCGACTCAAGTTTAAAATAAAACAAGGGCACAAGTTAAAATAAGATAATAGAGCTATTATGGTTATATTTGAGAAAAGATCTTTATAAAGATCTTATTAATATTTTAATTTGTTATTTATTTTGATTTTAAAGAGCAACGTCCGTATACTTCCTACACTTCCATTTTATAGGTCAATAATTTGCATACATCTTGAAATCTTTCAAAATTCGAATTTCACCATACTTGATTTTTATGATCAAAAATGATAAATACAAATACATTCCATGTATGCTCCTTATCTTTACGAGAATACAAATACATTGAATTTGATAAGATGATAAGAGTAAATTTGATAATAACCCGTTGAATTGAGTTCATTGAAATCTTCCAGTTCTAGTAGGCGAGTTCGAGCTGAAACTTTGTTAAGCCTAGACGAACAGACTGCGAGATCAAGTTGGGTCTGCCGTGCCGACGTCGTGGACCATTCAGTTGCCACTTGCACGCGAAGGTGTTCAGCGGGTTTTGTGTTTTGCTGTAGTGACTCATCGAACGCGTCTCGTTTAAAAAACGTGGGAACGAAAAACGCGGTTTAAAAACAAGGCCTGTGTATGAGAATGTGAAAATAATTAGAGTTATCCAGATTACCTTAAAAATATTTGTTTTGAAAGCTAAAATAAACAATTATTGTGGTGTTTGTGTTTCTGAAGCGATTTAAGATATTTACCTACGGATTGATGATTGTTTCTGAAAACCTATAGACTAGTGTGGTGGGTTGGTATCATGGTATCATTATGCAGCTTAAGATGTCGCGATTCATGTATTTATATGGCGCCACAATAAACGTTTCTTGAGATATACAGAAAACAATAGTCGATATTATCGTGTTTTAAATTCGATAGAAATCTGATCAAGTGTATTTTAGTTGTTGGATTGCATTTGTGCAGTTCAGTGCCCCTGAAATGCATGTTAAGATTAAGAAACGTTAGCTACCATGACGAGTCAAGTGCATAAGAGCAGACCAGGAAGTGGACTCAGTCTCTCAATCTCAGGTAGGTGAGTCTTCTTCCCAGAATACGCGACCAGAATTACAAGTTTTATATCAATACGAAACTCCAATTGAATGATTCATCGTTTCGTTGTGATCTTTTTTGCTACTTTTAAATTCAAATTTACCCGTCGAAAAATACGTTAACGTCTAATGGGATCTAGACAATCGCGTGTTATATATACATTTTTAATCTATAATTACGATTATGAAAAGTAATTTGTGGGTTGTCTAGCATAACGGATAATTACTGCCGGAAGGAATTTTTGTACATTTAAAATACATTTGTGAGTTCTTTATAAAGTGCAAAAAGTGCATTGCGCTTTCAAACGAACGTAGGCGCAAATGCTGAAGGATTTAGCCATATGAACTCATCGTGCTGTTGTTGATTTGGTGTCTAGAATATTTTTTTGTAGCATTTGAGAAAGCAGCCAGAGTCTTCAAAGAAGGAACAGAGAACTTCCTAGAAATCTTAATATTTTTATGTCTGGACGAGTACCGATGATAGACAACGGCTACTTAATTCATAAATAAAACAGTGGTTTAAAAATGAGCTTCGGTAAGCGTTTTTAACCACAATTCTACTATAGTCTTCATTGTAGAATATAAGAAAATGAATGAATCGTATTTAAAGGTTATTACTCATCATCTTATAAGAAAATTATTTAATGGTTGATGGTTGATTTCTATTGTTTCTAAAAACCACAACCTCCTATTATTATATGTACTTTTGTCTTGCGTAATAGAATCATTATTCGAAAATCGTTGTTTATTACTTTGTACAATTCCTTCTCAACTTCTTTCAGCTAAATGGAGAAATTTTGAGCATTAGGTACTATCAAGATTTTTCAGAACAGTTTTTCTGATACATATACAGGATGTCCCACAATGCTGTTTAAGAAAAGATACAGAAATCAACCAAAAACTATTATGGATGACTCAAAATGGACCTTCAGAAAACAACCTTAAATGCTAGTTGCATAGCAACGTTTAAGAAATCATGTCAACTCGATTAATTTTTTAAATTGCACCCTCTGTTTTTCTTTTCACGGAAATGTATTCGTTTTCGCGTCTCCGCGTCCGTTGCCCCCCTACTAATTTTTGAACCACCTGGTATATCGCAACGAAATTTGGAGGACTTAAACAGGAGATAAGAACCTAATTTTTTATGGAAAAATGACAGCTAAAAGTTTCAAAATGGCGGCTGAGCGCCCTCTTGAATTACTTTTTTAAATAGAACACCCTGTATATTATTCCGTTTTCGAAATCTGCTCATAATGCTTAACATTTTTCTCTAATACACTTTACTCCTAAATTTAATTGATTTCGAAATATTAACGTTTGAAAAGTGACATTCCGGTTTAAAATGAAGTATGGATTTTGCGAGGGATTTTGGTCACTTCCGGTAAAACATTTTTCTAACTAAATTTTATTTGACAGCTAACAGTTAAGTTTGACAGTAAACAAGATGTAAGATACCCCAACAACGATTTTTGTTTTCAATGCAAACTTGATTGATAGCAGAATTCGTGTCTTTGTTGGATTTGAAATTAATTAAAATGTCACTTTTCAAACGTTAATATTTGAAAATCAATTAAATTTAGGAGTAAAGTGTATTAGAGAAAAATGTTAAGAATTATGAGCAGATTTCGAAAACGGAGTAATAAACAGGGTGTTCTAAAAGTAATTCAAGAGGGCGCCATTTTGAAACTTTTAGCTGTCATTTTTCCATGAGTTTCCATGTTTTAATCTGCTATTATGTTTGTAAATAGTATAGTCATTCTATTAGATGGTAAGGTGACGTCAAATTGTGTAATATAATTATGTAAATAGTAAATAGTATATAAGCTTAGAAAATCATATTTTTAAGACACTTCCTGACATAAAGCGACGCAGTAAAGTCGTGTTAAAGACAATAATACTAATGTAAAGGAACACTTCCTGATATACGACGAACGAGAACGTATGTAAAGTTGAGTTCACTAAATAAGGCGACAGTGTAAAGTCGTAAATGATAATATAGTACAAATGTAAATAGATAGTTAAGTTGATTGGTGAATTGAATACGGCGAAAGTGTATAGTTGTTATAAAGTATATAAAATAATAAAAGTTTGAAAAATATTTTCAAACGTTGGACGACTATGCTCACAAAATTTCAAAATGATGTGTATGTAAATCACAGACAGCACCCTAAGACAGACTGTTTCGAGCTATTGGCTCTCATCAGTTAGGGGTAGCTGCCCGTGATTCCCATACACATCATTCGAGCTTATATACCAGCTCGGAAATAACATTAACACCGACAAATAATAGTGGTGCCTCCTATAGGAATCAGACCGCACTAAGCGGTTTTCTTCTGATCATCCATTACAGGATATACAAAATATAAATAACAATAAAACCGGTCAAGCGTCCGACCGTGTAATTAATACACAAAAATGTAAAATATAAAAATGTAAAACACATAGTGTTTTATTAATGTGAGTATTTACATATATAAAATAATAAAAGTTTGAAAAATATTTTCAAACGTTGGACGACTATGCTCACAAAATTTCAAAATGATGTGTATGTAAATCACAGACAGCACCCTAAGACAGACTGTTTCGAGCTATTGGCTCTCATCAGTTAGGGGTAGCTGCCCGTGATTCCCATACACATCATTCGAGCTTATATACCAGCTCGGAAATTTATACGGCCTGACGCTTGACCGGTTTTATTGTTATTTATATTTTGTATATCCTGTAATGGATGATCAGAAGAAAACCGCTTAGTGCGGTCTGATTCCTATAGGAGGCACCACTATTATTTGTCAGTGTTAATGTTATTTCCGAGCTGGTATATAAGCTCGAATGATGTGTATGGGAATCACGGGCAGCTACCCCTAACTGATGAGAGCCAATAGCTCGAAACAGTCTGTCTTAGGGTGCTGTCTGTGATTTACATACACATCATTTTGAAATTTTGTGAGCATAGTCGTCCAACGTTTGAAAATATTTTTCAAACTTTTATTATTTTATATATGTAAATACTCACATTAATAAAACACTATGTGTTTTACATTTTTATATTTTACATTTTTGTTGTTATAAAGTGTAAGAGTGTTTATAAGGTTTAAAGGAACCACCTGCAATTTTCAATTTTAAAGTTCTAGCTAAAGTTATTGCTAGTCAATAAATCTACGTCAAAACCATAAATCGGTGTTTTATTTATTTAAACACATAAACAAAGATTCTTCGAACAAGGGATATAGTACCCGCAATAAATTAAGACAAAAGTGTATTACCAAAAGTGTGTAATCAATAATCAAGTGTGTGGATGGTGTTATGTGGGAAATCCATGCAAAAGGAAGGAAGTCGACCGGAATTGGAAACCAGCACTGGGATAACATAAAGTGACCTGCTCTGCCAATAGGAATTGGGAAAGGATATAGTAGAAAGGAAGAAGCATCGCTATATAAAAGCTAGGAAGTTATTTCCTTCCGTATTGGTATCTTGTGAAAGAAAAGACAATTTGTAAAGTGCAATGAAGTGAATTGAACAATTTAATAATAGTTAAACTTAATTTAGATTTCAATTTTATAAGTGATATCAATTTCAATTTGTATATTTTTAAAACCACAGGAATCCAAATTCGCCCTGAGATGAGTTTTCCTTATTAATTTTAATTCAGTTATTTTAAGTTGTTTAATTGGCGCCCAACTTATTATTACGTAAACTTGATTTAGTCAAGAACTCACGTAACATTGTTATGTAACTAGTGCATTATTTAAAACTATTAAAAAGTATTTTTGAATCGTATAAGAATTTATAAAAGAGGGAAGTTGAAAAGCATTTCCAAAGTACACAGTCTTTTTAAAAATCAATTTATTTATAAATCAATTATCTACAATCTAACAGCAATTATTCGTTATTTATCGTATATATTTTTATTTTGCTAGCCAATGTGGGAAAAGATCAAATTTTTCCTTTTATGCGAATTCACCGCAATATATACAGTGTGTTTTTTGTAAACGATAATATAGGAAATCCAATGGAATTTTATCATTTTCCTGGTAAGTTTGTACCCTTGCAAATGTAAGTAGAAATTTTGGTATCAATCGAAAGAAGAATTCATTTTACGTCAAAAAAATATTAAACTTTATGAAGAAAACCAAAATCGATTTAGAAAAAGACTTAAAAAACTTATGGATTTATTGCTTTTTGTAATAAGCTATTTAAAAAAAGCAGGAAGCTGAACGCCGATTGGTGTAGCGGTTAACGCTTCAGATTTCTAATCAAAAATCGCGAGTTCAAACCCCATCATCGTATACTTTTTTTTTAAATGTATTGCTTACTAATTATTATTTTTAGTACTTTATTACAACGATTATTAGTTTTATGCCCTTTTTTCATTTGCCTTTTTGATGGATAGTTAAAATTGTACAAAAAATAACGGTAAACCCCCGTAGCTAAAATATCTAACAATAAAAAAAATTAATAATCGTTGTAATAAAGTACTAAAAATAATAATTAGTAAGCAATACAATTAAAAAAAAAGTATACGATGATGGGGTTTGAACTCGCAATTCTTGATTAGGAATCTGAAGCGTTAAACGCTACACCAATCGGCGTTCAGCTTCCAGCTTTTTTTAATAACTTATTACCAAAAGCAGTAAATCAATAAGCATTTTAAGTCTTTTTCTAAATCGATTTGGGTTTTCTTCATAAAGTTTAATATTTTTTTGACGTAAAATGAATTCTTCTTTCGATTGATACCAAAATTTCTACTTACATTTGCAAGGGTACAAACTTACGAGGAAAATGATAAAATTCCATTGGATTTCCTATATTAGCGTTTACAAAAAACACACTGTATATATATTATTCTTCTTACTAGCATATCTCGTCATGTGATATTTTGTTCTTGAGATATTTCTTATATCTTATTAAGTATGTATAAAATCTATGAGTGTAATATATTATTGATATTTTTCTTCTAGAATATTTTTGAAGTGATATTTTGTTATTGGGATATTTTTTATTATAGTATTTTGTTCTTGGGATATTTTTTATTATGATATTTTATTTTGTGATATTTTAACCGTGATATTGCGTTGGATGATATTATGACTGTGATATTTAGACGTGACACCGTGACACAAATGCGGGATTTGCGCTGTTCCATCTGTCAGCTGCACGTTGGGCCTGCGTAATGATAATAATCACCCCCTCCCTCCCGCACAAGCTTCATAGCTTGGGGCCTGGTTCACAGGTAATAGGTTATAGTAATTATTATTAACAATTTTCTCACATGTTAGGTTACAGAACCAATCTACTTACTCTTGTGAGTATTATTATAAGGTATTCAGAATCTTATGTATCAGAAGAATAGTTTTTATGTTTCTAAATCGCTAAAGTCTGCTTGATGTCCACTGAATATAAACTACAACTGGTCTACCTACAATATTGCAAAAAAATATTGTTTCTTTTCCGACAGATCTGAATCTACGTTCAAGGATTTGCTAATAGAATTATTTTTTTCTTGGATTACTACTTTTATTAGACAAGCTTCTCTAAAAGAAAGCCATATGATATAACTATACCAACTGAAAATATTTTAAACTGAATCCTACAATCAAAAATTCTCAATAAGCTAATTTTAACTTATATATGTAATTTAATTTTTTATTTTCTCCAAAGAAAAGATTGTTTTACCAACTTTTAGCTCTAACAATTAAGGCATGAATAGACACATTTTATTGTATTAGTAAATTTTACATTAATTGTGCATTGATTTGAACTGAAGACAATAAGGCGATAATAACTACTCTTGATAATGATATTTTATGCTTTTATATTTAAAAATTGTTGTATACTTTTTATTTAAGAATAACTCATGATATCATTCTCACCTGAAGTTAATTATGTTTTACATTTTCACGTTTACTTTTATGTAAGTCATAAAATTATTATCAGAAGAATAACATTTATTCATTTTTGCAAACTTTATTGACTGACACACGCACACGCTCATTGTTAAATTATTAATAATTTGGCTTTTAATGAAATATCAGTTTTTTTGTTTGAAGGTTTATATATTTGATATGTTAAAATATTCTTTCTGGTATTGTACTATTTTTACAGCAAATAGGAGTTATCTACATATATTATTGACATACTTGGAATTGGTGACTGTGTCAATAGCATAGGCTACTAAAAGTGATTGACTCCGTTGAAATCTTCTATAGTTTAGTTATGATGTAAAACTATGGTCAGTTGTAATGTATATTTAACATAATAAATTTTGTAGAATATTCATCATATTAATTTACTTATATGCTACATACTAATGCTAGACAGATTCGTCGTACACACCTCAAAAGTGATGTACATAAAAGATAGGTGGGTGTCACTGTTGGGAGCGAAGTTGCGCATCCTCCCTCTACTAGCTCTCCAGGTTAGTGCCGGGGCTATTAACGTGCTCAGTCGTCTCCGAGGAAGTCCAGCATGCGGACTTTCACTGCCCGGACGAGTTCAACCTCAAGTGTACCATATAAAGGCTTGGTGAGCCCCGACAGAGTCCTGACCGAATCTACCTAAAAGGAGATACCCTGCCAATATCAACTAGGAGGTGGGGTTGTCTTAGTGTGAAAGGCTCTATATTCGCATAAACACCCCTTATAAAGTGATCCCCTGGTATAGCCTTCCTGGGATCGGTCATACCTATAGATCTATAGATCACAAGTGACTCAAACTACTGATCCATCGCCAGGTTGGCGCCCTCAATTCAAATTAAGCTATACATTTTCGGAGAAACTGTAGCTGATTCTTATCTCTGTTGAATCATTTGTCGTGGTGGGTCAGACCACATTTTCTTCTGAATTCGTTTTTCTTCTTACAGGTCCTGGTGTGTTTTCGCCTGGTTTACTATCTTCTTCTAGTCTATCCTGTTTTGCCTAAAATATCTCCAATTTGGTATCTTCATTAAACTTATATCTCTTTCTGTTTGCTCTTTCCAATTTGATTTTGGTCTTCCTCGTGTCGTCCTACTGCCGGGGTCCACTCTGTTATTATTCTAACTGGGTCACTGTTGTCCTTCCTCTGCACATGTCCATACCAACGTATTCTTTGTGCTTTAATGAATCTAACTATATTTTCGCCTTTTAGTATTGTGTTTATTTCATGATTCATTAATTGCCTTGTTGCATCTTCTTCTATCTTCTTTGGTCCCATTATTCTTCTTACAATTTTCCTTTCAAATATCTTAAGTTGTTCTTCTTCCTTGTGTGTTAGGTTTGCTGCCTCTGCTGCGTATGTCACAATGGGTCTAATTACTGTTTTGTATAATTTCATTTTTGTGTTTTTACTCAATATTCTATCCCACAGCAGTTGTTTATTTGCATAAAAGGCTCGATATCCGGCGTGTATCCTCGCTTTAAAGTTTATTCGTTTACCTCTTCTGTGTATCAAAATTCCTAAATATTTAAATGCCTCTACTTCATCAAAATTATATTGACCAATTCTTAATCCTGCTTATCTTGCTTTCTTTTGTCTACTGCAGTGCATGAACTTTGTTTTATCTTGGTTAATTGATAATCCTTTTTCTTTAGCTTGTTCTTCTATTATTGTAAATGCTTCTTCTAGGTCCTTTCTACTCCTTGCCACTATTGCTATGTGTTCGGCATATGCTATGATCTGAACTGATTTAACATTGAATGTTCCGCTACTTTTCACATTGGTTGGCGCCCTCGCGCTATCCAATTCACAGGGCAATGCAACTACCCAGGGAGAAGCACTTGGCGATACAGCTTCAATTTAGACAGAGATCAGCAGATTGCTGTTTGGATAAACTTTGCTAGTATCACTCGCGTACTGAAGTCTAGCGACGTACTGGGCCTGCCCCCAAACTAAGCCTGAGACCAGTACAGCTATCTAATGCAGTGGCACGTTCGTGCATTGACAATTGACAATCGAAAAACCGCCAATACGACAAAAGGTAAGGACTACACTCTTCATTATTTTATATCCACAACTATATCAAATTGCTCACTTAACTGCATAGTCAAAAAGGAAATACCCTGATGATGGTAACTACAGATGATGTAAGAATAATCATAAATCTCTGTTGTCTACAAAATACGAGCATCAATGGGAGTGAAAAACAGCTGTCAGATGAAATAGATACAAACAGGTATGTAAGCCAGAATTGTTTTTTCACCATAATATTTTCAACAACAAACACAGAGAGAACATGTGATCGGTAAGAATACGGAAAGTCTGGCATTCTGGTTATGTAATGAGTATGTATAGGATTTGTATGCACTTAAAAATGCTGAAAGATGCATGCACTTATGCACTATAAAAACGTGAAATATGCACTTAAAAATTATGAAATATGCGTTCATTAGAAATTTTTAATAAATATATGCACTTTCATTATTAAGAAAACACCTGTTTAGCGTTATTTACATTTTATTTACAGAAATTATTTTAATTAGACATCCTATGCAATAATTTAATTAATTATATTTTCTAAACATAGAGCGTTACAGTTCACAATGACGTGCATTTTTAAATTTTCAAAAGTAAACATATGCCTATTATCCCTAAATATTGTTTTATATTTTGAGAAACTCCGTTCCACATCGCAAGACATAATTGGGGCATACTTAGAATTGTTTAATTCTACAAGCGAATAATGTTTTAGCTCATCTAAAATGTCTTGGCCAGATAATGCATCGTTTATACTTTTAATTAAGTGAAAACCAGGATTTTTGTCTATAACGGATTTAAATTTTTGTTTTATAGTCAAACCCTTTGGCCCTTTTACTTTATTCAAAGAAACACCTAACAATTTTACATGCTCAAGAGATTCATCTAATGAATTTCCCTGACTTTCTACTTTCTGAATCACTTTAGCTAAACGCACAAAATTTGTCAAAACAAACAATAATTCTGCCCTCACCTCCTTAGTATTAAAAGCATCCTGTGCGCTTTGTATGCATAGTCCATCGTGTTTATTAAGTTTATTTACAAATGCTTTAATAATATCAAAATAAGTTGCATAATATTCTGCTGCAGAAAGCCAAGTACCCCAACTTGATATTACAGGCTCAGGTGGGAGAGGTACTTCTTGAGCAGTTTCCCTAAATATTTGTACGAGATATGGAGATTTACAAACAATTTTTTTACATCTGAAATTATAGAGTTTACGTTAGGATATATTTCCCGCACTTTTTCCGCAACTCTATGCATTGCATGGGCAAGACAAGTTAAGTGGATCATTTTTCGTACAGAACTTGTAAGCCTGCTCCAGCCTTGATCATGTACGGTGCCGCGTCGGTGACGAACAGGAGTACTTTCGGATTGTACTGTATGCCGTCCGGCCACAAAATAGCCATCGAATCATTAAACAATTTTGCTACAGAACAATGATTGGTGCTTTTGAAAACGTCCATTGCTAATAGATAGGATTTGGGATTGTTCTCCGAATTTAAAACGCCAATTATATCGTTAGCCACGTATCTGAAAACAAAAATTTGATTTTTATTTTATCGAACTACATAATTAGTCGGTTACAAACAATTAGCGCAAAACAGTTATTTAAAAAAAATTATATTTTAATCAAGCAAAAATATTGTTGTTATTAAATATGTAACTAACAAAATAGAAAATAAAACGTCCGTAAATTGCTCTGCTGTCTTTAATTAGTTAAATTTTACTAACAAAACGAAGGAAATGAAGTTTCTACGCACCTTCCAGAAGTGTCTGTAGATTCGTCAATGGAAACCCATATGTAGTTATTCGCTACATGTTTTCTAATTGATTTTATGGTCTCTTCGTATAAACGAGGTAAATAATTTTTCCTGAGTGTAGACTCGTCGGGTATTGGCATTTTTGAAATTTCTTCCAGAAAATTACGAAATGCTGAGTGATTAATTTTACTTAACGGGATATCTGCAGCCACTAATGCACTACATAGTTTTTTATTAAATTCGATCGATTTGCTGGACTCACCGCGCGAATTATTAAGGTACCCCGGTACAGGGTAAGGTAAACAATGTTTGTTTTTTGATTTCAGGGCAACACACTTTTGATGTCGAACCGTGTTCAGATGTTGTGTAACTTGAAAGCGTTTCGTTGCAATCACTTTATCGTCGCATACTGTACACTACAACACCTTATCATCAGTTGTAAGAACACTGAATTCCTTAACATAACTTCGAAGTGTAACAGACACAGATCGTTTTTCTTTAGCCATCTTTACACTCTAAAATCTCAAACTGAAATGCAGTTTGCAATTTCTGAACTGTCTTAATTGAAAGATTACAAGATTAGTAAACAAAAGTACAGGCAAATTTTTCTATGAACAGGAAGTTGTCAAAGGGTCTTTGGAATTTCCTAATACCTATTTATCACAATACCGCAGGATGTAAGTATTTAAATTTTAGTTGAAACTTTTTCTGTCTTAGAAAATATTAACAAGTACACAGATGGTTAAGGCAGTAAAATATTTTAAAGCCTAGTATTTAACAATAATCTTAAATTATGGGTTTCCCCTAGACTCAACTAAGCCACCCTTGGTTGGTTATCTAAAATGCTAAAATTATTTAAGAAATATTAGAAATTTCATAATTAAAGCATGTAAAACGCTCAAAAAGTGGTAAAATATGCACACTCGTTCAAAAATACTAAAATATGCATGCATTTATAAAAAACACCTAAATATGCATTTATATGCACTTTCAAATTGACATATGTGATTCATATGTGGCTTAAACATGTAGAAATATAACTCTGCATATGTTTGCTATAATCATAAAAACATGCAAATGCATAGAAATCCTACACCTACTAATGAGGTACTCAGAAAATATGGTATTATCCAGCTTATAGTACAAGGAGATATTGTTGAAAAACAGAACGGTGGGAGATCAAAAATATTTTTATGTACGACCACTATGAAAAATTACACATTTCGTACACTCTACTTACCACGAAGATGACTCATTGCTCACAATCTCTAAACTGAACGGAAATGATCTTGGGAAATGATGTCACACGATCAGTAGTTATAATATTATTAATTATTTGAAATATAAAAGTTATAAATTTATATTTATTCTATATTATTTATATTTAGATTAATATTTAGAATTAAAGTTTTACATTAAATTATATTTTGAATGGAAATCCATGTAGAAAGATTATCAATGAAGCCGTCTGATTGCTAAGCGAGATCTATTGTTAACCTATTAATGGCGACTTACCATAATTTAGTTATTATTACTATATAAAGTTTTTATAAAATCGTTATTAAATTAACGTAAAATTGATTAATTTTTTATTATATAATTTAATATAATATTATTCATTATTATTGCTAAATTACAATAAAGACTTATAAAATTTATAATTTGCACCCGCAATACCTACGTAGTTTACATTTCGCAGCATAGGGGTTAATAACTTTGAAAGTTGAATTGTGATTGATTATAAAAAAGTACTTTTGATAGCGAGTACAAACATATGATTGTTTAGCTGTACTATATAGTAGATTGACTGAAATTATACGGAAGCTGTGTACTAGGCAATGATGCAATGACGTTCCGTCTTACCCATTGTTGAGATGAGACTACACGCAGGGGTCATTTTCAATAAGACGGATTTAAAGAATTGACACTATTGAAAGAAAAGTTTGAGAATGTTATTGTCATATAAATTTGTAGTGCACATGTATGCTTGATTTCGAATAGAATGCACTAAACATGTAACCTACATTATTAATTAATTAATAATATTAATTTAATAATATAATAAGGATGCTACCTAATTTTACTAAACACAGCTATTTACATATTATTATATTTAATTAAAGTGTTCCTATCTATTAGCATGTAACATTTAAGGAATTTTTATAAATAGAAATAATAAAACATCACACACAGTATGTAGTGGATTGAAATTAATTAATATTAAAGATTTTATTATTCTAGTTATGAATGTGTATAGTAATTACTGATTAGGTACAGAACTGAGTTCATTGCTGAAAATAGTTGTGGGTAGCAGGTAATAAATCCAATTCATTTAATTGCAATTAACTTAGTTCGCAATTAATTAGTTCATAAATGGATTTTTTCATTGTTTCCTCTTATAATACAAAGTCAGTACTTGTAATTAAACACCGACCTCGTATTTCTTTAAAATCTTAACAGATTATTATTTCAGACAGGTTACTTTTAGAATTTAATTTTACGCATTGACAGCTATTATAACTAATTCAGTTATTAATTAATCAACAACTTGTTAAAACGGATACATTTCAACTTCCAATAGCAAATACACTTGGAAATCTCGATTATATCTCAATTAACATAACAACTTCCCATAACAATCTTTAATAATCATCTAACGTGAAATCCTCATGGAAGGTTCATATTAAATTGGTTTGATGTATTTAAAAATTAGTCTTGGCAACATGGGAAATTAATCTGAATTCTCAATGATTTCTATGAACATTCCCGTTACATGCCCTCCTCTACCATACATACTTACAGAATTTATGTATAGTCGGGGCTAAACGTGTTTTGCTAATACTTCGGATATAATAAATCTCAATTACATTTGGTAAACTACACAAGAGACCGTATAATTTAACAATAGATCATAAAAATCAGAAGCCTAATTAACAATTTAAATTATTGTTGTCGAATGTGTGATAATTTCGTATTATCTCCCTGCGGCCATTCGTGGGCACAATTGACACTTCGTTTTGTCAATATTGCCTTTACTGTAGTCAGTTCAACAAGAGATTTGCATGAATATTTGTTCGTTTATTTAAAATTACGAAGGCTATATGTAGATTCGCGTCATTCTACTTTTAAAAACAAACAGTGATGTAATACAAATAAATACCTTCACATTGTGTTCATTTATTCAACGACACGTTGTGAATGGACATAGGAAAATTTATCAGCTTGTTATTCATTATTTCGTTGTAGCTAACACTGCCAATCTAAATTATTTTATACACTAGAGAACCATTTACAATGCGAAACAAGTCAAGCAAACGTTTTAATAACTCACTTTATAAAATCACGAGGCGATATATACCTTTGGTATATAACTTGTAATAATACTCAAGCAAAGTAGGTTCATGTCCAGTTCGCTAAGGAAACGAGGCCAAGTATTGAAATTACCATTGTACTCAATTGCGTTTTCTTGAGCAAGCTGGGGTCGAGATAGAATCTTATTTCTAGTCAAACAAGAGCGATTTATCTGATAAAAGATCTTGATACCTCGAACATGACAGTTGATAGATCAGTTGTGGTGGTGTATTAATATTTTTATTAGTTCGGAAGTTACAATAAGCATATAGAATTTATGTTAATTTACACCATTTTATTTGTATAAAAGTTTTTTTGTCGCCTAATTTGACCACTTAAGTGGTTTTACTTTCGGTTCAACGGTTTCTAATATTCCAAATTAGTTTAATGAACAGTAAATAATTTTAATGGATTGGAACAAAGTAGAGGAAATTGATTTAAAATTTTAAAATTGTTGTTTTAACGGTACTATATATATCTTTAGAGGTTTACTAGTTCTTACTTTTTTAAATCATTTAATTTTTTCATAATTGAAGCTATACATATAGTGGGGGTATTTGCAATCTACACAACTCATAAAGATTTGAATTTTCCACATAATTTTATATCGAAGAAAGGGTTTGGGACAGTAGTTCTTTACTTATATTTCATGAGTTGACGGAAGTGTTTTATAACATTATGAAAATTTAACAAAAACCTGTCCCGAAAATAAGATATAAAATAATGTTCAAATTCAAAATGTATTTATACGACATCACATGTATTTCTGCACAACGCCTCAATTACTTTTACATAAACATTCAATGTAAGAAGGTATGTTAACGTTGCTGTTGATGAACTACTTATATGTTTGATAAATATGTCGTTCCATAATTGTACCAGTACATCTTTATAAATCTCTCAGTTCACTGTAGTGGTTTTGCCCTTCAGTCCTTTTGACGTCAAAAAAGACAATCAATATAATTTTATAATTATATTTCAATATTATACTTTTTTGAATGTTTGACTGAGACGAATCTGAATTTCCATTTTCGCAGTTCTTCCAGCTTTTCCCAGTTAACTCTGAGTGTTAGTCTTATTAAAAGAATAACCAACCACCATCACGGCTTATTTTCGGCCATCGCGTGCCTAGGGCCCAACGGTAATTGAAAAATAAAATCGTAAAAATGTACAAAAATAATTTTTCGGCTTCGAAATCCCTAAGTCTCATTTTAGTGTTTCCACTGCACTTTTGTTGAGATTTCGTTGGCGTTTATGTATTTGTTTGTTTACTTTTTGCGAAACCACATTCGTTTCAAATGGAGGATAGGAGAATATTGATACTATTTATGTAAAATATTTGTACTCTCCAGGAAAAAAATGCACCACTTGAAAACGCACCAAAAATACCAAAATTTCAAACCACGACGCACCGGCATCGTCAGGAGAGAATGCAGTTTGCACTACCGACGTTGGACTACGAGGTAATGGCGAAAGGTCTTGTTCACCGGCGAAAGTCGCTTTTGCCTCTTGCATTCTGACGCACGAACTCGCGTATGGCGTCGTCGAGGAATGAGATTTGATCGCAATTGCGTCAACCCGACGCGCAATTTCAACAGTGGATCTGTCATGGTTTGGGGAGGCGTTAGCTATGATGGTTGCACCGATCTGATGATTGTACCAACTCCTGGATTGACAGCTTTTCGGCACATCAACGAAAATCCCTCACTTTCTGCCCATGCAACGTAGGATGGCACGAGCGTTTGTGTTTATGCAAGATAATGTGCATCCACAGACTGTTCGAGTCACCCAGGAGCTTTTCCAGCAACACAACATACGCGTTCTTCCTCATCCGCTTATCAGGCCAAATCTCAACCCAATTGAACATGTGTGGGACAAAATCGGGCGTTGTCTGCGAAACCTGCAGATACCATCAACTACTCTCCGAGAATTGGGAATGGAAATGACGCAATTGTGGAATAACATTCCCCAGAAAGAGATTCGCGAGATGAATATGCCAGCGAGGTTGCAAAAGGTGCGCCAGCAAAAAGGAAGAAACACACACACGATGTGCAAAATCCGACCGACAACGTCCTCATGGTGCACATCGGGTAACGCTGATGTTGTCTGTTACACGTTAAAAAAAATTAACGTTAATAAAAAAATGTTTTTATTAATTAAAAACATTTTTCAAATTTTTTTGAGTTTGGCAAAAAATGTTCAAACTTAACCGGTAATAATGTCGCCGGCAGAAAACGAAAAACTTCCGACAAAATGCAGGGTAAATTTCAAAAATTCGTAATTTCGCGCCATATTATCGTAGGCACTCGAAGTTTTATAGAATTTACAGAAAAGGTCTAAACTTTATTGCCCTGGCAGGCGATTGGGACCACGATTTCTTTGGTATACCGTACAAGCTGTAAAGTTTGACATTTTCTTTCTGCAGAGATCGAGAGGAGTGGAAAGGCTTAAACGTAACATTCGCTTACACGCCCTTAAACTAGATATTTTAAACTTTTCAACACGCAAAAGTTCATCCATTTTTGTTCTAAATTAACCAAATTAGGACTGTTAGAAGTTTTGGTATTTTTAGTGCGTTATCAAGTGGTGCTTTTTTTTCCACGAGAGTATATAATATGCCGTATATTTTTTGGGAAAAGTAAAAATATTTACGGTTACCGATAAAAAATAAAATAAATAAATAATTAAAGGAACAAATTAAATTCTTGTGTTAAAATGTGTTATGATTTTAGTTCCTTCACCAGGGCAATTTGAGAAGTTGTTTAGTTTTAAATCAAAATATATTGAGTTTAGTTTTTTGTTTTTAAATATAAGTATATATTTTATTTCGTTTTTACGCCTGTTTTATACTCCTTTCACTCGAATACGGGGCATGGAATTTTCTAGCTAAGCCTAGAGCCCATCTCAGTTAAAAAAAGGCCCTGACCACCATGTCGCTCATTTTGAAGTAACAAATTGTTCTTTATATGATCACTGTTTCTCTTTGTCCCAACAACGTTGAAAACACAGTGCAGAGTAGGTATAACTTAAAGCTAGTGTTTCTATTTAAGTGATTTTATATGAGTATACATTTAAATGTAAGTATACCTAATAGTCCACTCTACATACTAACAACCAGCCTAATCGCCCTAAAAGCTACCATATCCTTAAAGTTAAGGTTGTGTTACCAACTGAACAATTTAAAGTGAAAGATGAACATCCCACCTAATTGTTTTGGGCACGTGCACAAACCTTTGTCGTTGTGTGGGAATTACCCATTGTTTGTTTTACGTATAGTGTAACGTAACATAGTAAGTACAGTATAACGATGACAAAGATATAAGATTGTAAAATTCGTTCACATGAGTTTTTGCGATAACAAACAACATCGTAGCATCTGCAGGCATTGATAAAGTAAACACAACAACAAAGGCTTTTATGCACTGTAACACTATTCCGTTCCAAAACGTACCGATAAGCTTATAATGTAATCTAGATAAGAAAGAATTGATCACACAGATTAATACAGATAATTAGCTTAATAGGTTTATAAATTACAAATAAAAGTAAGATGACTTTTGGGGACTAGAATAACATAAGAAAACCAAAACAGAACTACTTTGAGCGCTGATCAGCAGTACGCGAAATCTGAGGGTACAGTGCTGTTGTTAATCCAGTTGCCCTTTATTAAATAATACAGGGTGTCTCAAAAATAACGAAGAAGACCTGAATACGACATAATTGACGATGAGTAGAGAAAACTTTTTTTTCTATTTACTTTCCAACTTTTTAAATCCAAGTTTTCAATCTAGTCCTGCACGTTGTTAGACATGCCCTCTTATGTCACATAATGCTGACTATTGTAGTTAAACTTGAAATAATTTGTCAATAAAGCACGATTTTGTCTATGCCACAGAATACTAAGAATAACACTGTTGAAATACATTCGTAAATAAAACACGTCATGTTTTTTTTACTTATGTTGCAGTTTGTTTATCTTAAGATAAATTCAAGGTCTAATAATAAGGGGTTTAAATAAATATATTAAAGAACATTTTTTATTAGTGTGGGCGGCTTTGAGTTTAATTAAAATCATTCGGCTTTATAAGCAAATTACATTACGAGTTGTAATTTAAGATATTAATAGATTGTTTTCAACCTAAATAATTACTTGATTTCAGCAATCCTTTTCAGTAAAGTTGAAACCGTCATGTAATAATTAAAGGCTAGGTGCTGTTTATGATCTGATACCGGCAATTTGTATTAAACAACCTTCCTTTCGTATAATTGTTATTAAGAATACCTAATTCTCATTAGTGTAAATCATTTATTGCTGTTATTAGATTATTTATTACAATAAAATCAGACTACACAAGACATTTGTGCATACACAACGTTTTTTGGTTTTTTAATGGCATTCGAAAATAAACAAAAATAAATCCTACTTTTAATCTTAAATTAAAGGGCGAGTTTTAAGTAAAGTACTAAATTAAGTGCCAGCGATTTTTACTATCAATTAATGATATTTAAAACAGAAAACACCGAATAAACTTTTGATAATAAACATAATCAGTTTATGACACAAAAACCTTTACATTTATGTCATCGTTTAGAAAAACTTGGCCTTAACCAATATTCCTCGGAATTTCCTGTGAACTCGGCAAGCTAAATTAATTACATATCGCACAGGTATCACTTTACATTGTTTTGGTTATCTCAATGCTTGACCATTCTTATTTACTATTACTTAAACTGACGTAAAAATAAGAAAAAGTATAGCAAGCAATTTTTCACAAATGAAAAAGAATTTCAAGCAAGAGTTTTTTTTTTCTTTAGTTTTAGATTCTTTCTCTGACGCTTTTTAGCTCTTTGCGTAATTGCTCGTTTACTTTGAGATACCCTGTATAAGTTACTTTCTACGTAGTTTTGTGTTGTCTACCATTTTTATCATTTGCGTAGTAGAATGTTCGTGGTTAGGCCTGAGTGTGAAACATTAGTTATTTTAACACAAAAAAACCCTGCGACTGGGCGGCAGTGAAACGCTCGTTATTTTACCGGAAACGAAACAAATTACTTTAACTTTCAAAAGTTCTTACGCAAACTGTACAACACAAAATATTCAATACTTACTGTACAACTCAAGATTGCCACGGCTTGAGTATTGTTTCCACAGCTCCAAATTATAAAAGAATAGATAAAGGTTTTAAAGATACAAGAAAATACATATTTTTAGGGCGCCATCTGATTAGGAAAGTCCAGTAATTTTTATAAAAATATTGACTCGACACCAGTAACCACAAACTGGAATCAGATCTAATAAATTTAATTTAATTTTTTTCTAATCAAAATTGGTTATGCCAAAGTTAGGTTGAATAAAATATTTAAAGACTTTCATAAATATATGGTCCTGTAATATTCAGATTAATTAAATTTAATTATAGCTTAATTGATAAATTTGCAAATAAAAAATGAAGTTTCCAAATAGAACATCGTTACAAAGTTTAAATATGTATAAAAAATGATACCCAACGTAAGAATTCTTAACGACAGGAAATAATGCACATAAAAATATAGTCAAAAATATTCAATACAGTAATAATGGTTCAAATTACATCAATAATAACAAAATAAAATTCATTAAGTCACAATACCTTATTCAGATAGTTTAATCTGATTCCACCGTACAAAGCAATTGAAACAATATTGATTTTCCATCAAAACAAACACATATCACGAAACTCGATCGCTCGATTAAATTGAAGAATCTGGAAGACACCTTACTGATACCGCTACTGGAATTTGATCCAAGGAAATAAAGTTCATAATAACGTTCTCCTTTTCTTTTAAAAAATAGCGGAAATAACCATACAAGTTCAATTGTTAAATGTTTATTGAAAACATTCATCATTAATAAAGGTAACGCCACACTAAAATATATTATTTAGTTTAACACTTCCGAGTTATGTAATTAAATTATGTTAAAAAGGAAATCCGATAAGGAACTTATTTCATGATATGTTAAATTCGATAACTATAATTGTTCATTCCAATAACTGTATTTTGATCAAACAAGATCTTTCATCAAAACTGAAAATGCCTATTTTAGACGTTAACACTGTAAATTATTTATTAAGTTTTAGTAAGAGCGATTCCAAATTAATCACTTGAATTTCTGTATAATTCACAACGTTCTAAGGAACGGGAAACTTTATAGTTTGGTTAACTTATTAACCCCAAAAGGTCAACGATAAATTGAAGCAAGTGAGCTTCCGATACGATAGCGGAACTAAATACACAAAAAGGTAGTAGTATAACTTAATTATACTCTAAAGACGGTAACTTAGTTCATTTTAAAAAACTGTAGTGTTCAAAATAAAGATTAACATAAACTTTACCTGGGGCATCTCTCCGAGAGAGAGACCTCCGGGAAAACGCGAGAAATTATCTTCTACTCGACTTGTTTACAGTTCGAGATTCTCTAGTCAACTCTTCTAAACTAAAATCCATTTCGCGGCAATATGATTTTTTGGGAGGTGCAAGATTTTAAACAAACCAATAGAAAAATAGCGGGAGTTTATATCAACCAACGAAATACATCCATGTCATTTGTTCGAGAACCTTTTTAACTAAACTGAAGGGGATTCCCTTTTGAATTATACATACAAAACTGAAGCTAATAACACACATAGATGGTGTCTAGACGGCCTTTTCCAGAAAATGTCTTTTGGCGGTAGATTGCTTACTAATGGAATTGTAGCTCTATATATTTTAAAACTACAGATTCAAGGTTTATTGCATTTTAACCATAAGGGAACTTTTGTTAAAACTAGTACTTATGTATTCTAGCTCTTAAAAACGCAAATTTAAAAACAATCTTGTTCTGAAATAATCAATTTTCTTAGGAAAGAAATATTTGATCCATATGGGAACGCATTAACTTACGTTTTCGCACCACTTAAAATGCTGAGATTTAAAATACTGTTTACGAATTTATTTCTAAGTGACTCTTTTGTACTTGAAACAATATTTGCAGTTCCAACATAAATAAATTTTACCAAACTACCAGAAGCGTACTGGGGTTTCTTTAATATTTGTTAGTTTAAAAAACGTAACGTTACAAGTATTAGGTGTTCTTTAGGGTACTATTCAAATGAGTGATTACTATTCAAAAAGTAGTAAGATGTTTCCATAACAATCAACACAGAAGATTCTAGGAACTCTAATTTTGCCTTAACCATGGTATGGCCTTTAGATATTGAACAGCCTGGGAAGGGATAACATCAATATACTCGTATATATTTTCGTTTATACAACTAATGCGATATGAATGAATTTTGAACATAAAAGACTAATTAACAATTGAAAACTGCAAGATTTTACAAGACAAAAGAAAGAAGAAGAATTCTAAAAGATATACCTATAGGAAAGAATTAAATAAAAAAATTATATATTAACTATGTTAGTCAGTCATTGGAAATCCTAGCCAGTTTCTGAGATATAATGTATCAAATACTTGAGAATCTAAAGACTTCTATTTTTAAAAACAATTTCCAAAAGGTATTTATGTATTCTATATATTAAGAATAAATGGTTTCTTACTTAAACGTTCAAGACAAATAAATATATTTTTTATAGTAATACGACAAGACCCATCCACTCCTGTCGTGCATTAAAACACTAATTTTCTAGCAATAAAATCTTAATCGTTATTTGAGTGATTTAAACATAGGAAGCGAAGAAATTCAAAACTAACCTATTAAAACCAAACAATCTTTACTATTTTAAATGTCTGGGCTACAAAGCTAAACGCCTTTTCTTTATAGATTTAAAACGTAATTAATTGGCAGGTATTAAATCTTGCAGGTTTTGCTGTTATACTAGTTATTATTAAATTGTTTCCTCGTTACGTCAAAAATTAGTCACTTTACTTAACTTTCAAGCGAAACTTGAAAATGCGTTATAAATATTTATTGAAAATTAATTTATGGAAACTAATTCTGATTTACCTATACATAACGAGTTTTTCGGACTTGTTTACGTGTTTTCAATTTGTATTCATTTCTGTATATATGATGAAAAGTCGAATGTAAACTGAAAGTTAGCTCATACTGGTACAGAGCTTGTCAGTTACAATCGTGCAATAATTAGAAATTGTATAAGGTACCACTAAATTAATTTCGAGGATATGCGTAACTAACGTAACTAGTTAAGCGTGAAAAATATCAGTTGGAATTCCAGTAGATAATAATCTTATTATAATACGGTTTCACACAAATTGATCATTGATTATTTTTTTATACTTACTCAGTTCTAGCTATTATTATTATTAATAATAAGTGATATTTCGTAACGGTGATCTTTTGAAAAGACGAGTTTTAAATGTTAGGCATTTAATGGTCCGACAGTATTATTAAAAAAAACGAGTTTCACATGCCTAGGTGTACCACAGTTTAATTTTTATTGTTGTAGAAAATCACATAAAAATTAATTTGCTGAAACGGCTTCTTCGTGCATAACCAATGGGCGTAACCGTAACCTTGGCACTTTAAAAAATTATTTCTTCTATAATAATATGCACAGTTCTACTTTTCCTAGCCCTTTACTGCAGTTAGTACCAACTACCAAGTTTCATCGGTGTTTATTTTTTTGTTGTGAAAGTAATTTCAAGTAAAAAAGAAGTCATAACGGTAATGCCTTTTTAGGTCAAACAGTTTAGTGCATTATTATTTTTGGACGAATAATGGTTTAGTTGTAATGAGAGAGTTTATCAATTTTATGGTCAATTTACGTATAGATGTGCTTTAATTACTTCAATATAAATTATGAATTTTTATATAATTGGTTTTTGTTTATATAGGAGAAGGTGCTTATTACATTATTTCTTGAAAACACACAATGAAAATGTTTTATCATGCAAGAAAGAACTATATTTAGATGGACTCTGAAATCTTGAAAAAAACGTTTTTATGTGAGAATTATTGTGTATTATTTTAACTACAGGTATTATAAAACCATAAAGGTATATCAGTTTACAATTATTAGTTTTTATTATTTTGGTTGCAACAACAGTGTGAAAGTTCTTTATACGGTGGTTGATCTGTTTTTATAAGAGGAAAACAAATTATTATACAGGAAAACAGATTGCTTTCCAAAAGGACTAATGTGTATTTAGGTTAGGATGTGGTCTTTAGCTAATACGAGTATGAGTATTTTTTGTTCAAAATAATTGTAAGAACAAAATTACTGGGGGTCTAAAGATAATAATTCTTAGACCCGTCTGATTGCAATTAGACAACAGCTTTGGATTTATTTGGCGTTTTCAACAATTTAGAAATGTTTTTAGTCATGTACACGTACTATTTAGACTTTGCTAATCCCATCTCTTCTGAAATTCCAACGAACGAAAAGCCCGATTGTTTCCATAGAGGTCCTAACATTCAACTGACCGAGGAGGCGGTTGTATCCCAAGATCTATATTTTCAGTATCTATTATACGCAACACTATACAGTGTATTCAAGACTAACATGTAATATTCTGCATATTCTCACTCAAACCTAACATTTGCAATTAGGCAACCAAATGCTTGCAGATGCTATAAAACTTGTGTGGAAAGGAGGGGCGATTGGTACTATTACGTAGGCCCAACGTGCGGCTGCAGCCGACTTAGTACATGGTATATAAGCACAAATCCCACATCAGCTAAAGGAAGCTGATAGGTTGCGACCACAAGGCTGCATGTTACAAGCGTAATCTGCCTACGGACAGCTACGAATCTTCTGACTCGGAGCTGAGCGACGATTTCACATGCAGAGGCGAGACCATAAGCGGAAGTGCAAGAAGTCTTCTTCGATCACATACGAGGTGGTAACGGTGAATACACCAACGAAAATGTGAAAGATCGACTCATGGAGAGGGCTATCCGGTAACCACTGTTCACCCCGAAAACCCTTACCATTGGTGCTGGTCCAGTTAGCCAAAACACCAGAGGGTAAGGCCATTTTCCAGCTCCGAGACCTCATGCACCTGAAGGTGTCTGTGAAATCCCCATGCAGAAAGACGACAATAGCATAATGCCATCGCTGCCAGCGGTTCGGACGTGCTCAGTCACGAAGCACTGCCTCGCCCAAGTGTGTGCGCGGTGGCTCATCGTACCGATGAGTGCCAAAAGAGTGTACCCGCTAAGTGTTGTAGCTGTAGTGGTTCACACACGGCGAATTATAAAAGTTGCCCAGTGCAACCGACGAATGCCAAAACCGGCTTTGCTCGTAGGTTAGTACCAGCCATGAGGACATCCGCTGCTTCCTACGCGAACGCGTTAAGGATCCCGGTGCGCGCAGCTGAAAATCCTCGTAGGAACATAGGCCCGTCCCGAGTATCTCCACAGGCGGCTTTTGTCAAGCAGTCGGTTCTGGGTTAGAAATCTCCGTCGGCGTGGAGTAACCCTCCATTGTGGGACAAAGGCCGGTCGTCGAGTGCGCTTCTATGGGCCCGCACGCACGAATCGTACCACAGGCCACTCCTACCGTCGCCACAGTCCTATCCCTTCAGCTGACAACAAAGGCAGAGGAGCCCTTGCAATAATGATGACGGGCTTCCCAAAGTTTATTCAGTTGTTCGTTGAGAACAAGAGCAACTCCAACAAGAGGAAATCCTGTCCAGTCTAATGGATGTTTTCACTCCCATGATACAACTTTGACAAGACTGTTAATGGATAGACGACCCAGGAATCCTAGCTCGCTGAGGCACAGTCTTTTGGAACGCCTAAGGACTTCATTGCAAAAAGGGCGAGCTGCACGAGTTTGTACGTAGGCACGATCCACTTGAATCGGTCAATGCAGAAACTGAATATGTCCATTTTTTGTGTAAATTGAGTTATACATGAATTAACTTTAATTCAAGGGTGCCCGATCGAATGGTGCAAAAATTGTACATGTCCTGCTTTTCTATAATGTAGAAAAGCGATGGTATAGTACAGAAACTGAAGAAACATAGGACGTGTTCAATCTCTGTAGCGGTATGTCTTATATATCTAGGATGCGCTGAAGTAAAAACAGCTTAGCTGATATCAATTGAAGCCGTCGTCGCGTCGTTTTGACATATGCAAGTGATATTTTGTTGAGCGAAGTTCTCTATGCAAAAATGTCTAAATCAACTAGTAACAGTGTTTACGAAGAAGAAAGTAAAACTGAACAACCTAGGAAACAGTTGAAGGTATTTCCCACTGACTCCACAACCTCTCCAAAACTGAAAGATTTATGAAGTACGTTGAGAAAGAATTTGACGAATTTTACCAGCAATTTTATCCTAAAATGGCCTATGAAAGAGAAAGAGGAAGACAGCGCAGTGAAAGCAGACAACCTTTAAAAATATTTTTATTTGTATTTAGGATTTTCAGATTTCTTTTGTTAATATTAAGTTCAGTTGTTCTTTTGTCACAAACAGTGCCGGTTTTAGGCCTCTCGGCACCCTCGGGCAGAGTCCTTCAGAGTGCCCTTATTAACTTTAAAAAGTAACTGTTATTGAATGATTTTAACGATTTTTACCAACTTCTCCGTCCCAAACAGCCTAGCGCCCTCGTGCGGCAACCGACCTCGCACCCCCTCAAAGGTCGGCACTGGTCACAAAATAGTTTCTTGCGTATTCTTTTGCATTTTATTTGCAATCAGTGCAGAAACTGAACATGTCCACGTCTTATATGCATTTTTTTTCTCTTAGAATACAAAACTTTAAGTAAATTGAACCATGTGATCTTACCTAATAGATATCCTTCTTCCATATCCCAAAGAGTCACGAAAGTCCATAAAAGCACCATTGAGTTATTCAGTTTTTCTTGTTTTTCTCAAATCAAGGTGGTTGGGACATATTCAGTTTCTGCTTTGACCGATTCACTTATCAATAACTTAGGAGCCTACGGCGTTGGGTACAGCCGCCGTCATAAGCGACCGAAAATGAAACTGCTCGGTGATTGATAGAATATGTCGCAGGCCCACAGGGGCTTGCAACACAGCAATCACTTGAGATCAGACGATTTTTCACTGAGATGACGGAAGTCAAAGACAATCTAGGTAGCCCATGTAGCCACGAAGTTCAAAGTTCAAAGCTAAATGATACCTTAACCAGATCAGCCGGTACCGAGAGTCGAATTCGGGCCGCTTGAGTGAGAAAAGAGCACGCTAGACCCTACACTAACAAAGCTCATGATGCACATGAAGTACATCATTAGAATTGGCAATATTAGATGTTCTAAGTGCGAATATTATATCAGTACTGAAGAAGTTATGGCTTGATTAAGTGGCTTTAGTTGAATATAGTGAAAAAACGGGAAGAAGATGAACTTCACATGTATTCCATATAATGGGAACAAAGGAGGAAGGAAATTTTTGATATAGGTATTACTACAATATTTTTTGTATATAAACTAGTCAACAATTGAAGTGATCCACCCATTAAAATTTCTCAAAACTGTATTAATTTGAATTTTTTTTCTATATATCTCTTAATATAATATTTACAATGTCATTGTGGCATATTTTGGCAAAAAAATGAGTAGTAAGGTAAAGTAAAATAGCGTAAAATAATAAATAATTATGCGTGTATAATTGTTCAAGGTGGATATACGCCATTTAATACAAGAAACATTACAATAATGAAAAAATAACAATAAACAACTGTATGAAATCGGCCAAGATTGGTTAACAAAAAAAAATTAATATCTTATAGGACCTCCACGGGCCCTGTGGATAGCCATACATCGTCTCGGCATGCCAAAAATTAAATTATTAATAAACTCTTGGGGTATGGCTAACCATTCCTCCCTCAGCATGTTTGCAAGCTCCTCAAAGTTTTCTGGTTGCACATTTCGATCCGCTAACAGTTTCTCTAAATAAGACCACACATGCTCTATCGGATTGCAGTCTGGAGAATTTGGGGGCCATACCATTCTTTTAATTCCATTAGCAAATATGATATCGTTTACTATTCCCGCACGATGAGGTCGAGCATTATCGTCCACGTAGACAAAGTCATCCCCAAAATTTTGGGCAAAAGGGACTACAATAGGGATAATACACATGTCTCTATACCTCTGTGCATTCATTGACATTCTTTGGAGGATGACAAGCTCTGTGCGGCCGTTTATAATGATGCCTCCCCAAACAGTAATACCACCTCCTCCAAAAGGCACCCTTAATTCCCTCATTTCTTCGCGGTATGTCTCATTGGGTCGTCTCCACACTCTAACTCGCCCATCAGAACGATAAAGATTAAATCTTGACTCGTCGGAAAACATGCACCTGGACCATTCGTTTTCTTGCCAGTTAAAATGTGCTTGTGCCCAGTGTCGTCGCTGAACCCGATGCTGTCGCGTTAATCGGAGACATGGTACACCTTTCCTAGATCTTAAGCCGTATTCATGAAGCCTTCTTCTTACGGTCTGAGTGGAAACTACAACTCCTGTGGCCCGTCGCAATGCGTTATTTAACTGAGTGGCGTTCTGGGTAGGATTTCGGCGTGCAGTGATTTGGAGAAAACGTGTTTCTCTTGGAGTTAGGCTTCGAGTACGACCTCCACCATGTCTAAATCCAGGAGTCCCTGTTTCCCGGAACCGATTCATGGCTCTGTTAATCACATCATGAGCCACATTCAAAATTCTTCCAACGTCTCGATGTGATGATCCTTGCAGCACTAAACGAACCGCAAGTTGCAATTCACGATCTGACAAACGTTGTTGAGGCATTATTAAGCAAGTTAATAATTCAATAAGACAATGTCACTGTCACTGTCACATGTGAAATTTGAGATAATTGGAAAAAATGATTACCTGATTTTTACCTTCAAATTTTTTTTTACTGTAGAAGTATAAAAGGAATCATTCGATTTTATCACGGATTCGTAAAACGTAAAATAAGACATTGTAAATATTATATTAAGAGATATATAGAAAAAAAATTCAAATTAATACAGTTTTGAGAAATTTTAATGGGTGGATCACTTCAATTGTTGACTAGTTTATTTATATTTGGGGAGTTAATAAATAATTGGGAACGTTCCACTTTAGTAAGACAATATGATACAGTGTGTCCACAGATTGAGTTCACAAGAGGGGAAGAAATTTTATTTTTAGTTTTATCGAAACATGTCATTCTTGATAAAAAGTTTTGCTTGTTGTAAGACTCTAGAAAATTAAAACTTAAAAAAATATATTCAAATGAAAAAATTTATTTAACTTCACACAAAAAAGAAAGCAATTAAATTAAAATTGGAAACAAAACCATTAAAATTAAATAAACAAAAAAAGAAAGAAGTTGGATACCATTTAAGTAATAAAAGAAATTTTACTATAAGACAGTATAATTCCCTTTGTTTTGTTAATTAATATTTCTTTCATTAATTGAACTCGAGGGGTCTCTCACTCCCAAAAATTATGTACACCTATTTCCGCTTTACGGCAATAACTGTCTTTATTCCCGTATTCTCACTTGTTATTCCCGTATTGCCGTTTTGCACACCATCGGGTGTCGTAAAATATTGCATAATATTTTTCTAATTTCAGCTTCAAGCTAATTTCTGATTCAAAAAATTCTGATTCTAATGCAAGTGAAATTACTTCAAGGGATTCACTTGATTTTGCTGTAAGTGAACAATCGTCTCGAGCGTATAGAAATGCATCGATTACAAATAACGCTTTTAAAAACATAAATAATTAAAAACTCGCAAAACTAAAATACCTGGCAAATCTACATCATAAAACCTTTAACTTGGAATTACGTAGATCGGCCCAGTAGAACTCTCAAACGAAGCGTAACAAAAATAAGCCTTGTGTTTTAAATATGTATAAAGTATTTTATAGTATAAAAATCTAAAGAAAATATAATATCAAAGCGGTCTTGTAGGTTTGTCCATACATCAGAACAATTCGAATATTAAACACTCAATGATGGAAGGCTAGACTGCACGTGCTGCAGCCGCCGACATGCCCTAGCTATTTCTAGCATTTGTAATTAATTTACTTTAGCACTTTTAAATACTGCCCGCGTTTAAACATAGAAATGATGAGAATAAAATCTAGAGATCTTGTTTAACAAATTTCTTGAACACGTTTATTAGTATTTCAAAAACATGACTGATGAAAAATATGTGTTTGAAATCAGCAGTCAAATATTCCGTTACTGTACGTTTTTGTGCAAGTTGAAACTGTTATTTCAAACCAAAATTGTTTAGTTACAAGAATTATTAATAAATAAGTAGTATGTTTATAACATAAGTTTAATGAATTTTGTTGCAAATAATATTTTATAGATACGTTTATTGCAGTTTTTATAGTTATTTAGGTAGTGAACTAACCTAAAAATTAAATATTGTTGTTTTAAATTTTCTATAACTTCATAGTTTCAGAAAATAATTATTCTTATTCTCTTATCATTCATGTGGTAATCTTAGTACTATCTTACCTATTTTGAATTGATTTTTGTTTACTATTTTAAGTTTTTTATATTTTTTTGAGTATTAGAAACACTGAAATATAAAATACAATTGCTAGAAACAGCTACAGCTCATACCTACTACAACCCCCAGATGATGGTGATGGAAATGGTTTGTCTATTAAGCGCAATTCCAAAAGTTTACACGCTGGGAACTAATAAGAGGGCGCTGCAAGTGGATGGATTTTCTCGAGCGTCTCGAAATAATTTTTTTAATTTTTGGATTTAAAAATATAAAAATTAAAAAATATAAAAAATACTATTCCACACAGCGAAAGCTTAAATCGGCCCAGTAGTAGAACTCTCAAACGAACTGAAACAAAAAACAGCCTTGTGTTTTAAATCGACAGCAGTCCTTACAGTCTAGCCACATCTTAATAAAAAATAAAATTTACATGCCCGAACTTTTCTTCCAAACAGTGATAATACAAAAACTATGAATTTTATTCCTTACTTTATTTACACACTGTACAATATAAGGAAATCCTTTAATCAATTAGCCTTTTAAACCGTCATATATTGACGGAGTAAGAGTCAAATCACGATTCTTAGAAACGGTGAATGATTTTCAATGTTCAAACAAAAAATAATTACTTGCCGTCATTATTTTTCCGCCCACACTACAACATATACCCGCTTCTTCAGAAGACCACCTAGATTTTTAAACGCGTTTGAGATAAAAAATGCGTAATGGAAATTGAGAAGTATGGGCGTGTTATTCCTATTGCCGAGTTTATTTCTCAGTATTGCCGCGTATTCCCCATTTATTGCCGCTTATTCCTGCGTATTCCCGTTTATTTCTGTTTATTGCCGCTTTTCCTTTGTATTCCCGTTATTTTCTGTTTATTTCTCATATTGCCGAGTATTGCTTATTATTTCCTACTCATAGCAATTTATTCCTGAGAAACTGTACACCTATTGCTGAGAGTGAGAGACCCCTCGATTGAACTACTTTACAAACTAAATGATTACCTTACATTCAATTTAAAATTCTCAATTTTGACGCCTGAAAAGATTTATCGACTTGGATTAGTAGTAAACTGTGAATGCTATTGCTGTCATGTGATTGAATGTCAACATGGTTGAAATGTTCCAAAATTTCATCTTTTTCCATTTGTTGATGATTCCACCCCTAGCTCCAATTCTCTATTTATCTTCTTTTTCTTTCTAATACTAGTTCTCTGCAGGATCTCTCCGTCCACGATCGCACAAAGAAACAATGACATTTCAACTTTCTGACTGTTCTCGTTACCTGAAATAGTTACCCGGCAGCCTTTTGAAACATTTCTACTTTCTTCATTTTACCTACTTTGCTTAGTTGTGACAGTAGATAGACAATAATTGTAGAATAGTACAGAAAATGTAATCATATTACATTTTCTAGAATTTCCTGGTAACTGCTTCTACTGCCTCCGTTTTTAAATTTAATTCAGAAAAATCAAATATGGAGGCAACTTTGGATTGACTAGAAAGAATTTCAGTATGCTAAGTGTCATGTAGTATTATGCATGCTCCTGAAACTGCGTAGTAGTTTCCCATTACATCATTCGTAATATTGTAAAATTTGTAATATTGTTAAAACAGTGTTGCCTTTTACTTTCAGAATGACATCTTTTCCAATAACTTCTTGTTCTGTTAATTGTTCAGCAACCTCCTTTTCTATGCCGGACTAAAATTGACTTAAAATCTCTCATGACAAAGATGTTCTAAGATTTTCCGTTTCATCTTAAAAATGATTTATATGGTTCCATTTTAATACCATCATATACTCCATTACACAAATCCCAAACATTATTTCAACTTGATGTATTAATCTCAGGCATTCATGCAGTCAATGAATCTTTCATTGTTGCGTTCAACCAAACTTTGGTTTTGGGGATATTTTGGATGCCATTCATAGTTCAAACTAAGGCCATGATGTTGCCAACTGTTTGATCACTTTTGTTGTTAACTCCCTTTCATTATTCGACTGCAACACATAAGGGGCCTCTAAGGATATACGGTTCTTATCTTTAGACCACACATTCGCAAAAGATACTGCAATATTGCTCTTAAGGTCTAAGTGTACCCAGAAAACGTATGTTGTTTGTTTCATAAATAATATAATAATGTGATAACTTTGGTTTTAAGTTAATACTCTAGGACTGTTAAAAACTTGCTTACCTAACTTGTTTTGGAAAAATCTTTTTTTTAATTAAATTATTTCACATGTTTTACGTGAAAAATTAATTTTAGAGAAACTGTACATTCAAAAGTTAACCAATAAAAATACCACTTAAGTTTCATAGTATTTGAAGTATTTCCCCGAAATTTTAAGAAAATCGTATGTCTAGGGACTAAATTATTACCTTCTTTTTGCCAAAAAGCAGGTTTTTTGGCAATAATTTAGTCCCTAGACATACGATTTTCTTAGATTTTGGGAAAACAGTTTAAATATCATGAAACTTAAGTGGTATTTTTTGGTTAACTTTGAATGTACAGTTTCTCTAAAATTAACTTTTCACGTAAAAAATGTGAAATAATTTAATTAATAAACATGGTTTTTCAAAAAAAGTTAGGTAAGCAAGTTATAACATTCCTGAAGTATTAATTTAAAACCAAAGTTATCACATTATTACGTTATTTATGAAAAAACATCGATTATAATCATGCGGTTACGATTTTGCACCGTATTTGGGTGTCTAAATGGCCCCCTATTGTAATAATTCTTTTTTAAATTTGGTGTAGTTATTCACAATATAAGTAAATCCACTGTGATTTTGTTTAGAATTTTTAAATGTACTGTTAAATTTTTTTTTGGGTACACTTGCACCTTAACAGCAGCAGTAGAGCAGGATTGTCTTATGCTCTGACTTTTACATTATCTAAAATGTTTTCTGTTATTTTTATTTATCTTAGTAGCATTTATGTAAAGTTATAGTTATACGTGCCATACATAAAAATAAAACTTAAAAATCAAAACAAGATGTGAAAGTGAAAATAGAAAAATATTGAGATTCGGACTTTGATAACATGTTGTCAATAACATAAAATAAGTGATCAACATGATCATCATCATTACAGTCACAGGTGGCTGTAATTTTACATATTCATAGTAGTACAAATGAATATTTTCCTATCCGAATATTTAAATAACCCATATTAAAATTAACAGTAACTCCAAATCGTTGACCTTAAATTTCAAGGTAGGTTCTGCAAAAAATGAAAAGGTATATCGATATTGTCAATACTATTCAATAGTTTCGTTTTTGCTACGTGCCCAATTTAAAATGATTAAATACTATTGTGTATGATTTTTCTTTTTTATTTTAAACAACTCAACAAGTAGAAAGATCATTCTTTTTTTTCATTTGTTTCGCCATTCATCATACACATATTGTCGTATATAATTTTCATTTAATCTTAAATTAGGTGTGAATCCTACAAGGATAAAATATACTACATCATAACCATTTTTTCCACTTATTGGTGTAGCTATGTAGGTAATTTAGAAACGTCAAGAATATTATGCGATGTCACAGACGGTTTTATGTTCAGTAATTCATTCATATGGTTGTACGAACTATGAACACAAGCATTAAAATAAAAAAATGTAAAATAAATCTTAAAGAAGAATAAAAATCTCCAGTGTAATGATCTTGAGGACACACTTACAAATGCAAATTTATTTAAAGTCTTTTAAGCAGATAATTAATGTCCATTGAGCATTATATTTTTTCAAATCAAAAATGATTCATGATTTTATCAGAATAATTTTTATTAACGTTGCAGATTTTATGCTCGACTTTCGTGTTTGTATCCTTTGCAGAAAACACCTACGCTTTTTGCAAATTTATCTCGCTGCAGCATTTTCATGAATATATCGTAATTTTTATTTTCCCTTTAATAATTTGTTTTACAGCTCATTAACGTTGTTTATGTACTAATATAACGGATTAATAAATGTTAAAGTTGTAGTTTGAAAAAAAAATCTATAGGCGGTACCAATTTGGGCAACGTTAAAATTTTGTCTACTAGAAGAAGCACTTTTGTGCCTAGTCAGCATTTTTATAATTAAAAACGTTAACAGATGCCCTTTCATGTACCGTATTAGTATTCTTAAACGTGTAGTGCCATAAAAAATCGTGTAGTATTATGTTGTATTGATATTAATACTTAAAATGGCATCAAGATATATACGACTGATTACAATAATAACGGCATATAATATTTCAAATGATAAATTTCATTTAAATCAGTAAATCACTGCGTAGGTTCATCATCCACACAGAGCTAGCTTACAAAAATGGGTTTCCATATTGTAGTACATTTTTCTTTCTTCGATGCAGAAAACTAATAAAATCGCATATACCCATCTCACTTTTACCATGAGCACCATGTTTACAGGCAACTATTAAAAGGAAATTTACATTTGGGCCCATTAAAAGCTCATGTTGTAGTCCGTAGGAAGGAATGTAAAAATCGACGGTTAAATGTTAAAATTCAACATCTTTTAAGCTTTTAGATTGTCGTACAGATCGCCGGATGTGTCGTTATTATCCAAGATCTCTTGTATAGTCAGTAATTACAGAATGTTATTATCACCGACCACGACTTATAAGGGAGATACTTATATTACCCAGACCGGTCCTATACAGTTCAAGAATAAAAGATGATTATTAGTCCGAGTTTGATAGTCCATTCATTAATTTTCTACCAGCAGTTAATTTTGATTAAACCTGAGACGCTTCAGTTAGAACGGTTAGGGAAAATAGTTGGAATAAAAACGAATCTAGATAGATAGATTATTACGGATTGAATTTTAATTTTTTGTAACAAGGTAACAACAATAAATTATGTTACTGTTTGTTATATTATTAGCACGATTTTGTTGTTTTTGTTGCTGCTACTATTATAATCACAACTTTCAAGGTTGAAATTCTGAGATCGCGTCCTTCACCTTCAACGTTGTTGATAAATAAAATATCATTGTTGAATACTAAATTAGATGTTGCGAAAAGCGAATCGCATGAAAGCTTTATTTTATTTAAACATCTAAAGTTTATTTTTAACTTTTCAATACGTTTGTGTCATAGAATTCTTTTAGCGTAATATTGGATTTTTAGAAACTTTGCAGTAAATGTAATAAAATGGGACATAGAAAATGCTATTGTTTCATAGTATACGTCCAAATGTCATTATCTATTCTTATCTAATAGTAACGACCATATTCTGTTGCGGTCGGTAAACAGCGGTACGATGTGATGTGAAATTAATGTTATTTATGACAGCTGGCTTGACATTAACAATATCAGGTTCAATTTCAAACACTTGTCCCCTTGAAAATGAGGTCTGAAAATGCTGACGTAGATTGTGAATTGTTTCATTGATAAATTCGATAATTAAATCTAGCGATTCTTTGTCCCCTTTGAATGAACCAATAAAATCCAATGTATGGAAGTAGTTAGCCTCTCTTGTTCTTTTTCTGTCAGGAATAATAATAGTTCATGGCGATTTTAATTGTATTGCGAATAATAAGAAATGAGATCACCGTTTAGTACTATTTTTATTATCTATTGCATTTACATCATCGATGATAATACATTGTCTGTCTGTATTATAGTAATTCAACAAATATCTAAATTATCGTAATTGCAAGGTAAAGCAAATAGATAACATTCAAGGAAACCACATGAAATATTCTTGGAAATATTCCAATCCTCTTTTAAACAAAATTGTATTTTTTTAATACGGCAATTTTAATTATTATTACTACAAAATTTTCACAATGGAGGTTATTTAGAAGTTAACTTAGAAAATACGAAACAAGGAAATCTCAAAAATAAATTTCAAACTAAATCAAGTTCATAATAGCAGTTAACCTGTTGACATTACAATGTATGCTCCTATTAAAGCAAACCATTTTACCATTTGACATTAAAATGTTTTACACTTCCTGCTGTATTATCAGCAATGTAAAAGAAGACTAACATCTAGAAAGCTTATATTATTAAGAAGCATTGCAATTGATGTTATCTCGTATTTTATATTCCTGAGACTTTAGACAGTGGTTCTTCCCTTTTATTTAAGGTCGGTTACATTACAGTACCTTGAACATATTATAGTAGTATGAATATATTGTGAGTATAACTTGAAAGTATACACATCCCCTTGTACCCACAAGTCACATTCATGCCTTTCAATGTGTTGCTAGGAAACTGTTGTTGTTGCCAACATGTTAACTGTTGAAGTGTACGCTAGGGTGGGTCGTTTTTCAACTTTTTTTTCTGATCGATTTCTAATACCCGGCAAAAGTTGCCCACCTATAATGGTAACTCACGTATAAAATATTGTTCTGATCAGACACTATGAGCCTTAATATTTTATATTTTCGCTAAAAACACGAAAGTTACAGCTTCCGCAAGATGGGCCCAGACGGCGCTACCGATACGCTTAGGGATTTATTTTAAATGAAAAATCATTAATGAGGACTCGAAGATCAAATTCTAGACCCTGTGTGACCATGGGTTTAGTGCAGAAGGTGGGGATAATGCAACTTATATATTTGATTATGTGCAGCTCCTCGTTCACTTGTGCAGTGAGCAACCTGCCAAGTGACCCAGAGCCCACCAGGTGGAGGTGACTGCACTTCGGCCTCCTCCCAAGCCCTACCCAACCAACCAACCAACCATATGTAAGACTTGCTGACTCTCTAATCTGAGTCATCATTTCAATGGGAAATACTGCAAAACTGCCGCACGCTTTTGAAGATACGTGGGTTACAAGCTTCACAATTCGTTCTAGTGCCACTGTGTGGCAAGGGTACTTTGTAAAGGACCATTCTGGTACTGTACTATCTGGGAAGGAAAGTTTATATATGAGATTATTGTTTGAGACTCGTCTAAGCACTGGAGGCACAATAATGTACACATCAGGATTATCCCAGGTAATCATGTTTGCAAAGTCTAGAGCTTTGGTACAATGTTAAATCTAACATTGTATGAAATGTTGTTTTCCTCCTCCTCTCGAGTTCCCCGTATCTTTTGCAGTGTATCTTGACGAACAGAAAGCCGAGAGTCTGTCACCATGTTAAGGAGAATGTTTTCCGGTAATGCAAAAAAGGCATTAGTCTGAACTGGGTTATCAACAACTGTTCGATATTTTAACGGAAGGTACCTCGATCGCCTGATAGTCTCGAAGAGATGACTAGGACCTTTAGCTAGGGAATTATGTCTCCTGATGATAAACCACATAGGTACGTAAATGTTAAGAATGTACGTCACTATATCTACGACCCAGCAGACCTTATGCAAGTGACCAGGACTCCGAGAAAGAAGTTCAGGAGCGCAAAATCCGGTGTGAATTGCTTTAGATATTTCGTACAGGTACCTCTGGTCTGTGCTAAGGTCTTTTGGTATTAGGTCAGGTAAGGCGAGGCACATGGTATGACAATGAACTTTGGGAGAGGACGATTTTCGCACTCGGGAACCGTTGATCCAATTGATCGGTAAAAGTAGATGATCCGGAAGTTTCACCATCAACAAACCCAAATAAAGCACGGAATGGAAGTTCGTTGAAGTGTAATAGACAAATAATCCACTGATAGGGACGCTCTATCTTCTCTCTTCCACTTTTCGGATTATATTATGGCACCCTTCCAAGCAGTATTAGTAACTAACGAGACCTCGAGAGAAGGAGGAAGACAACATATCTCGCAATGTTAGATTTAACATTGTGCCAAAGCTTAATTTCAAAGCTCTAGACTATACAAACATGATTACCTGGGGTAATCCTGCTGTGTGCAATACTGTGCCTCCAGTACTTGCTACCAGACGAGTCTCAAACAATGAACTCATATACAGCGTGTCCGGTAATAGAACGCATTAATTTTAAGGGGTGATAGAAGACACCAAAAGGAACAAAAAAGTCTTATACAACTTTATTCTAGAACGTACCAGTTTTTCAGAAAAAAATAAGAAAGTTGGCAACTTTAACATCATTTTGCCGCGTTAATAATAGCACTTTAAGTATGGGGCTTTGTCGGTAGATGTATCTCATCTATCACAGCAACAAACCTTAATAACGTTTTATCCTATCATGTCGTTTCCGCGTAAAATTGAATTCTTTTTACAATTACAAATTCATTTTACTCAATTAAGAAACGTGACAACCCAGTAAAAATTGTAAACCATATGCTCCAGTTTAAACAAAATGCTGATGTGGATGTTTCTTGAACTTGAAAAAAGTACGTTTTGCTTAAGAACATTTGGGTCAGTGCCTGATTGTCGTATAAATAATACCCGTTTTTAATGCTATAATGCGCGATAATGCTGAGCTTTAGGTTTTTGAATTTGGAATGATTTGTCAATGCACGAGTTTGTTTATTTAATAACAGTTTTTAGTACCATTTTGGAGCGAGATAAGATAAACACTTTAAGCTCAAAAAGCTCTTTAAATCATAGGCGTCCGGTATATCTTGGCTGATTAAATTAATTAAAGTAATAATAATTTTATAGAATTAACTGAATGTCGTATTAAATTAATTGATGTTTTTGAGGAGGATAATTAACGAATTTCAGAATCAGTAATTTTGCAATGGCAACCGGTCACTGTGGGGCCAGCCTTAACAAAAACCGCACAATGAGGTAAAAATCCAACTTGTGTAAAGAATAAAAAATATATTGGCGTTTGATTATAAAATGTTCAGGGCATCTAGAATCGGTGACAAAATTTAAAAATCTTTGTTATTAATAAAAACTTTGATGCTTAAAGTTGTCACTACTTTGAACTAACAATTTCTCGACATTTCCAGGCTGAGATTTAAAATTAAAGTACTTTTCTTGTATGGACCTTATTGAAACCAAAATTAAAATGATAGTATTTGCAGCTACATAACTTAAAAAAACATGAACATGTGTTGTAGCTTTTATTTTAAAAAATCCTAAATTGTAAGAGCTTTTTCTTGCTAAAATTCAAATTCTGCTGGAGTTATAAAAAAACGCCCGGATATCCCCGCTTTAAAATTTTTGTTAAAGAAAGAGCCAAAGCATCCTGGTTATTTTCATACAAAAACCAAATCCAACTCGAACCAACTTAAAAAGTTAAAAGCCGTTATAGTAGGCACTGCAAGAAATATTGGCTGGAAAAGTTGGCTTTTTTAAGTGTTATCATGATCCCTACGTACACAGAATGGGGTTTTCTAATAACTGCAATACAAATTTAACAAAGCTGAAAGTATCATAACTTATGAGTTATGATGCTTTCAGCTTTGTTAAATTAAAAAAAAACAAACAGCATGATTGAAACCTTTTAGTAAAATGGAGATTATTTACGAATGAAATATTGGCAATTATTGTAAAACATTATAAGTACTGTTATTTCTTAAGGGATGGTAATCTCGTTTATAAATGCTGACTTAAAAATATTACCTAAATTCTTAATTGGAAACTATTAATTGCGCTTACTGAATATTGCTCTAAAAATCTCCATAACTTAATACATGTTAATTAACAAATTGCATAATCAGATGCGGTATTGTTTTCGTTAAATTGATTTCTGTATTCCCCCTGTTTTTTAATACGTAATTACAAACGTTTCTTTAAATGGCTTCATTGCACTATGACACTTAAAACAATTGCATTTTTAATTAACCCCTTATTCGGGAGTAAGTATTCATCCGCATAACGCCGCCGCTGGCGTTATTATTTATTTCAAATTAACACCAGAGAAAAGTGCTGCTTGTAATCTGATCTGAACTCATATTTACACAGATGTTGATCATATCCTGAACCTTTTGTAATAAAAAGCTATAAAACGTGCTTCATTTAGCTTTTCCAGCAAAACAAGGGCTGTCATCGTCTGTTTAGACTAACCGATCTTAATTCTAAAACAAGGTCAAGACCTTCAGTTGCAGAATGCGATTATACTTAAACAAGGTTGCCAGATATGGCAATGGTTTTTTCTAAATTACTCGAAAGCCTATTAACATAGAAAAAAATGTATTGAGACTTTTTTGTTCCTTTTGATGTCTTCTATCACCCCTTAAAATTAATGCCTTCTATCTCATGACACCCTGTATATAAACTTTCTCTCTCAGATAGAACAGTTCCAGAATGGTTCTTTATAAAGTACCCTTGCCACACAGTAGCAGTAGAACGAATGGTAAAGCTTGTAACCCACGTATCTTCATTAGCGTGCGGCAACGAAGCACGTGATCGTAAAATTTGCTCGATATTGTTGTGGCTATGCCTGCAAGTTTGACAGTGACTATGACAACAAAGGGCAGATTTGCAGTATTTTCCATGGAAATGACGACTCAGATTAGAGAGTCTTACATATAGTTGGTTGATTGGGAAGTGCAGCCACCTCCACGTGGTGGGCTCTGGGTCACTTAGCAGGTTGTTCACTGCACAAGTGAGCGAGGAGCTGCATTCAATCAAATATATAAGTGCATTATTCCCACCCTCTGCGCTAAACCCATGGCTACACAGGGCCTTAAATTTGATTTTCGAGTCCTCTTTAATGATTTTTCATTTAAAATGAATCCCTAAGCGTATTGGTAACGTCGCCTGGGCTCATCTTGCGGAAGCTGCAACTTTAGTGTTTTTAGCGAGAATATAAAATATTGAGTCTCATAGAACAGGCAGAAGATATTGTCCGACCAGAACAATATTTTATACGTGAGTTACCCTTATAGGTGGGTAACTTTTACCGGGTATTAGATATCGATCAGAAAAAAAGTTGAAAAACGACCCACCCTAGGATGTACTTTCAAGCAGGGTTGGCACAAACATTATTTAAGAAAAAACAAAAACCGTTGGTTTTTAAATTAAAGATGTTTTTTTATCAAAAAATGAGGTTAAAACACTACACATAAAAAACATGTTTTAAACTAAGAGATCTTGAAATATTTTAATGAAATGTTCTAAGAAAGATATTCGCATTAAATTCGGGTATAAATTACTATTGTGATTCATGATTATGCATGCCTGAAACAATAATACAAGTTCTTATCATCACTTTTTAATTTTACGACTTCCTAGTAAGAGGAACAAGGAAATAATAATTAAAAAATCTATTTCAATCCTCGCTAAAACAAAAGTATTAAATATTGTTAAGTCAACACCATGCAAATTGTAATTTATTATTCTTTTTCAATACATCTAAAAAGGATTCAGAATTTTAAAATAGAAAATCAGTCGAATATTATATATATTCATGATGAAAGTGCCCTGGCGGCAGCATTTTTTAACAATTTTATTAAAGATGCCGTTGAATCTCATAAAATTCGTGCCAAGTGTATCTATTGTAAAAAAAGAAATCTAAAGATAAATGAAGTATGAAAGACTATTGCTAAAGTTCATATTGAAGGGAAGCATTTTTCATGTATTTTTCTATTTATTTAGATTTACCATTTACGTAAGCAGGTTATTTTAAATTATTAGTCTTTATTAGATGCTCTACATCTGCAAAGAAATATTTAAAATTAATTTAATGTTGTTGCAACAAAATTGGTTGGTTTTATAGAACGTAATCTATTTAATCCTCTATCCACCTTAATACTATATGAGTTACTATTAAATTCGAATTGTTTTTATGGTTCAAATTTCAATCTTAGTAATTTTCCAAAAAATATTTAAATAATACTTAAATCAACCTATAGTCTAAACTTTCTCATTTCATAATTTACAGTTATACTATACATATATTTATAATAATATATCTTTCAGATGAAAGCTGTCTATTTAAATTCGAAAATGCTGTCTAAGAATCTAAAATATATTTTTTCCCTTTCAAGTTTTAAAAACGTCTTTTTAAAATAATTACAAACAAACATGTTTTAAACATACGTTTAAAACATGTAAGGAATGGTTTAAAATTTTGTTTGATATTTTAAACTAGTTTTAAGAAAGTGCTTTAAAGTACCAAAAATTCACTAAAAGTATATCGTGAAAACCAAAAGCAATTTACCTACACTTACAACCGTTAAAGTGAATAGGCTTCGATACCGCCCCTGTTTAACATAAAAAATGTTAATAACAGGAAATTAATTGAATACTACCTATGGTCATTACCTGTGAAGCAATCCATTCAGATTCTGTTTGTAAGATCAGTATAAAAGACATATTATTTTTCATAACTAGAGGCGGCAAGCAGTATAGAAAACTCATTCACTTGTCATATAACCATTACGGCCGAAGCGAGCGAAGTGACCCGCCGAGATGCCAAGCCGGTCGGGAGCGGCTTAAACAAGTCGCTCACTGTATCATATGTGTTATGCTTCAACCGTAAATACAAGAAATGAGTCATTTTCGTAATCACACCTGAATAAACAAATTCGACCCGGGTGAGATAAGATAAGAGTGCAAATTTCACGTTGCTAAGAATTCAGTGACGTACGCTAGAACCAACAGATTTTCATTGCTGATTATACATTTATTTTTAATTAAAAAGGGGTTTGTTCCGCTACTGAATATTTCTAGCTCATTTATTGTTTATTTTATCATTTAGATTACAGCGTGGCTTTCTCGTAATTCTAGATGCATCTTACATTTTCGCCCACGTGGTTTGTGATGACTCATTTCTTGTATTTTTGGTTTTAATATAGTACTGAACGATTCAGAATCTGTATAATATACAGTAGATGTGCAATAAAAATAAGCCAGAAACCAATGAAGAGCTGGACTGAAGTTCATTAAATTTTTTTTGTTCTTGGGCTACTTCTACATCAAATGAAGAATTCGTATTCATTATGAAAATCGCTTCTTGTTTATAATGTCATGTAGGACAAATAATAATAATTATATGCTACTGGAGAGATTGTAAGGCAATGTTCGTTTTAAAATACTTAAATGCTAATAGCAAACGCTTTATCAATTATTGTTAAGTATGTTAAAACAATCAAACATTTTAAAAATACAATTGAATAGTTCATCAGTTCATCTACATCAGTTGCTTATGCAACCGTTAAGCATCTTCTCACGTTTTCAATAATAATTTATCTGGTAATTGAACTTTTTCAATTTTCAATATAAATAATAGGTTCAATAAAATATCATTCTTGATACGATGTGCTGATAAATACATTAATATATACTTTCACAGTTAAATCTAAAAGAAAATTGCAGTAGTTAATTGAATTATTCCGATATTTACAAAAGTAATAGGTTATAAATGAATTTATTATTGCTTATTTACAAGCAATTTCCATCTAAATAAGGTTTCAGATTTCTTGACCTTCATTAAGTAGTCAGTAGACGAGTAGAAATGAACTGTAATTTCGATTTTTCCCGACATGTTTTATAATAGTCTGCGATCAGATCATGTTCCATTTTATGATGCGTTTGCAATAAAATTCTTTCCCATTAACTTTATTTTTTAATTACATGTCAAATACAACTTTTAAATATAAACAGCAACGACCCACGCCTATTGAAAATATTCTTTCGTCGTCTTCTCCTCATATAATAAAATTTGCAGTCTGCTTGCTTTAATTGGTTTTATGTTAACAACGTTCAGCACTTACACAGGATACCCAGGATACCTATTCGAATGGATGAGATGAGGATCGGTGACGGTATAGAATTGCCAGTACAAAGATAAGGTGATAATGTATGGTAATTATGCATTGAGAAATTATTATCCGCTTTTATATATTCTTGGAAAAATGAGTATACTTTAACCACTTTACAATTATCTCGGTAGGTATGTAGTAGTCGAGTATTCGAAGAAAAACAAAGCCTTATTGCCATTTCCATTTAAAATATACAAAATTTTTTATATTCATCCATCAATTAATTACCTCTTCGTTCATTTCGTTATCATAACTATTTTAGTTACTACTTTTCTTATGTCAAAATAAATAAATATAAAACAAGCTGTTCAATCTAAGTTAATATCTAAATGACCTAATATCTGAGAAGCGACGCTACCGTGAACTAAAGAAGATATTCCATATAAGGATCTCCTAATTTCCATCTGTCTCACCAACCGACAACTTCTTGTGGTGGACATCAAAAGTCAGTAGTAGAGCATTAATGAGTGAATAGGCGAAGAACTGTCTTAAGCTGGCAGGTGTGAACGTGGGCTAATCCGTAGGTGTTTCGCGTAGGTAGTCCATCAGCAGGAGTGGAGGTGCTGTGCCCTCAGCTTAGCAAGGTCACAGGCATGCTTCATTCACCCCTAATAACAACGGAAAATGCTTGAACATTAATTAGTGAACGGAAATGTGTGGATACTAATTAAGTTTATTATTATGATAACTTTTTACTAAATATATTACTTTCTATAATTATTATTAAAATATCTAACGGTTTTTATCTTTATAAAATTAGAAAATTTGTTTCTTGGTTTGAAATAGTGTTCAAGGTAAATACTAGTAGTATTTAAAGGTATGAATGAATGAATGAAAACAACCAACGCTTCTGCGATAGTGAATAAAATTGCAACAGCACTCAAGTCAATGTAAGTTTGCGTGGGTTTATAAGTTGTCGAAGTAAAGTCGACTTTTTCTCCATTATTGATCGGTACTTACGAAGAATAGGTACCTAATAAACCCGAGTTACTTTATTATTACACATTAAGAATGTTAATACCCCATACTGTGAGGATGATGAGTTCTAGCATGAGTAATTGTTAATCAAGTGAATCTTTAATATAGACGTTGAAAAGTGGAAGTGTCAGTTTTTTTTATGTTGTTATTATTATTATTATTATTATTATTGGTTGGTCATTCTTTTATCCTGTTAAATAAACAATTCAACAAGAACATCTAGGAAATGTATTCTATTATTTATTTATCTTCATAAAGATTCATTTTTGTTATTATCTACCGTTCGAAAAAAAATGTTTCAGTTCTGCAGAAAGTACATCTTTAGGAACTTATTAGCGAGTAAATCTTCATATTTGCATCTAAATCATCATCATCATAAGGTTACTTAGACCTCTAGGTTTTATTTACGTATACTAAGAACTAGAGACATCTTAGGTTTTGAAGTGTTCCTTCTGGTCTCCACACGGATCTTTCATTGAAGAAAATTAAAAGCAATTAAGTAAAAATCGATGGAGAACAGTTTGATCTAGTAAATGTAAAACATCGTTTGTCGTTCGCTCTCGCGGTATGACAAAGAAAAAAGTTTTTAGTCACTTAACTCAAAACATTTTGGTATTACTTTGCAGAGGTAAATCCAGAAATAGAAAGCATTTGTGACATTGTGTAGTAAAGACAGATAATAAAATCAGTTTAGAGTTTCACTACCACGTTCAGAGCCAAGGCCGTCAGTTCGTGCAGGATGTGAGATTTCGGCCATGGGTAGCAAGCAAGTAGTTTCTTGTAAGGAATGAAAGTAATGAAGATTAGCCAAAATCGTGGATGAACTCCTTTGTATATTGTAACTAAGATAAGCCTTCCTGGTAATTTTTTGATAGCGGAAAAAATTAAAAAACATGCCTTCTTCTCGGATAGGAAGTAAAACTGTAGTCCCGTGTCAATGCGATATTTGGCACAATAAAAATTTTTTACTGGGGGTGGAACGCATTCTGCCAGATTCGGCTGTTCTAGTAGCGTCGGCCAAATGATCATAGTAATCGGTGCCATGAGGAACGAAGGATTCTCTGCCATCCTGATTCCTCCTTTCCTCCTCCTGTTTGTGGATTTGGCTTACAAAAACCTCGCGTTCCAAATTTACATCTTATGAAATAAGCAAACCCACCTGCACTTGGCACGGGAGAAACAAAATCAGGAAAATTTTTGATAAAAGAACCCAGAAAGATTTTTAGCGAATACTTCTCCTTTGTTCCACTATTTTTCCTAGTCTGATGTACTCTTAATCTAATAAGTTCGGTTACAGAAGTATAATGCAGATTTATTAATTTCTAAGATCGCGAGACTAGAGCTTTTATCTTATATAACTTAGCACAGCTGTGTTTTGCCATCAAACAATCATTTCTCTAATATATGTAATAAGTTGAAGATAGTACTGTAGTGATCGCCAATTAAGATCACTGCTTGAGATTGCAGTACTTTGGTAGCACCGATACGTATATCTCGCTACAAAATCTGCTTATATCTATGTGCGTTGCAACATTCTGAAATATTTATTCAATTTAATGCTAAACTTGTTGATACTGGCGAAATACCCATTAAATAAAAAATTATTCTGGAGAAGCTTATGTTCGTTATTAAGTAAGTTGTATACTAAAGATGTGTTTTTTAAAATTTTATGTAGTACAAACTGTACAACCCACTAGAACGAACCTGTACATCGCGATAGCAATTGGGTTCTAAGTAATAACTGTAAAACTTTCAGGATGCTTCAAAAGTTTATGAACACATTAGATGAAATCAAGACAGATGAAGTTCCATTCTTAATTAAAAGACCTTCATAAATACCGTAATGGTGTTTATTAACTACACTCCAAAGTTCAGAAAATGTCACGTAAGGTTGGTGGCAATATTTAAAAGCCGTGCCAATGCTTTTGCAAGCAACCTTTTGCAAAAGCAATTCAGGTAAAAGTAACATGTTCTGCAGTGACATGTCTTTAGGTATTCTCATCAAATAACCTATATCACCACATTACCTTACTTCATCTTAATTACTATTGCTAAAATGATCTTGGAAAGATCGCAGATTAAATATATCTGGTAAAACACGGTGGAAGAGGTTGCTATGCCTTAGTTTGAAGAGGTAATAGAAGACATCAAGAGGAACAAAAAAGTCTACAGCTTTGTTCTAAAGTTCAACAATTAGATGCAGAGTCTGGATCACACAAATCACGAGGGGGGAAATGCAAAATGCATCCGGAATTACGCGGCGATCACGTCCTCGCCTCGTGTAATTTAATTAATAAAAATAACAGCAGGTGAGTTTACAGGATTCAGTAGCGTCACTAATTTTATTTAAGAACAGTGCTGCTTAACGTGTATTCGATTATTATTATTAATGTCCATTGATAGCTTTCTAAGATAATTTTCAACGATGCACACTGGGGCCAAGAGCACCTTTTGGTGGTCAAAAATATTTTCTTTGCTTATTTTGCTTTTTAAGATTTTTGTTATCATCTGTGACCACATACACCATAATAGAAGCAAAAAATAGAAAAAGTATATAAATTTTACATTGCCACAGAAAAGGTAATATTACTGCTAGCGATTAATTTTTAAATTCTGCAACGATTAACTATTCTTGTGTAAAAAAGTAACAAATAATTTTCTTGTAATATTAATATGTACAAGAATGATTCTAAATACGATAAGTTTTTAAATAAAAAGGCTTAAACATACTACTTAATGTACCGTAGACACTTTATATTGGAAATTTAATTAAAATTAACTGAAATAGTAATTACAAAAAGAAGCACAAAAATGCTCAATAGCTTTTTACTTGTAAAGTAGTAGAAAGCTATATAGAATAATTCTAAGCAAGATTTATATTTTGGACTACTATGGACGATAGCTATACTAAAAACAACGACAACGATACTAAAAAGCTTTCATAGTTTTACAGAAATTCGAAGTATTTCCTTTTAAATTTTAAGGAAAACCTAAGTTTTTAAGACAATAATAAGTAATTTGATTTTTACTTACGTCTTGGAATAGAATCCATACTAAAAAACACCCCTAAATGAACTTTAAAACACTATTTGACAATACCTAAATAATAAGTGATAGGCAATGACTACACAACCGCATTTGGTAACGTTGAGATTCGAAATAAGAAAAAGACGCATCTGTTGTTGTATGAGCTTTTCTTATGTAGGTTCAGTTAGCCTGATGATCCCTTTTAAAAAGCGCATGTCTAAAATAAAATATTATACAACTTTTTAAAATCACTTTTGACCAGCAAAATAGGTAAAAAACCCCAGTGTGCGATGCCCAGATTAAAAAAGCTAAAGGGAGATCATTGCGAGCTATGCACGTCTCTGAAATATTTATATCCACTTCTAAGATATAGCTTGTTTAATATTTTACCTTTGTAATAATTTAAATTGATTTTATTTTTCCTATTTTATACTTCTAACTACTTATAACTAAAAATTTGCACAATTACTTTTCTTTAAATGGCTTCATTACACTATGACGCTTGGGACATGATGACATTTTTGATTATAACCCGTTATAAGGATGTATGCCATTTATCGATGACAAACAAAATGTCAAATCCTAAAGTAAGCCGCTGACATCTCTAACAGTCGTGGTAACAACAGATGCTGCTTATATTATCTTAATGTGTTTACACAAGTATTGATCACGCGTTGATCTAGATTCTTCAATTTATTGTTGATCTTTACGACGTACCACTTTTTCAGAAAAAAATTATAAATTTGTAAACTATAAAATCATTTCGCCACGTTAATAATATTAGTAATATAATGGGCCTTTGTCAGAAGCTGCATCTTTTCGTATGATCAGTCGTTTAGATGTAAAATCGGGTTCTTTTTACATACACAAATTTTTGAAAAAAAAAAGATTTTTTTTAAATGTAATAAGATCCGATTTTACTCGTAAACAAACAATTGATGATGCGAAAAAATGTTATTAAAGTTTTTTGTTGTGCTATGTGCGATGCATCTTCCAACAGAGCCCCATACTTAAACTACTACATATTATTAACGCTGCAAAATGATACTTTCCAACTATTTTTTTTTTCCTAGAACAAAGTTATATAAGACTTTTTTGTTCCTTTTGATGTCTTTTATTACTCCTTAAAATTAATGCATAGTAACTTGTATACTTTATATAATTATATTACAAAAATCAGTTCTTATTATGTACCTACTACTGAAAAACGTTAAAGTTTAAAGTTAGTCAGTGAATAGAGAGGTTTCATAGAAATGTTCGTGCACTTATGAAATTCCCACTTTCTAATCTCTTACAGATTAAACATTTCAGACTTTGACAAACCTCATCATTGATGGAATGGAATGGAATTACTAATGGAAAAGGTGTTACAGCAATAGCAATAACATTTTGCACAAAGGTACCTAGTAACTTAATGATGGCTTTCATGAAACTAAAAAGACTTTGAAGGAAATTAACATTATAGAATGTAGAATGTACTGAATGACGCTCATTTGCTTGATTAGTAGGTAAGTTTGTGAATATTTCGCAATAGCTACTATTTTTGGTTTAAAAGTATACCGCATACACTAGCTGACTAGTGAGCCCTAAAATGCAATTATTTAAAAATTGTACCGCAATTTTCTCCAATTTACTTTACTACTATGTTCTTAATTTATTACTATGTTCAATATTTGTATCAACCAGTTTTTTCCCTCTTTTTTAAGGTGTCTAAATTAAACCCGGCACCAAACCAGCTCGTTATAGATGAATCTAACAAAATAAATTTCGATTCAGCATCAGACCGTAACAATAATCCAGCAAACAAGTGTATCCATCCAAGCATATCAATCGAGAGAGGGAAGTTAATTTTGATAAAAAGTTATTTTGAAAACACTATAAATTACACGATTGATGATATCGTTACTAAAACTTTTAAGTCAATAAAATAATGTGGTGAGTGATTGTGAAAGTTTCGCTTTTGTGATCTTTGGAATACGTTGTACTCTTTTGTGTTCTTTGTTCAGAGACGTATTTATCCCCCTAAGAAAGCTATTATTTTATCATAAATAATGGTAAACAATAATGAATTTATTACAAGATGTTGGTTCTATTAATACTAATAATGGGGACGATTTCTATTGAGATTTTATTTACGTACTAAATAAGATTGACACAATTTAAATTGTGTGTTATTATAGTTATCAGACATGAAATCTGCATATCGACAGCAGGTATACACACGAGTGATTTTCCATGTGTTTCCATTGATATAGAAACTGGAAGTTATCAAAGGAATCGGGTACAAATTAAATAGTTAGTTTTCTATAGAATCTGATAAACCTCGAAAGCATGAGCTCTCTTGGCAGCGCCAGCGTCAGCCTCACAATCCCAATCTTAAAAGGGTATTTTATAAACTGGTTCTAAACTAGTAACAAATATTTATTTCTTTTTCCGAAAATGTATTTAGATCTAAAAACTAATATAGGTAGTATATGATATAGTTGCTAACTATGATCACTATATCTAGTATGGTTTATATACCTATGGTGGTTTCAAAGTGATATAGTTCAAACGATTAATCACAGAATAACAAACATCAGTGTTTACCAATTTCGTCTATTTTCTTAATTTCTAGCTCCTATAGTTCAATCAAAACTACAAAGAAAAGTGTCATCACAAACACGTGGGTGAAAATGTAAAAAGCATCTAGAATTACGCGAAGACCACGCTGTAATCTAAATGATAAAATAAACAATACATGAGCTAGAAAGATTCAGTAACGGAACAAACCCCTATTTTTAATTAAAAATAAATGTAAAATCAGCAATGAAAATCTGTTGGTTCTAGCGTACGTCACTGAATTTTTCGCAACGTGAAGTTTGCACTCTTATCTTATCTCACACCGGGTCGTATTTCTTTATTCAGGTATGATTACGAAATTGACTCATTTCTTGTATTTACGGTTAAAGTATAGTTTCATTTCATTTGTTTTTATCAAAATGAATTGAATATTGTTATAAATTAATAATTAAATTATAAACTAATTATGCAATGTAAGCACACAAATAACGTTTAAATAAATATTACTTTACCACTGACCTCTAAATACTTATTAAAGATAAAAAGGCGTGATAAAACTTTTTCTAGTTAAATTATTACCTTGTTCCTAATCATAAGTTAATTTTTCACTTTTCAGCTTTCAGCATAAATAATTTTCTAGAGAAAGGTAAGGTTAACGCAGCAGTGTCTCATTCAATGTTCATTTTAGAAAACTAAACAGGAGATGGTATCGAGTCCTGTGAAATTCAACTTTGTCTTATGTTAAACATGTTTACGGTCGTTGTAAGTTGGCTGTTATTTAAAGGCCCCCCGAAGCGAAGCCATTTTTAAGTAATTACTAATTAGTATTAAGTTTCAGTATGTTTTCATGACTCGACAGAAAACTTTTTATCTATGCTAGTTGTAGTAATAATAGGTAGTTACAAGTTATTGAATAATTATTAATGGTAACTAGAGGATAACAAAGGGGCATGTAGAATTTAATAAAAAGGAGTAATATAAAAAATTGAAATTGCAGTAATTAAGAACAAACATAAAATGTTTACCAACTCATTATAAAAGCCGGAAAAGCTCACCCAAGCGCAATGCTCCGTTAGTATTTACCTTTATAATTGCTAATAATGAATACTGCAAAAAACAATTATGTAATAAATATACTTTTGATGCGTCAACAATAATAATAATAAAAGTTAGTAACAACCGGAAAAGTCATAGTGCTATTAATTAGAAAAGCGAATTTTATTAGGTACAGGTAGATTTTAATTTCCTTTGATACTAAAACTTTTTTCAAGGTAAACATGAAAACGAAAAGCGAACCATTTTGGGTGAACAATTAATTTTAATCCGACGTGGAATTCGTTTGTGAAATCGATGTTCTGATTTGTATGACGATATTGATGGAGAATGCCTAATAAAAAAAGCTGGTTCTAATTTATATGCACATTCCGGCTATCAAAGGTGATTTTAAAAATGCCCATCAAATAAAAACGACATTTGTTTTAGATACGGCTCCAGTGAAGCTTCCTTTTTGTTTGATAAGAGCATTTGGCGCCGTTTGTTATCAATGGTTGGCGTTTTTAGTATTTGTGATGATATTTACTGTATTACTCATTTTATTGCAGGCGGCACTTTTAGTAAATGAAAATATTTTGCTGCAAAGATAAGACCGATAAGCGAATTTCTAGCTATAATAAAAGTGTTCAGAACGTATGGGTTTTTTGTTTGAGTAACAAGCAATTTCCAATATTCTGGCAAGGAAAGTAGTTAAAAAGTTTAGTGAAAAGAGTTTAAAAAGAAAAGTGCTAAAAGATTATGAGAAAATTAGTGAAGAGGATAATCGGCAAAAATAGAAAATGTATACATAAAGGTGTGGGTACGTTTGTTATTGTGTTACTTAAAATCAGTCTACTTAATTTACATCCATTTTATGTTGATTACTTTTTTTTTGAAAAGTACATAAATGATAGCATTTAACCATAGTTATTAATTCTCACATGGCGAAAAAACTCTTGATGAAACAAAATGACCAAGAACTCTCGGTATGTAACAAATTATTCCATTTCTGTTTGTGATCCGATCAGCGTTTTGTTTGTTGTAATGACTATATATACAGGGTTATGATAATGTAATGCACAAAATTCATAAAACGTACAACGATCACTTTGGAACAAAATGCAAAAACACGTCAAATGTTTTTTTTTATTCCGCATCTTTTGACATAAGTTACAAAAATAACACGTCAAATTTGTCAAAGTTATGACGTCATTAACATATTTTTTTAATGGGAAGCTAAGATTTTTATTACATTATTGGAGAAAGCTTGTTTTGTTACACTAGGGAACAATAGTTGCAGTAGGGCTCACATAAGAAAAAAAAACGAGAAAATGAATAAAAAACGAAATAAACGTAAGTTTCATAATAATCGTTGTACGTTTTATGAATTTTGTGCATTACATTATCATAACCCTGTATATAAACTTTATATTTCTATGAGATATGTATAGAAATGTACGAACTTCTACCAACAAAAATTCAATTCAAGGTTGGATTTTTATTTAAACAGTTTCGTTACAAGTTTGTTATACAGTGTGTTAATTTGAAAACTTCCTACCTCAAATGTAGCTTAAATTATACTACAAAATATTAATTTCAGCAAAAATACATGATTTTTCGAGGGGAACATTTCATTGCAGTACAGTCAAAATCTTGCAGGTCGGCCTCGAGAAACATTACAGCTTCAGTAATGTCAAATGACAACCACACCTTTGTGACATCGTATTTTAAAGGACAGAGAAAACGAATATTTTGGCGCAAAAATTGATTTTTTTATATGATTTAAACATTTAAAGTATGTCAAAAATCAATCGACATATTTTTGCTGAAATTAATATTTTGCATAGGTAGTTTAAGAGATATTTGAGGTGGGAAGTGTTCGAATGAACACCCTGTAAAATAAATAACTATGGGAGTTCTATTATTATTAAGTCAATTATTATATGATAAGACAAGATATTTTCCAACAGACTCTTACTTCTAGACATTATCTGATATTGCGATTTTTTATTTTATATTACTTAATCATGTCTAGTATTAATTAGTATAAAAATAAAAAAAGGTAATGGTTATCTGATTGCGTACTTCATCTTTTTTCTCATGTAACTAAAGATAAAAATCACAAACTATTTTCAGCTTTTATTTCATTTCTCATAGACTATTATTAAATAAGTTTGAAGGTTTGTAGTCAAATAAGTATTTAAAGCAACATAAAAATTTGAAGCATCACTTTACCAAGAAACAGCTTCGATTATTTATTTTTAGATAATTATATGTAGTTTATTGAATTTTAATAATATTAGAGTTATGAGATAAACTTATCTGTCAACAACGAGAATTTATTATATTAGTTATACATAATAATAAATAATTATTGGTTTACTGTTATTTAGCTGTAATAAATTATCTTTAATTTGTGTATAAAAACAAAAGATTTCTAAACAAGAAGAACAGAAATTACAATTATCAACTATAGTTTTTATTCAAACTTATTTTACTAACTAGAATCATTTCTATAGTTCCAAATCATTAACTTTATTGTCATTTGAATTTATTACGTTATGCGCGATTAAATTTCTTAATGTAGATGTGAATTTTTTTTCTTTTTGTTATACGACTTTTGTGTTTTCTTACAAAATGAGATAAAGATTCAATTCAATGCACTATTAAAAGCAACTTGAACTTCCTAATCAATAATCAATTTGGATATCCTTTAATAGGAATAATATTGCTACCTGTTACTTTAGAACCATTCAGTTCTTTTAACTACCTTTAGTTATTTAAGATTGTTTTAGTTATTTTCTATGGATGCTCCAACTGCCCCCCTTGATCATGGCGTAAGAAATTTATTATTAGTGATATACCTCTTTTGATATTATATTTTTTCAATTGTAATTTTGTCAGAACATGATGATTGTGAGGGAGTCCGATATATTATTTAAACGAAATTTTACAAATGAAAATTTTGCGTTCTCCTGAGCTAATAAAAATAGTAAGTCAAAATAATCAAAAAATCAGTGAAAAGTCCACTAGCTTTAAATTAATTTTGAATATTTTAATTTACTCTAAAAGTTTTGAATGAATTTCAAAATTAAATCTATCAGTTTGAATTTAAAGTAGTTCAAACAAGTCCTTTTACGGTTTTTTTTCGTGATGCTAATGTTGCTCAATGAACTAGATGCTAATCATTAAATGATTGATAACAAAATTTTTTATCTGTTTTTAGGTTATGTAATTAAAAAAATAATATAGTATCTCTAATTAGTCGATTCAATTTTTCTCGATCTGTCGTTAAATACGATTGAGGACAAAGTGACCTCGATATTCATACCGTTCACTATTATACAGCTTGTTCGTCCATCACAATCACCTGTGTGTTTTGCCTCACCTCAAGATTCCGACCGCGCCACGCTGACTGCAATGACAACAATCATTAGAAAACGTTTATCGGTTGAAATGTTAATATATCTTTGCCTTACAAGTCTAGATTGAAATATTATTATTATTGGATTTTAATTTTATGTCATTTAATAAAGGTGCGATTTTAAAGTATCACTGGTAAAGTAGATACTATTCTTCCACTGTATCCCCACCAAATAAAGCAAATTATCATGTTTATCAAAGATAATGATTTTCTAAAGGATTTTGCTTCTTCCCTCTCACCCAGAGAAAAGAATAATTATCTTAGCTGAACCAGTAAATTTGTTTTGAACTGATAATTTTGGAAAGACTACTAATTCATCGTATATTATAAATATTCGCCTCTATAGTTCGCACTGCAAAAACTGCGTGCGTTCAAACCACTCTATGCCACTATGTATAGCCATGGAAATATGGGGAGTTTAAAACTCCTAACTACAGTAATTTCGTGTTTACTCACTATTAACCCGACTGACGATATTCTTTTACAACATAAAGTTATAATTGTAAAATTTACTTAGGTAGCAATTTTTAATGAATAATTATGTAGACACAATAATTGAATAATACGAAGACATAATCGACACATTCAGAAGCAAATACTTTCACGTAATCAATTTTCGAAGATCTTAATGCGAAAATGATTACGCGGTAACTTCTGTGGTTCAACAAATCCACAACATTAATATATTTCCATTTCACAATAATCCCTAAGGCATAATCGTTATTTATTAGTTATTACCAAATTTCCTGCTAAAAATAGCCCTGTATTCATAGATAATTTCATAAACACCTGTTCAAAACAGTTATGATAGATATGTTGTTTAACGTTTCAACTAAATACGATTTTGTACCATACTAATATCAATTTGTGCAATTTTATACTTTATATACTTTTACAGTAATTTAACCCTTTTCTTCTTCTTTTCCGCTCTAATTCCTGCAGGTCGTTTTTCATACAAACTCGCAATAGTTTAGATTGTTTAGAATTTAAACAAGGCGTGGGTGAATTAAAGAGATCCCTTTACAATCTTTTCCCACACCTTGATAGATCACGATGCGCCTAACCTAACATGGTAATGAAAAGATGTTTATAATCGAGTTTTGTGTATAATAACTTTATTTATTTTTTTATCCGTTTGGCTGAAATTTATCTTTAATGAATTTTTTGAGGGCATCGATATTTATGATTTGCAGAAAATACAGTTACTTTTTAGGTTAGGTAATTTAACTTTATCATGAGGAAACGACTATATGATTTCATGAAATGTTTTACGTTTCGTTTGATTTCTGATTGTAATTTTAGATTGAAGAACTTTTTTAGAGCCTTTTAATATGGGAAAGCAGTATTTTTTGTAATATCTAACAACAGAAAAGTGACTTTTTCTATCTAAATATATCCTTTGTAATTTTAGAAATTATTAATTAAGAAATAAATTTAGTTTCATGTCTGTTTATTTATCTGCAACAATTGGATGCAAATTCAATAATAATTGTTGTATTTAAATCCATATATTTATCTACGGCGATACTTATATGACAGATATACCTACATCATCCCAAACTAAAATTAAAATGACACAGATTAACGCAATCTCCCAATGATAAACAAATTAATATATTGAATAATCGAGAATCTTTAATTACGATATTACGAAGCTTTAGTCATCGAAATTTAATTTTCTAATAGACATTCGACGAGACCAAGTGCTAACAACGTATAGGTAAAAATTTGGTAACATCCTTAGAATTCTATTCGGAAAAAGTTTTATTTGGAAAATCGAAATTGAACCCTTATCTTATCAATTTCGTTACAAATACTTTTTGAATCAAAAATATCTACTTGATAAACTTTCCGACTTGTCTTTGTAGAACATTTGAACCATTTAGTGGCTATAGAACGTTTCAATTTCGATGTTACCAACTTTGAAACAGTACATTGTACATACGTACCCATAGACCCTATCCCTAAAGATCGCGACATTTCTGATGTCTTCAGAACAAACTTAAATAAACATAAAACTGTATCATTATTAATACTGACTTTTTTTGTTTCAGGTGAGTGTTACTGTACCTATGGTAGCTCTATCAGGGAAATCACATAAATCAACATATCTGTAAGTTAAATCGGAGGTTAAAACTTTTAGATAAACAACATAACAATTATTCCTTTGTACTTTATTGCTTCTTTATAATTTACCGTTTAATTCCAAGAAAATACAATAAAGCAACCAACAATAACTTGCCTTGCATGGTAAACTAGACTTGTTAGATAATTTTTACAGTAGCTTCTTCATTCAAAACATATGCTTCAATTATTGTTTTGTTTCAAGAATTTTTAATGCTTTTGTTGCTACAAATCAAAAATTAAAAATCAATGAATTAAAAAAAAAGATTAAAGTATAGCAAATTACTTACATATATCTAGTCCTGAGAAGTTAAGCTTTCAGGTTTCAAGAATTTTTAAGCAAAACTTTATCCAATAATTATTTATAAAAGTTGCAAAAAGTAGTAAGTGTTCTTCATTTTTTTTCTTGAATTTTCTTTGGAGAATTTGAATTCTCCATATACAGAAAACCTAGAAACACAGATATCACAATTCCTAATGATTCATGTCATCATAAAATGCACAAACTAGCAGCTTATAGGTCTTTAGTACATCGAGCTTTAACTACTCCAATGAAACTATTACATTTTGATAAAGAAATTTCAATCATCAAACAATTAGCACGTGCAAATCATGGTAACCATAACATGATTGACACTTTAATTAAACAAAAAGATTATAGGTTAGCTATCAAAAGAATATTTCCCATTGGCACTCAAATATAAAACACAAACTACATATCAATACCATACTTTGGCAAGATATCCGAACAAATTGCAACTATAATACGAAAAACCAACATTTACAAAATAACCTAACACCAAAACTTTTTCATTTTTATTCAATGCTAAAGATACTACACAAGATATCATGAAATCCGGCATTTATCGTTTGAATTGTTCTTTTTGTAACTCGGTTTATATTTGACAAACACTTAGAAATTTAGACATTCGATACAAAGAACACGTACGCTCTTATAGAAATAAACACCCAGAAAAATCTAATTATGCCAAACACCTATTGGAACAGAACCACCTAATGACGCCTCAAAATAACATCAAATTCTTACATTTTTTGCAACAAACACAAATTAGACATTTTAGAAGCTTTTGAAATAAACGCGCAGTACCTTTAATGAATGAGCAAACTGAACTTATGAATTCTTCTGTATTATATCTAGTTACCTATTTTCTGCATTTATCCTTAGCAACGTGTTTGTTTATCAATCTTATCTACCTTTGATAATGACATTTAATGTCGAAACAGTTGTAAGGTTAAGAATTTATATTAAAACTTGTGAAACTTTAATTAATCTATTGATTTTTATTATATTTTATATTCTACACTAGTCGTAAAACTGCAACGAAAAGCTTGCTGAATTGAACAAATACATGAAAAACGTAGATGTTGCACGCATTGTATACACATTTTTTTCAATTTTCTATGCACCAAAACTGTGAGGTTAACACCTCCAAACGGAAATTGTTAAACAAAGATATCAATTTCTTTGCTTGCAAAGTGTTTTGTCCATATAATGGTAATACTGGAACTAAAATTGAAAAAGCGGTTGAAGGTCCCGCGGCATACCATTTCCAAAATTTTACATTTTTAACGTATATATTGACATAGAATATGAATGGTCAATTAATTGGCATATGTTTCATTATATAATTCATATTTGGTAGGTGTTAACTGCTTTAAGTCTATTACACACCTAAAAAGGAGTTTTTCAGTTCATTTCTCCTACAAAAAAATCACTTTGAATTATTGTAACTTAATTAACACTACAAAAAATAAATAGTAATTCCTACTTAAAATTAATCACAAAAAATATTTCTCGGGCGAAAGACGAATATTATCATGTTCGTGTAAGAGAAACTAATTAAACGCCCAAACTGCGCTGGGGTGTGCTGTGGTTTCACAGTTCATGATTTTGTATAGCATGTTCACGATGAAGGTAGAATGTTATTCAGTCATCGAGCACAACTGCCCGTTTGATAAGGTTGAGAGTGGAAATGGCAGCTTTGGCTAGAAAATCTCATTATGAAAAAAACACGTTTTTGCTATAACTGGGTTGTTGTCAACAAGAATAAAGCTATTACATTGCTTTATTATCAAAACTGTTTCCTCCTTTTATAGGCAAAAAGAAAGAAGTGTTAACACCTGGCACATTAAAAAGGCAATAATCGGAGATCATTATATTAATTTTACTATTTCATCGGCGATACCTTGTTTTGTGCGTCGCGTTTCGTCAGCCGACGAAAGTCTACCTGAAGCACTTCTCGTTTCGTGCGGAATAAAAATGATGGCGTTTATGACTTCTTATTTGGTGCGTTGTTTACCTGTACATCTTTGTCTACTCATTCCTAAATATCAAGCATTTCATAGCTCTTTAAAATCGCACGTTATCTAAGAACTTTGAAGTATGACGTTTATTTTTGCGAATCCAGTAAGAGTCATGAGGCAATTTTTGACTTAGGTTAGGTTAGGCCAGTAAATCTTAGGTTAGGTAAGCTGTCGAACTTGTTTTTAATAATTTTGATGCTTTTTTTCGGCACCAGATTGATTTCTCAACTTCCATCAAATATGTTCAACTTTGGGAAATATTCGTTATACTATGGAAGCACTTGATGCTGGGCAGCTGTGTAGCTTTGAAAAAAGTTACACGTCTCCACTAGATTCTCCCATTTATTTATCTCAAATGTTGATGCTTGAAAACTACATACACTAACTTACACTACATGAACAAAAAAGTGGAGAAAAAATCTACAAAGATTTTGAAAAACCTAATGGGCCTTTTCGATCCATATAATCCTCTTAACTTTTCCTCAACCTGTTACATATCGAGGTTGTAGATGAGGAGGAGGTAGAGAATGACGATCCCAGTGATCGGGAAACAACAAAATACATAGGTATTAAGGATGCAACGTTTAAACCTGTAAGCGTTTAGTAGTAAATAAACGTTTAATATAAAAATACACGTTTAAACGCATATGTGTATGTGAAAGTATTTTCAATGGAACATAAATATTATACAAACAATAATCTCATTAGAGCTAAAAGACAACAATTTGCTTTCTCCGCGGCTATTTGTCGTTCGACGTTCAACCCGATACGGTACTTGATTAAGGTAGTAATTCAATCAAAACACGCATCATTGTAGATGATGAAAAGTGTACGACTTTAGTGTACTCAAAAATACTTCACATAAAACACAGTTAATTATATTTATTATTGTATTTTGCTGAATTTGCTAAAGTGCGTCTGAAATAAGCTGTCGCAAGGTCGCGTACGTGTTTCCTTTAACGCTTAAGCTACTTTACCTACATGCGGAAGCACGTATACGCAATCAGTTCTCGTTAACGTTTATTTATTTTGTTAAATTTATTTTGTAATTGCCCTTTTTACTAGGCTTTGTTATGTTTTAATAGCGAGTGACGAGTCTGATTTATTTGTGGTTTATTTAATTTTTATCAGTATCATTTTCCATTCCATATTACGCTGAAACCGTAAGAGCGAGTTAAGTGCACACGGTACGCAAACGCGCATCATCGTAAATGAAGCTTCAAGAGTCGGCTAACTTCAAGTTTATTTACGTCTTGCGACAGCTTATTTCAGACGCACTTTAGCGATTTATCTCACCGGAGTCTTTCCGTATATTTTCTTAACAGTTTTTATTAGTAGTGGTAGACGTAAACTAACGCGAGTCGTCCGCTTTATGACGCGTATATATTAGAAATCAAAACAAGGTAGGATTATAGAGAAATGGTTTCATAAATCTTTCCGGGAAAGCGTTTAAACGTGTAGAACGTTTAATTTTTGATGGTTGAAACGTTTATTTTATTAACGTGTAAGGCTTATTGTAATTGATGTGATTGGTCTTGATGCAGATGAACTGATCTCTAGGACTAGGTGTTCTAAATACAGACTTATTGATCTGTAAGAATGGACAATCCAATAGAGAAGACGACAGTTGCTTATAGACAAGTTCCAGTCAGCTCTAGCATAGCTAACATATACTACAATTGTAATAAAATAAGGCACCGTATACCTTAGTATCATTCTGCATTTTGGGTAGGACTGTAATTTGGTAGCGATTGCGTATGAAATATATTCAAATTGATTTTTCTGATATTCTGTTAGTATAGATAAATTAATCTATATTATGCTGTATTGGCTGCACAGTGGAAGCATAAACTATTAAATATCGTCCTCATACCTTCCCGTGTAAATCTAGCTATTTATTAAAATAAGTAAAGGTTAGTTGTTCAAAGTAACATACCGTGTAAATCTATAAACGGTAAAAAGTTAATCATGTCTCAAGTAATTATCTATCATTAATAATAGTATTAGAGTAAAATATGCACATTTATATATTTATATCAGAACAAAAATAGAGTCTAATAGCTATAAATGACGGCGACTAAAACAGCATAAATAAAGAGAAAAGAAGGAAATCCGCTGTTTAATAAGTGCATTAAAGAGGCAAAAATGAGTTCCACCATTATAAAATAAGAGCCTCCACAATTCAAATAATTACATACAATCGTCGGCCACTCAAAAATCAAGAATTTAAATTGCGATTCTAATTGTAATTACAGACGAGAAAAACAAAAATGTTTAGAAGCAGTCAAGCAGCAAAAGCCAGCTACTGCTAGTGCACCTATTTATGTGGAATCCTGATGAATCTTATTTATCTTATTACACTTGGTATTCTTTTTTTAATTGTACAATTAGAATAAAGTTCAAGAGTTTTATCTTCTTTGTTTATATCATACCCAAGCAATTTATAAAATGCAACATTATTAAAGCAATTCAATAGAATTGCATCTCAAATAATTAATTTGAAGGCGTGGTAATGCGATCGTACATTAAACCATTGCGTGATACCTATGGAATTGCAGGATAACGAGAACTTTTTAAAAACATACTTTACTTGTCAAGCCACCTGCAAAACCTTCACTTATTATAATAAAATTAGTAATAATATTTAGATTTATCTCCTTACCTATAACTTTTGCTTTATTATTACATCTGTGCGGCTATAAAATATATTTTATAAGCACATCATGCAGTTTTATTGACTTATTATGCAACAAAGTTTGTGGAAAAACGTGTCATCTGTCAGTTGTAAAACAATAAATGGAAACATTTCAAAATTTTTAATTTTCATATTAAAACAAGTTTCAATTTTTATTAAAAACCAGCATCCCTACAGCATGCTACTATAAGAAGTAGTAGCAGTGTATCCGAAGCCGTATCACATACTTTGCTTGAATATGTCAGAAATGTACCTAACTACATAAATAAACAAGTAGTAGTTTTGATAAAGTAAACAGTTATGCATTTATGTTTGTTTGTTTAGATGCTTCCCATTTTTGAGTTGCTCTTTTAGAATTATCTTAAAAGTCATGCTATTTCTAAACATTCGAAAGGAAATAGTCCTCAACTAAAATTTTGAAATAGTTCAGAATTTTATTACCTCCATTAGGAAATATAATTTTGTTGTATATGGGCTTCTAAAATGTCATCACATAACATAAACATGGCTTTAAGGTACAACAGGGTATTATAAGTCGTATTTAATTATATTCTTAGTTTTTGTGAACACCTTTTTCATCTATTTTTACTGTAACTACAAGTGTAGACAATGATGTGTTAAAGGCCGCCATAACGTCTATTTCGTTACATAAATATGGCAATTTAAAATGCATTTAAAAGACTAAAATAGATTTTTAGGTTTACTTTCCTTCAATTATTATAGTAGAAAAAAGTTGTATGTTACTCAACTTATGACTTTGTGTTTTGTTCAGACACTTTGGTCGTAATTATCAGCTTTCAATTGTACATATTTAATTTTGCTGATACTGTAGTCTATATCAGCGGACCGCAACCATTTTTTTTAATAAAAGTTTTACTTATTTTGAAAATCCTTAAGTCATAGTCATAATGTTACTAAATCTTACAGGGTGGTATATAGAAATAAGGAAACGTGAAATTGTGTCAAAACTAAAGTACCTACCAGTTATTTAATAATTTTATATTATAAACTATTATATAACTTCCATGCTGAGTTCAACCATATAGTTGAATTGGATGTAGGGCTTAGACGGGACAAGTGTTGCATTTTAATATACTAAATATAGATCATACACATCTTGGTTTAAACAAAAATGGAAGGAATAATGGAGATGTAATAGCATATATCAAGACAAGTTCGCTGTTACATAAGTTTTCAGACGTGAGGCCGACATTTGAAGCACGGCGCGTCGGCGAAGTGCTTCAAAAGAGGACCAAGCAGCTGAAGATTAACACTGCACGCATGTTGAATATTATTTTTCATATGCGTTTACGCAATAGTAATTTATTTCATACTGTGTCACATTTGTCAGTTTTACGTCAAACTTTTTAGTCCAGAACATGCGATTTTACGGTCTAGTATGCTTGTAAAAAATTGTACAGGACTTGTGACTGTAATAGTTATTTAAGTGCCAAGCATTGTAAATTAATCTTTACGGGCGAGCTGGAAAGTTTGTGGGGCAAGCGACGAAGGAGCGAGCCTCCATAATCCAGCGAGCCCAGTAACGATTAATTGCAAAGCGTGTCGCGTACAAACTTTTATTTCCACCTTCGCCAGCATTTCTTTATGAATTGTATATTTTTTATAAAAAGACATTTTGGAATCAAAGGCGGTAGCACAATTTATAGCTAGGCGTTGCCATGGTGCTGTGGTTAAGCAACACCTTAGTTGCCATAACTTTTTTGTTGATGAGCATTGTAAAACTTTACAGGTTTCTTTTAGAAGCCCGTAAAGTTTTACAGGGCTGTGGCTGTAATTACTCATTTACTTAGCTACATAAAGGCCTGTAAAGTGTCATTTACATAGAAAGGGGAAATAAAAAATTTTACCGGACGCAAATACAATCAATCACCTGGACAACGTTTTAGTACGTAATCAGTTACCATGGAAACTCGTTCTTCATAGATGTCCATATTTTGCATTCGGAAATTTATTTTGTATAATTTTTTTTTAAATTAAACCAATATTCCAATAATTGCAGTATGAAATAAAACGCATTACGTCATACGTCCTGGAAATGGAATTTTACAGTCGAGTAAGATGTTACATGGAACATCGAAACGAGACTGTAAGACCATGTCCAGGACGTATGACGTAATGAGTTTTATTTCATACTGCAATTATTGGAATATTGGTTTAATTTAAAAAATATATATATAAAATAAATTTCCGAATGCAAAATATGGACATCTATGAAGAACGAGTTTCCATGGTAACTGATTACGTACTAAAACATTGTCTACTTGATTGATTGTATTTGCGTCCGGTAAAATTTTTTACAGTCACAAGTCCTGTAAAATCTTTTACAAGCATACTAGACCGTAAAATCGCATGTTCTGGACTAAAAAGTTTGACGTAAAACTGACAAATGTGACACAGTATGAAATAAAATTTATTGTAAGACATTAATTTATTGTAAATTTTGAGGTTAACGTTGACAGATGTCAAATTAGGTATTATATAACGTGTAAAGATCATTTAGTGTAATAGTTATTTACATTGCAAGACCGTTACTTAAAACTTTACGTGCGAATACGGTACCTAACAAGCGAGCGATTAGCGAACTTGCTATTCGTGCAAGCACGTATAGGGTTCGTGTAACGGTCGAGCATTGTACAACGCTTTATGGTATACTGACTCGTAGATCTTTAATAAATAATTTTTTCATTTACTTAAGCAGTGCAGCACAATACGTAAGATATATACCAATGTTTTAAATAAATATGTATGTTGCTATGGTATTGATGATAAATGAGCCCGTAATAATGTTTACGGGCTTCATAACGGGCTAGCCCGTAAAAAGAATCTTTACCCATGGAGACATAGCTCAATAAACATATGTTTACAAGTCAGTATACCATAAGATTATATATCACTTTTCACGGTAGGGTATGTATCTGACAAAACGATTACAACGATTCATTTTTCGCCTAAGACCTGACCAGAAAATGTCCTGTTTTGATCGCAATTACGGTCTCTTTTCTACCATCTTTATGTCAGGCTTAACCTACCCCTTTATGACACATAATCTTGGACACTGCTAATAAATATTACAATTTATAAGCATTTTAAAAATGTTGATATTTGTCATTTTTTTCTGATTATTAATGGGTATCATATAAGCACATAATTGAAAATATTTATAACTTTTGTTGCTATTAATATTGTGTATTAAAACATTGTTAATAAAATATGATTATTAGTGTTGTAACATTTTGGAGTTCTTTTGTTAAGTTAACTACATCTGCCCTTCCTTCGCTCGAGCATCAACCAATTGCAACTTGCAATTTTGTACATCAGTTTCCTTTTTGTCCAAATAATTCGCCATACGTCCCCGTTCTTCCTGTAGAGAAAATTTGTGCACTTCAAATAATGAACTATTATGCAACAATACAATTCAGCATCTCTTGGAGATAAATATAGTAAACGGAAAATAATATGACCCATCGACGACCATACCCGTCCGGCTTAGTGTTGCTGTCTGCGAAATATCAAATAGTATTCCAAGGTTGCCAAAATAATGTTTAATATTTCTATACTTAAAAAAAAGAAAGAAACTGGGCTTTTTATTATTTATTACGGAATTTAAATGTGGCACATAATAATGTACAAAACATTAATAATATCTAACTTAGTAACGAAAATATGAATAAATTAGTAACAAATAAAATGAATGTCGATGGCGGGCAACCGATACTAATAATGACGAATTTTCAGCTAACAATAAGTGGAAGAACTAAAATGAATAGAAGTAGAAGAATAAAGATAGAGAATTAATCTCACCGACAAGCTCAAACTAACAAAAATCCTCAATTCATTTGTAATATAGGGTAATATTAATCATTCAAAGTTATGTTAAAATTAGCTACTATATTCAATTTTATTTTATTATAATAACTAGAAATGTGTTGCTACTGCAACAATGCAACATTGTTCGTAAATTATTCTTATATTTCTCCTCTTCTGCGATACATTCTTGTACTTCCTTGGATAATTCCTCTTACTTCTCCGTAATTCCCTTTACTCTTCCATACTTCCTTTCACTTTCTTAATACTTCCTCGTAGTTAATTCTTACAATACTTCCCCACTGCGTACACCTGTACACCACACCCTAACTAAATGATTTATAAAATCTGAAACTCTAGCCACTGTCCAGTAATAACCAAACAACACATCTTGACTTAATAAAAATTAATTCATTTACTACTTAATCGATCCAATATCCATGATTTTATTTTATATGTTTGTATTTTATATGCAAATGGTTAGTTTTGTATGTATTTGTAATCTTCAACCATACAGTGAAGTAAAATTTAAGCGATTAGAAAAAATGTAATTACAATTCTGAAAAATGTTCTTTATTAAAAACATGTCTATATTAATTAATTAATGCAAAAAGAAATAAAATGCTTCTATTAAATTCTACTTTTTTAATTTAATCACTACGATATGCCGTACGCCTATGAATTACAGGGCTTTACGATAACATTACTGCTTATCTCATGTCTTGTGTCTTTCTCAACACTAGATGATGAACAAATACAAACTATCAAAAGGGTGGACATGGATGGTCAGTACATAGTAGTATATTACCAAACAGTTATACTATATTAGATGGTAGGTGTAAGATAATATATACTTACTTTATAAAAATGACACGTATATCGCATGTAACCACACGCTTGTTAGATTTATAGATTGAAATACCAATGAGGAATACATTTTTAATTATTTACGAAGACAGGTTAATAACAACTTACAATGTTGTAGCTAATCAATACTTTTGACTATAAATGCAATTCATAGAAACAACAATAGATGTATCTATTATTGTAGTCGTTATCCATATTATAGTATAGAACTATTAATGTTATCTACAACATACCTTGACTAAGAGTAATAAGATTTTTAATACAGAAAGAGTGCAAATGCAGCTTGCATAAAAACAATAAAATCGTAGAACTCTCACCCAAACCTCACGAATTACAGTCGTGATACGAATGTAAGATGCAAAATTGAAAGTCACTGCGGCTAAAGATTAACAATAATAGTACTCAATAAGGAATAATATTCCCATAACCTTACGTTTGAAACTGCCAAACAAGTATTTGTCATTTGATTATCGGGTCTCTTTAGTTTGATCCCAATAATTTACAATACTGAACAACTATAGTAAATGAGCAAGATGTAAGTGAAATAAAAACATGGTACAATAACTTACCTATAGCCAAGTTAAAAACTGAAAATGTAATAGTCTGCAAAACGCCTATGCAAATAATAGAATCTTTTGTATATTTAGGACACTCTTAAAATGGGAAACAGTAATCAAGAGACTGAGTCCCAAATGAGAAAATAAAATAAACAATCAATATGCAGAAACGTTAGCAAAATTAAGGTGGCGTGGGAGGGCGCATTGGTGGGAGAAGGAGTAAAAGCAAAAAAGGAGAAGTAAAGAATACTAGGAAGAGGTTCCTAACAAGCAGACCAAGTGTGGGCAGATACCCATCTATTAGATATGTGTACAAAGAAAGTTAAAACCTCGACCATTCCAAATTCGACCTATTGGTTGTGTCTGGTGTTGTTGGCAAAGCTTCTTCTGGAAACCTATTGCACCTATATCTATTTTCTTGGCCGCAAAAAGCCTTTGCTCCTTTATTTCTTTTTCTTCGTATGCGAACGACTGTATTTGGTGGGGGGGGGGGGGGATTTTCATTTCTCTTCATTTTCTATTTTTGATATTAACCTAGATTTCTTAATATTCTTTATTTTGACATGCGTCATAGATCCTACACAGACACTACACTGATCACACGGCCTTGACAGACATCACCTGTTTATCAATTTTTTATGTTTATTCAATTTGCCATTATTTATAAATGTTGCGTTAGCTTTTGTTTCTATGGTAAACTTCTATTATTCTTGAACTGTAGTTACACTACTGCTCATATAATTATTCGAACGGTAGCTAGATTTTAAATTATATTAATCGCCCATTAATATCATACCATTTGGTAAAAGGTTTCTTGGAGAGAATTTCCAACCCAAAGCTTTCTTCCACCCTTTGTAGAAACTACCTATAAACATTAGAAAAGAAAAATGTCTTAGAAAGAATTACTTGGCCTCCACAGTCCCTCCCGATTTTTTTTGATACATCTTCTGTGGCATGAGTTGAACAGAAATGTTCAGAAATTGGTGCCGATTAACCAAAATCAACAACAATAGCAGAGAATTGGAGCAGATACACTGCAAAAATTACTGAACAGAATGGTCCGAATTTACAAGGCAGTAATATGTGCTAGAGGTAATTTGGTTGTTATGTACCTGCAGTTATAAATTTTAGAAGGAAAATCAAAAATATAGCTGTTCGATAATAATTATGCGCGGTAGTGTATACTATGGATAAACAGCAAAAGTGTTTAATGGATTGTGAAGGCTTTAACTTTTTATATACGAGTATGTATCTATGGCAATCTATGATGGTGTTTTAAGCAACATTGACAATTGATAAGTACAACTCGTTTCGCTTATGCCATTGTATAGTTAATTGTTGCATTATTGTTTAGAATAAACTAAATTGTTTAATAACAGAAAGCAGCAAGGTGTAAATTAAACAATTACGTACACTATCTATGTTTAGCCTTTAGAATATTATGTCATATGTGTTGCCGTAAACAAACTTACAATATTTTTGAAATAAATAAAGATTAGTAAAAGTTTCACAGTTTTATTAAAATACAACCTGACAATATTGTTTCGACAGCTATGCTGTCATTATCAAAGGTAATATAATTATAAACAAACACGTCGCTAAGGTAGATACAAAATAGGTAACTAGATAAAATAATAATAAGAATTAAATATCTAATACTTCCAGTAACGGAGAATTACTAAGCTAAAGTTGTTCATTCATTAAAGGTACCCTGAGTTTGTGCTTGTATATCTCAAAGGCTTCTAAAATGTCTAATTTGCGTTTGTTATTACAAAAATGTAGGAATTTAATATTATTTTGAGGAGTCATTGTGTGATTTTGTTCTAAAAGGTGTTTGGCGTAATTAGATTTTTCAGGATGTTTATTTTTCTAATGACGTGCGTGTTCTTTATATCTTATGTCAAAATTTCGAAGTGTTTGTCCAATATATACCGAACTACAAAAAGAACAATTTAAACGGTAAATGCCCGATTTCATGATATCATGTGTTCTGTCTTTAGCATTAAATAAAAATGAAAAAGTGTTAGTGTTGGTTTTAAATGTTATTTTATAATATTGTTGGTTTTTCTTAGTATATGTGCAATTTTTTCTGATATTTTGCCAAAATATGGTATAGATATGTAATTTGTGTCTTCTGTTTGATTGTCAATGGGATATATTCTTTTGATAGCTAACCTATAATCTTTTTGTTTACTTAAAGTGTCAATCATGTTCGGATTGTAATGATTTGTATGTGCTAGTTGTTTAATGGTTGATATCTCTTTGCTAAAATCTGATTTTGTTAGTGGAATAGTTAAAGCTCTGTGTACTAATGATCTGTAGGTTGCTATTTTATGTGTATTATGGTGACAAGATTCATTTGGTATTGTTATGTCTGTTTGTGTTGGTTTTCTGTATATGGAAAATTCAAATAGATTGTCTGCGTTAATCTTGATATTTAAGTGTAGAAAGTTTATAGCCCTGTTTTGTTCTGTTTCTAGTGTAAATTTTATGTTAGGGTGGATACTGTTAATAATAATTAAAAATTCATTGATAACCTCAAAAGAACTGTCAAAGCAAGCTAAAATGTCATCAACAGACAATCTATTTGAATTTTCCATATACAGAAAACCAACACAAACAGACAACAATACCAAATGAATCTTGTCTCCATAATACACATAAAATAGCAGCCTACAGATCATTAGTACACAGAGCTTTAACTATTCCACTAACAAAATCAGATTTTAGCAAAGAGATATCAACCATTAAACAACTAGCACATGCAAATCATTACAATCCGAACATGATTGACACTTTAATTAAACAAAAAGATTATAGGTTAGCTATCAAAAGAATATATCGCATTGACAATCAAAGAGAAGACACAAATTACATATCTATACCTTATTTTGGCAAAATATCAGGAAAAATTGCACATATACTAAGAAAAACCAACAATTATAAAATAACATTTAAAACCAACACTAACACTTTTTCATTTTTATTTAATGCTAAAGACAGAACACATGATATCATGAAATCGGGTATTTACCGTTTAAATTGTTCTTTTTGTAGTTCGGTATATATTGGACAAACACTTCGAAATTTTGCCATAAGATATAAAGAACACGTACGTCATTACAAAAATAAACATCCTGAAAAATCGAATTACGCCAAACACCTTTTAGAACAAAATCACACAATGACTCCTCAAAATAATATTAAATTCCTACATTTTTGTAATAACAAACGCAAATTAGACATTTTAGAAGCCTTTGAGATATACAAACACAAACTCAGGGTACCTTTAATGAATGAACAACTTGAGCTCAGTAATTCTCCGTTACTGGAAGTATTAGATATTTAATTCTTATTATTATTATTTTATCTATACCCTAACATTTAAATGAAGGATATAAATGAACGCGTGCACATCAGCTGTGAGAACATTACGATAAGCTAAGAATGTAAGCAGAATATCGTATTACCGAGGACGCTTTAAAAAAGTCAGTAGCGTACGTTCGGATAGTACTGTTTAACATTATGTAAATTTATCATCGTTGAAAGTATCTATTCAACCCTAATAATGAGTTATAATTAAAAATCTCATTACGTTTTAAATGGCATAGGATAATGAATACATTTAAAGAAAAGTAATTACAAAAATTTTAACTATAAACCGTTAAAAGTAAAAAATAGGGAATTTGTGAAAAAAGAATGTTTCTCGTTTCAAATCAATAATCATAACTACACAAATCATAACTGGTGTTAATTTACATTTTTAAGTGCATAAAACTGATACTAAATGATGGCAATCCTTTTTATACATTAGGAATCGCACTGTATAATAATTTACCAATTTCAATAAAACAATTAATGTATAAACAATTTGTTACTGTTGTAAAGGAATTACTTAACTATAATAGTAGTTCTTAAGGATTTTTGTTTATAAGAATATTTCTGCTTTCATATGTTTAATTTAATTTATATTTTTTGCCGTTTACTTGCATCCATGTTACATGGAAAACAAAAATATGCCTAACTGTCAGTCAAATAGTATTTTATAGGTGGAATGAAATAATTCAACTTGGACGTTAATAATAATTGTTCTTATAGTATAAATTAATTTCATTTTCCCTATTTTGTACGTGTATTCGATTATAATCGAATACACATTAAGCATCAACGTTAGCCTCTTAAAGGACATTTTGTGACGCTACTGAATCATTCCAGTTCATCAGTTGTTTCTGTTATCAGATAAATTTCTCGAGTCGACCACGTGATCGTGGGGTGAACACTGTGTGATTTGTGATGCTTTTTACTATTATGCCCTCGTGATATCGGTAATCTTAAATCCTTCATTTGTTGGCGAGACTTTAGTTACCTAGTTTTGTATCTACCTTAGCGACGTGTTTGTTTATAATTATATTACCTTTGATAATGACAGCATAGCTGTCGAAACAATATTGTCAGGTTGTATTTTAATAAAACTGTGAAACTTTTACTAATCTTTATTTATTTCATGATTATGGAGTTCCACCAAGTAAGGCTGGAAACAATAAACAAGATTACAATATTTTGATCTCTCTCTGGTTGTAAAGAGATGTAGCGTACTTTTAATCTAGAAACGGTAACCGCCACGAATCTCATTGCCAAAGGAACAATAAATAACAATTTTTATAACATTTTCATATAAAACTGTTATTATCGTAAATATTTTTCGTGCTTGTAGTTTTCTAATGGCAAACGATGATGAATGGTGATGAATGGTGCAGTAATTATTCTGACTTAAAAATGATATTATATTGCAAGGTACATTAAATTTATTTAGCTTTAGATTTAATGGACGAATTATTGCACTTCAATACTGCATTATTGCATCGAGTTATTTTCATTATGACGCAATAGACAGTCATAAACGCTAAATTCAGGGTTGGATTGGTTATTATTACAATGCTTCGTACCTCCGCTACATATTGCTTTCATTAAACTAATTGACGAGAACTGTATAAGAGGTATGCGTAATGTCATTAGCTTTGAATTAAACTCATTGATACATTAAGTCATCGAGAGTTTCTTAAATTTTAATCGATCAATTGCATCCGCACCTTATCAAATAAATATACAGCTATCGCTAGAAGGTATTTGTATTACTACAAGGAAGTCTTTATCGTTGCAGTTGAGTTACATTACTGATTTGTGTGGGTTTTTACATTTATATTGTTTAATAAATAATTGAATATAAAAATATTTAACAAAGACATTGAATTTTTAATTTAGTTTGTTTTTATTTAAATACATACAGAGATAAAGTTAAGGAGTAATAAAGACGCAAATTTGATGAATAAATTTTAATTATATTTTAATTGTGGCTTGGATCTGAGAACCAATGTTAATTTTTAAACTTAATGTTTTTTTAGTTTGTGCAATAAAGTTTGCTAAAATAATTCATTAAATTCATTAATGTCATTAAATTTGACATTTTTATTTGATAAAAACAATAATCCATAAACTTTACTTATAATACTTCCAATAGCTACTTGTTTTGTGAAGGTCGCTTAGGGTTTACAGGGGTTACAGAAACCAGAACAGTGGAACTTGAATGTAAAAACCACATGAATGTTAAATGTAAACGAAAATGGCCGTAAGTTTTTTGCTTTAGTCGTTATTGAGTCTTGTATATTCATAATTCAAGTTGAATCTTTGTTGGTTCCGTTGGTCTACTTCTTGCAGACTTTCGTAGGGAGGTGGTAAGCATTGGATAGTAATTCAAAATATGCAGAAGGCTGCTTTACCTATGTAAGGATCACGGTTGGCTCAGATTTGGGGCAATGCTTATCAACTCTGGTACAAGCTTGGAATCCAAAAATGGCTCACGGTTGGGCTAAAATTGAAATGATAACTTCGTGCCAAGCTTGTTAATGTTAGTGATACATCTTGTCCAATAGTGAAGACCAATATAGTATCTACACTAATACTTGAGTCTTGGGTATTTGCACAAGGTAAATAACCAATATTGGTGCAGAATTGCGATTCAAGCCTGGCATTAATCAATGATGTCATCGTCGACAAATTAAATGAAAACGACGTAACATACAGAGCTATTTATTTAGCAATATACTTATGTAAATACTACAAAAGAGCGTGCTGTATAATTGGTTGCCTATGTGTGCATAATGCTTTGACTCAATTAATTTCAAATGCGATATAAGAAAATTCTACATATTGCAATTTAATTTAATAGCGCTGTATATTAGTAATATTCTAAGCAACTTCATCTCAGCAACATAACCTTAAACGTAACATCAGTCATGGTAGGCGGATGAATACGAACTATAAGCCAGTAAAGCAGATTGCCGCTGCCAAGTTACTTACTTTTCACGTGTGTGCTTGAGTATGCAGCGAGGATTGAAGGTTGGTTAACGCTTACGCGAAGGGTAGGGAACCGAGATTTGATATGTAAGATTGGTAAGATGTAAAGCTTGGGCAAGCACTAAGGAACCGAGACTAGGTATCTGAAGGTTGACTCTGACTTGGGCAGATATGAGAACCCAGAATGCGTTGGCTGACCCTTGGGAGATTAGTATAAAGCAGCCGAGGCTTGGAATCTGCAGATTGGTCTAGGCTTAGATCAATCCCAAGCTATACCTTAACAAACAAATGAAGAATCTGGGTCAACGCAAGATCAACAGCTGTGAAACACATTATGATAATATAAGAGTGTAAGCAGCACCTTATGTTACCAGGGTTGTTAAAAAAAGTCAGCAGCGAACGTTCGGATTGTACTTTTTAACATTTCGTTTGACATCGTTGAATACATACACCCTAATAACGGGTTATAATTAAAAACTTCATTACGTTTTAACTGTCATAGGGTAATGGGTAATTTAAAGAAAAGTAATTAGCAAAAAATAGGAATGATAAAATCAATTTAATAAGGATGAAAATAAATTTTATTATTATTATTATTATTATTAGGTGAAATAGAATAATTTAACGTCGACGTTAATAATAATTATTATTATAGTATAAATTGATTTAATTTTCCCTATTTTGTACGTATATTCTATTATAATTGAATATACGTTAAGCATCACGTTAGAGCTTCTTAAATAAAATTACGTTTCCGACGCTACTGAATCATTCCAACTCATCTGCTGTTTCTCTTATCAGTTAAATTCCTTGAGTCAAGTACGTGATCGTCGAATGGTCACCGCGTGATTCGCGATACGTTTTACATTTCCGCCCTCGTGATTTTTCCGACCCAGATTCTTCATTTGTTTGTTGAGGTGTAGGGTCTGTTTTCAAGACTGGCAGTTCCTAAATAGGTAGTTGACTTACTTTATCCTTCTGTATTGTAATATTATCATGCTCTACAGCTGCCATGCATGCATATGTAGCAACAGTTTTTTTAAATTTCTATAGTACTCCCTTTTATGGTATATTCTTCTTGGCAGTTCATAAGGGTTATTATGTTGGTCCCAGGTCCCCCACTCTTTTTTGTTATTACACGACAGTAAAAAATAAAACTAGAAAAATATTTAGAATATTTGGCAATAAAACTCAATTGACTTATTACATAGAACTCCGTTTCATTTTTATTTAGAATATTATTTGGATACATCTTACTTTTATTATACACATAAATTTTCAGAAGTAGGCCCCTACTCAACCTTCTAGGAGAACCTACGCACCTTGCTTTATCTTTGCCCAAAATATCTTTACATTAGCAATCGAAAAATGCAGCGCTTTATCAAATTTTAAATATCAACATTGTTAATTAGACAGTTTTTAGGTGTTACCTACAATCAATTATATAGGTATTATTTATAACCGTGTGAAATTGAAAGCACTGCACGCTAATAAATAAAACGTGCGAATAAATTATTATTTTCAAAATAATAATAATTAACACGATCCTCGATTACACGCTTTATTTACAATAGCTGGTTTAAAACTGGATTAGCGAAATAAAAAAGCTAATTATTAATATCAATGGCCAAATCCAGGTCTAGGTAAGCCGTACAAAAAATCATTACATGGTTGATTAGTAAACTCCGCAGGTGATATTATTGCTTTGTGAATGGAGTTAAAACTATACCAATCGCTACCAACCTTTAAAAAGTATTGGAAAAGTAGAACCAAAAATGGAAAAAATACCAGTTATAATTTTCGTTACATATTTCTTAATTGTAATTTTTCACACTAGATTAGGTTGTTAACAAGAATGCAATTAAAATGAGACTGCTCATTTCTAAACAAGTTAATTAATAATAAAACTGCGTAATGGAACGATAAAGAACAAATTAATATAAAAAAAATTAGAAATTATTGCATAACAAAGAGAAAAACACATGATTTCATCGTTTATTTAATGTTAAACATGGTATTAAGAATTTTTATCGTTGAGAATCCCCACTGTTTAGTTATGATAGACAATGGGCGACCATAAATGGACCGAAAGATGAATTAAACGTTCACTAACACCGTTTATCATTACCTTTAATGTAAATATCAAAATTTAATTATTCATGTAGGTTGAAATACTGATATATGGCATTTAAAATAAAAGCATTGGCGATATATTGCTAATATTCTGGGAGAAAATAGAAGTCATGCTTGTTTTCCTTTTGAATAAATTATTCTTCCTATTATGTCAAGATCGTCATAAACAAGCAGATCTAAAAAAATGTAACGCTTTTATTGCTTTTTTTTATTATAGTATAGAACAGAAAATATATATGTAGTGGTAAATAATACTGGGAGAAGGGAAGCCTGTTTCTGCTGTAGTTAATAGCTCTTATATAGTCTTATGGATTGAGTGTCTTCATTAGGGTGTCTGAGTCTCGAAAAATTTTCTATTTAACTCGGAACATACAAAAATCATTTTTTAAAATCATTTTATTAATCTTTAATTACTTTCCCTAAAAGTTTCCGTTAAAAACTAACTGTAGTTATTGAAAAGAACAGCAGGTACACAAATTCTCTTATCGTAAAATTCTTTCCCTTTTTCAAAACCTATTCTGTTTATTGCTAATTGTTGCCATCACGTTTTATGTAATTCATAGCTATCACAAAAGATATTTTTTTCTAATTATGATGATTCAGCCGAGCAAGTATGATTTCAATAATTCGTAGTTTTACATACAATCATCCCTATAAACCACTTTGCTACTTACTAGAAAAATACCTGGTATTGCACCCACAACTGGTATTATTGCTGGTTTATAGAGCAGATTTATAGAGACGTATAACCTAACGCTTAAACTTTCTTACAATCACATTGTCTATACTACATTCTGTAAAATTCCCGTAGAAAGAAGTTTTAATTTCAGACTTTCAATAAATGCATATTTTATTTATGGTAATAGACATGCAGAATAAATGACTTTTGAAAAGAAAAATATATTTTGTGCCGCCTTAAAAAACTATATAGATCTTCAAGAACTACCAAAATAAATTATTTAATTTCTTATATAGTCCATATTTAGCATTTACTTATTATATTACATATTTTTATATAAGAAAAATATTTTTTTACATAAAAATAGATTATCTGTACACTTCCTGAAGTAGTTTGCAAACTAATACTTGAAGTAAATTGAAAGAACAATGTAATGTCTTCATTAAAACACTGTAGAATTATTACATGAGATTATCTTGCACTTTACCTATCCAACATCCCATTAACCTTAAGGCTTACTAACAATGAGTTTTATGAGAAAATCTATTTTCTCTTCATCTTCTCAACATCTTAAAATCATAGACGTGCTTGTATGTCCTGGATTTCATCACTTTATCACTCATGAAAGTTATTATAGTAATAGTATATACATGTAGATTTGTACTTATAAACATTATACAAGCATTCCCCTGATTAGACTCCTAAAAAAACTAAAAAGCATTTTATAATAGTTAGTAACTATAGTTATGGAACTATGTTTATTCTTCGTAATTAATAATTAATCATTTTTGTTGCTGCATAAACTTCTCGATAATTTCCTCATATTTAATTATTTATACGTATGCATTCTTAATCATTAGGTTTTACAGTATTTATTTATAAAACTAATCTGCATATTAATTCTAACACCTGCATTTGTTAAAACATGTGTTGTATCCAGATTAAAGCTTATTAAACCGTTTTAATTAGAAAATTATAGTTGAGTTATATTATTTACACATCGATGGTTTTAAAATGTCCGCTGTAGTACTCTCTAGCTTAAAGTATATTTTTTTATATAAAATAAAAGGTTAGAAATCTTGGGGAAACTTAAGAAAATAAAGTACCTAAGACAAATATTACAAGTATTGAGAAACAGTTTCTGTCCTATTTGCTAAATAATTATGTATTACATTTCCACGATATCCTTATACAAGGTTGGCATTGAAATTATTGATCCCTCCATAATCATGGTAGTTATTTTTGCTTCATTTCTTAGCTAGTCTGAGCTATAGGTACGTATCCCAAGAGAATATTTTCTGAAGGATCTTTAAAAAGACCAAGATAGTACCGTACCAAACTTTTTAAAGAATTCTTTTAGTCGGAATGTCTAGGCTAGAAATTACACTGATTAGACAGACCTAGGATATCTCACTATCCTTACGATTCAGTGGTTTGGGTGGGAGGATAAGGCTAGTTACAACTCACACGGTGAATCCCTTTGTCGGACACTATATATTTGATAAATAGTGGACTGATTCGCCATGGGGTGCATGTATCTCCAGCCTAAGACTGGATTCGCCATGGTGTTTCCAGTGTGCCTTTAGCCTAAAAAAGTCTTCGTTATCTTTGGACCAACCTTTGAAGGATTTATATAGGATTCTGAGTAAAACTGGAAAAGCGAAGATATATAGCAAAGTGGTAAGATAAATATCTTTTCTTTTCTGGTATATAGTAAAATTCGGTAAGATAGGTGGATGCTGTTCTTAAAGATTCACAGACTGGTCTTAATTGTATTTCAGCTTTAGCCTTGAAAACTATACTATAATTGCAAATTGCACGGAAGATCTAGAATTGCCAATAAAAAAACAACATTTACATAAAAAATACTTACATTTAACCTAATTATATAGTAGCATCATTCAATAAATCTACTTGTGTATAAAACGAAACTACTATTCGAAAGCAGGCATAATTTAATAATCACTGAATCGTTCTAAGTGATATTAATGATATACTGATTGATTCGCTATATTGCAACTATATAATTAATAGAATGACTTATAATTGTGATGGAGTTCTATCAGTAGACGAGGACAATTAAAACCCATTTGCAAATGCATGTTGCATGTACAGATAACTTTCGAGCTGTTACGTCACAATGCTGCATGTAATTCCTGTTTACCACACCGGTTGCAAAATGTCTTTTAGATCTAAGATAACGTCTTTTAATTAAGACGATTGTATCGCAGTTTTTAAATTTGCTTAAGCAGATTCGAAGGAAAATCGTGTAATAATTTATATGACCTAGTTATTACTTAATTGATTAAAGGTAGTGTTTAAAGGAGCGGATAATTTTATTAAGCAAATAAATAAAAATTGATATTGATATACCTGTCTAGTTTATTAGGGAGGTTTAATCATAATTCTTCGGGAAATGGTAATAATTAGGTTTGATTTATCCTTGTAAAGTACTTACTTGAGGTTTATTTATTGAATTTTGATTTGATCATTAATACGCATCGTCTTATGGTATTTCAAGAATTCTCGATGTTATTCCTTGTGCATATAAATATTCTAGTTTTGACAGTTATGTTTATGACATTCCTGATTATTCTTGCACTTTTGATTTATACGTAAAAAAGAGAAAAAGGTTATATAAACAACTTTCAAAAGTTTTTTTCATTTTTGAAGATTACGATAACATCGAATGATAGCATTCATCAAACATGAAAAACAATTTAATTAATCTTAATATGTACAAAAAATCTTAAGAAACCGGAAGTTGTTAACTTGCTAAAATGTAGTGGAAATAATCTATTTAAAAAATAATATAAATACCAAGGGTACTGTTCTTCCATTTGTTTTCACTGAGCTATAGCTTGTTTCTTTTATCCATTTGCTTTGAAAGATTATCTCAGCTACCGATCTAAATCTATTTGTCTACATTGACAAGTAAGTTGTTAAAAGTTTGTAAAAGTTTCCTGGTCTGTTAGGGAGTCAAAACTGACACCTTTTTTGTTTTTGATTCTTCTTAAGAACCGGGTCAGATTTAAGGGTGGGCAGGGTGGCCATCACAAATGCAGGGCTCCCACCAAATGAAAAGCATTGCAATTTTTCTAAATTTAAGAATTTGTTTTTGTTTTTATTTCTTATTCTGGTATGTTTTATTTCTTTATATTTAAAAAAATATATTGTCTGGGAGAAAAACCGAATATATACAGTCTAATAAATAAAATAATACAATCTTATTAAACATTAAATATTTTATCAATTTCATGCAATTATTATAATTTAACTTTTATTGATTTGAAATAAGTAGTTTATAAAAAATTAATTTTTTTAATTTGATTTCCTGCTTACAATATCAAGTTTAACCTTTTTTCCGTTCACTACGTTGCGTTAAGTATCAGTAACGACATTTTAGTCTAAGATTTTAAGACATAAATATATAAAATATATATTTTTCAAATTAATAGATTGAGCAGTTAAGTCAAACAACTTACAAGTGTATTTTACACGTTAAGAAAACTTTTATTTCTAACAAAAGCTCATAGATCAATACAACAATAATAAAATATCATAATGTGTACCTAATTATATAAAAATAATGAGCAATGCTTGAATACGAGATAGGTTATTATGTGTAGAGAAAACTTTTTTATTATAACTTTTTTTTCTAAAATTTTACTTTCTAAGTGATTTAAAGTTTAAGTTTGTAGTCCGCTAGACATTCTCCATGTCGCATTATGTGGAGGATTGTAGCTTCTTGAACTTGAAATAATTTGTCAATAAAGCACGATTTTGTGTATGCCGCAGAATACTAAGAATGACTTGACGCAGATACTGTTGATCTTGAAATACATTCGTAAATAAAACACATGTGTTTTTACTTATGTTGCAGTTTGTTTATCTTAGTCTGTTATCTTCTTTATAGATTGTTTACAATCTGTATAATTACTTGATTCCAGTAATCCGTTTCAGTGCAACTGAAACCATCATGGAATAAACAAACATCAAATGCTAGGTAGTATTTATGATCTGATAACGGCAATTTGTATTTGTTTAATTTGTTAAATACAATAAAGTATTTCCTTTTGGCTTATGAATTATGATATGAAGAATACGTAATTCTCATTAGAGTAAATAGATTATTGCGGTTATTAGATTATTTATTACAATAAAATCAGACTACCCAAGACAGTTATGTATCCAATAGTAGACAGTAATGGTATTCGAATATAAACAGAAGAATAAATCCTACTTTTAATCTTAAATTAAAGGGCGAATTTTAATTAAAGTACGTATTTAAGTGTTACATAAAGTGCGGGCGTTCTTTACTGTTAATAATTTTATTTAAAACAGAAAACACCATCGAATAAACTTTTGATAATAAACATAATCAGTTTACTTACGTTGATGTCACCGCTTACAAAGACTTGGCTTTGACCAATATTCCTCCTCGGAATTTCCTGTCAACCTGTCAACTCGCCAGGCTAAAATACATATCGCATTGGTATTACTTGATACAATACTTGGTTATCTGTCTTGTCTTGGTTATCTCAATACTCGACGACTTTTATTTACTACTTAAATGAAAGCAAAATATAAATATATTAACTAATAATAATTAACTAATACAAATAAGTATTGCAAGCAATTTCTAACAATATAAAGAAAAAAATTTAGTTTCAATCTCTAATACTCTTTAACCATCTGTGTTATTGCTAGTATATCTTGAGATACCCTGACATCATGTATAGTGATAGATAAAGGCCCCCCACCAAACTTAAGCACTAGGGCCTCCAATAGCTGAAATTCGGATCGATTTTAAATCATCTTTTTCCTGTAAGATAGTTGTTAAAGTAGACGGTTATGTTGGGAGGGATAGGATTGGGAGCTAATAAAGATTCAACCTAAAAGTCGTTTCTAGACCATGAAAATGGTCTCAATATCCCCCCCCCCAATACACCTACATTTTCGTATCTCGGAAACCAAAGGTAAGTCAAATCAACTTTTAACGAAGCCGACTTTTCGTACGATTTTTAGTACCTCTTCCTTAAAGAAAGTGCAAATAAGACAAAAAAAGAAGTGAAAATAAAATGGCAAAAGGAAGTTCAATCACAAGGTTCAAATTCGGTTAGATAGAAGGTTTTTCTGAATGAAATAAATAAAGATTAGTAAAAGTTTCACAGTTTTATTAAAATACAACCTAACAATATTGTTTCGACAGCTATGCTGTCATTATCAAAGGTAATATAATTATAAACAAACGCGTCGCTAAGGTAGATACAAAAATAGGTAACTAGATAAAATAATAATAATAATCAGAATTAAATATCTAATATTTCCAGTAACGGAGAATTACTGAGCTCAATTTCTTTTCTGAATGATTTATTATTTACCTACGATCACGTTCTTCTCCCAGAAAAGGGATATATAAGGGGCGATTTTTGTCTTTATTTGGAAACTCGTATAAAGTGGGGATTGTCCGGGAAGATCTAAAGAGAAATTGGTCAAAATTCAGACTTTACGACGATTCTTTCGATGTTTACAATAATGTCGGTAGAAGTCCACTACAACGAATTTGAATATCCGTCTCAAATAATAAAATCTCAATTGGTCCTTAAATAAATCCCATGATTTACAATCCGTTCTGAAGACAACGAAGAAAAGGTTATTAGACGTCGTATCTTTTTAATATTTCTGATACCTATATTACTGTTTGATTCCTAGATTGATTTCAATGCATTATTTGCTCCTCATCTCATCAATAGTCTGACCGATGGGTCAACCACTCCTTAAAAACTGTACAACGATTTCCAGATTTTGGGAATACTTAAAAAACTTCAGGTATTTCCAAGTATTTCCAAATATTCCCAGGTATTTCCAAATATCTCCAGATATTCCTAAGTATTCCCAGGTATTTTCAAGTATCTTCAGATATTCTGAAGTATTCCTAAGTATTTCCAAAGTATTCCCAGCAAAGTGCACAGTGATAGAAATTTTGAAGGTATTCTCAGGTATTTCCAAGTATTCCTAGGAATTTCTAAATCTTCCCAGTTATTTCCAAATATTCCCAGGTATTTCCACAGTATTGACACCTCGTGGCCAACCACTCCCAAAAAAACGTACAGTCATTTCCAGTTTTTGGGAATACTTATAAAAAACATCGGGTATTTCCAAGTATACCCAGGTATTTTCAAATATTCCCAGGTATTTCCAAGTATCTCCAGATATTCCCAAGTGTTTCCAGGTATCTTCAAAGTATTTCCAGCATACAGTATACAGATACTGTATTCAAAGTATACAGTGATTTCCAGCAGTGGTTGATCCTCAGGCGTGAACCACTCCCCAAACAATCTACAGTGATTTCCGGTTTTTGAGATATTTTCAAAAAACATCAGGGTACTTACAAGTATTCCCAAGTATTGCTAGGTGTTTCCAAAGTATTCCCAACAAAGTGTACTTTGTACAAGTGACTTCAGTGGCTGACCCCCCCGAATCTGGCATACGGATGTAAAGCAGTGGTATCTAGAAGTCTTATATTAAAAAAAGTATAAAAATGGTATGAAACGTGTTAACCAAGTACTGATCTCGTAGCAGTCTGTATAATTTTGTTGGTCATTTTTGCGTTATCGCTATGTGAGTTGTCGCTGTTTGAATTATTCGTTGATAGTCATTTTGATTAACGAAGCCATCTTTTTTCATCACTTTATAAAATTACGCTTCCCTTTGGTTGATTGGTTCCGAAGCCACTTTAGGCGTATTAATTTCGTAATTTTGTGATTTATTGATCCAGTTTCTTTTGGATCCTAGGGGATTTTATATTTTACTGTAGGTTGTGAACCACGTTTTCGCACCCCGCGTTTAAATGTTGATTGAAACATTTAACAAGTTTCTAAAACTACGCTTATACAATCCAAACTGTTCTGATATTTTTATTTCCATCTTCGCAATTCTGTGGAAGAAATGTGAGTTTATTCCACTAAAAATTTTAAAAATGGCTTTTGTCTGACCATCACACATTGTGAGTGGTGCGAGTTGGACAACAGAAGAAATAAAGAGAATCTCATGGACAGTTATACCAAACTGTTAATTGGTTAGATTCAAAAAAGTGTTATACCTGTTATTAATTTCCAGGAAAGTACATGAGCGTTTTATTTTTTTTACTGATTGTAAGAGCAAACAAACTAACCATATACTTAGTCCTTAGCTTATCGTAAAAAGAACTCTAAGGCGAGATATGCAATTAGCTACAAATGATAAAAAAATGATAACATACCAAAAAATTCGGACATATGTATATTGTATATATACTAAGTTCATGAATTGAAAGTATTTACTTCAGGCACTAGATTGGATTGACCGAGTTCTTTAAGCTGTTGGCATTTTTGGATCAATTGATCATGCTGGATTAGTCTTCATCAATGACTGTTTCTTGATAGTCGTTATTCCTAAAATATGTCTCTTCAATCTAACACCAAGAATTACTCTTAGATTGATATATTCCTGGTTCTAAAGACTTTATAATACAGAAATTATTAACAAAATAAAGCATCATAAAACAATGTGATCTACACTCTAAAAAATTACCGGTGAATTATACCCTAAAAAATGGAGGCAACTATGTTACCTCCATTTTTTGGGGTAAATTTACTTCAAAGTGTAATTTTCATAGGAAGTGGGGAAATTTCAACATTAGGTTAAATTTGCATTGTAATGTTTCCTTTTTAAGTAAATTTACAGATTAAAATTACAATCTCAATGTAATTTTACATTTTAACATTAAAACACCTGTGTAAAGTTACATGGCAAAGTTAATATTTCATGGCAATAGTACTTTTCAGGGTTAAAATACAAATGTGAAAATACTTCTTGAATGTAACGATGACTTGCGAAAGTACTTGCAAATTCAATCGTTCCTCTGGGAATTGTATGAAACAAAATAAAATCAAAGTAATTTTTATTGAACGTATGTACTTATATAAAATATAAGACATTAACAGAACTTCTTTTCAGGGGCTTTCGGAAATATTTGGTCTCTCAAAGACATTCAGATAAAGTTTCGATTCCACCTAGAAAATTAAAAAATTATAAATTATATAAACAATTATACACGAGTACCTTTCTCAATTACAGTTATGCTAGTTTATTTCGAATTCTTCAATTTTTGATTCATCCTAGAAAAACATTAAATTAAATATTTTTATTTTATTGGTTTAAATTTGTAATTTTAACATATAGGTACTTACCGATTATTATTTTTTAACTTCTACTATAAAATAAAATTCTTTTCATCTTCGGTCATACGTGTAAATATTTGCCTTTAATAAATGCGCACTACACTACAACGAAAAACAAAATATTAATGAGCAACAGAATGAACACTTCGTTCGATATCGATAGAGTACGCCTCGCCGAAATCATAAAAGAATGGTACACACCATTCCGACCATTCCCCAAAAAGCCTATTTGGACTGTTCATAATGGATTCCTGAATTCTTTCACGAAACGAAGGTCACAAACAAGTGCGATCAGCGAAATAGCATCTCAACGGTTAAAAACATATTAAGGGTAAAATTACACTATTCTTGTTCAAGTTCATCTTATCTTTAATATTACACTAAAAATGAATTAAGTTATTGAGCAATTATACATTTGTAATGAAAAAATTGTCTGAGTTATGTAAATTTATATTATGGATAGTGATTTTAACCAGTTCAATGTAGTAGAATTACTTATATTTGTATAATTTTACATAATTACAGGGCATTTTACCACAAATAGTAAAAATACTAAATGTATAGGTAAAATTAATTTTAGGGTAAAAATACCGCAAATAATAGCGAAAAGTTACCTCTTTCCCAAGGTAATTTTACCTCATTTTTTACAGTGTACTTGAATTCTCAAACTATTATAATTAGTGTATTTAAAAATTTACATAAGTCTTCCAGTACGATAGTTTATTATTGTTAATCAGCACATCTCCCATATTTCTCTCGATGAGGGGTGCACGCACCTTTGGTAACCATTAGCATTAAAAATTTATTTTATGGGCACATGCACTCTGATATCATATTTCCAGTGCATCCAACTCGTATGCCAGTAATAATAGTACATTTTTAAGTAATTGCCAAAGATTGTTGATAAAATAGCTATTATTTATAAGATAGGAGGCGCTAATTTTGAAGGGGTGGGTAGAAATTAATAGCGTTATTACATGATAAAATTGAAGGAAGTAAATGAATGGATAAATATTGATAAGATTATTATTTTATTGTATTGTTTTCTATGAATAAAAATACTTCTCGAAGAAAACTGAATTAGATAAAAAGAAACAAAATTAGCAATAAATTAACGCCATCGTAAAGATAACCCGAATAAAAATCTTAATCTCGGACATTAAACATTCATAAAATACATATTTGTTTATATTATTAACTTGCATTTTGTTAACAGCTAAGAATTCTGCCGTTTATAATTATTATTGCATAGCGGTCCACATGCACAATCATACGCTTGCATTTTTAATGAGAAAGTGCATCATGAACTTTGTCATTTCATTATTTTCTGTTTTCCACATTTCGTTTTAGAAATCGCCATAAATATTGATAAAGGTTATTGGTTCAAGGATTATTTTAATGCACTTATTAATTAAATTTCTTTTACAACGCTTTTTATAACCGGATCTCTTGCTAGAAGAAAAATTTGTTTCGTCCAATTATTTCTTACAACGAAATGACTGTATGTCCCGTTAATAAAATTCTTTTAAAAGATTATCATAAATATTTTTGTTGACTTGCGTTATTTAAGTGCCAGAAATATAAAGCGAAATTTTGAATTACTTCGTACTGTGTTTGTATACCTACATTTATTTATTTTTTCTTTTCTCGTGACCTAAATGAAATCCTGTTGCATCGCCGTTGATACTTAACAAATGCATTATTATGCATAAAAAAGTCGAGATAAAAAACTAATAAAGATACATTATCCACGCTTTCTACTGGAACCAAATAACGCGTTATGTTTCTTAATTCCATATTAAAGCCTCCACACACGGAATTACGCTTAGTAATAACTAAAGTATACATAAATCGGGATACAATAATTATCGTCAATTGCCCTAGAATTAACTTGTCATTAATGGATTTTTTTATTTCTTACAGATTTAGCCGCCATCAGGAGGCTGCTGGATGCTGAAAACACTGGTAGTTCGTGTCCAAGCTGTAATATGCCCTTTGATAAGGGCAAAAAACGAAGGCTCATAGACAATTGTGGACATGAACGATGTTATTCGTGTATGTTCACAAATGAAACCTGTCCGTTATGCATTAATAACACCACACAAAATGGTATGTATTTGTATTTGTTTGCTTTTATCAGTATAAAAAGAAGTTGGTCTATTAATAGGGACAATTACTTTTTTTACCAGGAATCTTTATTTCCAAATAAAGGCTGTTCAAATTTGAGGTAAAAATTTAAATTTCCTGCCATTTATATTTTTTGGACTAGAGTGCGCTGGCATGTTTGATGGCATGTAGAGGCTTTCCGGTTAGTAAATATGGAGCGCTATACGGGTGTTTGTTATTAAAAATTATTATAAATTTGATGAAAATCCATGAGAAATACTGGAAAAATCTTTTGGGGTTTTGGATAGGTGAAGTGATTGGTCTTCATTAACGCATTTCTTAAATGATAAATCGGAAGACATGGACGTAGAAAACATGTGGTTTCAACACGACGGTGCTACCTCCTATATGGGCAATGTGACAATCCATCTTTTGCGAGAGAGATTTGGTTATCGAATAATTTCTCGAAGAGACATCAATTGGCGCCTAGTACGTGCGATTTGACATCGTTGGATTTCTTCTTATGGGGTTTCTTGAAGAGTAAAGTGTATGTTAACAATGCTCAAACGATTCAGCAGAGCTTAAGGACAACATAATTGAGGAAATTGTTGACATTGAGCTGTATTCATGACAAAATAAATCTTATTAAAAAACTTGGTTTCCGAAGCAGCAGAGGATGTCACAAACATTTAGACATTTTAAATAATTTATGTGTTTCATTAAACAGTTGTTGCATTAAAAAAAATTACCTCTTGAACACCCTTTATATGTTTGATAGAAGTAAACTGGTAAATTGATAAATCATAACAGCAAAAATGATAACATGTCTGATTAAAGTAAATCCAGTTTAAAATGTAAGATTAATGTAATTACTTAAATGCTAATTAAGAGGGGGTAATGTCGCTAGATCGTCCGAATTGGCCTTTTTAATTTTTCTTAACGTTCGTAATAACAAATCGCGAAAAGTAGCCCGGAGGATGTTTATCTTTCAGTTTTATCAACATATTTTACTGACATATATTTCAATTAATTTGACTGAAAAACAATGTTAGAGGATTTGAAAAGCGTACGAATGGTAGCGCGTTTATTGTTATCCTGTTGTTTAGTAGTCTAATTAAATTGAGAAAAAAACGCTAGTACAATATATAGATATAACTAAAAAATACACATCGTCATGCTACTTTTCGCAATTTTTTTATTACGAATGTTAAAATAGTTATTTTTGTACCAAGGGCGTTATGATGATGATAATACTTGGAGGGTATCGATGTTCCAGGAGATGGCTGTCATCCAATGGACATTATCATTTAGTAATGTTCGTTTCTTAATAACCTAAATAATGGAGTAGAAAGTTTTAATAAAATTTAGAAAGTAATTAATAAAGGCGGTATCTGGTGGGTACGCCATGTTTTTGTAAAAAAAAGTTGACAATATAAACGTAGTGACTCATAATGCCCCTAGTGTATTATGAACTACATCATGTAAGTAATACTCAACTTATCAATAAACAATATTGCACTAGTAAGACATAATAGATAATTTATTTTTCATTTGCATGTTATTTGTTGTTTATACCTGTGATACGAACTAGACAAACAAGTCTATAATAACCAGGCCATTATCATTTATAACGCCCGCTCAGCGTTAAACTTTGCAGCTAACATTTCTCTAATTTTGGTTAATAATTCTTATATCGCGCCCGTAATCTAGAAATAATTCAGATGTACGATTCGGTTTATAATTATTTCTTAAATATATCCTGTAATATTTCTTCTCCTTGCGTTCTTCGTACTCCCATGCTAATAGAGATTCTTTTAATATGTAAATATTGAATGAACTCTCGTTTTAAATCTACGTTGATTTTTCGTGGTGATACTTTAATGTACAGTCGAATGTAAAAAGCCCCATTCAATAGGTCAAATCGTTCCCGAAATAGCGGTTTTTCAAGATTAAAAAAAAGAGATTGAAGAGCCCCTGACGGCTGAGGTATGAACTCCGGAGCTTAAAATCGAGGAATACAGAACTGACATACCAAAACAGGTGTTGAGTCTTTAAACTAAACGGCTTTAAAATAGGAAAATCTTGACACGGAAATGCTGTTGCTGAATTCTGCACATTTACTGACTCCTACAAACTATTATTCCGAATTTATTTTTGTCTAGTCTTATTTTCGGCATTTATTGAACTCGATATTTTTGATTTCGTCTTCCATTGAGATCAAAAACTCATTTTTTCTTGATCCAACCCAAAACTTCGAAAGTCTTGAACGGGGATTCCCCCGAGTTTTTTACTATTTGCATTAAAATAATTCTGTTTATATGTACTACATATCACATATTGCATAAAACATATGACGCATTATCTATTACATAGTACACTGTGCATATATATTATACCGAGAGTATCTTTTGAAAGTATACACCATCTATTGTTGTCAGACATCTCACATATACACCTTTGAATGTGTTTCGATGAAACTGTTGTTGCTAACGTGTTAATTGTTGAAATGTATACTTTCAAGAGATATTCAAGTAATAACACTAAACTGAATCCTGAATTAGAATTGATTGAGAATATTATTTTATGGTTAAATTACCTATTGAAATACCTACCCATTTTCAGTTTTAGGAATACGATAGGAAAACTAAAGACATTGACCAAAATCAAAGGTTTCAATTTAGAGAGTTAAAAGGGTAAACCCCACCGATTCCGCCCTGAGGTGTTTTGATATCGGAAAAACTATTTTTGTTCCACCTTTCTGATCAATGCAAGTCTTTGTGGAATTGTTTGAGCGACTTTTCTAACTTAAGTTTAATTAGAAGTTTGACTAGAAATCAAAGAGAATCTCGGAAATTAAAAATTTTTGTGAATTCAAGAAGAGTTGTCGTAATCATAAATAGCAAAGAATGCGACAAAAGTTATTAAGGTTAGTACCTATTAATGATTTTGCAATTAGGGATTGTCCTAGTGGTTTCATTTTACTATCAGCCACACGATATGATCTTTGATAACACTGATTCGTACATTTGTAATCCTAGAGTAGATCCCAAGAAAAATCCATGTAACGAGCATGTTTCAAGTTCGGGAATTTATTAATAGTTTGTGCACTTATTTTACAGAATCAATTTAAAGGGTTAAAATTGATTTTTTGACATAGAAAGCAACAAAAAGGTTTTATTGAAATTGGTTAATACTGAATGTCGAAGTGTTAATAAAATTATGATTAATAATTATTTATTGCAATCTTTTGTTTATTGTCTGGATTGTTTGATGCATATTATTTTTCCAATAAATACTAAAAGCCAACTTACTGCAAGTGTTCTTGTTGCTGAACCCTTTAATTCTTTAGTAATTATAGATACAAAACATAAATAGTCGGCACTATACAATTATCATTACTAATAACAATATCTACTAATCAATAAAAAATACGTCTGTCGTAATACTATTTAATTCTATTATTTATTGTAAATTCTCATTCTCTAGTGCTTAATCATATAATTAAAAATCCTTGAGGCTGTTCGTCTGTGTAATAGATTATAATTACATGCAATCTTTATTTGTTACTTCCAACAAGTGGAAGTTAAGTTGAAGAATATTAATGCTGCTGGCGCCAGGTTCTTCAACACTTCCTTTATAAAAAATGGCAAATTGAATACGAAACTGGATAATAAACAAGATAAAGAATTCATCTTATTATTACTGCTTTATATAATGCATACTTATTATGTTCTTTTTTATTTAGTATTTTGCTTTCTTCCACTTTAACAATAAAATTACATACCTACTTATTTAACGGTGGCAAGAAAATTTTAATTAAGAATTTAATTTTCTGTTGGTTATTGTGTGTTGCAATATGTATTATTAGATTTGTTACAAGCTCATTATTTATAAATTTATTTAGTATATGTATAGGTTTAATTAAAGTGGCGTTACATAATCTATCTCAACGAAACTGACGGCACTGCATAACCTAAAAGGAAAATTAAAATGAAGCCTAGAAATAGCCGTCAATCATTTTGAAATTATCTTAGCAAACATCGACAGCTTGTATTACGGGCCTCCAAAGAGCAGTCATCTAAAGTAAACTTTAGTGTGCAAGTACTGAGCAGTAACTACAACCGTCCATGTAAAGCCAATTATCAGCATAATTAAATTAATCAACAACGTCTTCTGTGTACGTGCATCTTTTCCTCTTTTCCTTTCGAGCATGTAATTCTACATATTAAACATCGAAAGAGATTCCCAACTTCCATTTTATAGATTGCTTAAAAGCTCGTGTATACAACTTACGTGAAATATATCGCGGTTTCGCAATCATTGCGCCACCTTTAATTGAATGAGAGAGTAATATCAGTTAAGTCTTGAGGCATTTTGAACGAACTCTCATCACGTTAAGTGCCTAGTCATTGCTGCACTTTAAGAGGAAATAATGGACCTGATTTGTTGCCCTCTTCATAAGGTGTCAAGCGAAAGCGTCATTATCAATTGTGCGACACTAATTGTTATCTTCGATCTACAGCAAGAGCAAATCGATTCGATAACGGCCAAGTCAGGTACTTTCATCTCTGCATGAACATCGTTCAAAAGTAATTCTGCTGTGTAATAAAGAAGAAATTGGAAACTAAATTACTCTGCAGATACATGAATTGAGGTGATATATTGCAATGGAATATTGTTGTTCAGCGTTTTAAAATAAACAAAAGAGATTTCGTTTAATATTTTCTTGTAAAAGGGATTGCTTAAACAAGTAAAAAGAGAACAACTTTCACTAATTGTAAAAACAATAAATTATCAAAAACAATACGAAGCATCAAAGTTAAGTAACTACAAGGGTGCAGTTTACAATTTAGAAGTTGTTAAAGGAATTAAAACAATTTTGTCTTCCAAATATGTTTTCAATTTTGTAATTAACTGTAAAGCCAGCTCTGTCCGTCCGTCCGTCCTTCCTTTACCAAGTTCAAATCAAAATTAAAGTTTAACGTTTAATGACGAAGCTGGCCCCGTCTTTTCTTTGACAGCAATTTCACCAAAATTTCACATAAAAATGAAAATTATATACATACAGTGCGATTCTAAACCACGGAATAAAAGAAAAAGTATTGATTTTTGGAAAGACTCCAGAAACACGTCAATTTTGTTTTTAAAGTGCGCACTTTTTGACATAATATTCGAATATATAGGGTGATGCGTTGAAGTGTGGTGTGGTGGCGGCATTTTCTTAAATGGAAACTTGCATTTTTTATTTCATATTCTGACACTTCGTCCAATTGCCAAAAGGGCAATGTAATGAGTTTGTTACCTTACATAAGGAAATTCAAAAAAAACTATTATGAAGACGGGAAAGTGCTATAGTCACCACACTTAAATGCAAAGCGAGACGCAAAGAATTGATTTTTGGAGAAATTCCAAAAACATATCAGTTTTGTTTTTAAAGTCCGCACTCTGTGGCGTATCGGATATACAGGGTGATGCGTTTAAGTGTGGTGACTATAGCACTTTCCCGTCTTCATAATTATTCTTTTGAAAAATTTATTTATGTAAGGTAACAAACTTATTATCTAATAATCTGGTAATCTTACCATGTTGGTAATTGGATGAAGTGTCAGAATATGGTATAAAAAATAAGAGTTGCTATTCCTTCCTATAAGTTAATATAAAAATTCCGATAGCGCCACCACACTTAAACGCATCACTCCGTATATTCAAATGTTATGACAAAAAATGCGGACTTTAAAAACAAAATTGACGTGTTTTTGGAATTTTTTCAAAAATCAATACTTTTCCTTTTAGCGAATTTATTCCATACTTTAGAATCGCACTGTATATTGATAACATTTAACTTAGGGCTTCAATTTAGTATGTTCGGCGCCGTTCTGCAACGAATAGTTTAAAAGCCAAAGTTGGTGATGAAGTTTCCTCTCTTTGTCCTCCATTTCTGATCTTTCCTAAGGTAGGTTTCCTAAGTTCACATTTATTGAAAAATATGTACGGGAAGTCTGCAAGTCGTCAAGTAGTTGAATAGTTTTGGAAAAGTTTATGCTAAATTTGGGACGGGCGGAGTGGCGGAAGGACGTTGACTTTATATGTAATTATATTGGATATACAGTGCTGTGAATAAGTTTTGCATCGCTTCAAACATTAATGACAATTGAACTTATAATGCACTCTATTTAAATATTTCTCGGGCCCTTGTTCTGTATATTACACAGGTAGTTAATCACAATAATTTTTGTTAAGAAAGCATATAGTAGAAATTCTGATTAAAAAAGAAACGCAATTGGAAGGCGAATTTATTACCATTGCAAGATGATATAGACTACGTAGATAGCAGCATAGGAAAGAAAACATAATATATTACTTAAATCTAAACTAATATTAATAACTGATTGGCCAACTTTTGTTCTTGATAACCAGATACGATATGTAGTCAACCAACTCCTTGGGCAGACATTCCCATACTATGACAGCAGTTGGATGTTTAATTGTAGGGAGTACACATTTTGGTGAATATTCTTCTCCAGGAAACCTAAAATATGTATTTCCGGCATGATTATTGATGTTAAAAGTTAATTCGTCACTAAATAGCACCTTCTGCCACTGCTATGTGCTATTTCACGACTAGAAACACAGATAACTTGGTATGTTTATTCCAAAAGTCACGACAGGGCTTATATACTTACAAATCATGGAATCTAAGTAAATATTGGCCATTGGAATTTGTGCTAGTAATTAGTTCTAAGTAGACCTGAATGACGTTATTACTTTAACTTAATCGATAGATGTTTTAAGCGTTTTCTGTGGAACTTTAAAAAGATAACGAACGAACAGAGACATTACTAATCTAACGATAACTGAACTAATTAAAGGTAACTAGGCAAAGTATGTAAACAATGTATATTATAACTAAAAATATTAATGCACGAGATTGATGCAGGATTTTTCACACCACTTCGATTTTTTAATTTCGAAATCTCGAAAAAGAGACACCATTGTTTACTTCATACTCTGCTTTATCACGACTAGAGTATAGACACATTCAAATGTTTCTCCGGCAAACTAAAAACATCTCAGAGCTGTGTAAAGGCCTTAGTATTGAAACCTAGTAATTGAATTTGAAGTCTTCAAGAATTTCAGGTATACATAGATTCATGCTATTCTTCAAAAATAAATCAAAATTGAAAATATCAAATTGTCAAATTCATACATCCATTGCTCGTAATTTCAAGTTTTGTGGATTAGTGTACGAACACTAACCCAGTTTATATTTAGTAGAGCTGAGCAGTTCACTTTAGACTGAAACATCTCACTTAAGTGAACTTTGAACTATGGCCTCTATTATACTACAGTAGGAACTCCATAATCCGAACATACTATATTCCGAACATCCAGTAATCCGAACAGCAACATTTACAAGCTATAATCCGAACAAACCTCTTTAATCCGAAATCCTCTTTAATTCGAACAAATCTCTTTAATCCGAACAAGAAAGTTCTTTGTACCAACTAAAATTGAATATGTAGCATTCTTGGAAGGTGAATATTAATTACAAATAAGATTATAGCAGATTGCTGATGCAGTTTTTGGCTGATGCTTTTACGACCCGACGGGTGCAAACAAATTCTACGAAGATTAACAAACGCTTTTGTTATTAATATAAAGGGTAATAAAACCCCTGAGGGCTACAGATGTATAAAATAAGCTATAAATATAGTAATGATACGCTTACAAACACGCCCTAAATGTTTTGACGTTGCAGTTTTGCCACAATTGTTTGTATAATGAAATCATCTACCTTAAAACCTTTTTCCTTCAAGTTTGTTAATACACAATTTGTATTCGTGACGTTCAAAACTCAATTAAAAAAATGTCAAAACAAAAACACACATTATTAAAACTATCAGAGAAATTATTCAACAATTAAATGTTAGGTTAGTGTTTCCAATTGCTTTAAAATACGGTGTTGGTAAATCGACAGTCAGCGATATAAAGACAAACAAAACTAAAATCCTCTAGAATATATCTCGTCTGCTGACAAAGGTACAGGAAATAGAAAAACACTGAAACTAAGACCATGAAATGAGGCTACATCGCTATAAAAGGAGAAAGAGAAAACTTAAAGCAAACAAATTACTGATTTTCTTAATTAAAAATAAAATGTTTGTAATAAAAATTAAATTAGTAAATTACATAAGCTAAGTTCGTTATAATAAAGTACCATGGCATAAAGCAATGTTAATATTCCTATATCCAGTAATCCGAATTCCTCGTGAATACGAATTAGCCTTGCATTTATAGGTTCGGATTAAAGAACTTCTACTGTAGTTCATAACCGACATAAAGCATCTTTAAGTGACCTTGGTGTTCCGCGAAACATTTTTATAGTATTTAAAAGTATTCACAGTTCCAACAAGGTTAAGAATCACTGATTTGGATATTCAACAGTTCACTTGGTTAATGGAACCACTAGTTTAGATACTGAATAGTTCAATTGATTTCTACAAAAAATTAGTGAATAAAATGGATGAATCGTATGATTAATAGTTATTTATGTGCTAAAGGAACTACATCAGGTGTTAACCTTCCAAACTTATTATAGTTATTGGTTCTCCGCCGAACGAAATAACCTATAGTTTTGGCCCATGGCCATATTAAAAATTGTCTTAACGTACGGGGTAAATTCATGAATGGAATTTTTAAGTTTTGTATGCTCTTTATAGCAAGGCATAAAATGTTAACTAAAAGTATAAAAGTTCTTAATTAAAAACGTTATAAAAGTTCTTGTTTTCAGTAACTTTTGTTAAATTAACATATGCATTGCACATTAACTGCACATATATACATATTTCAATCGTTAACAATAGAGACTATGCGTGTCTATTCTGATGAAACTTTTTATATCAGTCAAATTATGAGTATCTCTCATTGAATAACCCTAACTGTAAGACATAGAAATTAAACATCATTAGCATAGTTTTTACATCAATTTGTCTGTATAATTTCATGGTCTGGTGGAATTGGAATAAAATTTTTGCATTTCCCTTTTTTGTAGTTCATGCACCTGAACTACAACTTTCTCTTATCACGAAAATAATTAGCTTTTGATTATATACACATGGATTACAAATTGTACATAATTTTGTAATAATAATAAAATAGTGATTGGAATATAGCACGTTTTCAATTAATCAAACACTAATAATAAAGATTCAACTTGAAAGTGTAGAACCCAAACCTTGCTCCAACTATAAGAAACTAAACGTCTTAATTTATCGTCTCCTACACAGGTTATTAGGATTTGCATAAATAGATTGTCCATTTTTTCTTCATCTAGCCTTTAATTAAGTGAACTTAGAATCCCTTTTGTTATTTGATCATTAACCTTAATTGCCGTTATATTTCACTTGACGCCGTGTAATTTTTGTTAGTTACTTTTTAATTAACATTAATTACCAACAGAAATCATACCTTTAATAATAAAGCCTCTTCCGACAGTGAGAAGTATGGGATCACTTTATTTATTGTTAAGGTTTTCAAGTGAAGATCCACTTAAGTACATTTTTAAACAACATAACGGTACGATCAGTGATTGATTGTCGATATGAATTTTCGACTGTCAAATTACGGTGTATCTATCTTGTTTACTAGTAATTTAAGTGTACGATCGAATTACTCAATGAAAAACAATTTAATACAAGTTACCTTCAGTTGAATGCCGTAGTATTTACCTTAAAGCTATAGCAGATTGTAGATAATAATTAGAAAAACAAGAAATTAGCATACGGAAAGAATCTGCGTGAGTTTTTTCAAACTCATATTTTGGTGATGTCAAGATGTAACGATTTGATGTAAATTATATCTAGTGTTTTTCCTCTTCAAATTAAATCGAGCGAGTGAATGGAACAACTGAAACATTCTATAGTTAAACAAATAGTCATTTCTTATTTACTTAGTAAGGACAATACTGGATAAGATTATGTGTTAAGATGCAAATGTTTAAAATCGCTAGTGGCTTGAAAGCCGATACATACTTGACATGCGACATCGTCTGAAGATTCTAAAGTTTGTAAGTTCAGATTAGTTTCGAGATTTGAAAATTTAAAATGGTTGAGGTGAAAAATCTTTCGGGAATTTTGTATAGTAAAAATACTGAAATGATGTATACCTTTTGTATTTGTATGTTTTTCGATCTTAAACAATTTAAAGATCTCTGTGATTTTTTCGGTGCAAATCAGGTATAATAGATCTTTATAATTGAAAACTATCAAACAGAGGAGAATTGAAGTACGTAATTAATAATGGTGTAATAGATAGACACCTCAAGAGAACTAGAATGCTTAAAATAGAGAGCTTGTAAGTGATAAAAGCAACAGAGCTAATAAATAAATACTATTTTTTTTATATTTATAAAATTAGTTACAACCTCTTCGAGATATTCCCTCCTCCTAGGGCGTGGGACATGCTTTGATATTATTAAAGACATACAGAAGGTATTCTAGAGACTATTTTGTAATATAGATTAAGTACCACAAGGTTCTGCTTTGCGGCCAATGTTGTTAATAGAATTGTTTTAGGAATTTTAATATTTCATTTGTAGTATACTATTCTTGCTTCATTTGACTATGTCTTACACCGCTAAAATAACATTAAGTTAATAAAAGGCTCAAACCTTTATATTTGTTACTGATTATTTAATTATCTCGCTATTGCGCTCTTGTTGTTTTCGATGTTGTGCAAAAATAAATGGTTTGTTTATAGGTCAGACAACGATATTCTAGAAGTTTCATTGATACATAAATAAACTAGCTTTCTGATATTACAAAAAAAACTTTGAATTTTTAAAAATGATATTTTCATGCGTTACAACTGAACGTCCGCAATTCTCTGAAATCCTTACACGTGATGCAACATTTAACAAAGGTTTTGCATAAATTGCCACATAACACAGATTTTATTTATTCCCTTACATTATGGCAGGCACAATCGAACGCCTTAGCGGTGATCGACGAAATTGATTGCCTCAACGTACAATAGCAAACAATAGGAAAGTTTATATCCCGAAGGATAACGGATATATTTATGAGTGCGCAATTTCGCCTTAATAGTTATTGTTACCTTTTCAGAACATTTTATAGAGCACTCTTAAGTTGTCAGAATTTGATTTGTTGTTGTATTCATTTTTTAAAAAGCAATTACTTATTATGCGATCGTTCTGTGATTGATATTTTAATAAATCATTATTTATAATGTATCTTTCCAGGGCAAACCTATTTTATATACCGTAATCATTCTAAGAGATCAGCTGAGAGGTGAATTTTATTAACCAGAACCAGTCTGTCAAATAATTGGCAAAAATTACCAAAGAAAGTCATAATATGAAATTCGAGACTTAATCATATCGGTTGTGAATCATTAATTTATTGGTTTCATTAACAAGGTTTCGATAGAATCGTGTACTTTTAATAAAGAGTAGGTGTTAAATAAATGAAGAGATTAGTAAAACGTCACTTACATTAGTATCTATGTAAATTTTTGATGTTGTAACAAGACAAGTTGTCGTATAAGGACTGGTATCACAATTTCTTGTTACATTATTACAATTAATATCTTTCTGTTACTATTTAATTTAATGTTCAGTGTTTGTAAACAAGACTGATGATACAATTAAAATCTAGTTCAATGTATAATGTATTACTCTCTTTGTTTCAGTTTCATCTTGTCAAAAACAAATTGGCTGCCAAGGATTGCGAGGTTCGGAAATTACATTGTACGCTGATTCTAATTCCTATACACAGACTGATAAATCATGTGATCGACTGCAACCCAGAACCAAAGTTAAAACAAACGGACACTTTACTACATTTATGCAGGTTAGTACCAAATCATCTTAATAGTCGACTGATTGATTGGTACATATGTGAAGATGATAACCAAATTATTAATTATTGTCAATCTATATGTAACCATTACGCATATAAATAAGTTAATTATTACTAAAAATAAATCTAAGCCAGAGAAAAGAATCAAGAAAATTAACCCCTAAATAATAATACTTCATTAAATCATTGAAAACGTTAAAAATGATCAAATTATTATTAAATTGATTGAAGCCTGACCAATGAGAAAAATAAGATGAAAGTCCTCACGATTAGTTATTCACTTAAACGAAAATGTCAATTAAATGGGAATCGTAAGAGGAGTTGTGATTATTCTCAAGACAACAGCATTATATATCAAAACAATTTCGTTCTGGAATTCATAAAAAAAATTATTACATGTAGATCAAGATAAGACGTCTTGCTCTAGAATAATGAAAACTGTCCTCTTTTAAGTGTATTTAAAAAACGAGATACATCTTAAGAAAGTAGCTCGGAAAAGGATATGTTTAAGACTTTTATCTCAATCGTAAATGTAATTAAATTTTACATTCTTAAACTATTTTTAACGATGAATGATATTAGGATTTATTGTTTTGATAATCCTTTAATAAAAATAGCAATAACGAGTCTGATAGGCATATTTACGCAGTATAATGTTTAACAATAAACTCGCACTAATAAGGAAGAAACTAACATTTTATAGCAATTATTAGACTTAGTGGCAGATTAGAAGGTAAACTATGATTATTCGTTACATTATAGTATCTACTAATGTGAAGTAGACATTTATTTAATGCGATTACATTCAGGTTGAAAAATTTCTCAAGTTTCCGTTAGCAAAATCCATGCGACGCATAGTAGGTAGTAAACTTAGGATTGCAGAATATTAGTAATAATGAATGTACCAGCTACAGGTAGCTAATTAAATGCGGGTTATAAATAGAAAACGAAATAAATTATCTTTAAATTTATAACAGCTTAGAACCTATTTAAACCAACACGTTCACTTTTGTAAAACATGAATTTCTTTCTGCAGGAACACTGAGCAATATGCTTTTGCTGATATTTATTTGACAGTTTATAAAATTCTAAACTCGTGCATTACCGTCAGAAAGTTTGAGGCAGATCATTAAATTTACAAAACATTTTAAAACGATAATAATAATAAATCTGTTGATGACATAAACAATTACCTACTTATTTATAACAAGAGGAACTATTGATATAAGTAAACTATTTTCGATATGCTCTTCCGATTTTAGTGAAACTTGGTGGATCTAAAACTATTACGACTAAAACGGCTAAACGGCGAAAACACATTTAAGGGATGAGATCCATCCTCGAAAACTAACGCAAAAATGCAATTTTTCATACGTGTATATTGTGTTTGATAAAATTAGTGATTTACTTAAATTTTATTTCCTTCCTTAGACTATCTGTCGTTAGTGTACATAAGTCGTATAAGGTATTTAAAACTGTGCAAAGAGAACGACTGTCGGTTTATTTCCTTTGTAAATAGACACAAATTAAAATACAATAACTAAATTATGCCAATAACCGTTATAACAGTTTAAATGCTATGAATGCGTGGAAAAATTGTCGTTATATTCACATATGACAACCAGACAAAGGGAAGTCGAAATTAACAACTTCCGTAGGCGCATTAATCATAAATGTAAAATCAAGACATACTCATCAATACATTTTATCTTTCTGCTCTAAATAATAATTATTGGTGGTACCGACGTATATGATTAATTACAAAAGATACGATCAGAAGAGATAAAAAGTACCTGCGACACAAAATAAAATATTATTTATGACGAATGCAGTGGTCCTCATATATCATCGAGAATGATAACTTAATTTTAATTCTTCTATTATTCAACTGTCAAAAAATGAAATCTTGCAGCAGTAATAATAATAATATAAAACACTTATGTCGTACGTGATGCTAGTTACTATTCGAAATCTGTCGTACACTATCACCTTGCGAATACCGAAAACGTGATGTGGTATGTAACTACACTACCTTGCAGCATGCTGTTATGTAATTTCGACTGCTTTTTAGTACCTATTCACTTGAGCTCAGTTTGTTATTTTTGAGATCTGCGACCCATGAAGATCAACTATTATTAATTATACCATACGATAATCCTATTAAATGATAACAATTAAAGATTATAATTTTTTACAATTTCCGTCACTAAAAACGTCGCCATAAGATTTCCTTTGCAGGCATCAATGGCATACTCGTTGTGTAGATCAGTTCGGAATTAAAAAAAATATATTTGTAGATTTGTTAACAATAACAGTTTCTAAAATACAATATAGTCCTTTTGATCCAAACAATGGAAGCGATCTAAATCGATTTACCATAAAGTTTTAAAATGCATACTAACATTGTTTTCCACGGTGCTATAGAACCTTCCTTTCAAATTATGTAGCATATTCAGAAAAATCTTTGTGGAGTTTTTAATTGTACAACCGATTTTTCAAAAGCTGGTAGTAGCGCAGATTTCTTTTTTCAATAGATTTTACATTAAATTAATTTTCTTGACTAAATTAGTTGCGAGCCTGAGTCAATGGACAAAGAACGACTTTTGGGTTTGGACCATGTCATATTGAGAACAATGAAGAAACTCAACGTTAAACCCAAAATTGTATGCGGCTTCTTCAGGAGATTAACTAAAAATACCTTAAAGACATTCTCGGCTTGCTCTTTAACCTAACCTAAAACAGTTCTACAAATTCAAAACTTATCCCTATAATTTCGTTATCTTTTATAAGAGCGACGTGTGAAACAATAAAAGTACGATTTACTAATGTTGCAATCAACATCGATCTCAATTATAACAATAAATCTTATAAACATTTTTATGGCCCTTTATATGACCAGAAATGTGTTGTACAACTGTACAATCTTGTGCTTTAAAGATGTATCTCCATAGTGGAGGCTGCAAATTAAATATTTACACTATATAGAAATGTTGAGGATTCTTTCATTATTTGATTTTTGAATATCAGCAAAATAGTAAACAAATGCAATACATTTGTATGGGCGTTATCTATTGATTTCAGGATTACAATAGTGTTTTGATTATACGAAGACAAAATATTATTTTAAATCAAAAGCTTACACGTGAGATTAAATATAGTAGTATCATGTTTTGAATCATTAATATGCAGATTAAAATTTGCTGTGTTTAAATTATGATAATAATTCGTCAGTTATGTATGTATATGTCGCAGCCAGATTGCGAAGTCCTCCATCTTATAAAACGGCTAGTCATTTTATTATTTCAGAATCGGGCTGGTGTATTAAGTCGTTTTATATACTGACGAATTCTCTAACGGTCACATTATCAAATATCAATAATGACTATGAATTATTTCGTATTTTGGACAGTAACTGTTGAAGACACAGCCAAATGTAAGTGAGGTTATGGTTGGACATTCTTGACAACATAATGAAGTTGTTTATCTTTTTAATGTGTTAATTAAGCCTAGTGAGTTGTTTTTCTTCCAATAAAGTTTTTCTTTTAAAAGTATTGTTAACGCCAACATTTTTATTTCATTTTTGGTGAAATAGAAAATTCATAGTTTATTGGTATTTGATATGACTATTAGAGGATTCAATTTATAAAATGACTAAAAAATCAACCTGATTCTAAACCCAGCCAGGACAGTGACGCCGTTTTTTCGGCAGTAACAACGTCAAATTGTTGTAAAACTTACATCATTATGTCACAGCCCAAAGACGTCATTAAAACGTCCTATACTAACACTAAGACAGGAATTATAAATAAATAGTTGAATATTGGAAATAACATTTACTATAATTTGCTATGTTTTGACTGTAGTATATTATACTACAGTCAAAACATCTCTATAGTATTGTGACCACCTGCTTAATATGATCAGTATTCCTTGGCCCCTGCTAAAATATCTTTTAAATGAAACTTGTACGTATTGTATTTTACATCCAAAAGACGTTGTTTTGAAGACGTCTACGTACGTCCCATTATATGACGTCTTATGAACATCATTTATTAGTCATATGACGTTGTCGACCAATAATGACTTAAAGATAACGTCATTATAACCTCTGTGTGCTGGCTGGGAAATGATGGCAAGCAACAATTTTAAAATCTGGCTGCGTTTTATAAAATGACTAGCAGTTTTATAAAATCTATTTTTGTAATCTGGCTACGACAAAAGTATATATGTACATCATATGAAAACATTTTCCAAGTAGGTTCTAATTAGGCCTTAGAATTACAGTATTCTCATTGCCAGATGTTCGTCCTGATCAATAATGATTATTATCCTAAGTATAGACGCTAATTAGATATACATGTGCAACAAATAATCGCCTGGGCTTTAAAAAGTGTTTCATTTTATTGCAGTTTTAATTTAATTATAATAATACAAACGAGCTACGCAACCCCACATAACTCAATAAAACAATTTCATTATTTTCATTGCTGTGCACACGTAATTACTGAACATTATTTAATAAATTGCATACACGCTACATCTCTTCCTGTTGTCTTCAGAAGTGCCTTTATAAAGTTAATTTTTCTTTTCAGAGTCGTCAAGACTTAACAACCTCCGGTGGCGAACTAGGTCATCCAGAAAAGCTTCCGAAGACGCGTCCTACAAATCCAAGAAGTCGCGTGGACCAAGGAGTGATGACGCAAAGTTGTCCAACACCTCCACAGTCGCGGAGGAAATTTTTTTTAAGTCCAAAAGCGCTAAGAAGTCCTTTCGCGCAAAGAGCTGCGAGGCACGCCGTTGGCGATTCTGCATTATCAGGTATTATAATGTTTTTAGTGCATTTTATAATTGCGTGTTCAAAGAGCGAATATTATATTGGGGGGCGTTATACGTGGGTTAGTGCAATATCCGTTTGCTGTCGTGGGTACAAACGACGCGACATTCAGTGTAGGTTGGAAAAATACAACATTGTCGCGTCAATGTTGTTCTTGGTGCCAACTACTGGAGATGGAAGAGATTCTTATTTATATAATGATGTGCTTAGATAGACTCGAAAACAAAATATTTTACTACAAGAACCTTATCACTTTGTTTCTCTATAGATTCCTTTTGTAATGCGATAGGATTGATGTTTTTTAAGAAATATTTTTGGAACCAATACCAATACTGTTTTAATTTGAAAGTACGACAGATAGAATTATACGTTAAGCAGTAAGACTTATCTTATGTAATCAATATTCAACAAATCTTTACGGTTTGTTTATTACTATGTATATATTCCTACAGCTTCCATGACTTCTTCAGCAACTTCCAATGAAAATCGACACTGGCCCAGTATAGTTTTAGGAAAAATTCGTTCGTTATGGTCAGCAGGTAGTTCTACTGCAAACACGGGACTCGAACAGCTTGTTGCAACAGGCACGAATTTTATCTGCGTTTTATTTTTTTTCCTTTCTTTTTTCTAGTATTTGCTTGTAATTGCATGATTTGCAACTATTATTTTGATTTCACACACGCCGCACTTACAATATATTCAACTGCCTTCAATAAAATATGGTAAAAGTCAATAAAATATGACTATTTTACGATATTATCGACTTCTGTTTAAGATTTATGTATAATTAGCAATTGCATATATCTTGAAAGATGCTAGTACTACTTGTCATATTAAACTCCTTGCGATACTAGTTTTAACTGTTTTCCACTTGATATCCAGTTTTTGTACGAAGATAATCAGCGAAACTTCAATTATTCAGAACTTGCTCAAGATATTTTATATATTTTAATTGATCCTTCAACCGGAATTCTAATTAAAACTGTTAATACTTATATAAAATGTTCTGTTTAATTGTTCAGATATAATGAACTAATAACAAATTGAAAATCCAAACAGTTCTGCATGTTAAAATTGTTCATTATTTTGTGTTATTTTAAATGCAAATTACGAGAATGCAATTTCCGTTTTTGTTATTTTATTTGATGAGTTTGTTTTAGTTAGTAACTTTGCACCATTTATAGCACAGCTCATCTGTTTTGTTGTGGCACTAATACAAATTGCATTATCTTTAATTAAAAACATTGATAACACAGACTTTTACTAAACACTCATTAATCTTTTAGATGACGAAGGTGGAACCGTAAAACCCGTAACGACAAAGAAATCGTCCGAAAATGACATGTATATGCGATTAGGACTTCTATTAGGAGATGAAGCCCGACGATCTCGAAGACAACCATCTCGAAATTCACACGAATCATGTTCTTCCCTAGTAAGTTATGATAATACAACAATGATTTCAACAAACACTAGTCCAGTCTCTACTCTTACTGGAAGTTCAGAAGATCAACACAGAAATAACCCCAGTTCTGAAAGTGTGGGTTCACTTATGTCCATGTCAATGTCAGGGCAAAGTAATTGCAGTTCCAGCCCTGTTAGTAGAAGACATAGTGTAACTGGTTAGTAATGCTAATATATTTGAAGCTTTTAATAGATTTTCCTATTAACTAAATTGTTGATATTAATTTTATATTGATCTTGCAGCAACGCAACCCGCACAAGCCGAAGACCTCGGCGCTTTTCATTCAAGACGGACGTGTATAAGAAGATCGGCGCGAACTGGTACAATAAAAGGACCCATCGATCCAAAAATACGTTTTGCTCAGTACAGAACGCCTCAACTTACCTTAAAACCACTTTTCTTCGAAGTACCATTACAAGAACCCGATCCGTTATTCTTAGGTCGCCACTGGCTTATTAAAGAAATTGAGGAGATTGTTGGTATGATTGAGCAATCTCTATTAGCTATATTAACACATAACTAACAACAACAAACTTTTCAGGTTCTTCTAGTCCAGGAGTTTTGTTAACAGGAAACCCTGGTACTGGCAAAACAGCACTCATTCTTCAATTAGTAGAGTACAGTTGTTTTGGTCGAAGAAAAGAACCAGCATATCAAACAAAAACTCAAGCTATCCATTCTCCAGATCGCTCACTTAGTCCTCAAAGTATTTATTACCAAATTGATCTCGTGTCTGAAAGAATTAAACACCTTTCAGCAAATGTTGTTGGTTATCACTTTTGCCAAGCTGATAATAATAATACATGTTTAGTACCTGATTTTATTCATTCTCTTGCCGCACAATTATGCCAAGCACCACAGCTCCTTGCCTATCGTGATTATTTATTAAACGAACCACATTTGCAAGGTATGGTGTCTTTAAAAGAATGCATTGCTAATCCAGATCTTGCATTGAATAGAGGAGTCTTAGAACCATTAGCTAGTTTAAGAAGAATTGGAAAAATAGATGGTCAGAACTGTGTTATTTTAATTGATGCATTGTGTGATGCTGAATATCATAGGCCTGACCACGGTGATACAATTACGTCATTCCTTGTAAAGCACATGCCTAGTTTTCCATCGTGGTTAAAAGTGGTTGCTACTGTACGAACCCAATTACAAGATATTACTAAACAACTGCCATACACAAGAATAAGTTTAGATAAGATAAATAATGAAAATGTCCAGAAAGACATGCTAGATTATATCAACTTTAGACTACAAAACAGTCCTAGTATTCAAAGTAATATCACTTCATCAACATCTGGAAAACTTGAAAGTGGAAATATTGCCCAACATAAATTCTCACAGCATTTGCTACATTTAAGTCAGGGATCATTTCTTTTTGCAAAACTTACATTAGATTTATTGGAAAGAGGGCATTTAGTTGCTAAGTCTTCTGGCTATAAAGTTCTTCCAGTTAATTTAGCTCAGATTTATTTATTACATTTTAATCTTAGATTTCCCACTGTACGTTCCTTTGATAAAGTAACTCATATATTAAGTGTCTGCCTAGCAGCCTTATATCCTCTAACACTTGTAGAAATTTATTACTCTGTAAATTCCTTATTAGTGGATAGGTTTCTTCCTTGGGATGAGTTCCTTCAAAGATTTAAACTTTTATCAGGTTTTCTTGTTAAGCGATTGGACAACACTTATATGTTTTTCCATCCATCATTCAGAGAATGGTTAATACGTCGTGATGAAAATGAAAGCACAAAATTTTTATGTGATTTAAGGTCAGGTCATTCTGGAATTGCCTTTCGTTTATCTAGAGTACAAGCACCTTTAGATCCAGAGAAATCTTTAGAATTAGGACATCACATTTTAAAAGCTCATGTGTACAGGAATATGACATTTTCGTCTATATCATCACGAGAACTCCAAGCACATTGGGTAGCTGAAAGTTCAGCTAATGTTTCTGCAGCCATATGCAATCTACGTAATGTCTATAGTCCCAATGTTAAAGTTTCTCGTTTATTCTTACTTGCTGGAGCATCACCTAATTATGTAACAGATTATTTGGGAAATGCTCCTACCCTTTGTATGTATGCATGTGAAGGTATTGTGCCTATGGTTTCACTGCTGCTTGAGTTTGGTGCAGATGTTGAATTAACAAATAGCCAAGGATCAACAGCATTATCATTAGCATCAGCAAAGGGACATTGTGATGTAGTGCGACAGCTAATAGCAGCTGGAGCTAGTCCTGGTCATACAGACACTGCAGGTCAATGTGCTCTAGTCCATGCCGCAAGAAATGGTTTTTTAAATGTTGTTGGTTATCTTTTGGCATGTGATTGGGTAGTTAAAACTTCTGAAGATGTGGAACTTACAGAAGCAGCTCAGCAAGCTCTTATTGCTGCTGCTAGTCAAGGACATACTGAAATTGTTGAGTATCTATTAGATATGGCAGAAGTTAATGTCGATAAACCTGATAATCTTACTGGTGATACTGCCTTAACAGTTGCTACAACTAATGGATGCCATGGAGTATGTACAGCACTTATCAATCGAGGAGCAAATATATCTGTAACAAACAGGAAAGAAATGTCACCCTTACTACTGTCTGTTAAAGAAGGGCATTGGGCTATTGCAGAGAAGTTAATACAAAATCATGCCGCATTAGAACAATGTGACAGTGTCGGTCGAACTCCATTAATGCTAGCAGCTTCTGAAGGACATGTTGGATTAATAGAATTATTACTTGATAAAGGTATGGAAAAATAAACATTGCAACATGATTAAATTACTAATATTTTGATGATTTATAGGAGCAGCAATAGAAAAACAAGATCGAGAAGGATTAACATCTTTATGTTGGTCATGTCTCAGAGGTAAACTTCAAGCATGTCAAACTTTACTGGATAGTGGGGCGAGTTTAAACCACACCGATAAAACAGGAAGAACACCTCTTGATTTAGCAGCATTCCAAGGTAGTCCAGCAATTGTACCTATGCTTTTAGAGCGAGGAGCTCAAATTGAACATGTTGATATTAATGGCATGAGGCCTCTTGATAGAGCTATAGGATGTAGAAATATTCAAGTCGTACAATGCTTCTTGAAGAAAGGTGCTAAATTGGGGCCGGCAACATGGGCAATGGCTGCAGGCAAACCCGAAATAATGTAATGAGACTAATGGTTAGCGTTCTTGATAAAAGTAATAACATATTCTTGTTTTTTAGGCTTATTCTCCTCAACAAGCTACTGGAAGATGGAAATGTACTGTATCGAAAAAGTCGGTTGAGAGAGGCAGCCCATCGTTACCAATATGCTCTAAAGAAGTTTCCTACTGATGACCAAGGGGATCATAATCAAGCTTTCCATCAGCTTAAGATTAATTTTCTGCTAAACCAGTCTAGGTGTAAAAGGAAAATGAATGTAAGTCTTTGAACTTAATTTACTTAACCCCCGCCCAGTGGAAATAATTTCGGCTATACGGGAGGCGGAAATGGGTCTCTAGTGACCCAGCTGCTATTTTGCTGTTTTTACATCAATTTCAAAAACACCAAAATGTCTATACTACTAATAAAAGCTTGCACATGATAATATATTCATAATATTAATGTTTTTTTACAACCATTTGTGACCACTTTTGACAAAAGGGAGCAGAAATTGAGTTAATAGCAGTTTTAGTACGACATATTATATAGATATATAGGGTGTTCATTTAAATTCGTAATCTAGCAACCTTTGGATTATTGCCTGTCTCTATCTGCGACGTATTATATCTGTCGCTCTGTCTTCTTTCATTAAAATTCCAAAGGTTGCTAGATTACGAATTTAAATGAACATGCGTTACTTACAACAATGACCAAAAGTTCAAAAAAGTTACATTCAAGACGATAGGACTGACACAATCTGTGATTTTCGACATTTGTAGTATTGTAGAAAAGCAAATCTAAGTATTAATCATTCAGTCGATTTTAACAATTTGAACTTTTGCACCGTAAAATATAATCTTTTTTTCCAAAAGACCACAAACATAACACTTTATATTATGGATGGCTAAAAATAAGAATTTCATAAATATATCGTTATATTCATGATCTGAAGATGTCAATATATTATTTTAAGCAAAAAACTAAATTTCGACTAAACTCAACTGTTTGCTTTTCGGGCTTTTATCAGAGAATGGGAAAACACCTTGTGCGCTCCCTTTTGTCAGAAGCGGCCACAATTGCAATTATTGACCTACAAACTAAAAAAGGGAAAACTTTCGACTCGTATTCTTAAATTTATATTAAATAAACCAACTCTTTATTCTTCCCATCGGCTTTTTAAAGAATCTAACGTTATGTCTGTTACACAATTATTTAATAATGTCATCTTAAAATATATACGCAAATATCCAGATATAATTATTCATCATGATCACATTTACTATACACGAAACAAAAATGATGCTGTGTTAAAAAAAACAACTAAAGCAGTTGGTCAAAGGTGCTTTTTGTTTCATATTCCTAAACTGTATAACAATTTTCAACAATATATTAAAAATAATAATATAGAAATAACGAACAACAACTATAATAAACACATCAAATTATTCGTTACAAATTGTATAAATCCAGAATAACTTGTTTTTTCCCCGATGCTTTTTTAACTTTCAATCAGAAATTTTAAATCTCACGTATTAAACTTACCTGCTAACTTTACTTATCTAAGCTTGCAAACTTCGGCCATTTTTCAAAATGATTTTTTTTTCTTAAAAAACCACACGCAACTGTTATTGCAGTCATGTGGTGTGTAACCATCAGCTTTTAAAAATATTGTCTTTTTATGTACATTAATTTACTACGGCTGATTTTGCTTTATTGTTTAATTTTATTGTCTATGTAAAATTTCATGTACTTATTAATGTTAATGTTAATTTCAATAAAGTATTCTATTCTATTCTATAAATAAATGAATATAGTTGGTCTATGAAGTAAATATTTCTTGTTGCTAAAGTAAATTATTACTCCTACACATACTCTATTTCAAATTTCATGAAATTCGGTAGGGGATTTTCTCACACCCCCTCTTCGCCTTTGAAGATTAATCAGAGTACCTAGAAACCTTGCAAGGGGCAGTATAAAGAAATCCCATGATAGAATTTTATGAAATGTTGCATGGAGTACACGCAGAGGCAGTACTTCAGTTCTCGCAGCAAGAAACAGTCACTTCCTAGATTAAAAGAAAATCTTGGAGTAAAGTTTGTGGGGGACTTTTAGTAAAAATGAAAGTAGACGAATTAATATGTTACTTTGATTTACTTTCTGATTGTTTTGTGCTTTTAAAACAAATATCATTTATTATAATTGTTTTTTTTCTTTACAGGAAACAGATGAAGCCATTGAATTAGCAAACCAGGTTTTAATTGTGAAACCAGAATCATATGAAGCCTATTATGCAAGAGCAAAAGCACGATTAGACTTAAAACTATTTGAAAATGCTCTAGCTGATGTCCGAGAAGCCTTAAGACTAGCACCACCACAAAGTTCAGAAGTCAGAAAGGTATTAACTTATTTACGGGAGGAAATTAATAATAAGATGGGAGCACCAGCGAGAATGTCCAATTATCATCGTGATTTTGCAATATCTGTTGATACATTACATGAATAGATAATTCAATAAAGATTAGATTATTACTATTTATTATTAATTAAGTCACTCTAGACATATTTGTTGTTAATAATATATATGTTATAGTAGTGGCAAGGTAAATTTTCTTGTAGTAACCGAAACAATGCAATCTGTGTGCCTTTTAGAGACTGATTATTCAAAAATTATTATTAATATTATTATTTTGTGAATATAGATATTTTTAGGTTGTACATAACTTTGAACTAATTTATTTCTGCTGTTTAAATTTGTTTTCTCATCATTCCCATGGATGAAGCATCCAGTTGCACTTTTTGTTGTTGATTTAATATAATTAGTTATTTCTTTAGTTGATAAATTTTAGTTTAGTTATTGAACATACTCTCAGTTTTTAAATAAGTGGACTCCTTTTGTTGTGACAGTTAAGTAGTAATATTTTTTATAAGAATGGAATAAATTAATTTTATACAGTTTTACTTTTTTAGAATATCTTAATTGAAACCGTTTTTGTTAACAAACTCTATTTAGATCTGATAAGGACAAATAAATGAAATACATTTGATAAGTCTTACGATTGACTTACCAATTCACCATAATGCAACCAGTTTGTTGTCAAAAATGGTTCTGATCTATATAAATATCTACAATGTATTTAAGAATTATAAAGATATCTGTTTATATAAAATATTAATTTTTCAGTTTATGCACTGCCATTATGACACAAATTGTTTAAATGAAGCATTTTTCAATGCTTTTCAATGAATAACAGTTTATGTCATTTTACGTACCTTTAAATATGATGATAAATTTAAAAAGAAAATCATTTTATAAAACAGATGTGTACCTAGTTATTATTTTAATTGTGAATAAAAAAATATTGTCTTGCCGAGCATATTTTAATCAAAAGAAAAAATTAATTTAATAAAATGCAGTATTCGTTTTTATTTATTTATTCATTTTAGCAGTAAAACTGTGAAAAAATGTGTGGTTTATTAATGATTTTGTTTTTATTATTATAAAAATATGTTAGTAATTTAAAAAGAAAATTATAAAGAAGGTGCTACCTGCTTACTTTGAGTTTTAAACTTATGGAAGAAGTATATGCAATAAAGTATTGATTTAAAAAATAGATTTGTGTTTCATTTCTGTGTAACTGTTATCATCACAATCATCTTTAAAAACGAAAATGATAAAGAAGGTGCTACCTGTTTATTTTGTTTGCTTACTGGTTTTTCCAGGATCATAAACTTTTTTTGTGTACTTGCCCTTGATAAATGTTAGTAAATTAAAACCCAGTAAATGTTTAAAGTTATTGAACACAATGAATCTTCATGCTCTATTCAAACCTACACTGTGTCCACAAAATACCGGCAAAACTTTCAAGTATTTACACAACATTTTGAATTTAAAAAACATTTATTTATGAACCTTTGGAAGATGAAGTGTTGGTTACTTACGCAATGGCTGGAGTGGGGTATATTTTGTACCCCAACGTAATTTCACTCACAAGTTTTATCTTTCTGAACAAATAACTTCATAATATCAATCTATTTTCATATTACAAAAAATAATTAAACACTATACCATTTGAGTCAATTGTTGCTACCATGGCAGTTCCTAGTCATAACTTCACTTAATTAATTTATTTTTTTGTTATATCTTATTTTGTTTTATTTTTTATCAAAGTTTATTAATTGATTTACTCCATTGTGAATGCATTTTCAACAATTCACTTATCTTTAGTTATCCTATTTTTTTAGTTTAAAATTATAAATTAAAATAATAAAATAGTAATTATTTGCTTCAAAGAATGTAACAAGCACTTTTTGGCACAATGTAAAAACTTAAAGCATGAAAATAATGTACAATTATAGTATATTATGGGACAAGTGGTTGAAATGAAATTTCAACGTTGAGAGTAACTCGAGACGTTAAAATTTTATCAGCCACCACGCGTTCCATATACTATTTTTTCTTCGAATTTTTAGTAAATTAATGCACTTTAGAAGAAAATATTACATTTAAGTGACAAAACATGACATTAAAGTGACATTTCTCTTGTCAGCAATTGAATGTCGAACAGTTTGAAATTCAAAATTGCGGTAGTCCGATAATTTCAACTTCTAGAGGTTGAAATGCGATTTCAACCATTGTTATCGATTGCAAAATGAGTGATTTCAATGTCATGAGTAGAAAAAAGTTATTAACAAAAAACCCTTTTTATCAAATGACTCCCATCCTAATTATACCCAAACAAAAACACAAACATTTCAAAACAGATACAATCAGTTTCTAAAATATTCAAAACGCTATCCTTATCCTCACCCTATAGTCCAGTCAAATGGTGTTCAAAAATGTCTTGAAGTGGAAAGTTCTGGTGTAATTGTTTTTTGTGGCTTAGTTTATGGTTTTTGGGGTGCTGAATACGAATCTGACGTTGTCCAACAAATAGTTTCACGGCAAATATGAGAAATCATAAACAAACACTAAAAATCACAGTTTTATTTTGGTTTTTGGCTTAATACCTGAAAAGTAAGCTTTTTACGCAAAAGGTGATTCTATATTAAAATATAGATAAGAAAATTACCTACAATTCATGTTCTTATAGTTTTTGTTGTACAAAGTGTGGTTTTCGGGCAAAGGGGCGTTGAAAAACCGGTAAAAATCAGAAATTTCCGGGAAATAGCAAAAACACATTCTTTTACAGCTTTTCCGCTCATAATACTAAAAGTAAGCATTTGCTAACGTACCTACTGATTATTAGGTTATATATTATTATTATACTTATAGTTATATTATTATCATATAGGCATATATTAATATAGGTATAAGACTCTTTTCGAGTCCTTTGTTGTTCAAGTGCATTATTTCTTTTGCAGCTCCTTACCTTTGACGTGTTGAGCTGGCGGGCATGCTGAAGAATTTCCAAAATACGAATTGTCCCTGTATCCATTGTCTTTTTTCGACGACTGTGGTATGCGAAAAGGAATCAACTCTGCTTTATACAAAGCATTTAAACCAACTGAACAGGCAAACCTCCAAGGGTGTGTGTATTCTGTGTATGTCATAGATGGAGGATATTTGCTGCATAGAGTCGTGTGGAGCAGGGGTCAATAATTTTCATCAATTTGTGAAAGTTACGTTTCATTTGTTAGGTCCAAGTACAAGGACAGTGCCATAGCTGTGTTCGATGGTTACCCTCGAGAAGATAGTTGCAGAGGTACTAAATATACTGAGCGAGCAAGAAGATCACACAAACAACCCTCAGTAGATTTGATTTTTGACGAGACAATGGTGCCTACACTACCACAAGAAAAATTCCTCGGCAATATGAAAAACAAAGAGCGTCTAATTCTAATGTTGAGGGACAATTTTGTAGCAGCTGACATTCACACAAAGCAGGCACAAGAGGGATTCGGATACACTTATTGTCACCACAGAAATAGACCTTGCATTACATAACTCTGTGCTTATCGTGAGTGAAGACATAGATTTGCTGATGATCATGATTGGTCGCTGTAAAGGTGTACATTCAAATGTATACTTTCTAAAGCCAGGCACAGGGACAGTTTCACCACTCATTTTTCTTTCCTGACTGAAAACTGGATCGATCGATAGCAAACAACTTATGTTTTTACATGCCATGGGAGGCTGTGATACTACTTCAGCTTCGTTCAAAGTAGAAAAGATGAGGTTTCTTCAGATTCTCAGGAAAACCCCTGCATTAACTAAGACCATTGAGATTTTTAAAGACCCTATGGCAGATGCTGATGCAGTTACTGATGCTGGCCATTGTTTCTTCGCCTCATTGCATAAATTGGCTGACAAGGAAGCCACGTCATTAAACAAATTGAGGTATAAATGCTACCTTAGGTCTGAATACAATACATCCGCACATGTGACGTCCTTACCTCCTACTGAGGCTGCAGCTCAGCAACATTCCTTGACAGTGTATTTTCAAGTTCAACAATTTCTTGGGAATGAAAAAGATCCTGAACAATGGGGTTGGAAGAAAACCAAAGATGGTCTGAAGCCAGTAACCACGCTACAGCCACCAGCACCTCAACCTGTTTTGAAACTTATTTCTTGCAAATGCAAGAAGACCTGCCAGAAAAACTGTGGATGCAAAAAAGCAGGCCTCAAGCGCTCTAATATTAAATTTGTGTGAACTGCAAAAGCAGTTACAATAACATGCCGCTTACTGAAATCGAAGAAGACGAGGATGACCCGGAATTCCCTGAAGTACTTGAAGGCATCCTGCAAAAATCATGGAACGTTTGACCAAGAGGACTCGGTTTGACTGAGGAGTTTCACTTCAACGTCAATAATCATTTAATAATAAGTATTTTATAAAATACCTACCTACCTATTTTATTATATTGTTTTATATTGCTCAGTTTTCATACTTATCAACCATGAATCGCTGTTTATCATTTTGTTGTACCTATGTAACCTAACGTTAACATTGGAGGCGGATGACTTCCTGCATTCGTCATTGCTTTTCTCATAACTATTCAAGGTCCGAAAAAATTACTTACACATAAATTGTAGAAAATGTTTTCTGATTTTTCAAAGTATAGGATAATGATTAGAGTGAAATACTTACTTTTCGTGTTATGAAGGGAAATTCTCTAAAAAATTTGTTTTTTTGCTATTTTCCAAAAATTACTGATTTTCGCCGACTTTTCAACGCCCCTTTGTGCGGAAATCATATGTCGCACAAAAAAATGATACCAACAGAAATTGTAGATAATTTTCTCGTCTTTATTTTAATATAGGATAACCTTTTGCGTAAAAAGGTTATCCTCCTTCATTTATTCATCCGCCAAAAGTGAACATGGAACTATGTGAATTTAATAAAAAAAATACTTCATCAGCAGTTTGCAAAGTAAGATTGTACCAGATTTTAAACAAATATCCTGATGTGATACGCAGTTACACAGATGCACAGTGATTCGTCTAGTACATGTTTGCTGGATAAAATTCATTGTTTTATTTCTAGGAAATAACAATCTATGGTGATGACCAAGGTCCGCTTGTTTCAGATTTCAGCAATTGTTTTTGCCAAACATGCAATAACGATACTAACTATTGTAATTGTTATAAAAATTAGAACAAAAGCTTTTAATTATCTTTTATAAAATGGACAACATATTTTGAAAAAATAATGTTTGTTTTTTCCATATGAAAACTTTGTTGGAGCATAACTAATTGTTATATAATAAAATAAGATGTATCCAGGCTATATTTTATATATGTATTAGCTAAATTCTCACACTTCATTACAATAAATAGTTTAGTCGCAATATCTCGGTACAACTCCATTTTTTAATTTTTTTTAACAAATAGTGATTTACTAACTATGTTGTTAATTACGTCTGATCCTGTAATCAATAGCTTCAAAGCTGAGCCTAGAAAAAGGTTCAATAAATTTCCACAAGAAGTGAGAAATTTACTGGTAGCTCCTAAAGATGATATAAGTGAAAATGCAGTGGCGTGAGATCCATGGAAGCAATGCTTCCCTTGAGAATTTATTAAAAATATAAACCAATGCTAACAAAAATATTTTTATAAAATAATGGTAATCGTTTATTTAAATTTGTAATATTTAATCAACTTAAAGCTCAACATGAATTCTGTACAGCAAAAAGTATAATTATTAAGAGTACTATTTTAAATTAGGCTCATTAAACTTGCACGGAAAGGTGATACCGATTCAAATGTGTTACATACACTGCATATAAGCACTGCTTACAAATGCTCTTCTCTTAGCCTTGGCGTGAATCAGCGAGCGTGGGGTGATATAGTAGACGATGCTGTTTGGCTGGTTAACCTTGCTTGGTCGTTATTTTTATTGTGCTTCGTTCCCAAATGTTTATTTATTATAATTTGGTTATTTGTTCGATTTAGTGTTTGTTAAATTTAATGTTACTTAAGTAATGTAAATCTACGAATGAGACTGTATTTTGTCGCATTTTATTATTTTAATTTATAAGTTGGATTTTTTTAAAGACAAATAATTCTATTTAGTTTGCCTGTATACAAATTTAAAATTGCATTATCTTTTTACTGCAAATTTAGCTGCTTCGGTGAAAGGTTGGAATACCTTCGATATAGCCAAATGGGGACGATTTTTTGTTCAGTTTGTAAATTATTAATAAGGAATTTCTTGCATACAGTTTTGGAGAGAAATTACAAATTATTAAGAAAAGCAGATCAAAACCGGAACTTTCAAATTTAACAACAAAGATTAAAACCTGTTGTACCTTCGATATAGCCGAATAGGGACGATTTTTTGTTCAGTTTGTAAATTATTAATAAGAAATTTCTTGCATACAGTTTTGGAGAGAAATTACAAATTATTAAGAAAGGCAGATCAAAACCGGAACTTTCAAATTTAACAACAAAGATTAAAACCTGTACTGTTTTGCTAAGAAAGACCGGAAAATTGATACGAAGTAGTAGTTTTTTTTAAATAAAGAATGATAGTCAACAAATTCCATAAGTTTAAAGTGTAAAAGTGCTTCTTTGAAAAACTTTTAGGCTTAATAATTATAACACTGTTTTTTATTGTACCTACCAGGGGCGGATCCAGAGAAGTATTTTGAGGGGGAAATACCTAGGTGTATTATAATTAAAATCGTGGTTGCTTCCCTAGCCTAAATTCTCACCGCACGCCACTGTGAAAGTGTAATAACTGTTAGAAGTATTGATGAAGAGGAAATCGATGACAACGATTCCACTGAACATGAAAGTGATTATGAAGAGGATTCTTCCGATGAGTAATCGCTGTGATCAGATTTCGATTATTGATATTTTTTAGACTGTATCTTATAAATTAATATTTTCCATATAAATCATTATAATTTTATTTTTCTCTAATAATAATTATTTTTTGTAAAGCTATGCCGTGTTAACAGTGTTATCTGAGATGTAAATTTGAATCATAAATATTTCATTTTTTCTATATTTTTGTTTAATTACCAAGGTTACCCTACAAATGCTTCAACTCCATTAAAAGTATACAAAGTGTAATTAATATAACTAGAAATCTCCTAATGGTGGAGAACTGTAGTTATTTAGAGCATATTGTCTTTATCAACGTGTGGTTTTCAATTTAAAAAAAAATTTTTTTGGTTTGATATTTTTAATGTAATGAGAGTACAACGGGCGTACTTAAAATTTAAAATGCGATTTTTTCAAAAACTAACGCAGGAAGAGACCACATAAGGAAAATATGTTCTAAAGCAGGGGTGGGCAAAGTTAATACTGGTATGATCGACATTAATTTTTCTTATTTATGCACGATCGACTTCGAAAAATGGGTTAAATTAAAAAATTAACACAAAGTTATTTATTAGAAAAACTACTTCCTCTGGAAAGTGAAGTCTGCATGGTTCAGGTAACAGTGAAACATATTTTATGTGAGTGTCCAAAGTATCAACAATATCGACTGTAGTACAATAGCTATTATCTCCAATACTCAAAGTGTCTTATCTGACTGTCCAAGAAACACAGTTGAATTTATAAAGCAAATTGGTGTACAGCCTGTTCGTTCTCAAACTTGAATATATGCATTTGACACTGTATTGAATGGTTTTGGTGATTCCTGCTGACTAAATTCAACTACAAGAAAGATAATAGTATCAATAGAAAAAGAAAATTATTTTGCTTGAAATGATACTAATAAAATTAAGAGTTCGATTTTTATTTTAAAATACTAATTTAAAAGTTAACTGTTGTTAAGTATGACACGCCATGATTTTCAAATTATTTCATTCTTGCATATAAACACTTGTTTATCCTGCGAATTAGGAAGTTAATAATGACTGTTTGAAACGTCACAATTGAATAACGACCAATTAAACTGTTTGTTATTTTAATATGGATTGATTTAATATGGAAGAACATTAAAATACATTAAAAGTAAAATGCACAACGTTAATTGCCTATGATCGACTTTGAGAGTGGACACCTGTTATATAACCAACTATAAATAATGAAATTTAAGTATTATTTCTATTACGTCAAAGGTGTCAAAAGACATTGTTATTTCAGCGCAAACTAGTGAAAGCCATTTTCCATAAGCATTCATTTTTATCAGCAACTGTATCCAAAATATAAATTCATAAAATGTTGCACGAAAAGTCTGCAACATTAATTATTAATCAATTTATGGTAATGTGTGTAAAGTTTGTCTTTCAAAGTTTCAAATGTATTGAATTACTTGCCTTCATTATTATATCTTTGATTTCGATTTTACTTAAATTTTTTCTACAGAATAGTAAGTAAATAGAACCTACATTAATGTTTATGTTTCATGTCATGTCATATTTCATGTATAATCATTTATTATTCTATAAAGTAACTATTGCATTATTATTTAAATAGTACCTATGCTACAACATTTTATTATACTGTTTAACTGTTTTACAATATATCTCTTTGTTTTCATTATGCTTTTATGATTTCTTTAAATACATATACCTACTTTAGATATACAGAGCATAATGAAATTGTATAACTATGTGTTTTAATAAAATTTATTAATTTTAATTGATGTTACAGTTACAATACAATTTGTATTATTGCATTGAACAAATTTTCATGTTTTGTCTCTCTTATAGGTCTCTCTTCTATGATATTGTGATGGTATGTAAAACCTGTATCTTACTCCATAAAACAATATAAATATTATTGTTTCAATAAATTATAAGTATATCCAAATAGTGTTATTGTGAATGTTTTCTATTGATGTGTTCTCATTTCTGAACAGTTAGAAAAGCAGACCAAGGTTACTACAAAAATTAGGTTGTAAATCTTACTAGCAGCATCTGGTCACAATATTGTTGACTTATCCCCTACTGAGAAGGGTGCATGCCATTCCATATTTTGTAGACTGAAGGGCTTGTAATATTACCTTTATGTATTTTAGGGGCATCTTTTGCAAAAATAGAAGAAACTTTGGCATATGTATACTGAAACCTTAAATCATCTTAATAGAAAAAACAAAAAACTAGTTTCACTCTGTCTTTGAAAGATTAAATATATTATAGATTCTAAATTATAAGTTGCCTTTATGGCAGTATATAGTATGTAAAACAAACTGCAATTAGTGGAGATTCCATACTTAAAAACAGTAGAAGGAAAGACAAGAAGAGATCTGATCAAAAACCAAACCCACAGGTCAAACCATTGAAAGAGTTAATCCAAGAGGAACAGCTGGGACATCTACAAAGGATGTAAGAAACCAGAATAGCAAAAAGACTATAGGAAGCCTGAACAACTGAGATAAGACCCAAGAGACGACCAAAGAAAACCTGGGAGGAAGGAGTACATAAGGCACTTGAATAAAACGAGAGAAACTGGATTAATATGAAACAAATGGCAAAGAATAGGACAAAGTGGAAGACATTCTGGCAAGTCCCGGTTAAGAGAGAGGACACAAATTAACCTTGACACAGTAAGGTATACAGTTGCGATCATTCGCTAAAGAATGATGAAATAATCATGATAGCCTATTTTTCAGTTTTTTGTACAAGGTAAACTGTACAAGAAGACATGATTAAATATAGTTAGTAAGTTACATTTACAATAGGTACTATTCTTTCACCTTTTTCCTTAACCACAGCTCTCAAACGTTTTCTGAATGCCACACACGAGGCATTCAGCACTTCATTTGGAATATTGTTCCAAATATTATGAAAAAGTTTTTTGAATGCTTCGATGTTCTGTATTGTACGTTTGTGAGTTTGCTTTGCACATAACTCCATACTGTATAATCTAAAGGATTTGGGATTCCTTACTGATAAAATTGGCTACATTTGACTTTATTCAGATTTGTGTGGATTTAACGGAATGGTATGGTGAAGAGTCTTAGGCAAAACAAAATGTATTGTTCCCAAACAGCTCCACAGCCTTTGGAAGCATATAATTTTTTATGGCAGTTTTTAGATAAACATCTTTTGTAATTTTTACAACCCTATCTTTAAAAAGACGGAGGAATGCACTGTGTTCCGAAACAGCACCTCAAAGGTCCAAACCATTACAGAAGAAGCATTTTTGTATCGTTCGACAGCTCTCTGACTTTGTGGTATTGGTTGTATGAACTGCATATAGGCAATCGTTCTGTGAATTGTAATAGTCTGGTAACACAAATAACTGTTCATGTTAGTTGGTCTTAAAACTGCGCCTTGTGACACATCACGTTTTATACTTTGTTCAAAGCTTGAGATTTTGTCTATAATCTATAATTATGTGTTGCTTCCGATTGTTATGCTAATTCTCAAACTAACAAAGGTAGACACCTCTTATTTCCAGTTTTGCCATTTTTATTAGTAAAATATTATGGTCTACTGTATCAAATACCTTACACAACTCAAGAGACACTGGTCCGCAATGTTTTTTTTATTTTTTAAAGCCACACAAACATGATGAGATTACATTTCATTGCGTCCTTGCTAGTCCAAACCTACCATTTTCAAACGCCAACTTGTGTTACGTTGTAGTATTACAGATCAAATTGCTTCGCTTCGTTGACACAGGGGTTTCCTACTAAACTGAGAGCAAGATGACGAATTATAATTTATTCAAAAGTAAATAAACAAAGTTGTGTATTTAATTTTTAGAAGCCATCTGTTTGAAACGGTATTTTTATTTAAGGTGTACAAGTAAATGAAAGATCTGGGTCACAGCAATCACGAAGGCGAAATTGCAAAATGCATCCCGAACAGGCAGAGATCACGTGGAAGCCACGCTGTAATTTAACTGATAAAATAAACAGCAGGTGAGATTGAAGGATTCAGTAGCGCCCCTTTTTAATTGTAAGTAAGACGATAAGCAAAATCAGTAATGAAAATAAACTCTGTTGCTCCTATCCATAGTCATATCATTGTACGTCGCTGACATTTTTAATAGCTTAATATCTGACCCAAGTAGCACAACCATATTGTTTCAATATTAGGCCAATACCGAAGATATATTGGGCCAAACTAATTACTCTATATTGGACCAATGAAAAATGTGGACATTCTGCAATATTCACCCAACAACATACGCCAATATTGTCCCAACATCATACTCGAATATTTGCCCAACAACATATGCCAATGTCAGCCCAATAACTTACACCAATATTTCACCAATAACTTATACCAATATTGTAGTCCAAAATAAATATGTGCTAGTTAAAGTACCTGTACAATTGACCTTACATTGCAAAAGTATTCTATTTACTATGCTGTTATTGTATTTTCTGGAAAAAATATTTAATTTTAACTAAGAGAAATCGTTCATTATAAATTTTAGAACTTGGCACATGCATAGCACCTAAAGGACATCACAATGTTTTAGATTAGTAATGCTTAACATCATTAATAAAGTTTAATACCAAAATTACAGAAGTCGCAGTTCTCTTCTTAATATTCACAACTTGATTATTAACAACAACAGCAACCACAAGAAAAAACAAGATTTGTCGTTTACGAACACTTTCATTAAGCCACCATGAAACTACTTAGCCAATCGCCAGCCTCCAACCGGAAGATTTAGTAACTACAAAACAAATGCAAAGGTATCACATGATGCGCAGATGCCACGTTTTATTTTCTCCAAATTCAACTGCCCCATCAAGCTATTCGAATTATTATGTTAATTCCGACATTGTCAGTCAAAACTACTTTTGAGTTAAATTGTGTACGTCATAATTATGAGCAATCAAACTATAGAAGTAATTATGTTTATCTCTCTGGATCAATATTGAATTCTTCGCATAAATGACCATTTAAATATAGACCCTATATTGATACACTATATTAAACCATATTGCACACACCAACATTGGAAAAACACATTTAGGGCCAACATTGATAAACCCAAACATCGGCTGAAACTAGTTAATCAATGTTGGGGCAAGATATTGTTTTAACCATTAATCTGAATCAATATGAGGCCAATATGAAAACAATATTTAGCCAATATCATGTGCTACTTGGGGAGTGCTGCTTGCAATCTGATCTTATCTGTTTACATAGGTAGTGACCTCGCGGTGGCCAGATTCTTCATATACTTGTAGACCTTTAGTGACCTTACATATCTGGTACTGTACGATTACCAAAATTGTACATTTAGCACTTTTGTTAATTAGTAACTTCTCGACAGAGAGTAAAACGTGGCGAAAAAATGGGAGTATTTAAAATTCTTATAATATTAATCTCAATTATATTAATTGCCTGCGGAGTTTTAGAGAGGTACCTATTTACCATTAATACAACAAATGAGTCACAAATCACAAGGGTAGTGCAGCATTCAGTTCAAGGTTTTTGATTAGACAAAGTCAAGATTTTTAGTAATGTCGACACGACGGTTTTGAAAAAGTACCTACATGTAAAATTATAAACATATTTATGGTGATATTAATAACTGTTATTAGTGCCAGCTGAAATTTGAGAGCTAATAGACAAAATAATTTGTCAATGCAACAGTGTTTGTTTATCCAAACTTATACTTTATAAAAATGAAATAAATTGAAGGTCTAATAACAGCATTAAAATAAATCTGGTTTACAAGAGAAAATCTTATCTAAATTTTAAGAAGAACAGTTGATTAGTAATGCACTAGAAAGATCGGCGACGTTACATCATACACGCATTCTGGCTCGAATATTGTAGACGGGCCGCGAATCTTCTAGTGGGTTCTCGTGGGTGTATGACGCTTCGCTCTGGAATGTTCTGCCGTCCGCATATAGGGATTTCTCTATTTGTTACAATGTCTTATCCTTAAAACGGGTAGTTCATTATCAAAATTTATATTTTGGCCCAATATCATATTATTAAGAATATTTTGACATTCTATAAATACTAATATAATAAAACTTGTTTTTTAGTAAAGTAAATAATAGATTATAAAGGGATTAGTAAGTAGATAAAAACAACAAGATTAATGATGAAAACCAATAAATTGCTCGGTCTAACTACTAGGTACATACATATTTACTTCAAAAACAACATTTTGGTAATTTAACAAATTGTATTACCAAATTTACTTCAAGAGTTTAATAATTATTATTGATTGTGTGTATTGTACTTAAATTATGCTATTCAGTATATTATAACAGTTGTTGATAGATGCTATAAAAGTGTGGGTGATATGAATAATTTTATCGAAGATAGGATACTATTTATAAATGTAAAATTTTACTCTTAATTCTTTATTTATACTTTGGTAACAATAATGTTAAATTGCAGATAAACTCTACAAGCTGTGTTGAAAATAGAATGTCTGCTACTAACGTCAGAAATGAATCCAAGAGAAAAAGAACTTTCAGAGATTGGTATTTTTTTATATTGCAATGTATAAGTTTGATTTGTTTGGTAAGTTAAACATATTCTTGTTTTTGCGAAACCGTATATACTAGAACGGACCTTAATAGGGGTGTAAATTCGGTAATTTTATCTGCGCCGCCCTCCAGATCGGTTCTAAATAAATTTTAAAAAATCTCACTAAAGGCTTTTACTTGGCTGATTCCCATTTAAATATCTAGTTTTTGTTAAAGATCGCTCCGAATTTTTCGTATCATCTCTACGCCAAGTTTCATCAAATTCCATTAAGAAGTTCCTTCACACCGCTCTTTCAACTCTGATTGATTTGTGGACGCAAAGGCAAAGAGGCGGTTAGAGGCAAAATTTTACATGGAGTAGATGCAAGGGCAATAGTTTTCTCTAGAAACAAGAAACAACTACCTTGTAGACCAAAAAAATTTTGGGGAAGAAATTGTGGAGTGTGATTTGTTTTAAAATATAAAAATAAATCTACGACAAAATATATCAATAAAACAACATAACTTATAACTTTATACTTTACTCTAGCAACAAAGAATAACTAGGTACTTCGTAAACCAAAATGAGTTCAGGATAAAAATTGCGGGGCGTCCTTTAACAAAAATAGAAGTGGGTCAATTGATATGGAACTGCACTCGTAAACGTTTTTATATATCCTGCGAAAGTAAACATTCTACACAAAATAACAGTCTTTGAATCATCTCAATAGCTATGTATAACCATTCGCAGTACGATTGAAATAAAAAGTTCTTTCAAGATTTTAGAGAAATGTGCTTGTTTTAGTTTATGGCCTACAATTTTTGCCAAGACCAATGGCCAATGTCGTAACCTTGAATGTACATTCAATATTTCGAAACGAACATTTTTATATATTATTCATTGATCTCTACACCAAGATTGGGTTATTTCAGAATTAAGTATCTTTTGTTCAAGTTCCTGCTCCACTTATACTATTTAATAAAAGGTCAAAAAATAACAGTATTTTTGTCTAATTCCATATCTTCGTGAAAATTTATTAAATCAATAGCATCAGTTTTAATATTTGTTTTAACAGATTTAAAATATTATTGTCTATCTAGAAAATACTAAAATTTCATTGTTTTATGAATCCTGTTTTTTGTTTCTATTTTTAATTAAAGAATCTCTCCACCACGGCAGATGCTTTACAACTGTTGGACGTTTGGTATAATCACATCTAATGTCAGATAGGGGAGATTCGGCTATGTTGGACCCCTTTTTAAATTATGTGTTTTAATTTTTAAATATGACGATTTAAATTTTTTATAAAATATGTCTCGCCCCGAACAGATATTTATTCAATAAATGACGCAAAAAAAGAACGGTCTATTTTTTATATTTTTATTTTATCTATTGTAATATGTAATACAACAACCCATATAGAATTTGCCGATGTTGAACAAACGGACCAATATTGGGTCAATATTGGGTCAATATTGGCACCGTTATTACCAATCCTGGCAACCAATATTGGGACAGTGCAGAAATGATAACACCGGTAGGTACTTGGGCCATTTTACATAGCCGATATTGGCAGCCAATATTGGGCCAGTGTCGAAATGATAACACTGGCAAGTACTTGGACCATTTTACCTAACCAAGATTAGCCCAATGTTGTTGATATGTTGGTATAACTCTGATTTCATACTGGGACAACATTGGCTGTATATCGGTAGCATACCGGTGTATAATAATGATCATTATTATATCTTTTAATTATATTATATTGTACACTGAGAAACATAGTTCGAAAAATCTATTAGTTTAAAAATTGTAGATCAAGAGCGCTAATATGACGACGGGGACATAACTTTTACAAACCATTTTCTCAGTGTATAATATAATATAATTAAAAAATATAATAACGATGATTATTATGCACCGGTGTGCAACCATATCCAACGATATCCATCCATTCTGTGCCAGTATGAGACCCGTTATACCAACATATTAACATTATTGAGTTAATATTGGCTAATTACACACAGAAAAGAATACCTTGATTCAAAATTGTATTGTGTTTAATAAACAAAGTTCTTGTAACAATTAATAATATAATACATTATTAGTCATATAGATACAAATTAACAAATACATTATAATAGGTACTGTAGTGATAATTTATTCAGAATTGAGATTGTATGAATAAATATAAGTCATTACTTAAAATGTAAAAAGGATATATCAATTTGATTTAAAAACAGCCATTAATGTCATACCATCTAATTAAAGTATTATCAAATTATGTAAATATTCAATTAAAAATAATGTAATGTTTCGTTGTTCGTAAGAAAAGGTTCCTTTATGAATATTTTTGTACCACATTCTTCTCTAAAGGCTTGTAGGAATCTAAAACAAATAAAATTTACAAACAAGTAAAATAAATATTTACGATTTATAAAAATGAATGACAAAATGTAAAAGATAACAAAATAAGATTACGAATATTGTTAGTTATTGAACATTTTGTTGACAAAAAAATGTAATTAACTCCCAAGACAACATAATACACTCAGGAAATAATTACATAAGAATCATCTCCTACACGAAAAAAACAAAATAAAGATTAATAAATAAGATTTGTGATGTATAACGAAGGAGACATAATAAATTTCGTAACAAAAAATTTCCTTCCAGAAATCCAGATTTCTTAAAGAAATTTTACATCTTAATTTAAAGGATCGAGCACAAAGCAAATGAAAACGGGGTACAGTCAGATTGAGGTGAAAGCCAGGGTAGGAAGAACGAAAAAATTTAATTCGCTTGCAAAAGAATAATTCTTATAGGAATTTAAACATACTATCATGATTCAAGCAACAAGAGTTTGGATTATCTATAAATATATACAGGGTGTCCCAAAATGCTGTTTACACGCATGATCTCCCTTATTTGAAAAGATAAAGAAATCAACCAAAAACTATTGTGAATGACTCAAAATGGACCTCCAAAAAACATCCTTAAACGCTGGTTGCATAGCAACGTTTAAGAGATCATGCCAACTTGATTAATTTTTCAAATTGCACCCTATGTTTTTTTTCACGGAAATGTATTCTTCACTTCATTCTGCATATGGTAGTATGCCTTACTTAATTATCTAATGTGCATTTAAAGATTGAAAAAATATTTTTTTATAAATTGTACACTTCATATTCACTAATTAAATTATTTATTCAAAAAATATTATGATTAGAGCCGTGTCTACAAGGGAACTCCTGAGGCACTTTAAAGCCCATGTAGAGTCCACAGGAGGGCATTTTGAGCATTTGCTTTTAAGTTTAAGATAAATTCAATTTATAACAAATATTTTTTAAAACGCCTAAATGCACATTAGACAATTAAGTAAGGCATACTACCATATGCAGAATAAAGTGAAGAATACATTTCTGTGAAAAATAAACAGAAGGTGCAATTTGAAAAATTAATCAAGTTGGCATGATCTCTTAAACGTTGCACTATGTAACCAGCGTTTAAGGATGTTTTTTGAAGGTCCATTTTGAGGCATTCACAATAGTATTTGGTTGATTGCTTTATCTTTTCAAATAAGGGAGATATTGCGTGTAAGCAGCATTTTGGGACACCCTGTATAACCAGAGAAGTGATTTTTTTTATTTTAAAATTCATTCTTATATAAAAAAATATTAACTTTATTAATCTATAAAATCCTTTATAATAAATAATGCTTGTGGTTAATACACCACGACTACAGTGCATGATGTATGAAAAAAATTGTAATTTGAATCTTACCAATTTCTAATTTTAAAAATCCACTACTTGTACTGATAGGTACATACAGCTGAAGATGCAGATGTCCGCTTCGCATCCACAAGGTTCTGTTGTTTTGGTTTTTGTTGTTACTGCCTGACTTTTTCATTTTTTAACTGACTGTCATAATTAGACTTACATCTAGGCGCAACACATCGGCGAGGCATCTAAAAAATGTAAATATATAGTATGTATTATGTTAGTAGCGTATTTAGGGTTTTTTCGGGGGGGGGGGAGCTACTCTATAAAAATTCCGAATCAAAATACTACTTAGATTTTCACATATCCTAGATTTTGATAATAAAAAAGAATCGGGAGGTCCAGCCCGTTAACCCCCCCCCCCCCCTTACGACGCCACTATATTATGTAATTGTAATAAACGCCTTTATTAATTTTTATATACAAAGAAACACTGCTTTATTTTGCAAATAACTAAAATTTATATTAGTATAGTTTTCTGGCAAAGGGCTACTCTATTTAACCAGAAAACCATAAGAATAAATACTTACATATAAACATTAATATAAAATGAGGGATTTAGAAGTAAAAGGGTTTATGTGCATTTTTCGTAATTCTGAGATACTTATCTTAAAAGTCAATTTCTAAATGTAAATTACAGTCATATCAAAGAGTATGCACAAATAAATATTTGTAAAAGACACGTGAAGGTTATGCCGTCATGTGTTTATATATAATCAAGATAGGTTACTTACCTTTTTAGTTCGATAAAAATTCCCTCTTATAAAAAAACTAATGTAATATACTGTTATCATTACGCTTATAATGTAACTAATTATTGCACACACTTATACAGAAAAAATAACTATGAACACCATTATTACGCATTACTAATAACATGGCATGTTGCAGTGAACAAGTGACGCTAGCGGCTAGTAGAATACCTTACCGGAAGCCTGACTGCCTACTGTACCAACCAGGTTCAACCAAACGGTAAAATTCAATTTACAATATTATTAATCAATTTATTAAATTCATAAATATATATACTTAGAACTTTCATAAAAAACAACAGTAAAAGCCATTTTTATAGAAATAAATTTTAATGTATCATTTATAATGCGAAACACGGAAAATATGTTCAGCCAATATGGAACTAATGCAGATTGCCGTACAACGGCCGCCAATATTGAGCCAATATTGGCTACCGTTGTATACATATTTTCCGTGTGTTTCGCATTATAAATGATACATTACATTAAAATTTATTTCTATAAAAATGGCTTTTACTGTTGTTTTTTATGAAAGTTCTAAGTATATATATTTATGAATTTAATAAATTGATTAATAATATTGTAAATTGAATTTTACCGTTTGGTTGAACCTGGTCGGTACAGTAGGCAGTCAGGCTTCCGGTAAGGTATTCTACTAGCCGCTAGCGTCACTTGTTCACTGCAACATGCCATGTTATTAGTAATGCGTAATAATGGTGTTCATAGTTATTTTGTCTGTATAAGTGTGTGTAATAATTAGTTACATTATAAGCGTAATGATAACAGTATATTACATTAGCTTTTTATAAGAGGGAATTTCTATCGAACTAAAAAGGTAAGTAACCTATCTTGCTTATATATAAACACATGACGGCATAACCTTCACGTGTCTTTTACAAATATTTATTTGTGCATACTCTTTGATATTACTGTAATTTACATTTAGAAATTGACTTTTAAGCTAAGTATCTCAGAATTACCAAAAATGCACATAAACCCTTTTACTTCTAAATCCCTCATTTTATATTAATGTTTATATGTAAGTATTTATTCTTATGGTTTTCTGGTTAAATAGAGTAGCCCTTTGCCAGAAAACTATACTAATATAAATTTTAGTTATTTGCAAAATAAAGCAGTGTTTCTTTGTATATAAAAATTAATAAAGGCGTTTATTACAATTACATAATATAGTGGCGTCGTAAGGGGGGGGGGGGTTAACGGGCTGGACCTCCCGATTCTTTTTTATTATCAAAATCTAGGATATGTGAAAATCTAAGTAGTATTTTGATTCGGAATTTTTATAGAGTAGCTCCCCCCCCCGAAAAAATCCTAAATACGCTACTGACATAATACATACTATATATTTACATTTTTTAGATGCCTCGCCGATGTGTTGCGCCTAGATGTAAGTCTAATTATGACAGTCAGTTAAAAAATGAAAAAGTCAGGCAGTAACAACAAAAACCAAAACAACAGAACCTTGTGGATGCGAAGCGGACATCTGCATCTTCAGCTGTATGTACCTATCAGTACAAGTAGTGGATTTTTAAAATTAGAAATTGGTAAGATTCAAATTACAATTTTTTTCATACATCATGCACTGTAGTCGTGGTGTATTAACCACAAGCATTATTTATTATAAAGGATTTTATAGATTAATAAAGTTAATATTTTTTTATATAAGAATGAATTTTAAAATAAAAAAAATCACTTCTCTGGTTATACAGGGTGTCCCAAAATGCTGCTTACACGCAATATCTCCCTTATTTGAAAAGATAAAGCAATCAACCAAATACTATTGTGAATGCCTCAAAATGGACCTTCAAAAAACATCCTTAAACGCTGGTTACATAGTGCAACGTTTAAGAGATCATGCTAACTTGATTAATTTTTCAAATTGCACCTTCTGTTTATTTTTCACAGAAATGTATTCTTCACTTTATTCTGCATATGGTAGTATGCCTTACTTAATTGTCTAATGTGCATTTAGGGGTTTTAAAAAATATTTGTTATAAATTGAATTTATCTTAAACTTAAAGCAAATGCACAAAATACCCTCCTGTGGACTCTACATGGGCTTTAAAGTGCCTCAGGAGTTCCCTTGTAGACGCGGCTCTAATCATAATATTTTTTGAATAAATAATTTAGTTAGTGAATATGAAGTGTACAATTTATAAAAAAATATTTTTTCAACCCTTAAATGCACATTAGATAATTAAGTAAGGCATACTACCATATGCAGAATGAAGTGAAGAATACATTTCCGTGAAAAAAACATAGGATGCAATTTGAAAAATTAATCAAGTTGGCATGATCTCTTAAACGTTGCTATGCAACCAGCGTTTAAGGATGTTTTTTGGAGGTCCATTTTGAGTCATTCACAATAGTTTTTGGTTGATTTCTTTATCTTTTCAAATAAGGGAGATCATGCGTGTAAACAGCATTTTGGGACACCCTGTATATATTTATAGATAATCCAAACTCTTGTTGCTTGAATCATGATAGTATGTTTAAATTCTTATAAGAATTATTCTTTTGCAAGCGAATTAAATTTTTTCGTTCTTCCTACCCTGGCTTTCACCTCAATCTGACTGTACCCCGTTTTCCATTTGCTTTGCGCTCAATCCTTTAAATTAAGATGTGAAATTTCTTTAAGAAATCTGGATTTCTAGAAGGAAATTTTTTGTTACGAAATTTATTATGTCTCCTTCGTTATACATCACAAATCTTATTTATTAATCTTTATTTTGTTTTCTTCGTGTAGGAGATGATTCTTATGTAATTATTTCCTGAGTGTATTATGTTGTCTTGGGAGTTAATTACATTTTTTTGTCAACAAAATGTTCAATAACTAACAATATTCGTAATCTTATTTTGTTATCTTTTACATTTTGTCATTCATTTTTATAAATCGTAAATATTTATTTCACTTGTTTGTAAATTTTATTTGTTTTAGATTCCTACAAGCCTTTAGACAAGAATGTGGTACAAGAATATTCATAAAGGAACCTTTTCTTACGAACAACGAAACATTACATTATTTTTAATTGAATATTTACATAATTTGATAATACTTTAATTAGATGGTATGACATTAATGGCTGTTTTTAAATCAAATTGATATATCCTTTTTACATTTTAATTAATGACTTATATTTATTCATACAATCTCAATTCTGAATAAATTATCACTACAGTACCTATTATAATGTATTTGTTAATTTGTATCTATATGACTAATAATGTATTATATTATTAATTGTTACAAGAACTTTGTTTATTAAACACAATAAAATTTTGCATCAAGGTATTCTTTTCTGTGTGTAATTAGCCAATACTAACTCAATAATGTTAATATGTTGGTATAACGGGTCTCATACTGGCACAGAATGGATGGATATCGTTGGATATGGTTGCACACCGGTGCATAATAATCATCGTTATTATATTTTTTAATTATATTATATTATACACTGAGAAAAATGGTTCGTAAAAGTTATGTCCCCGTCGTCATATTAGCGCTCTTGATCTACAATTTTTAAACTAATAGATTTTTCGAACTATGTTTCTCAGTGTACAATATAATATAATTAAAAGATATAATAATGATCATTATTATACACCGGTATGCTACCGATATACAGTATGAAACCAGAGTTATACCAACATATCAACAACATTGGGCCAATCTTGGTTATGTAAAATGGTCCAAGTACTTGCCAGTGTTATCATTTCGACACTGGCCCAATATTGGCTGCCAATATCGGCTATGTAAAATGGCCCAAGTACTTACCGGTGTTATCATTTCTGCACTGTCCCAATATTGGTTGCGAATATTGGAAATAACGGTGCCAATGGCGAGCCAATATTGGCCCGTTTGGAAAATTCTATATGGGAAGTGTGCCATCATAACCTGATATCAGGTAATGTTGGCAACCCCAATAGAAAACTAAAAGACATTATATATAAACTTTTTTTTACATTATTATGATCACATAAGAATATGAACAAATAATAGAACAAAAAAAACTAAATGTATTTATTTTAACTATTAAGATTTTGGATAGGAATGCATGTAAATATATGTAAATATTTTTATCAACAGCAACAATCCTCCTTTAATGGCTTTCGGAGAAGTTTTCGACATCGGCCCGCTCTTCTTATACCAAACCTCAGAAACATAATTATTTCAAACCTAGTGGCGCTCAACAAATTTTAACTTCGTTCTAATTTGCGTTAGCCTATAATACTGCTTCTTTTCTGAAATTTGAAGACCAATCTGTCCGAATGCGATACTAGCCATGTCATGCTAAAATTTATATTCTTGTACTTGGTATTGCAGAGTGTAACATACTTCTTAATCTAATTGCATTATAATCCATTGTATTTCTGTTATATCTAAAATCTAGGTTCCCTTGATAAACTACTGCATGAAATATGGAGCTCTAGAGAGATTAACAAGTGGATATGATAGCTGTCGTAATGTTTGTGGACAACAGAATATAATGCAAGATGAATTAAAGAAATCTTGGTGTGATGGATTGGACATGAGATATAGGCCGTAGGTTTAGTGGAAGTTACAAACTAAAATCAAAATAAAAATTCATTGTTACTATTCATTTAGTTACCTGTTGGTATTTCGACCAGATGGGAGAAACCACTACAATGCTACTAGATTAAATCAACGTCATAATGATGTAGTAGGTATGTAAATAAATCATATAAACCAAGACGTTCTACATTTATGTTCTTTTTTCTTCTTACGTCGCAATACTGTACTGTACTGTACTGTACTCGTACTGTACGTACAAGACAGAAGAAAACAAAATTTACGAATTTTAGGTTACGCTTTAAATATCGAAATGTGAGAAATTGTGTAGATATAAATTAAATTGTGTTTAGTTAGAGATTTATATAACAACAATTATTAATTCATTTGTGAATACAAACCACAAGAAAACCAGAAACCATGATACTATTATTTGGCTTTATTTTTGTTATTTCTTGTCAGTAAATTAACTATTATACATGCAATTTGGCATTTGTATAATTTAGAACTTTCTGCCTATTTTGCAAATGTGGACTTCAATCGGGGATATGGATGGGGATAAAATAGTAGATGATTTATGTTAAATATTCAAAAAGCACGGTAGTTTTCATTCAATTAGTGTAAAATGCACTACCCAAATAACGGTTATGTTTATCCACTATTACATAGTTATTACATGTTATGTCCGTTATTACCCAACTCTTCTCTAAAGAAGAGAAGAAGAAAAGGATATCTATACTGGAATCGCCCAAGATATGGAGTAATAAAACAAAGTAGGAGGAGTTAGTTGCGCAGAACTCTTGTGCACCGCAGCCCAATTTACACTGAAGCTATTTCAAAAATCCAAATGATTGAGAATTTTTTTGGAGGTAGAGAAAACATTGTAGATTTTTGCTGCATGAAACAAATTTTGTACATCAACAAAACAAAACGTAACAAAACGGCCAAGTCGGAGCGTCACCTTCATCGCAGCTAGAGCGCATGTGTTTGGTGTTGTGTGGTGCGTGCTGTGTGCAACTTTAAAACAACCAATAGTATGTCGAGATTCAAATAGCGCCGACGCTTGTGGGCGTTTTTATTACTCTATATCTTGGGCGATTCCAGTATAGTTGGCCTAATCTTCTGACCTGTACCGCAGTTACTATGTAGAACGTCTTGTATAAAGTCTATACAATTCAATAACAATATTTTGATATTGTACGCAGTACCGATAATGGTGAGAGATAATGTGCAAAGGGTATGTTTGGTTAATTGCAGTGTATATCAGCATTAGTAAGTTAATAATAAAAAGTAAGGTATACGGATTGTTGTTAACAGACATGTTTTAGCTACCAATATAAAAAACGGTGTATATTAGAAAAAAGTGAGAAGGTTGCTGATATTTTTTGGGGGAAATCAGGACTTCCTAATCTTCTTCTAGTAAGTAAAATAATGTTAATAAACTAACTAATGAACTAAATAACATTCTTAGGAAGTAGCTGAAGATGTAATGGAATATTGGTTAATGTTATTCTATTTCGCAGCAACTGCTTTGGGTAAAATAAAAAAGTTATATTATATTTAAAATAATTACCAAATTATTTCAGTTCTGGCGGCCATTTTGACCATATTACTGTATGTTGCAACCGTATTTGCAATTTGGTTAATATTGATTGGGTTACTTGTAATTTCGTTTGTTGGTACTATTTACATGTGGTAGGTACATATTTGTAAACTTTAAGAAATAGAAAAGAAAATAATTCCTGTTGTAACTTTCTAGGGCAATGTGGATCTCATGGAAACAATTTATGGAGCAGCCGAATTACCTAGCCTCTGAATTGGAAATAAGAAGGTCAAAGACATATCTAGGGTTTGCAATAATTGGCATTTTCATTACTATTTTTGCAATTGCAGCAGCTTTAAATGTAAGGAATCGCCAAGAATATGTCATTCGATTGTTTCGAGAAACTTGGAAACCTGTTAGATTGATTCCTTTGCTGTTGTTCCAACCTTTTGTGGTATAGTAACTAAAACATTTTTTTACCTTCATAATTTCGTCATGGTTGAACGCCCACTAAATGGGTTCAAATCAAACGTAACTCCTTTCTGATATACTTAGCATGTTTCAAAGACTCATTCTATGTATGTGATTTTGCCCAACGTAGTGTCACACGACACTTACATATCATAGTCAAAGACAATATGCAAAATCGGTAATGGTGAACTATAACTTACAATACTTATCTTTAAAATCTATTTATATTCACTCCTAGCAATTGTTGTCTAATAATATCTGGATGCTTCTTGTAAGATCTGTTTTACATTTTAGACGTCACTGTGTGTTTGTGTGATAACTGCAGCTTGGTTTTACTTATTTCTATGGGTCGAAAGTTCAGGTCACGATGTGGAACTTTATGATGACTTCTATGAGTACCAAAAAGATCCATTAATCTACTTCACAAGATGGTATATCATATTTGTGGCACTGTGGTTAATTGAATATGTAATCAATTGCCAGCATGTAATAGTAGCAGCAGCTGTATCGGTGTGGTATTTTATTATGTAATATTTTCACAAATTCTAATGCAGTACTTTCCAATAATTCTTCATTCGTAGAGACAAAAGCATTCTTAGTACACCTATTTTCTATGGTCTTTACAATTTATTAAGATATCATTTAGGATCGGTATCCTACGGTTCTCTATGTATTTTGATTAGTCACATCATTAAAAAATGTTTAAAACTAATTAAAATAGTTTTTAAGAATAAACAGAGAATCTCTGACAATCAGTTACAGAAATCACTTTTTTGTTTGATGGGTCTTGATGGCATTTTGGCAAATATATCAAAGGAAGCTTACATGGAAATAGGTAGGTTTTGTGTATCAACTTTGGCTTTCTTCGTTCAATATTACAGTATAATCTATTAATAATTCTAGCTGTTTATGGAGAATCTTTTTATATGGCAGGAAGAATTGCTTACAAGTCCTTAAATGGATTTGCAATCGAAAGCATTGGCAATAAAGGCGAATTTGTTCTTTTTCTTGGGAAGCTATTAATAAGCTTAACTACAGTAGTAATTAGCACTCCATTTTTTCAAGTTAGTAAGGTGATACGTATCTACAAAGTTAATGTATAGTCTAGTTTATGTTCACAGGAAAAAGAAGACATACAACAAGCTTGGGTTTTAATAATATTTATGGGATGTTTTGCTTATTTACTTTCACATTGTTTTCTATCCGTATTAGAGGTAAGTTTTATTTTATGACTAGTCCTCTGAAAATGAGTTAACTTTTCAGTTTTTGTTTTAACTTAGCGGTTTCTAGACCATAATAAGATCATTTCCATGATTCATGGAATGATAATATTCATTCATAAGATCTTCCCCTAAGATGTTCTAGTAGAATCAAATATTGTGCTAGCACGATGTGTAGCCTTTTCTTTAAACTTTATCGAGAACCTTTTCTTTTTATATGTATTCGTGTACTTTGGGTATCTGCTCAATTAGGACTATCCAGACCTTAGATAAAGAATATAGTTATTTGCATTGATGTTTTATATAACAAGTATTAATCTCATCGGCTTTTGACGATATTTTGAATTTTTCGACAACGGTCGTCAAAATAGATAATAATAAAACAGATTTCAGAGCAGAACTTTTTTTAACCACTGGCACCGAACTCCTCTGTTAGTAATGATCCAGTTTTGACTTGATATAAAATATACTTCCTAAGCAACTTGGCTTGGCGCGAAAGATCTGATATAATTTTAAATTTTGAAATCGGGTCCGAGATCACGGAGATATATAGAATAAAATATGAATATACAATTATACATATATGAAAGTAAACTTGTATAATATACTAAGTAAACTTCTTTTAAAACGGCGTTGAACTAACGGAAAAATTACTGAAACTATCTGGACAGAACGGGACAGGAATCAGGGCAAAACTGAGTTATGATGCCAAGTTAGTTATAAAAAGCAATTTATTGAAAAAACAAATAAAAAAAATAATTAGAATTCGCGAGACATTATGTAAATTAACCAAACGATTTTCAGAAAAACCTTGTTGTGCAATTTTTAGCGCTAAAAGCTAAAGGTAGTTGTAAGTACAATCTTCCATGCATTCTCTTCAATGTAAAGATGTATTCACATGTGGATGTCGTCAATGTCGGAATTGTCTGTGAGATGTCTGGAGTATTCATCCAGTTATGAGGGCGGCATGACAATTCAATCGTCAACCTCAAGCGTAAATACCGGGCACAGGCCTAGCGCTGCACTATCATGACTCTACTTGTATAATGAATAATACAAAATGAGTAACGCAAATACAAAATGCAATTAAAAATAGCAATTTGCAAAATAGTAATGTAGGTAAACCAACAGTACCAACAGCCTTGGTAGTGTAATGTCTAGAGTGCTGGACTTTCACCCAAGCGGCCCGAGGTCGATTTCCGGTGCAGGCAGATCTGGTTAAGGTTTTCTGCAGTTTTCCTTAGCTGTGACACAAATGTGGGATTTGCGCTGTTCCATCTGTAAGTCGGCTGCAGCCGCACTTAGGACCTACGTAATAATAATAATCGCCCCCTTCCTCCCGCAAGCTTATAGCTTCTGGGACCTGGTTTCCAGGCTATAGGTTGTAGCAATTATTATTAGGTACTGTAATGTAAGTAATAATAGTAACGCACAGTACAATGTAATACAGTGATAAATTGAAGTTGAAGAAACAATACCTTTCTGTAAAATAAGACCGTTCAGCGTTGATTTTGTAATTAATTTTTTTTATTTGATTATGGACACCAACAGCAAGGTCATGCGTCTTGAATCTAGAGCCGAAAATTGTTTTCACGGATTTAGACTTGATCCACGTTGGTCTAGATGGCTTTGCTGAGTAAGTGTCATTATACTCCATAGGAAGACTAGAACGACGGGATCTTCAGTGCTAGTCCAGCCGGACCAATTTGAATTAATTAATTTTGAAAATTGTTGTGTTAAATACTTTTTTACAATCACGTCTAATAAAAAATGGGTCACGAGCGATCACTCACAAGATAAAATGCGACCCTGTCATGTCTGTTTACGCAGAAAGTCTAAAATTTACTCACGCTCACGTAGGAAACTTCGTAATACACTCGTAATTTAGTAAAATCACGGCTCATGTCTAATTCGTGTACGCATTGCACCGATTACAAAATAATACAAAATAGGCGTTTTTAAGCCAGTTAGTGGAAAAATTCGTTCATAAATGCTAATCTATGAAAAAGGTGTATTTTAGCAATAGGAAACAAGAACCGATGAGATTATAAACATAAACCAATTTTACCTCCTTTTTTGGGGGAATAATGGGCAATTTTGGGAATTTTTGCTTATCATATAGAAAAGTAAGCCCTAAATCGAAATATAGCCGAAGTTTGTAGATCAGAAAAATACATGCGTTTGTTTTTGTTTCGTCCAAAAAGGTTAAAAATTGACAGAGTTAGAGCATTTTGAAATTTGTGAAAAAATCGCGAATCATTTCTTACTCTTGAAGTACATGCATTGTGTTTTCATTCATTCATTCATGTGTCTCGGTACATTCTTTCTGTGGAGACAGCCAGCACTACCTAGCGCTGGATGACCCAAACCCTATTGAACTACGCGATGTAAGAGAGAGAGGTGAGGATCCGAGCTTGAATTCTTTTTCGTATGCGCTCACAGTATGGAGTTTCTTTCAACAATTTACAAGAAATACGTAAGAACAGCAGTGTTTTAAGAGTGCGTTAGTTACTAAAGCTTACCCATTAGGGTAAGCAGTTGGCACCTATATTAGTTAAAAACGAAGATTTTTCAGTATTTCTCAATTGGGGATGGGTAAAACGCATTTTAGACTTCTATGCAAGAGGAAACAGTTTGTAGAGGAGAAGAAAAACACATCGATTTCGGTCCTAGCGAACTTATCTTTCACCGAATTTGATCGAATTAAAGCTCTTTGAAAATGGCCAAGATAGCAATAATTGTTTTGTATATGAAAAAGTATAATTTGTTAACTAATTTTACCAATTTATAATTAGTAAGCAAAATAGTTAGTAATTTTTGTAGCAAAACCATCTAGACCCCTGTATGAGGGTTTAACTCTCTAATTTTACCCTTTACTTACTTTTTAACTATTTTGCTTACTAAAATTACAAATTGTAATTCTACTAATTCTTATAGGGGTATAGAAGTTTAAAATTTGTTTTACCTCCCTTAAATTAACAAAAACTGAAAACTGCCGTTTTTGGATAAAATTAACGATGTTTTCGAAATTTCAAGTGCTATAACTTGGTCAATTTTTAAACTTTTTGTCTTAACAAAAACAAATAGCATACTATGTATGTATTTCGCCCTTAGACTCCCGAAAAAGAGGGTAAAAATTGGTTTATTTTTATAACCAATTTTTCTAGGTTTTGTTTTCTATTGCTAAAATGCACTTTTTTCACATATTTTATAAACGCATTTATAAACGAATTTTTCCATGTAGAAAATGTATTTTTACTGTACTATATAAGTGTAAATAAATATTGTAACGTTCTTTTTAAATAATACTAAAGGTGGTGTTTTAATTATCTATTATCAAGAGAAAATATTCACACTAACATCAATTACAAAGAACTATAACTATTAACAAGCTTAGACTAATTTACACAATAGCTATTTATGTAACAAGTACATACTGTAGGACTTTATAGACTAGCCCAGTTTATGGGCGAGCGAGCGAAGCGAGCAAGGCCTATAAAAAGGGCGAGTCTATAAGGTCCGATTATGTAAGAGTTGCATACAAAGCTTTATGTTCGATTCCTAAAATTGGCTAATTATCAAAAAAAAATCAGTTTATAAATTTGACATTTACTCTTGACAGAAGAAAATTTGACATGTAATATACAGTTGCCATACTTTATTTTACTACTATATACTTTATTTTACTAGTACACTAATAAGCCAGTTTATTGCCGCAAAACAATACAATAAACAGTACTTTATAATGCAATCGGACATAAATATTTATTTCCAAACAGGATTTATATAATACTGACATTGATACTACTCACGAAGCGCAAACGTGTTTGGCTGGTTGACTAATCATCCCTCCTCTTATACGGTGGTGGTTCGTATATACCATGTAAGATTGCTAAAACATTCTATATTAGCCCGGTGTATTGTGTTTCGTTTACTGGTCCATGGGTCATACATTCCGCGCCAATCTAGAATGTTCATTGGCAGCGCATAGGGGTTAATCACGTTCATTACAATATACTACTTAACTATTAGTATTAGACTTACTTTGTACGAGTTGTTATTCTGCGCAAACAGAGAAAGATGATACCAGAGCAGTGATGTCAGAATGAAATAAAAATAGTAATTTATTTGATATCAAGTACTGCGCTAAAAATATTTCTTGCTACTAGTTAAAATGAAAAAGCTAAAGAGAAAACTTTTAGCTTTAGAACCAATCCTATTACGCTGCCCATCAAAATCACCACACAAAGCTGTAATATCCACTGAGAAGTATTCTATTAAAGGTCTGCTTATATGTTATAACTAAATATAGGCGGATTTGGTTATCGTAAAGAGCTTAGATTTACCCTTCTGAACCGGGATAAACCTCACTTCAATTCTCCTCCTTAGGATTCGTCTATAATCGTCGAGAACACTTGTATCTCTACCACACATTTTATCCTGAAAGCTTAGGCGGGGGACCTAAGCTTTTTTTTACTAAATAGCCGTTCCCCAGACAAGCCTGGAATAGGAATGCTCGGACCAGTTCATTGGGCAGGTGCCGTGTGGTCTGACCCACCCACCCTAGTGTGTTGTGAGTATTTAGTCCCCAGTACTAGTTGGGGATCAGTGTTCGACCATTGTGGTTTCCCACATCGATCTCCCAGTTATGGGTCTGGTATGCCTTCAACAGAGCTTCGTTTTCAAGTCTACACGTAAATAGACCCCTGGTATGTACCCTTTCAGGTAAAGTTGTCTTAAGAGTGAGAGGCTATGACACCCTTTTTCGCATCAACTCTCTTTAAGGTAAGGTTCCAGAACTGCTCCAGACAGCACAGTAACCCATACTAGTAACAGGTCATATGGTGATCCAAATAGCTTCCAGAGCACAATACCTGGTGGCATGCGGTTTCCCATTTAGGCCAAGGAATACCCACCTTGCCGGGATAAACCTCACTTCAATTCTCCTCCTTAAGATTCAGTCAAGCAGCGGGTTCCTCACGGTGACCATAGATGACTTTTTCTCAGGTAAGAATCAAATGCACCCACACCGGTTCTCATGTTGCAGAGCTTTAATAACCGTTACCTAGACAAGCCTGGGATAGGAGAGCTCGGGCCAGTTCTATGGGCAAGCGCCTTGTGGTCTGCTCCGCTTACCCCAAGCGGCTAGGAGTACTGATGCAACTGTTCTGGCGGATGGAGTCAACCATCCTAACAGCGTTCTATTAGCCTATCGCCTGATAAATTTATAATAGGCCGTATTTGTTAGGAGTACCGATGCAACCGTTCTGGCGAATGGAGTCAACCATCCTAACAGCTTCTTATAGCCTATTACCTGATATATTTATAATAGGCCGTATTTGCTAACCTGCCTTAACAACAATAGAATTGGCATTAAACATGGTGTTCTTGTTGGTAATTGATTCTATATATTGTTGAACGTTCGGGTGTTCCTTCCCGTCAAAATGACATGACATCACAATGACATAAATTGATTACGCTCAATTAGCACGCGCATTGTGTGATACAATGCTACCAGTAACTCACTGGTGGAAGCGAGCTTACTATCCATCCTCTACTAGCTCTCCAGGCTAGTGCCGGAGCGATAAAAGTGCTCACCCGTCGGTACTTTCTCATAGGAGATTGTACCTCGTCCAGCTTCGATCTACCAAATTATAGGCTTGGTGTGCCCTCGACAGCGCTTCGTTTACAAGTCTACACGTTATAGACCCCCGGTATGTACCCTTTCAGGTGAAGTTGTCTTGGGAGTGAGAGGCTATGTACCCTTCTCGCATCACTCCCTTTAAGTGTAAAGATTCTAGAGCCACTTCGAATCACAGTACTGATTCGAGTAGCTTCCGGAGCCAGTTCCTGGTGACATGTAGTTTCCCATCGGTCCAGATTTACTCCTCTGTGGCCGGTATTTGCTAGGAGTGTGTATATAACTGCACTGTGCCCAGAATTAACTGTAGCGGGCAGCGTTATTTTAACGTGGCTTACCTAGAAGCTAAAAACCACGGTCCCTCTTTTGGAGACACGAATTGAGATACGCTCAATTAGCGCGCTAATGCTATTGCAGAAGCTACCAGTACACACTGGTGGGAGCGAGGTATACCTATCCAGACCTCTACTAGCTCTCCAGGCTAGTACCTGAGTTATAAACGTACTCACTCGTCGAGACTCCTTCTTCCGGCATAGGAGACGGCCTCTAGTCCAGCTTCGGACTTTCCCCATACTTTTATGGGACCACTGCCCGACCGAAACCAACCTCAATGTGGTAGGCTTGGAACGGTTATGCCACCCCGGTCTACCAAGTTATAGGCCTGGTGTGCCCTCGTCAGAGCGTCGTTTAGATCCTCTACCAAACTAACTATACAGATCCCCAGTGTGTACCTTTTGGAGGTGAAGTTGTCTTGAGCATTGAGAGGCTATGTATTCGCTTCAATACTCCTTAAGTCCAGCGGCTCGAGACAATTTCTTTGGATCACTGGACTGGAACTGACAGTCATAGCGTGATCCTCTTACTTTCGTCTCTGAATCCTGGCTGGTGGCATGTAGTTTCCTATCGGCCGGAGCTTGCCCCCCCCGACCAGGATAAACCTCGCTTGAATTCCCTTCCATCAGGTTTGTCCAAACAGCGGGTGACCAGCGGTGCACCATATTTGGCTTCCCCTTCAGGCGAGTTTCCAATCCACCCGCACCGGTACTCATGTTAGAAGAGCTTCCTCCTCAACGTTCATGAGTCCCCGTCGAGAGCACTTACGTGACACTCTACCACACATTTTATTCTGACTATATCATCCATTACCCAGGATATCTGGGATTGGGTAGAGTCCAGTCAGTTTTTTCGGGTGAACGCCGTGTGGTCTGCTCCGCGCACCCTATTTGCTAGGAATGTCAGATGTTTGAAAAAGACGAAGGTTGGTGCGTTATAGTCGTTTTAAGTGGCCATTTTTGGAGATTTTAGTCCTACGGCATTCGGCCATTTGTTGACGGATTTGGTTTGCGGCATTGGACCCAACAAGAGTTTTGAAAATTTGAGCTTTGACCCCAGAAACGGTCACGTCAAGGTGAATACCTACGGCATAAGTTTTTTCTGCATTATAAAAGCTGGAAACTTATCTTTTAAATAAATATTACTAATCTTAGTTTTAGATCCTAGTGACCCCGATTTGCTAATCTGGGGTAGCAGCCTTGAAATTACCCTTTAAAAAATAAACAAATATTTATAAATGGTTTTCTCCTTTTATCTAACGTAAAAATCCACAACACAAAGGGCGAAGTGGGGGGCAAAATTCGATTAATTTTGCGGCATCAAATAGTTGAAGTGTTCTCCAAAATATTTCTAATAGTTAAAAATTTTTAGATGATAATGAATGCTGTATTTCTGTGTTTCTGTGAAGATTACAAATACAACAATGGAACTACTAAACAGTATTTTACAACACAGGAATTGTTGCAGTTTATTACAGATTTTAAAAAGTATGACCAGAAAGAAAATTATGTAAATCTTTCTCGCCAGGATTAAATGAAAACCAAAATAAAATGAAAGATAACAACAAAAGGAATGTAGTCAAAAGTAAAATAACAGTTTGCAAGAGTGTTACATTTATCTGATAACATGTATCAATTAGTATTTATAGTAATATTCTCATATTTTTTTAGTGTGTGTATTTTTTTGTTTTGACAATAAAAATTATAGATTTAATATGCAAAAGTTTGTTATTTTTATACTCTTTTCAGTACCATCATATGATAGGCAACCATAAATGCTGTATATTGTTTGTGTGGTTGCATATCCGCACGTTGTGTTGGTTATTCTTTACGAGGATAACTTTGATATTTTATTATTTCATATAATTCATGTATGAGCTGCTTTACTTTTTATATATTATTTGACATGTAGAAATGATTTTATTATAAATAATTTTCAATAATTAATACAAAGGATTGTGTATCAGCTACAGAAACTAATTATCGATCCTTTAAAAGAAGACTTAACAGAATTTCGTTACTAGTTTCTTATTGGATAATTAAAAAATTAAATAAAAAATATATATGTACCACGTTTTACTATCATGATCCTTCACGTTTTAAATGTACACTTTAGGAGTTTCCCCAAGTTCCTTATAAATTTTTAAAACATCCAGGCTGGAAGTTAAGTTTTGAATTTTTTATAGGCAGCAGGTTTTCTGCAGTTTGTAGCAAGATATTTTAAGTGATGCGAAAAACAATACTTTGATGGCAGCATTAAAAGGTTAATGTGAAATGTGAAAATCTATCCAAGAAATTAAAAACCTCTTCTTCAGTTACTTGCAAATATTTCTGCTGAAGGGGCTTTCTAGCTATGAAGTTACATTCTTGATTCTTTTAGTGTTTATAAAAATAGATTGTTGTAAGTGTGGGCAAAAACAATGAATAATGCCTTTTAAAATATTTCTGTTTTGTAAATAATAACAAAGCCTCAGTAATTGTATTAAAACAAAATATTCATTTATAATTTTCACTGGGTAAATAGGTTTTAGTGATTCTGTGCATACTATCCGAACAATAATACAATAAACCCTGACCCAAAAGCTTTTTATTTATAAAAGAAAATACAATAAACAAAAAGCATTATATTTTTCATTCTAAAATTATTGCAAATCCCACACTCTTTAACGTTGTTGCGTCTCTGCACGATTTAACGCAAAAGTGAGAAAATTTAGAAATAGCAATTTGAAACCATTTTCTGCTTCTTTAATGATCCAGACATCAAATTGCATAATGTTCATCTCTCCAGTCTTTGTCCTGGCTGGGTGCAATGTTTACTGTTACCGTTATGTTCTCATGCTCACCTACCATTACCAAGTGAATGTGCGAGTGACCAGGGTCTAAAAAGAGACCAACAGATATTACTATTTTCGGCTCAAAGTGAGACGGCGCGACGCGAATAGTGGGAGCTGATACCTGTAGAGTTACTTTGACTGCAACGTCAGGTATTACGGGCCAGTTCGTACGGAACGATTGTGTAGCTGCCTTAAAACTAACCGCTACTATAGCAACTAATAGCGTGGTATCCTTTTACATTTTAATTTTGATAGTATAAGGTTTTTTGTGTGTATTATTAATACAGAATATAGGTACAGTGTGAAAAAAGTGTCTTTTTAAATTGTACAGTTAACTTTTTTGATTAGTCAAAAAGTTATAAACAAACAAAAAACAGCTGTAAAATTGACAATTTTAATTTGTAATTGTTGTGACTTTTACTATGAACATTTGTATAGTGAAGTGTATATTTAGTTTACTATCTGAAAATGCAAGCAAAAACTTTACAACTATAGTTTTCAACATTTAAAGAGTAAAAGTTATGTTAAAAGAAAGGTAAGAAAATGTTTATTTTACATTATTTAATCTTCCTTGTTTACTTAAAATTACATTCATTGAAAATTTGATTATTAGCAGAATAAAAATAGGATTTTAATTAAGGATATTTAGAATTAATCATTTCCACCAAAAAGTATCTTTTACGAACACCCTTTTTGGAGGATCTTTTTAAATCTAGAATTTTAGTTAAATTAGAAACACATTTTCAATTTAAATGCGATGTATGTATTTTTGTAAACAATTCTCATATTGATTTTAATTGTTAATTGTTGAGTATAATAATAGCAAGCTATACATATTATAAATGTGATAGATATTATCGGATATTATATAAATAATTAGTAGCATTCGGAGTAGATAATAACTAGTAAATATTACCATAATTTAATTATAAATAACTTAAAACAATTCTTAACGAGCGAAACTGGATTTTTGTTAATACCATATAGAAACAATAATAAAAGAACCAAAACAAACTATAATAAAATTATTTTTTTAATAGTGAACTTTTAACTTGTTTTATTTAAAAGTGAAAAATGCTTTCACATAGAAGGTACATACTATATTATTAATATTTTAAATTTTATTTGAAAAATGCGAACAAATTAACTTTGACTTGGGATTCAATTAAAACTTCAATAAAAGTGTAATTAGGTGGTTCTGTTTATTTATTTATTTATTACTCCTATACCTGGCGCTTGATGAAGGTGATGATAATATACACAAAACATATGTAAATAAATAATGTATAATTTGAAAAATTAATAAAAATCCAGACTAAACTGGAAATTAAACAAACTTGATTGCATAATAATAAAACAAAGGGGTAACTATTTTAATCTCCGTCGCCGAATTCCAAACTTCAAACAATAATGGTCGCTTAGGGGAAAGAATGTAAATTCTCCCTGTTATAATAACTATTGCGGTAGGTATTTTGCGCACGCAATTTTTTTAATTGATTTTGATAAGAGCAATACTGAACCTTTTTTAAATTTTCCACCAAGTATTCTAAAATGAAAAATTATACACCAAAACAAGGTTATGGTGACCTCGAAATTAATTATTCACGCTCCGTAAATCGGTAGGTACATACATTCGAATAATATGCATTTGGATTGTTATTCTTTCTTGATACTCCAAATGGTTCAAGTAACATATTTTGACTTTTTTTGAAGTGAACTTGGTACACGTACAGCTATTTTGATTTTTATTTGAATCGCTGACTACTTTTACAGTATTATCCAAAGCAGTGCTTTTAGGGATGCAATATAGGTATTAATATTGTTTATATTATGAAAAAAAAGTTATCGTATTGGTAAATAGTAAAAGAGCATATTGTAAGGTAATTTCACGAATCTATTGAAAAAATACTGTTTGTTATGCAACATTAAGTCAAACCCTAGGAGGTTTTGAAACGCACAGAAACCGCACGCATGAAAGCTCTGCATTTGAAATAAATCATAAACATCGATATTTACTTTGAGAAATGTGAGAAAATAGATCAGTAAATGAATATCTATCTTAAATTCTACCTATAGTTAAATATTATCTGGTTACGAAATAAGAATAATGAAGTAACGTTTTGCAGAAGAAAAGAGCTTCCAGGTATCCACATGTAAAAATCTTGACCATAAAAGCTGCTTCTTAAACATTCTATACATCTACTATCTACGATACCCAAATAAAACATTGATATATGAAAAAGAAGATAAGTTCCTTACTAATATCACGAAATATTCTGTATTGAGCTTTTGCTCGGTTAATCTGAAAAGAAAGAAATGTTTCTGAAAGGCAGTTACTTTTTGCTAAAATTCCTTTGTAGAACGACCGGATTATAACTCCTACGGCAAAAAATATCTACGTAATAATAATAATAATAATAATAAAAACAACAATAAATTCATAATAATAATTATTATAAAATAAAAATAATCAATCAATTCACCAAGATTGTCTGAGAATACGACCATAGCATAAAGGTTGATGTATACACAGTAAAAAATGGAGTGTTAAATCTTATACTCAAATAACACCCAGAATGGTTCCTATTTATCCACACTGATGAGTGTCAATAACATTGGTCTTAAAAGTGGTAAAATATATAACAAATTTAACCTTCAATGCAGGTTAAAGTCATGAATTTATTATACCTATATTACACGATACAGAAATGAAAAAGACACTAACGAGTGTAAAAATGACAAACCATATTGTTGAAAAAACGTTTGTTGAGTGTAAAGAATGCACGAACTGAGTGTTAATTTTCCATTCTTTTGGTGTAAAAATTATTGCTTATAAGGAATATTTTCTTGTAATGGAAAAGGAACCAACTATAGTGGTTACAATCATTTATTGGAGTGTAAATAACTATTCTGTTCGTGTAATTAATTATATACTTCTATTTTTTGGTTCAGATTTTTTTTTGTAATTTAGGATAAAATAGAAAAAAGTAAAAAATAGTGCATACAAATATTAGTTTTATTTTAAAACAAAATGCAAAATATAAGTACATTCTAAATCTAAACAATCCAATGTAAATATATAGTAAATATTATACAGTGCACTCTAAAAAATTACCGGTGAATTATACCCTAAAAAATGGAGGCAACTATGTTACCTCCATTTTTTGGGGTAAATTTACTTCAAAGTGTAATTTTCATAGGAAGTGAAAAATTTCAACATTAGGTTAAGTTTGCATTGTAATGTTTCCTTTTTAAGTAAATTTACAGATTAAAATTACAATCTCAATGTAATTTTACATTTTAACATTAAAACACCTGTGTAAAGTTACATGACAAAGTTAATATTTCATGGCAATATTACTTTTCAGGGTTAAAATACAAATGTGAAAATACTTCTTGAATGTAACGATGACTTGCGAAAGTACTTGCAAATTCAATCGTTCCTCTGGGAATTGTATGAAACAAAATAAAATCAAAGTAATTTTTATTGAACGTATGTACTTATATAAAATATAAGACATTAACAGAACTTCTTTTCAGGGGCTTTCGGAAATATTTGGTCTCTCAAAGACATTCAGATAAAGTTTCGATTCCACCTAGAAAATTAAAAAATTATAAATTATATAAACAATTATACACGAGTACCTTTCTCAATTACAGTTATGCTAGTTTATTTCGAATTCTTCAATTTTTGATTCATCCTAGAAAAACATTAAATTAAATATTTTTATTTTATTGGTTTAAATTTGTAATTTTAACATATAGGTACTTACCGATTATTATTTTTTAACTTCTATAAAATAAAATTCTTCCCATCTTCGGTCATACGTGTAAATATTTGCCTTTAATAAATCCGCACTACACTACAACGAAAAACAAAATATTAATGAGCAATGAACACTTCGTTCGGTATCGATAGAGTACGCCTCGCCGAAATCATAAAAGAATGGTACACACCATTCCGACCATTCCCCAAAAAGACTATTTGGACTGTTCATAATGGATTCCTGAATTCTTTCACGAAACGAAGGTCACAAACAAGTGCGATCAGCGAAATAGCATCTCAACGGTTAAAAACATATTAAGGGTAAAATTACACTATTCTTGTTCAAGTTCATCTTATCTTTAATATTACACTAAAAATGAATTAAGTTATTGAGCAATTATACATTTGTAAGGAAAAAATTGTCTGAGTTATGTAAATTTATATTATGGATAGTGATTTTAACCAGTTCAATGTAGTAGAATTACTTATATTTGTATAATTTTACATAATTACAGGGCATTTTACCACAAATAGTAAAACTACTAAATGTATAGGTAAAATTAATTTTAGGGTAAAAATACCGCAAATAATAGCGAAAAGTTACCTCTTTCCCAAGGTAATTTTACCTCATTTTTTACAGTGTGAGATCAAGATTGATTGTCCTGATCCTACACTACTTTCCATCACCTTGATATCAATATTTACATCCAATTTATAAATAAAACTAGTGATATAAAGAATTCTGGGGAATTTATTAGATGTCCCTAGATGTCAATCTGTGAAAATTGTTTTTGTTGTTAACTCATTGCCGTGCGTTGTTAATTCCGTTTATTTCTTTATTCTTTTCGTTGTTTAATTATTTCTATACATAAAAGTCTTTTTCAAGACTACCACTGAAGGATTATATTGAGTGCAAGGTAAATAAAAAATATTTTTATTGTTGTTATAAAGTCATTTTATGTAGAAATTGTGAAATTACAGGTCAATAACCTCTATCAAAATGCCCTTTTCTCTTGAACAAGAGAAATTTATTATAGAAGCTTATTTTCGCAACGGTGGACGAGATGGTAATGCAGAATGGAAATATTCTCCAACGCTTTGTGCAGAAGAATGGATAAATCGCTTCCCTGATATGGAAACTTTAACTCGACATATACACCGGATTGTGCACCGTTTTCATGAAACAGGGAGTGTGTTAGTAAGGGGAAGTCAAGTGGTCGTGGTACTGTACTTACGGAAGATGTTGTTGCAGATGTGCGTACTCGTGTAGAACGTAGTCCAAACAAACCATTACTCCAACTTACTCAACAAACAAGTAATCGTAACAGTTATATGAAAATTACTTTGAAATATTAAATGAAAATTATTGTAGGTTTATCATATGGTACAGCTCACAAGGCAGTAAAGGTAGGTTGGAAAATACTACACTTCCATCCATATAAAGTTACTGTCGTGCAAGAGTTACTTCCCCCTGATTATGAAAGACGAATTCAATATGTAACTGGTTTAATGCAAATCTTCGCAATGATGATTTATTGGATCTCAGATTCTTTTCCGATGAATCGTGGTTTCATTTGTCCGGATACATTAATTCACAAAATTATTCGAAAATATGAAAAAAACGAGTAGATGCTTGTCTGGCTGTACATGGAGGTCATTTTGAACACATACTATAAATCTATTGTAATAATTTGAATTGTAAATTGTTTAATTGTGTTAATTTTAATTGTTTATTAAATGAAATCTTTTGTATTTACTTCTTATTTTTGATCGTAATTGATCTTAATGATAATAATTGATAATAATAATATTGGTTACCAATACTGTGGCAAGAGAAATTGACACTTCTTGTTATTTCTGTTATCAATGGTAACACATAAAACAGTAAAATATTTCAATTAGCATTCAGTAATTCTTTTAAATTCCTGATGTTTATTTTGTATGAAAAGGATAAACTTTTGCATAGTTCAAATGAGAGAAAATAAACAATCCTTATAACCATTTCAATATATTTTTTTTTTTTTAATTGAAAACGAACTTGTTTTTCATGTTTTTAATTTTATACAAACCAAAGTGTTTGTACATTACTTTGGAGCCAGTCTCGGTGGATTAGTGGTTTGTTTGCTTCATAATCCAAATATCGCAGGTTCGATCCCCGGCCGAACTGGCAATTTTTCATAGCGGAGAAAAATTTAAAACATGCCTTCTTTTCGGAGAGGAAGTAAAACTGTAGGTCCCGTGTCAATGCGATGTTTGGCACGATAAAAATCCCTACTGGGGGTGGAATTCCCCCAGATTCGGCTAAATTCTAGTAGGGTCGGCCAAATGATCATAGCTATCGGTGCCATGAGGTACGACGGATGCCCCGCTATCCTGATTCCTCGCCCAAACACAAACAAACAAACATTACTTTGGAGGTTAGTTTTTTGAATGTCATCAGCACACCACTGCTTTTGTCCTGACTCTCAGGTGATGGATGTAAATATTGATATCAAGCTCGTGGAAAGTAGTGTAGGATCAGGACATTCAATCTTGGTCTCCCTGTAGAATACCTTATAGATAAATATTTTATAATTTGTATATTATAGTATATAAAACATTTAATATTAAAATAATAAAAAAGTGAGTCTTACTACTAGTAAATCAACATTACTTTTGAACAATAAATATACTTAGGTACTACATAGCAGGAACCAGAAATGGTTTTACATTTAAATGGTTCTTTGTAAACCAACAATCTGAAAATAATTCTATTCTATTATTTAACCACAATTAGCTACTTACTTAACTAATTACACAATATCGTAGAAAGATACATCCTTCTATTTTAGCATATTTACTTTTATTGGCCAGTTGAATCTTAAAAATCATTGTTGTGACTTTCAAAGAGAACTAACTACATTTAAACACAAACAGCAAATAAAAGGGTCACGTCCAATCGTGATTATTCGCGTTGGAGGTGGATGTTCTGACACTCGCGAGGATTAAACCGGTATGTTGGGAATCTTATTAACAGTATTTAGTGTTGTTAACATGCTAGAATACTGAAATACATTTTTTGAAAGATGACTCTTACACTAACGAGAATATCTTTAACAAATTCAAATGATTTGTACACCAAAAACATTATTTTTACTCATTTTTTAAATTTAGATAACACTCATAAGAAAATTGGTGCTGCGTGTTAATTTCATTCACATGAGTGTAGAAATCTACACTCTGATATTTCACCACACCAAATATGTTTTTCACCACCACTGCATTTTTTACTGTGTATGTACCTAGTACATGCTTGATATATTCGGAATGATAACAAATACCATACATATTTTGCTACAAACTTTTCGGTCATATCAAAAATGATAATGAGATAAAGATATCAGAATAATCCCTGGAAATTAATTGCATTGCTACAAACCACTTTTCATTTCTTCGGTATCATTTTGATATTTTCGGCACTACATATTTTAATATTCAATAAAGTAGGACACATTCAGTAGAATTTAAAATTTAGTCGACTAAAAATTAAGGAATATAATATAATCTTCCATACCTATACACTGAAAAATTTTGCTTTTTAAATTAAAAAAATTGCAAGTAACACCAAAATTAGTAAAATAAACGTTATTTGAATGGTAGATTGTAATTAATTTTAAAAAGTACCAATATTTACTTTTAAATGCAATGCTTTTATATAATAAAAAAAGTTTTTAATTTAATAATATGCTGTTTTACTTTTAAATGCAACATTCTTTTAAGTTAATCGCATTAAATGCAGAACACTGTTGAATTGGATGTATTATATTGATTCAGTAAAAAAGTAACTTGCTGTTACTAATGCTGTATTGACATCACATCACACCTAGTACAAAAATAAAGGGTAAAAATATTTTATTATTGAAATAAAACAATACTTATTTCTTAAAAAACATTTTAGACAAAGTCAGTTATTTAAAAAACATTTGTTTGTACATGTAACAACTTATACAAACCCCCTATTTACTTTAAAAGTAGTTATCATTTTTATGTATAGTATAACAAGAGCACGGACACTTCAATTTAAAGATTTTATAAATAAATCAAAAGCAATACAACTTATAATTGAGAAATATGTCTAATAAGTCTTGATTTCAAAGAAAGCCGAATACTACATACCTTGTTTTAAAAACATATATTTTGTTTCAGAAGTAAAACATTTTTACTTTAAACCACTCCTCTTGAAATTTAATATACCTGCATTTAAAAGAACGCATTTGCAGTTCAAAAAATCAGTTGAAAGTAGTAAACAAAAGCAGAATATAGCCATTTCATTTAAATCTGCCTGCATTTTTTTAAACTCTAAAGTAAATGCATTTATTTAATCGTCGAAAGTAAGGATTCTTGTTATAAAAAAATTTCTTTCAGTGGATATATGTATCTTGAAACTAGGAATTTTTAAAGTCTAAAGTATTACCATCTACCTACTACATTATACATTTAGATTCAATTGGAATAATATGTGTACTATATTTGTTTCAATCTTTCCTCCTGTCTATTGTATACCCATAGGTATACAATTTTTTTTCTCCGTCTATTGTAATCCACTATCCAAGGAACTACGCAATGTTTAGGGAAATTCAAATTCGAAAACATTGTTGATCATGAAACAACAATGACACCAACTCTTTATTTTTTATAGCCTACTTTTAGACGGTTTGCTTTTAAAACATTTTTTAGTAACTCATAAATTGGTTAATCGTTTTTTTTTTCTTATAGCAAGCAGGCGTTAAAATGGCATATAAAGAAGTTAAATAATGAGGAAAAAATACTTTGACGATATTTCTTGTTCCTAATTAGTAATATTATTTCCTATTGTAGAAGATGGCAGCTTTACATTAATATTATTGTCAATTTTATATCTTTTAAAACACAGATAATTAAATTTGAGAACTGTTATAACAATTCCGAGTTGTAATAATAATGAAAACCATTCATTACACCTTACCAATTTCTTTATGAATTTTATGTATTCAAATATGGCATTAATAAGTTTTTTGTAAAATTGTTTGAGTGGAATTCAGTAGTTTTAATAATAAATAGTCAATAGAAAAAGCAGCAAGGATAATTGATTTTCTTCTAACAAAACAAACAAAAGATTTGAAAAGAATTAAATTAATCCAGAGAAAAAAGAGGCAGACGCAGCCTGTGGGTTTGAAAGAAAATAAACAAAAGTGGTTTTAAATGACATTGTTCATATAATGTCTCATTTTAGAAGACCCTAAATTTAATTAAAAGAGATAATTAAATTGGCAAAGTAAAAAATCGTTTAGTCAAAAGAAAACGTTATAGTACTAATTATATTATTTAATACAAAAATAACGTAATAAAGAACATATTTTCAATAATTTACTCGTGTTAGTTAACAAACAATTTTCTAGAGTTACGTCTTTTTGATGAGATTCTAATTAATTGGATTCCAAAAATACAAATGTCTTCTCAATGAGCCTTCTTTTGTTATAAATTTGGTCATTGGGATAGTTACATTAAAAATAATAATATTCTTGGACATGTAATGTTTGTGGCGTGCTATGAATATTTTTAGCTTATATTTGGGATGATACTTCAATTTCACACTGACAATTTTATTGCTCTAGCGTTAGCCCGGTTTTGTCACTTTGATAAGGATTACGTTGTCATTTGTTATGTAGGATGAATCGCAGATTTAAACACTCGTTTAAAATAGATTTCCAGAATTCTTTCAGACATAAAACTGTAAAAGTTTTTTCAAGTAAGATTTAAATATATTAATTTTAACATTCATTTTAGTTTGTTGCGTTTTAGTACTAAACGTTTCTAGACTTAGTTTTTCGTTTTGTCTTGTGAAGCTGTTCTCTAGCGTTGCGAGAGTCGAGTTAAATTCTTCTATTCTTATCACACATGGTTAAACCTTCTTCTGACTTTTGATTGAACGTATTGCTCACGGTGTTAAAAGAAGTCCCAGCTATATCAAAAATTTATTACACAAAACATTAACCTTAATCTGTCTGAATCTTTGGGTCCGGCAAACGTCTGCTCTAAGATAGCAGCCGCCGTTTGAACTCGGCACAAGCGTTTGTAGAAATAAAAGACACAGATACAAAAGAAACAGAAGGTTATTTATTATCAAAACACAAGACAAATAGGTGAGTTTCATACCTCACTCAAAATCAATGATTAAACAAAACTATTTTCTGTAAATAAACCGGCGCTATGTTCCCACTTGGGATTTGGCCTTTTCTATCACTTTTCCCCATTGTTTTCTATTTAACGCTGTGTCTCGCCAGTTCCTGATACCCAATTTCTTTATATCTTCTTTAACTTGATCGTTCCATCTGCTAATAGGTCGTCCTACTCTTCTTTTCCCTTGCGGTTTCCATTCGTTAAGAATGTTTGCTACTCTTATATTTGGCATTCTAAGTAGGTGCCCAAACCAGCTTATTCTACTTGATTTGATACAGTTTATAATTGTTCGGTTTTCTGTTAACTGTTCTAATTCAAAGTTCATTCGCGGTTTCCACGCTCCATCAGTTTCGCGCACTCCACCGTATATTTTACGAAGAACTTTTCTTTCAAAGGCACTTATACGTTTTATGTTTTTATCACTTAACGTCCAACACTCATAGCCATAGGTTACTACCGGTTTAATTATACTGTCGTATATTTTTAGTTAATCACTTTTTTTAGGTGTTTAGAGTTCATTAAATTTTTGTTCGCGAATAATGCTTTGTTTCCCGCTTGTAGACGTGAAATAGTTTCTTCGCTGTAGTTGTTATCTGCTGTAATAATTGACCCGTATCAAAAGCTGTTTACAATCTCATATTCTTGTTTATAAATTATTATAGTTTTAATTCCTTGTTTTCTCCTGTAATCATTACTTTAGTTTTTGTGACGTTTATATTTAGTCCTCTCTTTTCCGCTTCTGGATAAAAATAATATTATGAAATCAGAAATCTTATACAATTTTACATACAATAAATTCACATAATCGAAATAACAATAATTTATATACATATCTTTAACTAAAATGGATATCTGAATCAGACTTACGCTTTCTGCAGAAAAGTAATTTGGTACAAGTGGCAACTGCGCCTTGAATATATTTTTTTAAAACCAAATGAATTTAGGAAGTTTTCTTTGTTACATAACCTAAGGATGGGAGAAAATGTTTATATAGTTTCGGTGTTGAGATCTGTGTTGGTATTGGTTTGTCTTCTTTCTACTCTTGTCGGTACCTGGTAAAATACTTTAATTATAGATGCGGCTCAGATGACATCCGAGCTGGTGGTCAATCGATACCCAACGTTTTGGACGGTAGAACAAGGTAGAACGCAGCTAAAACCAGGGAGCATAAAGAGGGCGGTAAAAGTAGATGCCGGAAAAGAAAGGAGCCTAGAAAGAACTTCTGTATAAATTAACGGTCTATCGACATAACCAATCCAATCCAATAATGCAATAATCCAATCCAATTCATCGGCTTTGAAACAACAGTCAACGGGTGAATTATCACCGCTTGTTATATTTGTGTTGAAAAGGTATTCCTACAAAACAAGGAATTGTTAGAGATAACCATAAAGATTAGAGCAATTAAAAAAAGTACCTTGCAGCAGAGCTTAAAAGACCAATAAAATTGGATTCCTGCGACCCTAACAATCACCATTGAAAAACTGATCACCAGGAATTTAATGCACTTTATTCCATAATAAACTCGTAAAGAGAGAAATTATCAAAATTTCTTAAAACTGGAATAAAGCAAACACTTTATTTGCAAGTTAAATTACAACTCACTTTTTAAAAGCAAAGATGATGATTATCGTATCAAAAAGTTCTAGAAAACCGAGATAAAGCTGAATTCACCAATGAGATAGCCTGAACAGAAACATTACCAAATAAGGAATGGCCAATAAAAGGGTGTGCCCATAAACACTTCCATAATTGGAATGACAAAAATATGATAAACACATTATTTTAAGAAAGAAAAATTTTAGGTTAAACATTCAGTGAAAGTGAACTGGGGAAAAGCCTTAAAAAGAATTGTAACAAATCGTAAGCAGTGCCGTAGCTAGGGTCGTTGGCACTCAGGACAATATTTTGATTTTGCGCAAAATCCCCCAAAAGTAAAGATATGGTGGACTAAAACAAACAATAACCTCAAATTGCTATGCTATTTATTCACTTACAAGTTACAGTTTACAGTTTAGTCAAGAGCGTCCAATTAAAAAAGGTAAAAAGTGCAAATCAATTGTCTCTTATTCAAACAACACAGCAAGAAACCAGTGCAAAAATAATTTGAAAACTATAACACTACTTGATTAATTTTTTCAGCAATGTCATACTCTATGTTCAATATTCCAAATTAATTTTTGCTGTTTTTCTCTAAATTCAAGATCTATTTATAGTTCCTTGATAGACATGCCGTTTGACGTGCTTATCGATTTGTCCATTTGATTCTCCCTAAGATCATTTAAAAACAGTAGCGGTGGGTACATACGTCAAACCCGGGGCACTCGCAGTGCAACACATGATGCTGCTTTAATGTGTGCGTACGAGCATGATAGCGATATACCAGTTTGTCGTGTGCCCCGAGTTTGACGTATGCACCTACCGCCACTGTTTAAAAATACTCAACACCTTGAAGGTGTCGTGGTGCTCTTTCTATAGATAGCAATTGATTTTGCAAAATTCTGTTGACACAACCAATATTTCTATTGCATATTTGATCCCATACTGTCAAAAACCAAATAAATTTAAAATTGATTATTTTTAATATGCTCTTAGCCGATGAAACAGACTGTATTATTAATACTTTCTGACATATTTGACTTTAAAAATGCAAAAACCTCCATTGGAAGAGCAGTAGGCTCTGCGTTCAAAATGCGATTAAAGCGAAAATAATTGTTTAATTTTTATTGGCATTTTTTGAATCCAAATGGGTTACAGTGAGGCTATTTCAGTTTACTCGCATTTTAAAAAGTAAAGCCTACTGCCCTTACAAAAGAGTTTTTAAAGTCAAATATGTCGAGAAGTATTAATGATGGATTTATATAACATGATATATTTAGAATCAAGCTATCGAAATAATTCGAAATATACAGGGTGTCCCACGGAAGTACCTACACCTTAAATTGAAAGTCAAGTATTTTATTAGCTCTCTTAGAGTATTTGTCACATGAATACATAAAACTTTTTTTTATATTCGTTTTCTTCTATTTGTTATTATAAACAAGCAATACAACTGGCCTATAGTTTAGAAACCACCTGTATATAGTATATACAGAGTGAAATTTTAACTGGTCTAGTGTAAAATTCCTAGTTGGGTTTGTCTTCCGTTTTCTCTTATACCTTAATATTCCTTTTTTCCTGCTAAAGTTTAATTAAACGCAAATACCAAAATAAGTATGTTAATAAATTAACGAGCAGAACATAATATACTTAAATGAGGATAACCTACACCTAACTTGCATAGATCATAATCTAGTAATCTACACATATCCTGCATATAGCATACGCAACAATTATCGTCACGGAAAAATGAATAAGCATTTTAAAACTATTTGTGCTAAACACTGTTTTCAACAAATATAAATAGATTTAAACAATATCTCGCTTCAAGAGATTCCCTTTTCACGTGTAATAACTGAAAAGCGTCGATTGAAACCATTCATCTACATTCTACAGGATCCTTTTTGAATCGGCAAAAGTGTTTTATTGGAACCCCTAAATATCTCTAATTTACTTTTTGAGGGAGGCAATTTCTACAAAATGGTTTGTCCTCGTAAAAGGGCTTTGGCGGTAAGGCGATAAATCGTTTGACGATTTTACTTTTCTATGAAATCTACTACTATACAGTTTTGTATTCTGTCCCTAAGTGTTTCTTGTCAATTTTTAAAGCTATAAGTGAAAAAAAATTCAAATGCAGAAGTTAAGGCGAGTGGAAAGGATTACGAACCGTTTGACGTATTTTATTGTTTAGAACTTTTAAAGTTAACCCCTTGTCGTAAAAGTGTCTTTAAAAAGATAACAGGAAACCGTCGTAAATTTGATATTTCATAACTGTTTTGGACTAGATTATCTTGTTTTTTATTTATTTTATAAATGCTGCTCTGCAGTCGTTAAAGAAATAAAAATATTGTTATGAAACGCATATAAACGAGATTTACTGATGGAATATTACCTTTTAATTATAGTAAGCCTCTTTCAATTCTTCAACTTTCTTGTTATTACTGTTATTAACTACCTGTACATTTTTGGGACAATTACACGCCATGTTTAGCTTTCATTTAATGACGGCATCAGTTGCGTAACTATACCGCCCCCACAGTGTGTCGCGGGGGGGACAAACACCTCGAAGGGCGCTGCTTTCTTGAAATTGTTATTTCATTTGGAATAGAAATTTTAGAATAAGTATTGGAGGTAATAAACATTCTATGGAAACAATAAAAGGTAATTATGGCTATACATGCACTTCTCAACACAATTAGAAGATATTATGTTACAATAATATTAGGTGTTTAAATAAGATTAATTTAATTATTAAATAGCGATTATTTATCTGCTTTGACAATAACTAATGTAGAGCATACACGGTCTTCCGCGACCACGGGTCCAGATAATGAGGCAATGTTTACATTTGCTGTAATTTATTGCATAAACAAGTTGAGCTCGAACTACTTTCTTAATAACACTATAAGTATCGTATTTCTTTAAAACGTGTGTATTAAAAGGAAAGAAATAATTATTGAGTGCATAATAAATGGTCGACTAAAATCTGTTTCATTAATTAGAAGTATTTAGTATTATGCAGCCAATAATATCTTTCATTGTGATAAAAAGGTTTTAACGAAATACGATACTATCTCGAACTCCAACTTGTTTATGCAATAAATTAAAGATTCCATCATTATCCCGACCATGTCCCCGACGTCATCGACGACGTCTTCGGCGTCGTGGTCGCGGAAGACCGTGATTGGTACCCATAAAACACTTCCGTTGTACTTGTAAATAGTAATGAAATTTGAAACTTGTTTAAAAACTTCAAACTAAATGTGCTTGACTTTTTGGATTAACGACAACAGATTGATAATTCTTGGAGAAATGTATGGCTGTTCTCCAGTTTATATTAGGCCCGCCACCCGTATATGCACATGCTATATACCGTCCATTGTGAAATTTGGAGGATCAGTAGTTTTTGAGATAACCGCCAAAAACTTTTTTTGAAGGGGAAGCCATAGAACTTCCCCACCCTGCTTGAAAATGCACGTTTTGATGCTCATGCGACATAACGTACCCTTACCAAAAACTAAATTAAAACACGTATGAATTGATGAAGGATGTAAACCTAAAGTAAACCTAGGTTAGGTTCGGTTCGGTTGGGTTGGGTTAGGTTCGGTTAGAACACTATTGTTTAACTCGATGACACGCATCGAATGGTATCTAGTATGTGCGGCTGCGAGTGGCGGTCGTAATCTAAAACAACGGATTTTAACAGTTTAATTGACCAACTCGCCTGCGTTAAAGCCCGGAAAAAACTGTAAGTGGTGTTAAATCTCATTAATTATATAAACAGATTTGTTAAAGAGATACAAGCAAATAAAAAGGTAATGCATTATAATTAGTTATTGCACATTTTATTTTAACAAAAGTTACCTACATATAATTGTATATATGAGGGGGGCGCAAACCTGAGTCTCGCAGGGGCGCGCATGTTACGTAGTTACGCCACTGAACAGCATTAAAAGTTGAATTATCTGCTGTATTCTTTGTAGTGATAAATGTATGGAACTATTTATTCCACTGTTACCACATATGAAATGTCATTTCATTTATGTACTGCAATGAGATTTCAGGCTACCTCATTTATCATATTTGAACAAAGCGACGAAAGAATCTAGTTTAAAAGGAATAATCTCATCTGTATCACAATCAAGTTCTTTGAGGAACATGGAATAAAATGGTCATTTAGATATAGATACTACTTATATAATGAGAGAAAAAATCCAAAACTTTTTTAATTTATTATATTTGGTGAATTAACTATATTCATTTTTTCATAAATTTGGAATAAAAGAGTTAATGTAAAAAATTCAAAATTAGATAACGTAAAATTTTTTAATCGCACTTATGGAATTGTAAATCCAAAAAAGTCCAGAAAATATATAAACTTCAGAAGCAAAGCGTAGGAATCAATATACCACTTACCACAGCTTTGTTCATGCCCATAGATTCCCCTCTCGTTCGAAAACTATGTCAAAAAATATCCGTATCTAATACAGCAAAACAGCAATAATGTTTATTTATAGTACTATTCCTATATTTCTTCAGATATTTCCTCCAGTATCGGTCTAGATTCGATTAGATGCATTAGCGTTTGATTCTTCCGGGATACGAGGTAAGCTCCATAAATTCTCGGCCTGATATAGAATAAATAAACTTTGTAAAATATAATAATTTTTATTTTTCAATATAATCTCCCCTAATGTCAATACACTTATTACAACGTGGAATTAAGAATTCAATGCCGTTGTAAAAATAATCTGAAGTTTTTACTTCAAAATGTTCAATTACAGCTTCTTGCAACTCGTTCTGGTCCTTAAAACGACGTCCCATAAGGCCTTTATTTGAATTGGAAAATAAATAATAGTCACTAGGAGCCATACTCGGACTGTACGAAGGATGATCCAATGCTTCAAAGCCCCATTCGCGAATGGCAGCTTGTGAAATTGCGGCAGTATGAACGGGTGTATTGTCGTGTAATAATCGAACACCTCTTGTCAATTTTCCTTGACGTCTTTCACGAATATTGTTTCTCAATTTACGCAATAAAGAGGCATAATATGTACTGTTAACAATTGTATTGCGTTCTTTAAAATCAATCAGCAAAATGCCGTCACAATCTCAGAATATTGTTGCCATAACTTTCTTTGTCGATTGAACGACTTTCGCCTTTTTGGGACGAGGTTCATCGGGTCGTCGCCATTCCAACGATTCCCTTTTGGATAGAGGATTATAATACAGAACCATTGTTTCATCTCCAGTTACAATGGACTCGGCTTTGGGTCGTCTCCACACAAGTTTAAAAACAAGCGCGCACATTCGACGCGCGTTGACGTTGAACACCAGAAAGAAGACACGGTACCCATCTTGCACTAATTTTATTTATACCCAATTGGTCATGGAAGATATTCGGAAAGAACACTTGTTTCCGAAATGTCAGACATCACAGCTAACTCCTTAACTTTCAAACGGAGATCTTCTAATACCATTTCTTCAATGATTGCAACTTTTTGATGCGTTACTGCTTCAATTGACCGACCTGGAACCAAATGTTTCCGTTTGCCTAAAACGGAAACATTTTGACCACTTTTTTACAGTGGAATATGAAAGAGATAAATTACCATAAAGCCGTCTAAACGTTGTTTAATTTGATTAGGCGTGTGTCCTTCTTTTGTTAAAAATTTAATGACCGCGCGGTACTCAATTTTCATTACCTGCGACATTTTCATGCACTCGTCACGATGCTTGAGTGGCTACTAAAATCTATTACGCTTCTAGCCGTAATATATATATATATATATATATATATATATATATATATATATATATATATATATATTTTAGATGATATTAATTTTTGTTAAGTTGAATAATGATTTTACATTAAATAATATTTTGAATGCAAATTCATATAGAAAAATTTATCGACTCTGCTGGGATTCGAACCCAGGACCCTCCACTGTCTAGGTGGTATCTCTACCAACTGTAGCTACTACTCTGTAGCTCAGTTGGTAGAGATACCACCTAGACAGTGGAGGGTCCTGGGTTCGAATCCCAGCAGAGTCGATAAATTTTTCTATATGAATTTGCATTCAAAATATTATTATATATATATATATATATATATATATATATATATATATATATATATATATATATATATATATATTACGGCTAGAAGCGTAATAGATTTTAGTAGCCACTCAAGCATGTTCAACTATGACGCAACCGAGTTTGAACATCTTGGCACCTGTAGAAGACTGCCGGGCCGAGAATTTATGGCGCTTACCTCGTATTACGGATTTTATATCTTACTATTCTCAATGACTTTTAATCACATGAATCGGCTATGAACAGTACTTAGTCAGCATTAATGTGTAAAAGTAAATGAATTTCCCGGTCAAAGTTATAGAAGCCCTACTATGGTAATTCGTTACTGTCTTGTGTAAGGTTTTGACACTCGGAAAATGGCTTCTTGAGTTAGAATATCAAAAGAGATTTTCTGGAAATTCGGGTATATTTTTGTTTCTAATAGGCAAATGTTTTTTCACGGTGGATGTGGACGGGTTTGTTTGTTAACAAACATTTATTTGAAGTTTGTCAGTAAAAATCAAAAATAAAGTTATACGTGAACTAAAAGGTAGTTTATATGATACATTACTGTCAACTCTTAAGACTTTTAAGTTGTATGTTCAAGTAACTGAAAACAAGTTTCTAACATTTCATAAAACAGGAAATACGTTATGTCATCGATTCTCAACCTGTTCTTGAGACTTGACGGCATGTGAAGTTATTAAAGTAAACGTTTTCTTTTTCAAATTTTACTTGTATGAGATCTATCTCCCCCGCAACATATAAAAAGTAAAAAGGAGGGACCTTTTGTTTCTATTTTTTTCTATATAGTAGTTCCATAGCAGTATTGAATATCTGAAAGGTTACCATAATAGTGGTAGTTGGGTAAAAATCGAAATATGCACTATGTTTTAAATCATTATACTATCGATCGATCTGAAAGATAATTAGCAATAAAATACAAACAACTTTGCTTTATTTCTAATCTTTCTGTACGTTGGCACTTTCCAATCTAGATTATTGATTGTTAAATTGTTTATAATGGAAACCATATTTTAGGAACCTTTAAATTTAATAAACCTTTACACCGTACATTTTTGTTTCTTATACGTTTATTGTTTCTTAACAGTCCAGTAGAAGATGAGAATTTTAAAATTCAAACTCGTTAAATGTCAACCATTTTGTTGTAAAATAACAACACAATCTACACTTGAATTACTTTGGTGTGTACACGTTTTTAATGGTCTAGGACAACTAGACGCGGCCAAGTGGGCGCGAGACAAGTAGGCGCCGGGACAACTGGACACAGGGACAACAAATAAAACTGGGCGCGAAAATCTATAAAGTATACATGCTACGTTGAAATGTTTCTAATCAGACAAAATAGTTATATACTAATAATGTTCGTAGAATCAAAATACTAACATTATAGACGAATACGTACAAATCGCTTTCAATACATACTAAATTTGTCTATTATCATGAAGCCATTTCAAAATGTTTTTAGAAAGTGAATGTATCTGAAATATAAGCCTTGTCATTATAAAATACAGTGCGAGTGTAAAGTGTGTTAAACCATCGTTTAATAAATCTTTTTTAAAAATAAAATTTTTAAAATAAACATAAATTTTTATCTTAAATAAGACATATTTTAGTGTAATTGTTATTTGTAGATTGTCTTGTCGTTTCTTGAGTTATGGCGATAGCGAAAGTTTTTTTAAATGGAAACCCTAATTTTTCATTTCATTTGGAGAGAGCTTGAAATTATAAAACCAAATATGCTAAAAAAGCATGATATACTGTATTTTGTAACAAATATCGAATACCAACAAGATTCTGCGAAAAAGCCTCATAATTGTAACGCTAAGTCAATTGTTACATCAACTCTTACAACTCTTGATTGTTATTCGATTTTTGTTTTGAAACTTTCAAAGCAATTTATTCGTCTGTAATGTTGTTTTTTAATTCTACGAATATGATTATATACCTTTATTCATTCTGATCAGAAACATTTTAATATAATATGTATACTTAATAGATTTTTGCGCCCAGTTGTCTTTGCGCACACTTGTCCTCCGCGCAGTTGTTCCATGCCGTCTTTTTAAATTATCATGGACGAATGTACTTCCTACTGCAAGCTTATTTCATCTCAATTACAGTTAGAGACTTTCCAGTTCATCAGTTCATGTTATTTGATTGAGACTAGTGAAGCTTGGTTTTTTTTATTCGTTCTCAGTGCTTAATTCGTTTTTAGAGTGTACTCTCCAAGCACGCTAACCCAAATTTCGAAATACATATCTGATAAAATGTTCAACAATTACCAAAATCAACGATTTTCCACCACATCACATTTTCCTTTCTGTACATTTACCAAAGAAAATTTTAAAAGTGTTATGCTCGCCTTGCTGATTTTATACAGATTGTGAGTCACTGGTATGTATGAGAACGGTTGAATATCTCGAAAACTTGAGAATTTTATATATGCACCTAGATAGTTTTCTACATACACTGAAGCGATTTTAATTTCTTAATCATAATGGTGTGCGGCCAAAGAACGTTCATTGGAATGACATGGAATAAGTAAACTTTGCGATGTGCACTGAAAAAAAGTTTAGTTGGCGCAGTTAAAATTTATCAAATAAAATTTTAGTTTTGCAACCTAAATGTTTTGTCGAGTTAAATACATTTAAACTGGGCCAACTAATATTTTCAGTGTGTAATAATTCTAGTGTGCGGAAACTATTCCTATCGCACGCGAATGCCATTTATCAATTGAAGGGTATGAGGATAAAAAAAAGAAATGCTACATTATCTTTGATTAAAGATACAGTGAAGTCTCGTTGATCCAAATCTACGTTAATCCGAATATCACTATAATCCGGACCAGCAATTTATTTACATTGGTTTCATTGTAATCCGGATTTAAGGGTTTGATAATCCGAACTTTTAAATTAATTATTTTTATTCATCAAGTTTTGTTTATAGTAACTAATTCAATGCGTATTCAGATGTGTAATTTGATACAAAACTACCGTTGTAGATAAGATAAATAACATTTTATCTTATTTATGTTTACGTTATATTTATGTCTGACAAATACTTATTATAAAAATTCACGCATTTTTTTAAAAGTGGTTACAATGCAACTTTACAGTTCATATTAGTTACAATAGTAGAATAAATCTGAAAGCGGATTTTGTTGTCTGTGGTACATTGAAAGGTAAAAAGTTATCGAGTACGTTATCGGATACTATTTAGGGTGTATATCAGTCCCCTAAATTTGTCTGGCGATATCGGTGTCCAACACTACCCTCGGGGGGGGGGGGACTAAAAAAGCAGCAAATCTAGAATACTTTATTTGCTATCCGGCTATATTAAAATAAATACGATCTCTAAAGTATTAAGCAAGTTAGAGCTAATTTTCACTCAAGAATTATCATTAAATAAACGGATTACGGAAACGGATAAAAGAATACGCACTAGATTAGCTTCTAACTCCCTTATTATGCGTATTTCTATTTCTGCAAACATAGAAAGATGTTTATATCGTGATAACTTTTGGACGACACAAGATATCAAAAAAGTTCAAAAAATAATTGTTGTTAGTTCGAGATTTTACAATCCAACGCTTTTTGAAACTTTGAATTGGCTAGACAGTAACGAAGATATGACCAATTTATTCCGACAATGTATAAATTACCGCTGAGCAGCGATTGTTCTATCTCTATTTTCACGCGTCTTCCGTCTCATTCTAACGCACTGCTCTTACCAGGTTCGTAAGTACATACAACTATTAGCACAATATTGGAGTTACAAATGCAGGTGATTTAACATTTTGTTGAAAAAAATTATAAAATTCTTACTGTTTTTGTAATTAATCTTAACACGAAGAGTTCTTCAACTTATCCTATAACAGACGATGAACTATTACATAGGTACATTTAAATTTCTCTCAAATTTATAAAAAAAGAAACAGATGCGCAGTTATAAAAAATGTGTTGTGTAAAACGGGCGGGAAACTTCAAGAATCCACTGGAAGAACTGCGGAAACTATTCAAAGGTCAGTAAAAATGAGATTAGATATGCAAAGTCATAATAATAATATACACCGTGTCTGCTTAAGTTCGCACCATATGGAAAACTTTTTTATTATTAATTTTACGAAAAAAAGTTATTCTCCATAAAAAGTTCTGCATGTTCTAAAATCTAAAATACAATCATCAGATATCAATTTTTTTCAGTCGTATACGAGGTTTCTCAAAAAATATTAATTTTGTCCAACAGTAAAGTAAATTTATTTTTGAAAATATCGGAAACTTTTATCTGTTATCTCTTTATTCGTTACAAATTTGATAACCTTTACGTCTCTTAACCTCTATGTTGCATTATTTTGATGATGCATTAAAATAAATGATACATAACAAAATAATTTATTTTACAATAATTATCAACTACATAAATACAGTGCTAATAATGTTAATTGCGTAACAAACGTGTAATACCTAACTTATCATCAGTTCACTATTGCTTCAACGTTTCCGCCTTCACTTACAATACAGGTTTCCGTTCTAGAAGAAAATTCCCTCAATACATTTCTAATTATATTCGGAGTTACACCCTGAATTGTTTCCGTAATAATTGTTTCCAAATGTTCTACGTTTGTGAATGGCCTGTGTTGATATACCCTTTCTTTTAAGTAACCCCATAAGAAAAAATCTAATGGGGCTAAATCTGGCGACCTAGCTGGCCAAAAAATATCGGAATATCTATGAATTAATCTTCCATTAAAGATATTTTCAAGGTATTGCCTTACTTCCAGCGTACTATGACATGTTGCGCCGTCCTGCTGGTACCATACCTGTTGCCGTTCATGTCTTGGAAGATCACGAAGAAAATCATGCAACTGATTTTGTAAAAAATTTAGATATCGTTGAGAAGTCATAAATTGTCGAAAAAAAGGGCCAATTATTTTATCCTTGTAAATGCCGCAACAAACGTTAGTTTTAAAGTAATATTGATCGCGAGTTTTAATCGTAAAGTGACGATTGGAGTCAGTCCACCATCGACAATTTTGCGAAGACACTGTTCCATTAGACGTAAATGTAGCTTCGTCAGAAAAAATTATTTTCCTAACCAAAAAAGGATCGTCTTCTAGCTTTCCTTGGATAAGAAAACAATATTCTAGTCGTCTGTCGTAGTCTCCAGGTTTTAAAGTATGGATATATTGTGGTTTATATGGATGAAACTTGTTCTCTTCAAAGATTTTTGCTATTGTATCTTTACCAATTTTATCTGGAAGCGAAGATGCCCTTTTTCGCAGAGACAATTTAGGGTTTTCCACTGCAGATAACATTACATTTAACTTCATCTCCTCACTTGCAACAGGTTTTCGACGTTTGTTTGTGAACGATTAACACAATTTCTACTTTTTCTTCCACACTAAATATCACCAATTTTATTTTACGTTCACTGTCAAACAATTTCTTGCTATCAAGAAATCATTTGTTTATCAGTGCATCCTAGATTTCACGTAACTACAGTTACAGTTACATTTGCATTGTTATTGTAGATAAAAAAAGAAAAAAAGATTTTTTCCATGTAATTGGATGTAATTACATATTTGAACGTAGTTTTTAGTTATGATAAACTTTTCTTAATAACAATTTTCGATATTGTCAAAAATAAAGGTAATTTACTCTTGAACCAAATTAATATTTTTTGAGAAACCTCGTATACGTCTGAAAAAATTTGATATCTGATGATTGTATTTTAGATTTTAGAACATGCAGAACTTTTTATGAAGAATAACTTTTTTTCGTAAAATTAATAATAAAAAAGTTTTCCATATGGTGCGAACTTAAGCAGACACGGTGTATAATAATAAAGTCACACATCTCAAATCTTTTAAAATTTTTGTGACAAAAATTGTGACATTCCTTGTTCTTCCCCCAAATCCTTCAATTGTTTTTAGACGATGATAGATATTGCCAACTTTCAAGCCTACCTTATTGTGCGATATTGTTAACTTTTCTATGAGTTCGTAGAAAAAAGATTCTCAGTCAGTATCGAATTCCTGGGACCGTAATACTTCAGATTTTGGTGTTTTGTTATTTTGCAGCTGATAAATGTTTAATTAAACCCATGCTCTGATGTTTTCCTCAAGACATAATAAAACAAGAGATACCTGCTTTTAGATTCCATTCCATTCTATAGTAATGTTAGTCGCCACTAATCTAATAAAGGTTAAGAGGACTTGCATTAACACTTATATGGTAAAAAATCAATAATACAAATACAAAAGTTACTTAAAGTAAGTATAATTATTAACTGTTATAGCCGGAACTTTTCGAATTTTCCTGCTTTAAATGGGCAGAAGTAAGAGAAACAAAAGATAACAAAACGTATTAAACTTTTCTTATCACAGCTACCTAATCTTTTTGCTGTTTAAGATCTAGATTTACAATCATTTTCCAAGTTTTTCGATTTTATTTCATTATAAAAATTGCAATTAACAGTAATTTATGGAAATATCAAGAAATAAATGTTTTTCTAGCATTTAAACATAGAAAGAAAGTACTACTGTTTATACTAAGTGCAATGTACCTGTTTAGTTATTGTCCTCATTAACATTCAAAGAAATGAACTTAATCGTTTTGTTTGATGTTATAACACTTTCATCGATTTAATACGAGTATCTCAACCATAGTTGTGAAAGGTAACAACGAAAACAAAGCCATTTTATAAGCACGCAGCGTTTGTTCGATAATTAAAGCAGACACAAAAGGGTTTCAAAATGTAATGTCTCATCACTTATAAAAACATTATTATCTATGAACAAAATTTAATTTGCACACTTCTAATTACATTTATTCCAATTTTGGTTAGAAGTAAAGAAAGCTTCCACTTATACCTATCCGAATATCTTAATAAGTGAGAAATATTAATTGCATCTGAAATTGAACCTTTTAAAATAAATAATTCATGACCAAAACATTTTTGCATAAAATCAAGGTGATCCACGAAATTCGCCACATTCAAAGATTTTTTGCAATTTACCGTTGCATATTAATAACCTATCATTATACACGCTAAGTTAATCACACGGCCTAAAGGACTGTAATCATAAAAGAGCCCATTAATTCTTCCTATAGAATCCTTTATGGTTAAATTTTCTATGGTCGGCCTTTTGGGATCAAATTGCAATTTAACGCTATAATCGTTACGGTTTATTTCAGTCAGTAAAAAAGCTTGCAAATTTATTGTTGATAAATTATGTATTGAGTCTTCAACTCCCTGTATTCTTGTTAACATGTTTTTGCTGTTACGTACGAATACTATGAGGAAGTATGGTTAAAATTTATTGGTGCCTGTTTTATCCAAAAAGGTACATGAATGAAAAATAATTTATGCAAAAGAAGTACTGTTAATTTTTAACTGAGAATTATGAGAATGTGATAATAACGGAAGAAAAAATAGTAATTTAATGCTATTTGAAATCTTGTATACTGATAGAAAAATTTGGACAAGGAACTGTCAATTATGTATATCAGTAGTTAAGATGAAATGATTAAGATCATGTCACGTATCTACCTATTATTAATTTATAGAGTTATTAAAGACGATTATTTATTATTAGAGATGTTGAGTAAAAACTTATACAATTCTATGTCAGTCAATTTTAACCAAGTTTTAGTTTATAATTAAGTGGGAAGAACGTTAAGATTGTGTAATGCTCCTACGTGTTGTTTTCGTAACACCCTGTACCGCTTTGCTATGTGCCATCCTGTATAACTTCTTTGGGGATTTTTGTGTTCTCCTTACTTTAGTTGTCGTCCTGAATTTGTTAAAAGTCTTCCTTCTTCGATAAGGCGTCTTTTACGTCCCATTTCGTTGTTTGATAACTTTCGTGAACAATCTTCTAATTCTAATTAATGAATTACGTTTTCATTTCGATGTATGTATTATTAGTTGGAAACTCATTTTGCGCATGTACTTAATGTAATTTTAGGTGGTGTAATTTTTCATTTGTTTTGGGAAACATTCTGCGATTTTACACAATTTATGATCTAGTCACCATGAACCGTAAACAAATCATGATTTTTTGCAATTGACAAACGTTAAATTTATTCAATAACTAAGTTCAAAATGTTGTACAAACTTGAAATTCGCAAGAGCATCTATCGCTTAGTTGGTTGGAAAAGTGATATTGTTAACTTGTTTAGAGGTCAAAATGTTAGACAGGCAACGATTTATAGGACAATAGGAGAATGTGAAGAGGCGCAGTCACAGCTCGAAAGAATACCTAAATGTTGCAGAGCTCTGAGGCGAAGACATTTTGTGAGGAATCGTGTTAGCAATTGTGGGCACGAATTTGTAGAAAAACTCGAGATGTGGACCCGAACATCGTCCAAAGGAAGTTGACACAAGCCAAATTGTATGCCATTGAGGACCATGGTCCGCTGTCAGTTTTATAGATTAGTTTTCATGTTGTCAAAAGATGTAAGATTAAGCATTAATATTTAAATTTGAATAAAATTTCGTTATTTTGCCGATTAAGCCTGCTGATTTAATCTCAAACCTTATGTCTCATACCTTATACAGAAATCACGTTGTCAATGTAATCACTGTGATCCAAAATGAGTGAGGACGGTTTGTATTTCGCGCCATAGGTTTTAGTGTATTTCACATTGTTAATATAGCACTAATGAAATGTATTGCGTCAAATTACAGCGACAACTCGTCACCTTCGCGTTTGGTTTTCATTGAATTTTTGTTTTATTTCGCTTGCTTTCTTATTTCACATAACAGTTCTTTTTAGACTACAGTATGGTAGGCGATTTTGTTGTCAGGTAAGCTTATTATTTAAGATTAATGAAGTATTATATAGCTTTTTAGATTTAAATGGGTTGCCTAGTGTGAGTAACACTTAGGAACCTGTACATATAAACTTTGTTAGAATTTCTCCATGCGAGTGCGCCCGTTTATTTTGAGATTGTGGACAGTTTACCTATTCATTATCTCCTTGGGAATGTCCGATTGTACACTCAAGGAGAACCTGTAGACGCGTTAACATTCGTGAACTGTGCTACCTTGATTTAATAATTATACTTAAACAAGTTTCTAGTAAATATTCCGCTCGCATAAATGCATTAGCTTAATAACTTTTGTTTATACAACCCTATTACGTTAAATATATTAAAATTTATTTACACTTTATTTATCATTGTAATAAAGAATTTTTCTCTATGAGGTCGTAAACCTTTCGCAATAAAAGAATTTTTTATTATGCTCTGTAAATTTGCGGTTTATTATAAAATAAATACTTAAAGATTTATAAAATAAGATCTTATTTAACAATCTATTTTAATTAGTGAGAGATGTGCATTTAATAGTCGCTTTATTCAGGAGGGTAACATGTTATTCAGCTGTTAAAAACTCATATAATTATAAAAACACATTTACACGTTACATATTTACTTTGCGAGAATTTCACCAATGATATTGTAAGTAACTAAGAATAGATGTATGTGAAATAGCGTGACATCTTTTCATCGATCATAATTCTTGATCTTGAAGGAGGATGACAGGCTTCCCCTAAAATATTTTAGGAAAATGCTTATACATATATGGAATTTCCTGTCATTACAGTATTATTATTATACGTCATGGGGTCAGGGACAGAAGGGTGCACCTACAAAAATATGGCTTTGAGAAATTAGTTTTATGTTTGAAATAGTACACTAAAAAACTTCCCTTCAATTTACCCTAAAAAATGAAGGCAACTATGTTACCTCCATTTTTTGGGGTAAATTTACTTCAAAGTGTAATTTTCATAGGAAGTGGGAAATTTCAACATTACACTTGGAAGTAGATTTACCCCAAAAATGGAGGTAACATAGTTGCCTCCATTTTGTAGGGTAAATTTACCGGTATTTTTTAGAGTGTAAGTTATAAGGAATAATACAGTTACAGTAAAAAGATAATGTAATTGGAATTAATTAAATAACTATAAGAATGTTAATTTTGAGTTCCACTAATGCATTCCTTGTGATCCCGAGAGTGTCATGGGCTATACATCAGCGGCGATCACTTCGTACCCTTTTGGATGTATGTTAGGGGGCGGCTAATTGGAAAATCGGTAGCAACCTTTAAAAACACTTCATTCTGTCGGCTGCCATCTAGTGCGAGGTCGTGGGTCTCACAAAATGTCTTTTGCAACGAACGTCAAGAGACGAAGACATAGCTTCAGAGTGTACTGCCGACGATATCTGTAAATAATCACACATTTGCGACTACTTCAAATGTGATAGACTTTTATCGATAGAACGTACATACCTAAAAAGCTGAAAGCTTTCTTTGTAAGAAACAAAACCACCCATATTACACATAAATAATAATAAGTCACCAAATAAAATATAAAAATATTAGTGACGTGCCGACATTTGATGTTATATGAAATTTAGTAAAAAAAGTAATATATCTATGATGATATACCATCATAGGAGTATTATATTACTGTAAACGTTTATTGGGTGTTACCTGCTTGTCATGTGCAATTTCTATAAAATGGATAAGCATTTTTCTTATAAATTTAATATTTTGTATTCATATTTACAAAGCTTTTGTGTAGTGTGTACATATATTAGTTCATTTTTTAAATTACCTACTTCAATTGCAAAGGACCAGAATACTGTCCTAACCTTTATTTATTCTGTTGAAACTGCATATAATAGCATGTACGAGAGTGGTCTGAAAAGTTTCCGACCTAACAAAGATATAAGACATTTTTTCTTTAAATTTATTTTTATTTTTCTACATAGTCTCCTTGTAAGTCTACACACTTCTCCCAGCGACGCTTCCATTTCTTTAACCCGTCCAAATAGTACTCGGCGTTTTTCTCTGCAAAATAATTGTTCATGAAGGTGATTGCCTCCTCATTTGACGAAATTCTGTGTCATCCGAGCGCAATTTTTAGATGAGGGACCAAAAAGAAGTCACTTGGGGCTAGATCTGGTGAGTAAGGAGGATGGTCAAGCAGTTTAAACCGTAATTCGTGGATTTTCGACATGGCAACCGCGGAGGTGTGAGGCGCATTGTCTTGGTTTAACAGGATTTTCTTTTTCTGCAAATGTGGCCATTTTTCCGCAATTTCTGCCTTCAGCTTGTCAAGTAATGATGCGTAGTATGCTCCTGTAATGGTTTTTCCTGTTTGAAGATAATCGATTAAGATAACCCCATGACTATCCCAAAAAACAGTCGCCATCACTTTCCCAGCCGACATAACAGTTTTTGCTTTTTTTGGAGCCGATTCGCAGTCCACTGTTTTGACTGTATTTTTGTTTCGGGCGTATAATGGTGTATCCAAGTTTCATCTACAGTAATTAATCGGCGCCAAAACTCTGATTTATTGCGCCTAAACTGCGCCAACAGAGCGTTGGAAATGTTCATTCGAACACGTTTTTGGTCTAACGTGAGCAAACGCGGCACCCAACGCGCGGACAGCTTTCTCATGCCTATATCTTGATTCAATATGTGACAAACACGTTCTTTGGACATATTCATAGCGTCTGCTATCTCTCTCACTTTAATTCGACGGTGGTTTAGCACCATTTGGTGAACTTTAGCGATGTTATCGTCAGTGGTTGCAGTTTTTGGACGTCCCGAACGTTCATCGTCTCCCAAGCTGGTACGGCCACGTTTAAATTCAGCTGCCCAAAATTTCACTGTGGTAAATGATGGCGCAGAGTCCCCATACACAGAGTCCAACTCATTTTTGATTTGCGTAGGCGTATTGCCTTTCAAAAGCAAATATTTAATGACAGCTCGATACTGGATTTTTCCATTTTCACAAAAACACTCACATCGACTCACTCAAACGATTGTCAAATAACAACTGCGCGTCCAAAATGGCTGAGGTGAGTACCTGTCAAAAGATGCACAACTACATTCCCTAGCTTTTATTGACGATTGCTGCCATCTTCACGTTAAGGTCGGAAACTTTTCAGACCATCCTCGTACTTGCATGTACACAGTATTTTATTATTTTATTTCAGATGCAATAAGCTTATTTATTGTCATACCGTTTGTGCAAGAGAAATAGTTGATAGAAAACCGGTATACATATACAGAAAGACAGTCTACGTGTGCTGTACAATTTGAGAGGTGTCTTCCAGTGCTATTTATTTACCACGCAATATTATATAAATAGTACAAAAGAACGTGCTGTATAATTGGTTGCGTATGTGTGCACAATGCTTTGGCTCGATTATTCTCAGAGGCAACATAGGGAAATTCCACATATTGCAATTTAGTTTAATAGCGCTGTAGATGGTATTGTTTGGGTTTTTGGAGTACATTAAGTTACCCACCAGACTCGATCAGATCATTTCTGATGGTATTTGGAACAAAAAATCTTAATCAAGTTTTTTAGAGATTAGAGAAAGTAAAATTTTTTAGTAATTTACACTGACATTTTTAGAAAAGTATGTATAAAATTATAACTCCCTAAAAATCAGGTTAAGGCATAAGTGCTAGCTTTGAGATTTTAAAGCCACACAAACATGATGCGATCACATTTCACTATTCTATTATTGTAATTGGCGTTTAGTTCAAACCCGCCATTTTCTAGCGCCCACTTGTGTTACACTGCACTATTGCAGATCGAATTGCAGAGCAAGATGACGAATGGAATTTTAGCTAAACGTGACTAGGATTACCGAAATTGCACGTTTGGCACTTTTGTTAATTTTCCTTTCGACAGAGGGTAAACCACGATGAAAAAACGGCAGTATATTAAATCCTTCTCACATTAATATCAGTTTTATTAATTGCATGCGGAGTTTTAGAGAGGTACGTTTTTACCATTAATGCAAGAAATGAGTCATCACAAATCACGTGCTTGAGGCACAGGCTTACCCCTCCTTGCGGTTTATTCTACATAAATACATACATACAAAAATTCTATCTTACGAAATGATAAGCATAAAATCAAAAATCGATCTTATTTAAAACATTCTCGAAAACGTCTATTAGTACATATTTCAAAAACCTGACATAAACATAGTGTTGGCAAATTTCCTGCCTTTGATACAAACAATTAGAAACTACTCTGAATAAGCAATTGCCATCAGCTATTATTTGTATAATTCGTTTATTCATAATTTTGAACCATGCGGGTTTTGTCTACGCTTATTAATGATGGAAGTGGACGGCTGCATCACCCTTTATATTTTTTAACGCGGTGAATCTTTCAAACGAACTGGAACAAAAATAAACCTTGTGTCTTAAATATATAGATCTCGCAAATTTTCTTAAATCGCTGTATATAATAAATCATATTATTTTTTTTGTAAAATATAAGTTACGAACGCTGTTGTGGACATGCCCAAAATGCATTCAAAAATAAATTAAAAAATACATACAGTCGAACTTCTTTTTAACGAACTTCCATTTTAGGAAATTGTCTATTTAACGAATTTTTAAATAGGATTCTGCCGTTCTGTAATTTACTATATAATTTTTGCCCTATTTTACGAATAAAATTCTATTCAGCGAACTAAAAGATTAGCAGGTGGCTATGAAATCTGAAGGGATTTTTTGTCTGAATTGAATTTTTGGAATTTCATCCATATAGCTTTCAAACTAGTACTCAAGTAGTACCTACCGTTATAATCCAGCTTACAAGGGATTATAATTTTTTATTTATGCATTTTAAAAGAAGTTTTTCTCATTGTTTATAATTCAAGAGGGTGTAATAACTTTTGTCTATTTCGCGTATACAAAGATTACTTTGTGACACTGTTTTTGCGAAAAACAGTTACACAAAGTGCTACTTTGTGCAACTGAAAGTAGTGATTTTTTTATTTGTAAGGCTGGCAGTAGTAAGTAAATTTTGCTGCCAGCCTACTCTGTCATGTCATTCTGTCAACGAAGTCCAGTGTCAGACGTAAATACGTAATAAGCAATAACACAGCTATATTCTGATTTCAAGATCAAAATTAGATTAAAAAGTCAAAACGTATATCGCTTGTCGATATTGAGGTAAGTTTAATTGAGTTGAATGATGTACACCTCCATTTCATCAAATATTTTTTTCAGTTTTTACCTACTAATGGGAACATAAACAAGGTGTTAGGAAGAATATAAAAAGGAAAGGAATAATGCTCGACAACCAACCCGCGGAAGTATTTTGGGGGCACATTATCCAAAATAGGTACTAATAAGTATTCATTAACTGGCGCCGTTTTGAAAATTTGAATGTTATGATGCTCAGAAATAACAGCGAGAATAATGAAACATATTTCATTTTAAGAAGCTTTAAACTCAAACAAAGCGCGGCTAATAGCGGATTTCCTACGAAAATGCGCTGAAAAGCTTGTTGGTTTTCCGGATCAAGTTGATGGTCGTGAATCCCGTGTCCGTCCCTACTCAAATTTCATTTGCATTGTTTAGATTTAGAGGTTAGGTTAGTTATTTTCTATTGTTGTATGTTAAGCAGTTTTGATGTATTAAAATGTTTATTGTAATAGAAACAGTAAAACCTTGATTGAGTACATGATTGTCTTATCAAAATAATTATTTATAATAAAAATACATTTTTATCTTATATCAGAAGAAACAACTAAGCTGTCACATTTTTTAAACTTGAATTTTTTCCTGCCTACGTGATTTTTTCAAAATGACAGTGGATGTCATTGTATGCGTTATCAGTTATTACCAACATTACCACATCAAAAATACCCGCGTGTGCATTTTCCCATTTCTTTAAAGTAAATTGTAAATTAAGGCGAAATAGACAAAGTAGTATGTAAAACACGTGTTATAATTCCTTTTTGTAATACTCGTATATAGCTTAACTCGCCGCTTCGCGGCTCGTTAAGCAAACTTATACTCGTATTACAAACATCGTCATTGTAACACTAGTTGTACAATATACTATTGTTATTAGATTTCAATATTGGGTTTCCCAAAGTTACACATAAAATTAAAACATAAAAACAAACAATCAGTTTTACATGTGAAGTCAATCTGGACAATTCTTTTTACAAAAACATGTTTGAAAGCACGCGGAAATGATTAAGTGTTTCAGAAAAAAATGCAAATTTTAAATGAAATTGATAGTGGATGTTAAAAAGAAAGATGTAGCATTAAAATACGGTATTCCTCCCGATAGTTTATCTACAATTTTGAAAAATCGGGAACATATTGCGACGTGTTCTAGTGAAATGGAACGAAAACGTGCAAAAGTGTGTAAGTACGCAAATCTCGAGAAAGCTATGTTAAAAAAGGCGCAATTAGCGCAAGAAAAGAATTTGTTTTTGCCGAGTACAGTAATACACGAAAAGGCACAATTCGAAGCTATGTTCGGATATGACGATTTTCAAGTAAGTGTCTACTGATGTAGATAAAATTTTGTGTTTGTTTTAAAAACTTCAAAATTTTATAATTTTAAATTTCCGTTTTTCGAAATTTTCGTTTAACGAAGTTTTTTCTTGGATTTAGACACTTTTCTAAATAGAAGTTCCACTGTATTTGAAAAAATAAGATGTTTAATTTAAATACTTTTATCTGAATATTAGAAACTTTCTTTAGAAAACAATAATAACCCTAATAACATGCAGGTTATTCAATAAATACTTATAAATATTTTCTTAATATTAAAAAATCTTACAAACTATTGTAACAAAATTTTATAAATATATCAATTCGGAAAATTTAGCTCATATAATAAGTCCTTGTCTGAAATGGGGGGGGGGGGGGAGCTTCTACATATACAGGGTGGGGCAAAAGTCCCGCAACGGCCAAATATCTCCCGAGGGGAAGGTTTTTTAAAAAAATGTTTCAGGCAAAAGTTGTATGGCTTTGAAAGAGGAATCATTTGCATACAAAACCATCTCCCACCCCTTCACCCCCTCCTGAGGGGTGGGGGTAACTTTTAAATTTTAAATGGCCAACCCTATTTTTTTTTGCTGATTAATATTCTCTAAGAAAAAACAAGAACTTTTGTCCGAAAAATTTTTTTTAAAAAGACGAATTTTGCGATTGACCCAACGAACAAACTTTGGATATTCCAAAATATTCCGACTCTTTTACGCGAAAATGACGGGGTTTTCAGAAAAATTACAAGAGGTAAAAAAGGCTTAGAATTTTGCAAAAAATCTAGGAAAAAAAAATAAACAAAAAAATTTTTGAACAATTTTTGAAAAAAAACATGATTTTTGAAAATGTGCACACGTTTACATTTTTTTGTTTATTTTTTTTTCCTAGATTTTTTGCAAAATTCTAAGCCTTTTTTACCTCTTGTAATTTTTCTGAAAACCCCGTCATTTTCGCGTAAAAGAGTCGGAATATTTTGGAATATCCAAAGTTTGTTCGTTGGGTCAATCGCGAAATTCGTCTTTTTAAAAAAAAATTTTTCGGACAAAAGTTCTTGTTTTTTCTTAGAGAATATTAATCAGCAAAAAAAAATAGGGTTGGCCATTTAAAATTTAAAAGTTACCCCCACCCCTCAGGAGGGGGTGAAGGGGTGGGAGATGGTTTTGTATGCAAATGATTCCTCTTTCAAAGCCATACAACTTTTGCCTGAAACATTTTTTTAAAAAACCTTCCCCTCGGGAGATATTTGGCCGTTGCGGGACTTTTGCCCCACCCTGTATAAAAATTGGGGATAGTAGTAATAATATTTGCACAAGTGCAGCTAATTGTGTAGGGACGCCGCTGACATTAAGAGTCAAGGTTTCATAATCAAATTTAAAGTTTCATTAATATAATATTAGTTTAGAGTATGATTAGTAATTATAAAAGTGCAAATGACCATGGTTTACAGTAACTTTCTGACGTAAGTTTAATTTAATGAAACTTGACTTAAAATTGATTACGAAATTGGTTTTACATTTTTATTTTAATTTTGATTGGATTTAAAGAAATGGTATGAAAAATGTCTTTCATATCCTCAATTGCAACAATATTAACGTAGTATATACTTTTTTTTCTGTTCATAAAAATATAGTAATCATAAAAAAGTAAATAAAGTATGGTTAATAACAGTGCCTGCAAGTTCTGGATTGTAAAAATATTCAGATTTATTGATTTTGGGGATTTTTTATAAGAACGTTTCATAGTCTCACATCAGTTTATGTAAATTGAAACAAGATACGAGATTACTTATAACTGCCCGTGTGACCACTATTAGTCTCACAACAATCTTTTTGGGTAGTTTAAAATGTTATTATCACATATTATTTATTGTTCCTTATTATTTAATGTACATTCAATCAACTTAAAAATACGATTTAATTGCAGACCCGAATTTACTAAATAAAAAAAATAGTAATAAAATGAGTGAAGAAATAAAATAATAATCATATTGAATTAAAATTAAAACGGTTCTTTTACGTGATGCGGCTGAAAATATGGATAACATTATAGGTTAGCCTTTCGGAACAACCTACCCACGTATTTTCTTTAACAGGAATATTTCACAACTGCAAAAATAAGTAATAACAATCACAATAATTATAAACCAAGAGAATAATATAAACAAATCTATATTAAGAAAGCAATGTGAACATTTTGATGTTATTAATTTTACTTAACAATAACAACCTGATGATAAAGAAATAACAGTAATAAATCAGAAATAAAAAGCTAAAAATAAAGTAATGTGAGACAGATTGTTTTCCTAAATTACCTTAACATTATGCAACTGAAGCTATCTGAATCTCGCATTTTAATTGGTCTTGATCGATGACCCACTAAACGTTGCATGTATTCTGAGCGTATTACTTATACAACGACAGGAAGACATCATAGAGGATTAATGGTACAAAGAAAATTTTACTGACAGGAAGAGAATGCAATAGGCCGATAAAATAAAAAGACAAGGAAAGTGTTGCAACACGGTAACAATGTATAGTTTTATACAATAAACGATTAAGCAATTGGTGTTTAGCAGTGAAGAAAGATTTCAATATACAACGAAGGGTCCATAAGGTACTGCAAATTGTTATAAGCAAATCGAGTAATAGAACAATGGAAATAGGAAATAAAACTGGAAAGAATGATTAAGGTCACTTATTTACAATCTTTGAGACTCTGTGATTGATGATTCTTTTCTACAGAAGTGTATAACTAAAATCCCTAAGAAATGGAAAAACTGGAGTTGGTTCAACTCTTTGCTTATATTGGTAGAAAAACAACTGCAAAAAGGCAGTAGCTAACAATGCTGAGTTTTATATTTCGTACGTTGTTCTTAAAATTCCTAGAACATTTTGTTTGTCTTAATTTATAGTTTCGACCTTATAGTGGCTCTACAACACAATGCGTTTAAGTGAAAAAACTTGTTATGGCAAAGTAGTTAGGGCAAACGAGATAATATTGAATTTCCAAGTTTATATCATTTTGTTTTTACAAAAATCGTGTTTTTGAGACTCGGCCGGTACAAATTGTAGTTCAGAAGTATCAAGCGCAAATTAACGCCTTCTAGAAGCAGAATAAGGTCATACGTAATCAGAATCATTACCAAGCACAAATACATACAAAACTCTTTACTAAGATTGAGTTTAATTTAATATCTGGCTTTAATACCTTCCAAGTTAACTTACTTCAGTGAACTATTTTTCTCAGCAGCTTCTTCCTTTTCGTTCCTACCTTTCTTGATTGCAGTTGGGGGGGGGGGCATGCAGGATGTTTAACCCATGTAGTCAATAATGGAATTAGGAGATGCTACATGCTAACACACAAACGAAGTCTTATGCCACTAATAATAGTTGCATATTGCGTTTGCAGAGTAATGAACTAATGCTAATTATAGCATATACGATAAATGTGCTTAAAAAGCGCTTGTTATACAAGGCAAGAAGCAAGCTATTTATAATTTGAATCAACGTAGTTGCGGCAATGGCTCTAGCACATGAAGCAGGGGATACAGAAGGATGTCAGTTATTCTTTTTCGTCGAGCTGATCTTTGCAATGATTTCTGAATTGATGACTTCTGCAGACCCTTAGAACGAAAGCATCCCTTTGATAAGCTCTAATTATTTGTTATTCTAATTATTAATAGTTATTTACCAATTAATATCGGTATATTCTTGTTTCGTGTGTTGCGTTTCATCCGCCGATGAAAATCTACCTGAAACCTTCTCGTTTCGTGTGGAATTAGAGTAGTGGCGTTTATGATTTCTTATTTCGTGTGTTATTTACCTGCACATGTTTACCTGATCTTATCTGAATATCAAGTAACTTTAATATTCTACACTTGAGCCAAATCAGAGCTAGCTAAAAAGTAAGCAAATTATCTCTCTCTTTGGTACTTTCTTTTACTTAAGCATCATTTGTTAACCATTATTAGCGCTAAAAACAAACGATAACTTTACTCAACTTATAATATTGACGCATAAAACAGATCTACTTGAAAGTAGACAGACCGACAGACTAATTAATGGTATTTTTTTACTTAAATGTCCTTCAATTGAAAATTTGACTAAAAATACAAGAAATTGTTTTGATTATTTATAGTAAATCCATAGTGTTTTTCTTTCTACAGAAATATCGAAAGCGTCAAATCCTCAAATATTGAATGCTATTGTAAATATTTGAGTTTGTCCTTTTCAAAGAATTTCATTTTAGAGAGATACCTACCTAATACCTACTTTGTTATATACTGATAATATTACCTGCAATTTCTTTGAAAAACATAACATAATTAAATTTGCAATATGAAATAAGAATACATAATATACACAATTTAAAGAAACATTAATACGGGAAAACCTTACTTCCCTGAAGTGTCGATGGGGATGTTTTGTAAATTGTCATAACTGTTTTAGTGTGAACTAGTATTAATTACATATTATAAATTTTTATTTTTAATATGTAATAAATTTCTTATTTATATGTACTTCTCCACTATTTCCTCATTGTTAATTAGGATCTAAAAGTAGCTAAAATATTTAATTTAAAAATTTATATAATTGATCAAGCAGTCAAACTGGTTTAAAAAATCACACGACTCCTTAAAAAAGTATTAGGAGATTACTTATTTGGTCTTAATTAATACTTTTTATTAATACTTAATGATTTATATAAAAATATATAAAACATTGAGCACAAAATCAACAATTTGGAATAGTAAGTAAATGCCATATGAGCGCACAAAACGAGAAGTCATTACTACCGAATTTGATTGTCTATCTGGTTTACGCTATCCACGAAACGCTTACAAATCGAGAGTCAATTAAAGTATTTTTTGGCATTTCTCCACCTTTTAAGATCCAAATAACACGAAAGACAATTTAAGAAAAAATGTTCTGTCTATCTCTGTGTGTGGTTGTTCCCCTGATTTTTGAAATATTGAAACTATCAATTCCAAATTTAAATAAAAAATTCATAACATCGAGTTCATAAATGAGCAAGATCTAATCATGCCGGGGTATTTTGAGCGTGTTAAAATATTAAGAAAAATCGTGGCATCTATAGTTTAAAAGTAACAAACTTAAGAATTTAACTGAAAATTATTACTTGTCATGAAATACAGATAAAGTTCATAAATGAGTAGAATCGGACCAATGGCAACGGCGGTGAATTTTTACGGGGTTGAAAGTACTAATATATGAGAAAGCATTATGACAAATGATGAAAGCATTCTGCACCAAAACATGCATCTTAGATTTTATTTATGTATAATTGTATATGTACTGTAATAATAAAAACTATTACTATTATGTACTCACTTTTACTTCTGGTAAAGATTAACAACAATAAGCAAGAAAAGGACAAAATTAAAATATATTGACTGTGAAAAGGAACATACTCTGTTCTTTGTGAAATTTCCAATTACCAACATAATTGCAGTGGAATTTGTTGAAAAAATGGTGAAGTTAAAGAAATTCAGATCTATTTTTGTAAATTGTTTTTCCACATGCAGAATAGTATATATAGATACTAATACTTTATGGGTTTTACGGGGCCCTTCTTTACACAACACAACAAAATACATTATTTGTATTGCAAAAGATTGATGATAAGTGCAAAATCCAGTTTTTATTGAAAAGAGTTTTGAATAGTGATTTTATTCTACTCAGGTCGTCCTTAGAAGGACTTATTTGTACGATCATCAAGTGTACCGAGGTTTAATATGAAAAAGTTAACTAATGGCAGTAATGGCAAGCCAATACACATTGTAATCGCTAAATCACTTCCAAACTTATTTCGGTATTTTTTTGATAGGTACCACAAAGATGATGCTTAATAGTTATGTATAGCAACGTAAGATACTTAGGGCAAAGTTGTGTATTCTTTCACAAGTTAAAGATACTAAGAAATGGTTAAAATTCTTTCAGATTGTTTATTATTCTTGTTAACCAACACTATTTGTATGCCTTTTATTAAACGTATCTAGACGTATAAGTTGCTACATGGGACTGATATAAGCTCTGAACTAAACGTTGATATGCATACATCGTAGCTAATAACACCAATTAGGTTCATAGCACGTACTCGATGAGTTTTGTTGAAGATATTTTAAACCATTATTAATTTATTATTACCTACATGCTTGAAAAGATACAGTTTTATTTTGTTTTACTCTATTATTATTTTATCGTGATTTTAATTGATTCTGTAGCCATACCGTAGAACAAACTTAAATATCTGTCGAAAAATAATTGGAAAAATATTGGCACCAAATCGGCTTAGAGTGATTGTGAAGCTTTATGCAAAATTTCACTTATTCCAATCAATTTTAAGCTTTTTACTGTAAAAATAAATTTTATATTGATTAAAAAATATAATGTTGAAAATGAAAGCTATAAAATCTAACTTCCTCATACTGTAATATATAATGTAATAATTTTCATATTATTATCGATTTCAATTTGACATAAAGCGAAAGGTAATTTTACTGTTATTGCGCCATAAAACGAGTAAGCAAATAAAAATGTTATTAATGTATCCTGCACATCTCGAGTAGTTTACAATTTACAAAATAACAAAATCACAATAATATTGTAAAAGCGATTACAAAGGCAGTATTCGCAATAATGTTTATAAGTGTATAAAAAAGAAAAAAACAGTTGACGTGATAATAAAACACGCGAGAAAATTATAATAACAGAGTGAAAGGCAACATTTTAATTGACCCCTATTCTTGACTCATTTCCGGATTTGAAAGAGTATCACTGACCAAATACTGAAATATGACTTTTATTGTTAGCTTAGCCAAAGCTTTATGAATGAGTTTTATTCCCTGCATCGTGAAGCATTTTTATTTTGATTCACTTTCATGAAGTTATTAAAATTGCATATTTTTCATATACAGTGTGTTTTACTTCATAGCTTGACACCCCTTTGCCTTTGTTATTTATTGACCAATCAATTCCAACCTTTTATCACATATAGAATCCCTTAAAAGAGGTTTGTGGGTAATTAGAAACCCCATTTATTATAATCCACCAGCCAACTACGAACAAAAATAGATGCAAATAATCGAAAAAACATAGTAGGCCTTTAATTGTAAGAATCGAGTGGAATAAATTCCCGTGACGCCTTTTGCGATTAAACAATACTTACGATGTTTCTTCAATTATTTGCACAAAAACTTCTAAATTTAATTACATAAACTAGAAAAAATTGATTCGATTATTATAAGTAACAAGTAAGGTATAGGGGTGTCAAGCTGTAAAATGAAACACACTGTAGATTAACCGTTCATCCAACGTAATCTTGGTTATGAAGGAAACAAATAAGCACGTCTGTCTGTTAAGGCAGTTAGGCTTGTTAATCTAAATCACAAGGCTTCTTTACTTTGTTAACCTAAAATTACAGTTCGTATTAGCGGCATATAACATAAAGGGTATTAGTCGGGCTAAAACCAAATTCATTGAAAAGGGCAACATTGTTAATACTATTTAAAAAGAATACGAGCTTAAATATAACGGTACAAATTTTCTCTTAAGAGGCCTCCGACCATAGCATAACGGTAAATCTGAACCCCCCCAATAAAATATTGGCAATATTTTTACATCACGTCCGAGAAAATCGATCGGTCCAAGAGTCTAAAAACTTCTTAGCGTCATGTACCTAACTATCTTTGTCTGTGGACTGATAATGTAGACGTTTTCTCGTTTTAGCGGTAGGTACATATTATGAAGGGGTCTTGCAATAAAATAATAAAACTTCGGTTCGTTCTATTGTTATGGTAGACTCGGATTAGTGTTACATTTACATGTTCGGTCGACCATAGTCCACCTAAATAATAAAACACGATTCATCACAGAAATTATATTTTTACAATACATATTAGGAGTATAACAAAATTGCAATATATGATACGCCTACATCTATGTTTTGTATTCAACATTTTGCTGTAAAATAATAATAATTAGAGGAGTGTGATGTGGCCTGTAACTTATACTTGACATAGACATGTAACTTTTTGTCCTAAACCTGCTGTGTTGCTAATATATCAGGAAGTAGATGATCAAAATAAAAAGTTTGTAATTTTGGTAACATTTTTTGCTCCCAAAAATCTAAATCTTTTAAAATTTTTTCAAATAATATCCCATGTGGTGTCCATACTACAAAATAACAGTATTGACGCGCGCTTATAAATAATTGTCCTTGCACTTGATAATAGTACTTGTCAGTAAGCTAAACTGACACCCTGATGCGACAGAGAACGATGTTAGGGGATAGATATATGTGCAATTGGATCGTTTTTACGCTTTTATTTATTTATTTATGAACGTATATTTTTTTAAACATTTTTCCCGTATTCTCTGTGTCACACTCTATGTTTTTAATTTAAAAAGTGTCTTAGAAACGATTATTTCCAATTTACCTTACTTTTATTATGGTTTACAACGGTACCAATTATATTTTAAAGAATTCACGACATAGAATACATTGTAGGTCAATTTTTGGTAAAAACCAGATCAAAAAATATTGAGCGGTTACTGAATAATCACGTATAAACGTTTACATGCGTTTTCCTATCTTCCAGAATCGGGTGGCAGAGCCTTAATGTGTTTCTAAGAATACTGAGTTACAGTAACCGTAACCATACAAAAGGAGAATTTAAAAGAAAGTCTTATTAACATGTATTTGTTATTTTATTAAACATTACTTGGGATTGTTACATCGTACATGTATCTAAATATTCGATATTTTATTACTTATACTTTTTTGTTTAATTCTTTCGTCTTCAAATTCTTTCAAAATAAAAATAACGACTGATGGTTAGCTTCTGTATGATGTTTTTAATCTTTTAATCTTTTAATTCACAGGTAAATAAAGTCCGAAACGCAATTTTAATGGTAAAATGATTCATCATGATAAAATCATTCATTTGTTCAACTTGTTTCAAAAGAAAGTTGCAAAAACGGAAATCTAGGATTAGCAGCAAATGCAAAGAATTTTAGTAAACAATAAACCCTTCTGGTCTTTTCTACTTTTACTTCGTGGAACTACATAATACAGGTTGTACTTACTGAAATTATAGTATAACGTTTTTTTGTCGGCACTATTATTCGTCACCGAACGCATTTAAGCAAATTTCTTAATACAGAAATAATTATTTGGTTTCAAATTTTGATAGCTTGTGCGCCTGTAGATCTTCGCTTAGTTGTTTGGGTTTTATCGTTTGTAATTATTGTTAACATTGTCGTGTTGTTTGTTGTAACTATTCATATTGAAACGTTCTGTTTAAAATAACGAAAAATGCTGTTGAATCATCTATTAATAAAGAGAAAACATTCACACTTAACACACACTAATTTAATCTTAATTATTCACAAAACACAATTACAAACTAACTATTAACAAAGTATTTATATTTAATCACAATATTTATTTCACACACATTTATATTCTAACTTAGATATTTATCTACGACCACTTGCATCTACTAACACGTCTAATTGCTCGCGGCTGACTGATTGATCCCCTTCCGTGTAAGCCGGCGTTTATATACCGCACAATCTTCTAGAAAATACACTAGATTCTTCTAGGTCTATTGATTTTTCGCGCCGTCTATGACGCACGCGGATGAGTCACACACGCAGGTGCCGGCGAACCACACCGGCAGATGTTGATGAGTCACGCATTCTCGAACATTCGACGGCGACGCTCAGAGGGCTGATTGCGTTCATTACAATATTGTAGTATTACATATCGCACATAGTACATTATACATAAGTATGGCGGATATTGTTAAAAACAGAATGGGTTGTGTACTAAAGGTTGGTGAAAAACAGATTTCGATAGTTCCAGACTTTATACGCGCACTGTATGAACAGCAAGCTTTGAAATTTTGTTTTACTACCGCTGTCAGAAGAACTGACTACCTGCAATATAACTTGCTCGAACAATAGGGATTATAAAGGTTTATGCAGTTACAACTACAATATTTAGAAAGTGTTTTTAAAAGTTGCTTGCAAGATGTTTGGCAACCCCGTTGTCCATCAGAACACACACTGTAGTCCCAACGTGAGACGACCAATAGGTAAATGCACATAAAAATATGCGGCTAGTCTGAATTATCTACTTATAACAGTTTCTATTGTTCTATAAATTATGTAGCAAAGTTTTCTATTGCAAGTCAAAAGACGAGCACGCGAGGTAGAGCTTTTAAAACTACTAATGAAAAATTTTATGAATAAATGGTTTTCATATATATCCTACTTATAAAAATCATACATGGGCTACGCTACCTTTTAAAAGGGATTTAATTTTTTAAAAATGATAATAAATCAATATGTAGATGGAGTGTTTGTGTGAAGGTACACTAAAAATAATAATAAGTCTGAAAACTATTGTCCCTATGAAGCAAAATTCCAATGCATAGATAGCGGCTTTCTGTGCAACAACCCTTACTTCAGAAATCTATCTCTAGAAACAGATATAGATAAAATCAGAATGTATAACTAAAAAACCCTGTTCCTTTAGGGGAAAAATACACTTCGATTTATGTGTAATTCACAAAAGAAATAGCGGATTTTTATGCAGCAACCATTACTTTAGAAATTTACCACACCATAAGCAGATATATAAGTAGGTATAATCACAATAAAAAATTGCGCTGCGGTTTATTTGTGTTTAATTATGTGTAATTGCAGGTTTTTGAGAAGCAACCCTTACTTCAGAACCTTACCACCCCATAAACAGATATAGATATAATCACTAAAAACCGGAAACTAACTGGGAATTACATGTAATTCTCGGGGGTGCCACAATACCTAAGATATTTTTTAATCAACTAACTCAAATATACCTTTTGGTAGATTTTGGTGGCAACAAAACTGATTTAATTTGGTGTATTTGATAAATAAATCTTTTTGCAAGTACAAACTCAACAATATAAAAAAAGAAACAAGGCAGTCTATATTTAATTTGAAGTACTTGCTAATGGACATTGGATGAGCTACAGGAAAAGCAAGAATATAGTGACAATGGCAGATGCTCTATTTGCATCCTTAGAATCTTGATTTCTTTATACTTTTTCAAAGTTTTCTAAAAATGCCTTGTTTTAAAAACGATGACGAAGATTGATAGTTGCTAGTTAGATTGATAGATATTTGCAATTTTTCGTATGGTAAGTTAAAAAGATTTCATAGGAAATGACTCCTTAGATCTGAATGATACCAAAGAACTTTTTTTAATCTGTCAACTTCATTCTGGTCCAGAATCCAAAACTTGGTGTATGAAATCAGTACTTAATAGACATAGAAGACATTATAGAAATAATAAAAACATTAGGTTTGTTTTAATACGATGTGATGAGCTTCTTCTTTCAACATTCACCAAATCTGTATGTCGAATGTCGACATTTACACCGGCGAATGTCAGAAATAATGATATTCTGAAAGTATTTCGGACATACATCAAGCGTCTTTGTGAATGTCGACATTCACCGAAAAATGTTGACAGTCACCAAATTTCTTTGTCTTTCACGGTAACGTATATAGTACATTTATTCCTTGCGAAAAAACATTAAATGAACGCAACCCAGTAATATTTAGAGGTCGCTCTAGTAGTTCAAAATTTATTTTTTCTATTTTCTTAAAATTTTCTATCATTTTGTTGTAAATCATCATAAGACAAAACAAGCATTTCTTCTTTAATAAAACAAATATAAAAAGGAATTACATACTTCTCGAGAAAAACGAGTATTTCTATCATACATCTAGCTTGCCATGAATATGAACTGTAGTGTTGTTAGAGGAACAGTTTTTACGCCTCACTATATCATGCAAAAAGTTCATATAACGCACATAAAAACTAATAAGCAGACTATCGAGAATTCTAATGTTGCATTGTAAGTCAGGACTTGTTCTAATAGTCCTATACTATATAAAAAGTTTCATACTTGTACCCTAAGTAGTTTCCCAACAGTGAACAAAAAAAAAGAACATTCATGTATTAGCTCTTTGTTTATATGTAGTCAGCCATGGATTTTTTACATTTGCAACTTATTGTTTGTTTGTTTTTGGGCGAGGAATCAGGATGGCGGAGCATCTTTCGTATCTCATGGCACCGATTGCTATGATCATTTGGCCGACTCTACTAGAATTTAGCCGAATCTGGGGGAATTCCACCTCCAGTAGGAATTTTTAACGTTCCAAGCATCGCATTGACGCGGGACCTACAGTTTTACTTCCTATCTGAGAAAAAGGCATGTTTTTAATTTTTCTCCGCTATGAAAAATTTCCAGCTCGGCCGGGGATCGAACCTGCGATCCTTGGATTATGAAGCAAACCACTAATCCACCGAGGCTGGCTTGCAACTTATTTTGAGACTCTCCAAATTTGTGTAATTAAATTACCATCATATCCGTCACCATTGCAAGATCTTTATTATGTACAGTTCCTATGAGAAATACAGCCTACATTCTTGATGCTATATCTCTGAAACTATCAGTCGTAGCCACATAAAACAAAACCCAGTTTGTGAGGAACTTTGCAAAAAATAATAAGGCTCTCTTGCATTTTTTACACAAAATCTACCAAAATTCTTCCTTCCTATTAATCTTTTCCGTTAATTTAATCTTACTATGCTCTTGGCCAATGGACTTTTCATAGTCAACGTCTGCCGATGAGTCATATACCGTTGGAAAGTACTTAAGATTACCTTTCAAATGATGATAGAATATTTTGAGCGTTTTAACGCATTTTAAGTGTCTTATTGGATATGTGTACAACTTAGTTAAAAATAAACTTTGAACGTCTAGTCTAGATCGACCTCTAAATATTGTCTGATTGCGTTTATATTTGGAACCATTTAATGTTTTTTCACAAGGAATAAATTTATACAAGGCAGAAAAATCGGAGAAACTTGTATTTTTTGGACCACCCTAATCTTCACGATTTTTGTTTTTAGGATAAAGTTTTAATTTCCTAATTGCAATAATTAATAAATACAATATTCTGCAGTTGGAATAAAGAATGTTTAAAACTTGATAAATGAATAAATATTGCGTGAAGATCAAAGTAATTATAGTAGCAGTCACATTGTTGCACCCGAATTAATGTATTTGTACTAATAACAATAATATGCTGGCAATTTGTTTACTATTTACGCCCTTCAAAGTAACGACACCCACTTCCATTACTGTCTAATGGTACAGGTAGCCTGCTCATTTGCAATTGTCGGAATAAATAAGTACATAAGCAAACTCGCGACTTTAAGTGAGCCAAGATTATCAGTTGCCGAAATAAGTTATTATTGCAGCAAATGATCATAGAAGATTACACTGTTCGTGAATTGAGCATTATTTTGTACTCCACTGTCGGTTGTTTGTTAGGTTTGGCAAATGAGTGAAACCAATAATAATTATCATATTGTGGAATCGTATAATACGAGATGGTAACTAGATGTGATGATTTAATAATACAAGATAATAATGAGAATAAATTAATAATAATAAATGAAAATATATAAATTAAAATAATAGTAGGTAGGGGAAGAGGGGGAACAGTGGTACACAAAAAATATTTTTTGATATAATTCAGAACCAAATAAAAATTTTAAAACTTATTCTCTTCTTAGTTTAAGAGTTACGAATCTTGTTTCAACTTCTACATTTAACTTGCTCTGATTATTTCAAGTTTTAGAGAAATTAAGATTTATTCAACTTGGTGCTCTGTGTGACACTGTGTCCTAATAGTGAGGTACAGAGTTACAAGGAAAGGTTAACAACGTTAATGTTAATAAAACAACTTAAAATTCTTATATTCTTGCGTTGTATGTACGAATTTATAAGTTGGATTAACTTCTGTAATGGTTTTACGTGTAATTTCCCTAATTGACAATATTCTGTGTTTTATTGTAGCCTCTTCTTGTATTACCACAAAGTTTCCAACATTAATATCATTTGAATGGAATGATCTATCTT